>JAUIMM010000128.1:18150000-19350000 GCA_031769625.1 Taudactylus pleione
TTCCTCACCAGAGGACCCCTCTCATTACTCATCGAGCAGGAAATTGACACCAGATGGAGCCTGGTGCTTCTGTGAATGGATAACTACATTAAAAAAAAAAATGTTGCTCCCTAGAAGATTTCAAGTCTATCCATCTGCAGGGCCAACCCAGGATCTAGTCGTCAGCTACTGGGTGGAGATTGAAAGCAGAGCCGGCTGAGGAACAATAGGAATTGAAGCATTTCGCTCCGATTGGTTCCGGACATCACGTAACTCATTTGCCAGAGCCGCAATGGACTATGCCATGACCTTCGCCGGGTTCGGTATGATTTACCGCCGTCCGCATGGTTCAAATCCCGACAGCGGCAACCCGACATGGGTGAAAATCCCGACTGCACTAAGGCAAGTATAAACTAACCTAACCTCCACCCCCTAACCCTCCCCTTAAGGGTGCCTAAACCTAACCTCCCCCCCCAGTGCCCAACACTAATCACCCCTTCCACGGTGCCTAAACCCAAGTCTCCCGTGGGGGTGCCTAACCCCAAGTACCCCCCGGGAGCCCCCTAACCTGACCCTCCCCCCCCCCCCCCGGCTTTCTAAAGTGAGGGGTCCCTGGGACCCACAAGACACTGTTCCAGAAAATCCTGCAATGCACTCTTGTCCAATTTCTCCTTGCATCCCCAGGGGATGAAATCCTTAGCCCACCCAAACACAGTGTTGAATTGAATAGCTTCAGGAGCTCCCTCCAGCAGCTATTCAACATTGCTTTGAATTGAATTTCCCCCCATGACTGAGAAGGTAATGATATATGGATCTTAGAGTCATGCTCAAACCACTAGAAGACCAAGCACGCTGTGTGGATGAGGGCACTGATACGCTGGAAGACACTCCAGAAAATAAATGCTGCAACATATTAAAATAATCACTCAGGGAAGTAGCTAATATGCCGGCCGATATACCAGCTACGGATTCCCAAGACCCGGCAAAATGCCGATGCCGCTATCCTGAAGGAGATCAGGCTACCGGCATCGGCATCCCAAATGTAAGGACTCGGGTAAGTATTAGTTTCTCCGGGGATGGGGGGGTGGTAGGTTTAGGCAGCCCAAGGTAGGGGTAGGCTACAGAGAGGGGGGGTTAACCACCACCGAGGGGGAGGTTAGGGATAGCCCCAACCCCCCCTAAGGGGAGAGGTTATGGTACTTACTGCACTTGTCTGGAGCTTCACTGATCTGGCTTCCGGCGTTGGGTTCGACATATCATACCATTCCCATCTCTCATGACCTTTAAGTAGCATTACGCATTAAGCTTGTACTCTAAGTGAATGACCACTTGCAAAGCATGGCCAGGAAGATGCGCCCAACATCATAATGGAGCCACTAGAACCATTCACAATTGAAAAGAAAAAAATAAATAATGAATCACTCAGGGCTGCAGAGTTCTTAGTATGATGCCACACGTCTATTTTTCACTTTGCGTACAACAGATTATTGGGCTGGCCATATAACCTTACTTTACTGCTTGGTAGTTCATAGCCTGCGCTCTTTGCACCACTGGCAAATGTGCAGTGCCAGGTGTGATGAGCAGTTTAAGCAACGCAACCCTGACTAGGATATAGATTTCTCGTCAGACCAGTTTTGCCTAAAGTCACTGCTTGTGCCACTGGTTGAAATTTGCAGGCAATCAATCTTCATTTGCGCTCCTATTTACCCTGCACCCTAACAGAATGCCTAGATTACAAAATGTGGAGTATGCACATCTGCACTTTACTGATGGTGAGTCTCCCCTCAGAGCTCCATGCTGACATCTCAGACACCAATATATGTAAAACATTTGCAAGTTGAGTTGCCTTGAACAGAAGTCTGCTTTTGCAGCCATGCTGTAGCCATCATTCTAAGGAAAACAGGGTAGTACAGCATTTCTATCCATGACACAGAGCACGATGTGATCCTCAGTAACCCAATGGAGCAGATTCAATTCGGCTCGCTGTTGTTAGCACCGGGAGGGAGCTCACGGAGGTATTCAATGTTGCACACAGTAAGGTTGATTAAATGATTTCTCCTCACACCCACCTGAGGATGCGAGAAGAAATCAGACTAAAGTGCCGGCCGCGAGACTGTTTTCCAGCTTAGCGTGGCGTTAACAGTCTCGCGGCCGGCATCTCAGTCTGAGAATGCCGGTTCTCGCATCTAAACACCCAGTTTAAGAGGGGTATTCAAAATGGGAGCGAAAAGTCCGTGCTGGACTTTTCGCTCCACATAGGAGATTTTCCAGGGATAAAGTATTGGGGGCGCGCCTGCTTTATCCCCGTATTCAATATAAAAGCTACGAAAACGGGAACCTGTGAAAAAAAACGAAATTTTCCTGGAATAAATTGTAGGACCCCCCTAAAGCTGTAAAAACATGGGGGATCACTATGGGTACCCCCATTTTAGCCTGGGGTTTTAAATAGCGGCTGCAGGTGCTGTTTTCCCGACATTGTAGAAGTGTTGCAGAAGAGGTTTTTTTTTTTTTTTTTAAGTGGTCCCATCAAATTTGGGGTACATGAAAATGGGTACTAGCATATTTTTAAGTCCCTAAAGTCTTTATTTAAAAATTCTGCTAATATACACCTGCCGCTAAAAGCCTAGTCTAGAATACATCTGCCGCATACTTGCAGAAGAGCCCTGAACCTATTTCCCTATTTTTAAACAATTTTTTTCACCCCAAATTTTCAATTATTTTTTGGGGTGTCCCTATATATATATATATTTATTTTTTACACAGTTTATTTTAAAATGACATTCCCAGGGATGCAGGCTATTTTTTTTAAGCCTGCACCCCTAAACACAAATTCTGCACTTTTTTTCGCCACCTATTCAGTGGTGAAAAGTTATCCCCGTTTTTTTTTTCAAAGACTTTTCGAACCTGCGAAAAGTCTTTGAAATTGAATACGGTGTAAAACCAAAACCAGCGAAAATGACGTCGTCGGTGCAAAATTATCACAAAAACTGACTTTTCGCTCCAAATTGAATTGCCCTGTAAGTTGTAAGAACCGGCATTCTCCGACTTAACTTGCAACTGTCGGACTAAAGAGCACGAGGAATTGTGTAGCTTTGGGACAAACTTCCCGGCGCTATTCAACTCGCGCTGAAATTATTCAACCCTTAAGAGTTTCCAATTTGTTTTGTCCAATAACTGCAAGTACAGCTATTTTAAAATCAATAAGACCTCTACAAACCATACATGTGTCATCTGTTTACAGAATACAATATACCAAACATGCAAGGCTGTAAGAAAGCACACTAATGGTGCATACACACGGTCAGATTTTTCATCAGATTTAAACGATAACGATTTTAAAAATCGTTCAATCGTTCAAATCTGATGAAAAAAATCGTTCATGTGTACAAGCATGAACGATGAACGTTGAGCGTTCACGCTTGTTAGAGAACGCTATCTGACATGTTTGCAGTCAGATTTCGTTCATTTTTCTTCAGATATCGTTCAAATCGTTGAGTAAATAGTTAGCAAAATCGTTCAAAAAAGAAATATTGTTCAAATCGTTAAAAAAAAAAAATCTGACCCTGTGTATGCTCCATAATAATGACAGCATTGAAAGGTTAACCATACAGTTTAATAATTATCTAACTGATATTTCTAGCTAGAAAGCTAATGTGTTGAAATTTAACAGAACGAATTTAGTATTTCTAGCATGGATATTTCTTCAGAAATGCATGACTAAATTAAATTGGTATGAAACGGTTAAATCTAGATCTATGAGCGTTTGCTGCCCCACCCGAAGACCGCCTGGACTAGTATGACAAGATGACATCACTCCGTATTTGCCTTTACTGTCTGGAAAGAAAGCTCAAAGTCAGCTGCTGTGAGAACACAACTTCTTATATTACAAATGCTTCGTTTTTCAAGTTCCACTGCAAAGGAAAAAATGTGCTAAATGCAGATCTACAGATGCAAATCGCCTAGAAACTGGAAATACATAAGAAATTAATATCTTTGGAAATAAAAAAATCCAGGGAGGTAACTAAGCAATGCACGTCCAAACTGCAGAATGCAGATGCGTTCATTTTCAAATATCTATAGCAAAGTAACCAAAGGCGTTCTGATCACATCGGAATATAACCCAGAACCAGGCTTGGTCTGCAGATCTCAGGAAGGCCGGAACCCAGAGCAATTACTTGATGCTGTGTAATTAGCTTATTTTACTACTTACAGCTACAAAGATAAAATTCATCTTTTTTTATTTTTTAAAACTACTAGAATGTCTGGTAAGTCTATTATATACCTCTTGTATAAAATTACAATGCAATATGTTAGGGAAGAATAACTGGGATCAGTATGATCTGCCGGCGGTTCAAATCCCGACAGCGGAAGCCCGGCAGTGAGATCCCGACAGGCAAGTATTTTTTTCTATTTACTAACCTAACCTCCCCCCCACTTCAAGAAAGGGAACCTAAAGCAAATGTCATTTTTACCATCCTATAAACACCACAGAAAAATACTTTGTGGTTCTTGCTTTAGTTGTTTACGGTTTCAGTTATTGGCCCGTATTCAATTAGACTCGCACCCGTGATACTTTCCCGCCTGCCGGAATTTTTGCCTACATCTGGTATTTTATCCGCGGAAACATATTGTGCGCTTACCCGCGATCCACCTTATTCAATTCCAAAAGGCACGAAGACCGAGATTCGTGATGTCAGAATCAGGGAAATCAGTCTGAACCCCCCAAAAAGATGCTGAAACTTTGGGGATCAATGTAGTAGTGCCCGATTAGCCCCAATGAAACAGTTTGGGGTACTTAAGTCCGCACAATTGCCACTAATTAGCGTCTTTGCACAAGTGGTGAAGAATGGTATAAAGCGGTATTCTTAGGTGAAAATAAGTAGTCCTGTCAAATTTAGGGTACTTGAAAACGGGTGCAAGCACTTTGCCAAAGTGAAGTTATAAGAAACGTAAAAAACACATGCAATAAAAAAAATAAAAAAAACCCCTCACCCATACTTGCAGACCCCCCCAAAAGTCTAGTTCGCTAGCTTTTAAGTTTGTACCCCCACTTTGCACTTTTTCACCCCCTTTTTCAAAGCGCCTTTTTGGGGTGTTCCTCACTTTTTTTTACGCAGTTATCCTTTGGGGGGCTGTCCCAAGGTTGCTGACTGGTTTCCCCACCTTTGCACCCCTAAATAGCGAATTTGCACTTTTTTTTCTCCACCTATTCATAGGCGAATCTTTTTCACCTATTACACTGCGTTTTCACGTAAACGAAAAGCGGATGGGATGGAATACGGAGATAAGTTTGCACCTGGCGAAAAGTCGCAATCGGCGATACTTTTTCGCGGATCTCGGCTTTTCGCTTCTAATTGAATACGGGCCATTGTCTGTTGATCCCCATCTATGGAATACCCCCTTTCTAAAGTGGGTGCCCCGTAATTATTTGTAGATAGGTTAGGGGGCAGGTCTACCCACATTTTTCTGTTATATGGTGGGGGAGATAGAGGTACCTCCTCGCCCACCATTTTAATTTTTCTATTTTTAAACAGTGCACGCTCCGCTGGCACTTCTGGAATTATCCACGGCTGCTGCAGGGAGTTAGCATCGGTCCAGCAGAGAAGTTATTTTGGGGGGTTCTACACCTACTGCTGATAAGTGGGACTGGTCTTCCGCAGTCTAGCTGATGTTGGGAGGAAAACCCCCACAGCGAAGGAGTTAACAGAAATGTACCCATCTTACATGGGGGCAGATTCAGGCTACACTTCTGCCCTGAGCTATCCAATTAGTGCTGCTACCACGCGTGGTTAGCCCTAGATGGGGCACGTAACATGGATTTTTCCACACAGCCTCAGGAGCTGCGAGGGAATATCTGCGCTAAATGTATCCACGGTGGCTTACCGCACAGAGTAACCCATAGATTCTGGGCACATAACCCGTAACCTACGTGTTAACGCACATAATGGTGCCCACACACATACCGACTTGCTCCCAATCAGCCGATGTACACGATTTCCTCTGACCTCTCCCCGGCAGTCGTGTTCACGATTTTGAGTTAAAAATGTCCAATCTGACTAAAGATCTATCTTGCAGCCAATGCATTGTATCCCAGATTGGCTAATCTGCCCTACAGCACGGCAGATCTGAAGATGCGAGGTACGACGAACGGGGACGAGCATTGGCATCGTGATCAAGAGTAGAAACTCTTGATTTGGCCATTTTTTACATGATCTGTCGTCACGATTCGTCAAAATCGGCCAAATTGGATGAAAAGTCGGTATGTGTGTGGGCACCTTAACTGTGCAGGGAAATTGCCTAATAATCGAATAGCTCCGCGCTGGTAATCGAGTCTGCCCCATGGAGTTCTGACATAGAGTGCATGTCAGTGCTGTCAAATAAGTTTATTCCTTACAAATTAAAAAAGGGGGGAAATAAAGAAAAATGATAAAAGGTAGTTTCCCACAAATTGAGTGCGAAAAAATATAAAAAGTTACTACGCACATTCATTTAAAAATAAGAAAAATTATCTGTAAACTAGGCCAAACCCCAGTTGATGTTAACTCTGCCATATATATATTTTTTTTAATAAATGTACTGCAGTAACATTGGGGTAGAAAAACCATGCCAAACGTATGAGCCACAAAAAAGTCAAATAGCAAGTTTTACGATTTAATAAGTGGAATAAGGCAGATTGATAATTCCTTGAAATCTAATGGTGCCCATCCACTAGCAGACATGAAAACGACTGCACAATTAAGACATTGTAATCGCGCAGCCGTTTATCAGTCTGTGATGAGCCTGCACTGAATGAGCAGTCGTTCAGTGCAGGCTCAATCATCTGCAAACATCCTCAACCTGACGTTATCGTCAGGCTGACCAGCATGTTTGCACGATGATGGATGTGTAAACGACCAGCGGGCACGCGCATCGCTGGTCGTTTTAGACATTTTTGCAAACGGTCGTTCAATTGCTCAATTTAATAGTCTAGTGGAGGGACACCTTAAAAACACATCATAGTAGCCACATATGCTGGTTTGTTCAGCCAACTCCTATTGTACTTATACAGCCAATCACTGAACAATGTGGCCCAGTCCTAAAAACTGGAATCTGATAATATTAAAGCCAGTCTATTTCATCAGAAAGAATAGAAAACCGTAATGAATGAAAGGGGAGTATGTGGATTACTTTCCACTATGATCTATTCTGCCTATAATGGGTGAGGTCAGCATTATAAGTACCTGCCTGGCATTTGTCCAGTTCCAGGCTACTGTATTGTGATATTTACTGCTCAGAACACAATGCCCAAGAAAGTACAGTATTTCTAAAAAGTGTATAAAACAAATTTAGAGCAATACTGGACTATAACTAATACTCTGCTAATTTCTTAAGAAAATACATGCAGTATACAGATTAGATATTTTACAAGCAACCCAGACCACACAAGGAGCACAGTAAAAATCCAACAGGTGATCCCTTATATGTACTGTACTACCCCTTGTAGCACTCTTCCAGGAAAAGTAAACATTCAGCAGTAGATTTAATTAGGTACAATTGCTCCTAAATCACCTCTATTACATCTCAAAATTTTAGTTTACAGCTCCATTTGGATGAGAATTAAAATGTGCAATTTAGGAGCTACCTATGTACCATATGGATGCATACAGTAGAATGCACCCCTTAGTATTCAACGAGCTCGATTCAATTCAAAGCGAACTGAATAGCGCTAGGAGGGAGCTCCAGGAGCTGTATCATTCAGCACGCTTCTCACATCCCTCCTGGGATGCAAGCAGAAATTGAACAAAACTACAGTAGCAATATTGTTTTCTGCCCTTAGCGCCGCAGAAACAGCATTGCGCCGGGTAGTTTAGTTGGAGAATGCCAGTTCTCGCGACTAAACACCATGTTTAAGGCTCAAGAACCGGCATTCTCCTACAATACAGCGCACCAAATTGAATAGCTCCAGGAGCTCCCTCTCGGCGCTATTCAATTCACATTGAATTGAATCGAGCCCAATGTATTTGATTGGCACACTTCTCCCAGATTAGTACAATTTCAATTTCAATTTTTGGCATTCAGCATGCAAGATATCTAATTTCACACTTCTAGAGCAGTGGTTCTCAATCTCTGGGGTCTATATACGGAATCGGTATGAAATACCGCCGGCCGCATGGTTCGATTCCCGGCAGCGCCTGGCCAACATCAGCAGAGTTCCCAGCAGCGGAAGCCCGACAGCGCTGGAAATCCTGATCGTGGATAAGTAAGTATTCTCTAACCTAACCTCCTAACCCTCCTTAGGGGTGGCTAACCCTAACCTCTCCCCCAAGTGCCTAACCTTAATCCCCCCTCTAAGTGCCTAAACCCCGCCCCCCCTTCCCCGCTGCCTAAACCCAAGTCCCCCAGGGGGGGAGGATTTGGGGCATCTAGACGCCCGGCATTTCATCCCTCGCCGGGATATGACAGCCGGGAAGCCGGTTGCCGGTATTAAGGCAGCTGGCTTCCCGATTGTATACCCTATATACTAATAATCGCTGTACTACCACAATTATGTATCCATCTCACAGGGGATATTTTCATTTTTAATGAAAATATCCCAGCTTTGTACCAAGGGGTGCTCACAGGGACAGCACTTGCGCTAACCGCTGTCCCGGCGAGTTATATCACTGGCGAATTGTAGAAGTCTTTCACAAAAGTGAAAGACTTCTCCGGTGGAAGCGGACACGGCGCATGCGCACAGCTTCCAGAGAATGAACTCTCTCCTGCTAATGAAGCCTCCATAGGCTGAAAGATAGTGTAAACTACCAGGGCTAAACTCTGGAAAGCATTGCTTTTTGAAATTTTGGTACATAGGGGTCAGATTGTAGTCCCCATTGATAATAATGGGGACTGCAATCTGAAATACTAATTAGCATTTGCCAAAGATTTATCAACAATACATACAATTATGCAGAAACTGTATGTAAAAATCAGCTTGATACATATGTCCTTCAGATCCCCAAACAGTTCACCAGCAGGTGCACAGGTGTATTCAATACTCACTGACACATTTTAAAAGATCCACAGGTAGAGCTAATTATTTCCCTTGTGATTCTGTGATCAGGAAAACATGCATTGTTTGGGGTCCTGAGGACAGAGTTTGAGAACCAGTGTTCTAAAGGTATCGGTATGGAATACCGCTGGACGCATATACGGCAGTTCTAATCCCAACAGGTAAGTATATTTATTACTAACCTAACCCCCCACCCCAACCCTCCCTTAGGGGTGCCTAACCCCCCCTACACCCCTGTAAGTGCCTAAACCTAAGTACCCCTTCCCTGCAACCTAAACTTAGGTCTCCCAGGGGGTGCCTAACCCCAACCCTCCCTTTCCCTAGCCTAAACCTAACCCTCCCGGGAAAGTATTCCCCAGGAGCTTCCCCCCCCAGCTAGCTTTCCTTCGATCGGTATGCTGGGCTCCTGACGTAGCTAAAATGACAGGGGTAGGGGTTTCAACACCTGTCATTAGACCCCTGCCGGGATTAGACAGTCGGCATTTCGACCGTCGGCTTCCTGACTACATCCAGTCCTAAAAGCATGACGTAAATATACTGTTACATCAGAATGGGAGGGCCTACTTGCCATCAAACACTGCAAAGCACAATGTACATTAACAAATTACCTTAACCCCACATAACTGCAAAGAGCAATTACTGTTAATAGTTAGCCAGCAACCAGAATTCCTGTGCTTATTTTATAGCCAGCATAAAGTAGTCTTTGACAAAACATGTTAAATCAGATGATAAATGAAATATAAGGATTGTGACATGCAATGCATACAGGGGTATAAGAAAAAGGTGTAAGGAGATGAGCCCATCACTCAGTATAACAATGTGCAGCATGCCATTATAGGTAAATGGAAGTGGTATAGCCAGACACACCGAAACCTGGGACTGGCTCATTTACACAGAATAGTCAGAGCTGACCTCGCCCCGCAGCTTTCTGCACCTTGTATAGAAACAATCATTTCTTTATTCCCGACAGAAACTCATTGCAGGGCATTGGGGGTGCGGCATGCTGCCAGCTCCATGCAGCCTGGTAGGCTGTGACAGAAACCCTGCAGCAACGGAGACTGGCAGGCCATGCTGAGACTTGCAGTTCCACAACATCGAGAGAGCAGCGAGTGATCTGTCCTGCAGCATGTTACTACTGCAATCCTCAGTCAGTACGTCATGCACATATATATTTTTTATTTATTTCTTTATTATTATTATTCTTATTTTTTTTTTAACCACCAGGTTGCCAGTACCCCGGGCCCCCTGTCATCGACCAGCAGCCTAATCACTGCACCCCCCGATCCGTCCCTCCACCATTACCGCACTGCTCGCTCCACATAACACGTCACACAGATTATTATTAGTGTCAGTCATTTGATATTGCCCGCTCCCGCATGCCGGTCACCCCCAGCCAGTGCCTAGCGGGCTACAACGGGTCAGCCATGTTACTGATGTCATCACCGCTCACCTTCTCCTCATAGCGCCGGCCGCTCCGCTCCCTCCGTGTAGTCTGTAATGTATGTACCGGACTCAGCCGCCGCTGTACAACCGTTTCCTCCTCCCCGCACTACTGCTGCTCACTTTTCAAATTTGGTACGAACTGAGAAAGCTCTGCAGCGTTATTGGTCCGTTGCGGTGACGTCACATGTCTCCAGGGCAACGGATTTGAAAGACAGGTTGACAGAGCCACGCCCCAGCCAGGCACGGGATTGTAAGCATGCGCAGCAGACTGCTGGGAGTACAGCGGCCGCTGGTCCATTTCTAATCTACGACTAGTACGACGGACTGGAGCATCTCACTCACTCACTCCCACCAACAGCAGCAGCAACCATCCTATACAACTAGGCTGCTGAGTAGGTCACATGTGGAGAGAACTGAGTTGACCGTGAATTGCTCATGTAATGACTTGCCTAACCAGTAACCACATAACTGGCTAATTGTTTTTTTCAAAAACTACTCAGAAACTGTCGTTTTTAAAAAAAATTGTAATTAAGTTTAGAATATATTTTTTAAAATATATATTTTAATATTTTATTTGAAAACAAAAATGCCCAGGTTGCACCCCTCTCTCCTGTCCATAGGCCCCCATTGTAAAATCACCTCCCACCCTCCACTGTCTTTAAATCCCAGGGCAGCAACAGATCCCCATTGGCATTACACACCCCACCAATTTCGGGGGATGATAGATCCCCATTGGCATTATTACACCCCAGTGACGCCACCAACCTATGATAGCTATCCATTAACACAGTAGCGAATCCAGTGGCAGAGTAATGTGGCCCATGCCATGGATGCCGCAGCAGAAGCAAAGGCTCCATCACTCCTGTTGCTGCCTCCGTGGCCCGCACCACACTCCTCTGCCTGGAAAAAGGGGAGGAGGGGTGTTATAAGGAGAGATCAGCCTGATTACCCCCCTTCCATATGTCCCCACTGTGTTAGCACCCCACCACGTGTCACTATGCATATAATGCCCCCCTAAGGTCAATAAATTTTTTTTTAAGGGCATCACCCATCCCCCTGCACAGATCAGTCAAATAGTGCTCAAGGGAGAACAAAGTTCACCATCTCAGCCTTTTAATTTCAGCATATATGCCCCAGAGTGCCTTTCGCACTACATTCTGGGGCATGATTTTGTCAGGGATTTCGACAGTCACAGAAAAGCTGCATCAACTGCCAGAGGGCCGGAGCAGGAGGATGAAATACAATCTGCACAATGGATTTCCTCATTCACTACAGGGGCAGGCAGCAGGATGGCACAGTCGCATCCAATGCA
Organism: Taudactylus pleione; assembly: GCA_031769625.1. Classification (NCBI taxonomy): domain Eukaryota; kingdom Metazoa; phylum Chordata; class Amphibia; order Anura; family Myobatrachidae; genus Taudactylus; species Taudactylus pleione. The sequence continues at coordinate 18,161,763 of JAUIMM010000128.1, forward strand.
ACTGAGTTAGGTAAGGGATTCAACTCAGGACCACCGTGGACTGCAACATACATGTGACATATAATCCTCTTGTTTAGCTGGTGAAAAAGACTTGGAAGCTGCATTGCAATGCTGATGTACTTTAGGGGCTGCATTGCAATGCTGATGTAATTTAGGAGCATATTTATCAAGGCCATTTTTCATAAAACTAGTTTATGTATAATCACCTGCAGAGAGCAGATCTCTGTCTGGGTGGAAAGCTTGTGAGATAATAATGTTATTTATATATCGCTTTTCTCCTAAAGGACTCAAAGTGCTTTACATTTGCCTTTACAGTACAAAATAAGCTTAAACAAGGGACATTAGTGAAATGCTTGGGTGAAGAGATAAGTCTTGAGTCTATTTTTGAAGGATTTCTAGAGTGGAGGCCTCTCGAACTGTGCGGGGAAGCGATTTCCATAAGGTTGGAGCCGTAAAAAATGAAAGCTCGATCTGGGAGATTCTAGGTACTGTTAATAGTCCTTCGTCAACGGATCGCAGTAATCGAGTGTGACGGTACGGAATCAGAAGCTGCTTTAGGTACCTTGGGCTATGGTCATGTAGGGCTTTGTAAGTTAGTAAGCCAATCTTGAAAACAATTCGCCATCTGACAGGCAGCCAGTGAAGGGAGTAGAGAATGGGTGTTATGTGGCTGGAACAGGGCTGGTTGGTTAATAGCCTGGCAGCTGTGTTTTGTACCATCTGCAAGCGGTGCAATTCTTTTGATGGGAGTCAAAAGTAGAGGGCGTTGCAGTAGTCTAGGCGTCATGATATAAATGCATGTATGACTTTAGGCAGATCTTCTGAGGGAATTAAGTGCTTGATTTTGGCTATGTTCCTCAGATAAAAGAATGAGGATTTGATTGTGGCTGATACCTGATGTCTAAGTGTCAAGCCACTATCCAGGACAATACCAAGATTCCGCACATGTTCAGTGTTTTGTAATTCTGATCCCCCAAGCGTAAGTCCTGTTGGTTGGCTATGCTGTAGCCCTGACTTGTGACCTATCATAAGGACCTCTGTTTTATCAGGATTCAGTCGCAGCCAATTGGCACTCATCCACTCCTGAAGCTCAGCTAGGCAGCAATTTAGGGTTGTTATGGGGTCCTTTGTACCTGGAGCAAAGAACAGGTACAGTTGTGTATCATCTGCATAGCAGTAGTAGACCAGGCCATGACATCTGATTATTTCACCCAATGGTAGCATGTAGACTGCAAAAAGCATGGGAGATAGTATAGAACTCTGTGGGACACCGCATGGAAGTGGCACTGGTGATGAGTTTACTTCAGAAGAAACTCTCTGTGACCTGCCGGTCAGAAATGATTTGAACCAGCTAATGACTGTCCCATCCAGTCCACAGAAATTTTTCAGGCGCTCAATTAGAATCTCATGGTCCACAGTATCAAATGCTGCTGAGAGATCCAGAAGGATTAAGATTGAACAATCACCTCTGTCTCTTGCCATCAGAAGATAATTAAGCACACATACCAGAGCTGTTTCAGTGCTATGTCTTCTCCTGAATCCTGACTGGAATGGATCATAATTATCATGGGTAGACAGGCGGGTTTCCAGTTGCATTGCCACCACTTTCTCAATGACCTTTCCTAGAAAAGGAAGGTTTGATACAGGTCTATAGTTGGTCATGCAGTCGGGGTCTAAATTAGGTTTTTTAAGAAGTGGTCTAACAATTGCTTCCTTTAGTGGTTCTGGAAAAATGCCTGTTTGCAAAGAGCATTGAACTATTTTTGCAATTACAGGGCCAATCATGTCCATACACCCTATGAGAAACTTGGTTGAGGCAGGGTCCAGATCACAGGTGGTGGGTCGCAACATTCTGATAATTTTGGCAATGTCTTTTACATCCATTATGTCAAAGCTGTTCCAGGGAGACAGGTGTCTTACCTTGGCAGGCTTGTTAGTTTGGCAATTCTTTGATGGCACTGTGGGGATTCCAGCTCGGATGGAGGATACATTATCTGCAAAGAATTTTGCAAACTCATTGCATCTTGACTGGGAGAGGGTTTGATCAAGCTGCAGGCATGCTGGTTTGCAAAGCATCTCTACTGTACGGAAAAGCTGAGCTGGCCAATTGTTTGCTGCCTTGATCTGATTTGAAAGGAACTCTCGTTTTCTTACGGGTGATTGCTATTCTCCAATATGTTTGATTAGTGTTAACTTATCCTTTACCAGATTAGTCTTCCTCCATCGTCTTTCAAGTCTATGCCCCCTTTTCTTGAGTTCACTAACACTATTGTCAAACCAAGGGGCTTGATGGTGTGGTATGCGGGGTCGTATACGCACAGGGACGATAATATCCATTGCAGCTGTCACTTCTCTGTTATAGTAATGGACTAGAGAACAAGGATTTCACAGACCCCCATTACCGCAAAAAGATCCAGGTTTGTTGCAAGAGCCTGGGGGGTCATGCAACTCCTTGGACGATACCTTGTCAACTCCACGAGTAAAGTTCTATTTTGAGAGGGTTGCAACTGAGAAGTGAATTGAGTGGTGGTCTGACCACGTGACTGGGTTTATATTTAGGTCAGAGACTTCTAATCCAATCTGGAAGACAAGATCAAGAGTGTGACCACTTATATGAGTAGCTGAAGGAATGACTTGTGTGAGGCTCAGAGCATTCATTGTGCACAGGAAATCTCGTCCAAGGTGAGAGAGCTCATTATCAACCCAAGCATTGAAATCCCCAAGGATCAGCCATCTTTGATGCTCCAGAACTAGTCCAGCAACAATATCTACAAATTCTTGTAGAAATATCTTTCCATCCCCAGGGGGGGCGGTAAGTGAGAAGTACTCTGAATCCTAAGTCTGTAGAACTCTGAAGTTATAATGGCATTCATGAGCAGTCTAATTTAATTTGGCTATTGCTATGTCCAGTTGCTTCTCTCTTGTACAAAAGGTATAAAAAAATAAATGGGATCCTGTGTTTTAAAATGACCAGACCTCCAGATTTCAGAGACTGGGGATACTGTATTTTAGATTATTAATGCAAGATAAGGAGTCGGACTGCCTCATCTCATGAGGTTATGAGCTCCACAAGCTCCTCTGCTATAATAGGCAGGCTGCCTGTCACATGTCAGTGCTGGGACCGTTCCCCAGCATGTCCGTAGAGCCCCGGACTCACACCACACCCCAATGTCGCCTCAACCCCTATTCTCCCTCTGTGCCCCCAGCAAGTAAAATGACATAAAAACTCACACCTAGGGGTATATTTACTAAAGTGAGAGTTTTTAGAAGTGGAGCTGTTGCCCACAGCAACCAGATTCTACTTATCATTTAACTAGCACCTTCTAGCATATATTAGCTAGAATCGGATTGATAGCTATGGGCAACATCTCTACTTCTAAAAACTCTCTCTCTTTAGTAAATATACCCCCTAGCCGGCAAGCTGCACTGTCAGGTCATCCAGTCACCGGGAAAATTTGTGATTCACCTTATGGCCAATCGGCTCCTGACTCCACCACAACTAATCAACTAATGTTTTCTCTTTCTCCTACTTACTTTTACTACACTTCCCTCCAAACGGCTCTGTCCAGCATATTATTTCTCTCCCCATTTTTATTTACTCCTCACAGCATCCATCCTGACTAGTTTACCTTAACTGTTTTATTTCCTGCATCCACCACACGCACTAAACTACACAAGCAGAAACAAACCTCACACCCATAAACTATCCTCGCATGTACTCTTTCTCGCTCTTTTACTTTCTCATGGCTGCTGACGACACTCGACCCTGGGCCTGGTGCAATTCCTACTATCTTGTCACACTTTTTGTCCATCCCTAAACGTTCCATCCACCTCATACTTAAAATCTCTCCATTACTCTCCATCACTTCTCCTGTGCAAAATCTATTTATAACAAACTTCCATCCATCCATGGTCTATTCATTTCAAAATCTCTCCAACTGATTTCCATTACAGAAACTTGGCTTACCCTCCGACACTACGGGCCTGATTCAGAGTTGTAGGTTATTGCACAGCCGCTGTGTAGTAATATGCTAATGCTGCAGGAGGCGCCTTATGTAAATAGACACCTCCTGGCGGCTTCTGCAATCCACTGCTGTGTCCGAGGACTCAGCCATGGGATCACTCTGTGAACATCGGCCATCTCAGTAACCCTCATGTTACTCAGAATGGCCGTGAAATTCACGCAGCCGGTGCCAGTGAAGTAGACACTGGCCTCCGTGCTCCTTGAAAATGGGCGACACCCCCCCACTTAGAAAATGCTCCATGTTGCCGCACCTCCTCCACCCCCAAAGTCACAGCATAACAATCATGCTGCAACATAAGGGTCACTGCGACCATCGTCACAGATACTAACCGGCACATGCGCAGTACAGGTCCCGAGCATGCGCTGGCCGTCACAGATACTAACCAGCACATGCGCAGTACAGATCCTGAGCATGCGCTGATCGTTAACCATCGCAGTTGTACGGTCCCCTTCAGGTTTTCATATAACTCTGAATCAGGCCCTACATCCCTACAACTCTCTCCTACGGTGAACTTTCCCACAACCTAGGGGTATATATACTGAAGTGCGGGTGTTTAGAAGTGGAGAAGTTGCCCATAGTAACCAGACAGCGATTTCTATAGCAATATGCCCATTTTTTAAGTCCCCTCCATGTTCCATCTTTATTTTCATAATTCTGATATTTGTACTTAATGTTAGCTCTAGTGCCCTCATACTATTGTTTCAGGATCACATAGGGTTGAGGTTACCAAACAGTAAATTAGGGCAGACTGGACGGGCCAAGTGATTCTCATCTGCCGTGAAATTATATGTTTCTATGTCTATGCAGTAGTGTATGTATGGCAATGTCACGGCCGATGGTCGTTCTAATGAGATGCCCACCAGCTGCGCCCCAATTCTGCCAATATGTATAAAGGCGAACTATCAGCGGATCTATCAGCTGCACCATCGGATACTGCACCTGCCTGTGGCAGGCACAGAATGTCTATGGCTGCCAATAATAGTGGAGTTGCCTCTTTAAATCCAGTCCCTGACTGTAATGCCCCCGATACACCTGTCGTTAGCTACCCCAAAGTCACCGCCCAGGAACGCCCATCGAAACTGCATGGATCTTCATGCAATTTCTATATGCACCTCCCCAGCAGTAACCATCGGGATGCATGCACCTAATGCTTTACTAGTGTCCACATCTGAATCACGTTCTATATCTGCTATTTCATTCCTCACGATTTCAAGAGTTTTTACTCTTGAAAATCCTGTTACGCTATATGTATATTCTTTCTTGTATATGTATAGCTATTACTGTTTATTTACATTAGCACACATGTTGTGAATGATATTTATGTGCCATATTGTTTTGCTTTCTTGATTTAGTTTAGGCTTCGCTCTTTAATGTTTTGTTTTAACAGAGAATACTCAATTAAAAAAACAACAAAAACTACTCTTCTTTCCTATGGCTATCTTGTCCTAGCTGCTTTTTTTTTTTTTTTACAATATTTTATGTGCTTTATGTTGTAAAAAATGTCATGTAAGTAACATTAGCGGTCCTCTGATGAAGTTACAGTGAGAGTAATGAAATGCATTAGGCTTTTTTACAGTGCATACGGAAAGTATTCGAAGCACTTCACTTTTTCCACATTTTGTTATGTTACAGCCTTATTCCAAAATTTTATAAATTCATTTTCGTCCTCAAAATTCTACACACAATACCCCATAATGACAACGTGTAAAAAATGAAGAAATCACATGTACATAAGTATTCACAGCCTTTGCCATGAAGCTTAAAATTTAGCTCAGGTGCATCCTGTTTCCACTGATCATCCTTGAGATGTTCCTACAGCTTAATTGGAGTCCACCTGTGGTAAATTCAGTTGATTGGACATGATTTTGAAAGGCATACACCTGTCTATATAAGGTCCCACACTTGACAGTGCATGTCAGAGCACAAACCAAGCATGAAGTCCAAGGAATTGTCTGTAGACCTCCGAGACAGGATTGTCTCGAGGCACAAATCTGGGGTAGGGTACAGAAAAATATCTGCTGCTTTGAAGGTACCAATGAGCACAGTGGCCTCCATCATCTGTAAATGGAAGAAGTTCGGAACCACCAGGACTCTTCCTAGAGTTGGCCGGTCTAAACTGAGCGATCGGGGGAGAAGGACCCTAGTCAGTTAGGAGACCAAGAACCCGATGGTCACTCTGTCAGAGCTACAGCATTCCTCTGTGGAGAGAGGAGAACCTTCCAGAAGGACAACCATCTCTGCAGCAATCCACCGATCAGACCTTATGGTAGAGTGGCCAGACGGAAGACAGTCCTTAGTAAAAAGCACATGGCAGCCCGTCTGGAGTTTGCCAAAATGCACCTCAAGGACTCTCAGACCATGAGAAACAAAATTCTCTGGTCTGATGAGACACAGATTGAACTCTTTGGTGTGAATGCCAGGCGTTATGTTTGGAGGAAACCAGGCACCGTGGAACAATTACAAAAGGATTTAAATACTTATCTCATCTTGCCGGTGAGCACCAGGGCCGTAGCTAGGGGTGTGCGGCCGCAGAGCTCTGTGGGAGCCATCACCGTCACCCCACGGCCCCTGCTTCTGACTGCAGGGTGCCTATAACAGCGCCCTGCAGCCAGCATCGCTGCCTGTAGCTTCCCGCGGATGCTACAGGCAGGCACCCTGACATAATTACAGCTGCCCGGAGCGGCATTGCTTGAGCTCCAGATACCGTCAGCCCCATCCCCTTATGCGCGACATCTTGACGTCACGCGCAAAAGGGGCAGGGCCAGCACAGGATGCTCAGAGCGCTAGCTACGGCTCTAGTTGGCACTATAATATACTTTATTTATTTCACAGTCCTACTAATATACTTTATTTATTTGACAGTCCTACTAAGAACATTTATCCAACAATAGTATATTACTATCAAATACAAGGGTGTTTCTGGATTGTAATCAGGGTATTATTCCTGCGTATGGTACAAACTCCTTTGTTACTGCGGCATTATACAGTGAATACATTGATGATACATTTTTATACATTTAAAATTGCTTTATTCTATGCTTTGGTTTTTTTGTCTGATTAAATGCAGTGGGGTCAGAAGGGGGGTGCGGTCCGCACCCGGGTGTTACCAAGGTGTAGACTCCCGCTCACTGACAGGAGCCTGGTGCTGCACTGTAGCATTAAGTGCAGTACTCGGCTCCTGTCACTGAGGGAGCCGGCCGGCACTGCAAACAGGGACCTCCTGCACCCCCCTTCCCTCCCAAGTAATAGCCACGGAGGTTTGGGCTGTGTGGCCAAGCCGCTTTCTCACGTGGCCACGCCCCCATACCGTGTGGCCACGCTCCCTTTTTGGTGGCGCGCGGCTATGCCATGTGCACATCGTCCCTCCCTGCATCGGGTGACACCGTGAGGAGGGACGCCACTGATTAAATGTTATAACTAATACAAGCCTCGTTTCAAATTCATTCATATCATTATCCTAATTATTCACCCATTGCGCAGTCCATATATTTGTGTGATTTTATATAGTATTTTATCCATGTTAGCAAGCATCTCGCTAAATTGGACTAGCTGCTTATAAAGTGTGGAACCTAACTGGTTTTGCATTTATATAGATTGTTGGAGCGCCAGGTTAATTAGCCGTCAGTTTTCTGATAAGCTATTCTCCCCCTTTTCTTCTTGGTCAATTGCTAAAGTTTGCATAAGTTCTTGGTATATTTATCTGTAAATGGGGATAATGTACAAACTGTCTATAGAGTAGACACGTGGAAAAGTTGCTTATAACAACCTTTCATTTTATAGTATATACTTGAGAAATGTTAGCTAGAAGTGGATTGATTGTTATGGGTAAATTCTCCCACTCTTTACAAGACTTAATACATTTGCCCCAAATATTTAAATATGATGTGGAATTATAGGACATAGGGGCATATTTATCACAATCCTCATTTTATTTTATTTTTTATTTTTTGCAAATGTGATAAATATTTTTTGCTTAAATTCACAAAGTGAAAATGAATATTTTCATGCAAATTTACTAACCATCTCTTGCCAGGAGGAGGACTCAAACAACAGTCCATCCTGGCGAAGAGCTGGAAGCAGTGTCATAGTGTTACTATCACACTGCTTCCTGGTTCTGGTCTCCAGCGCACACTGTGCATGTACGGCCGGCTCTAGCTTAATTGCAGGGCAGCAAATTAATAGCCCAAAGGCCACTATAGGATAAGGCCATTGGGTCGTCTGGTAAATCTGACAGCTTTGCAGCCCCTCAGTTTCAACGGAGGCTGCAGCTGCTGTTGGAAATGGAGGGACCGTTGCAGATATCGGCGTTATCTGCTGTGGTCTCTCCATGGTACATTCAGGGGATACTTAATATTTGCGTGTATAAGGGAATATTATTTGATATATAGGCCCCTTTGTATTTTTCTGTACCTAGCCTTCACTAACCATTATTTTATCATCTTCATGTTGTAGACTACTCACCATTTGTTACCAGCAACTCTCACTCTTTTGTACCACCTATATTTTTAACTACTTTTCATTTTTACATAACTATCCATATACATAATTTAAAATTCTATTTAATCATCTTTGCAACTGTTTATGCCACCACAATTGTACACCAACTACTCTATGTATACACATCATAGTCCTGCAGTTTTTCCACTTTAATGCGTAGAGGTATCACTGCGTAAACAGAATGCCAAACACCTCATTTTGAAGTGAGAAGTCATGGAAACGTGTACACATACAGTACACATACAGTACACATACTTGTGTTTCCAGTTTAGTGTTAAATGAAGTCAGTATTGTTCCCTGCCCCAGTTTCCTCATTTTCTCTCCCTTCCGTAGCTGCTCCAGACATTGCAGTTGAAGAGAACGAGGAGGGTCAGTATGCTATTGGGGCATATTGCTGGGGTTTGCCTGTGGGCACTGTGTTACATCTTCTCTAAGTGCTGTCATTGTGGACAGTTGTGAAGTACAGAGCTTCAATCATATTTGGTTAGCTACAGCCAAAGGAGGACCATAGTAACCTCCCTCCTCTGCCTATTACATTTGTAAAGAAAGTTTTGTTCATGATCAAACTGGTAAAGTTTAAAAAAAACACTTTTTTTTTACACAAATGTTTTAAGAAATATTTTAATAACTTCAGCTTTATACATGAATATGAAAGTAGTTGTGAGTGGACTACTAACTTGTTTTGGCTCTACTAAAGAAAAAACACAAGGCAGTTACCCCCAACAATCATCATGACATAACATATCATATGTCTAATACAAATACATTAAAACTGTATACAATTAAGATTTTTTATATTGAAGTTTCTTTACAACTACATCTATGTGATGGCGATTGAAAAATTTGGTTTCAGCCTAATATCCAAGCAGAATTTTAAAGTACACTCGTCCCGTAGACTATGAAAGTAGCCACTTTGAGAATGCAGCATATCAATTAACTAAGAAAAATCTGGTCTCCATAGCGACTAAACAATACACCCTGACGACTGGTCTACAGAGGGCACTGGCCAGTCTAGGTCTGTTGTCTCTCTCCTGCCTGGCCCCGATTTCTTACTGCAGGGGTAGAGTCATTTGCCTGCATACAGATTCACTGTCACTTACATACAGCTCCTCGGAGTGCATAGTTAGAAATTGCTGCCTCCTAAATTGTCCAAGCACTAGAAAACCATTGACATCCTGAGGCATGAGGCACCAAGTTGGCTATATAGATACATACATTGGCAAATAGAAATGTTACTAAATTTGGCAGTAGTGTTTAGTTTTGTTTGTTTTTTTGAAGACTTTGTTGAACATCTCCTTAGTTTTCTGGGTAAATTACATATACATTACATATTTACTACTGATTGATATATTGCCATTGAAACATAAAATAATGTATGGCATAGAACATTAAACACTTTTAAAGGGTCATTAATATATTAAATAAAATAATATATTAAAAATAGTGAAATATAATAAAACTAGCACGACTCAGCATCAACTGAAAATTTGCTTAAAGCTTTTTCTCCACCTCATGCTAGTTTCCCCTTCCCCTCACTACTGGGACAGAGAGACCATATTTGTACAAAGACTATAGTTCATTATCTCACATAATTCTGACCACTGGATTTGTAGTCGTGTATGACATTTAATCCAGTTTGCTGTGCAATCATAAAATGAAAAATATATTGCATTATATGGCATAATTGGTGTAAACAGAAATTAGCAAATAGTTTATGTAAATAAATATTAAACTATTAATTACTGGTCTAGAACACTGAAATAGATCAGTTTCACTAGAGAACTGCAAGCATTAAACATACTGCAATGCCTGACATTTGACCTTAAAAATAGTTATCCATCTACTTTTTCACTATGTTTAATAACCTTGCAGAGGAAACAGCTAATAACCCTTCCACATGGCAGTATACACATTCCAAAAGAAGCTGTACACACATTATCTGCCCTAAATATGATTTTTCATATGATTACTGTCCTTTGAAACATATTCTATTAGGACAGTTTAGAATAAGAAGAAACAAAAGATCAGCCTTTCAAAGCCTTGCTCCTACATCGCCAATCAATTGGGGCAATTCTCCGTTCTGCCGATTGGTAAAATCCAACATGTTGGACAATTTCAATTTGCCGATTCCAAACCAAAAATGATTGGAATCAGCAAGTTGGGGATTTTTAACATGTATTTCCAGAGAAATCGCCAATCATCGGAGTCCGACGATCGGCTGATTAGATAGTATGGGGGAATTGGGGATTCGCTGGTTTCATGTATGGTCAGCATAACATTTGGTACAATTGGCAACATAACTGTTTTGTCACTGAATGCCTCCAGTGACAAAACATAACTGTTTTGTCACTGGAGGCATTCAGCATTATTTGGCTTATTGGCAACTGGAGAGAAGACTCCCTAAAATATTTAAAGCATGTACAGAAATGTTTCATGTACAGTCCTTTTAGTTGTCATTACCTGAGTAAACAATATATGGCTAAACCTAAACCAAACAGCAGGAAGGATGGTGGGCAGTCAGTACATTTGTGAACCAGCTTTGCGCATGTATAGAATATGAGGATTGTAAACCCTTATAGAAAATAGAATACTTACAGAAGGACTTGTCCAATGTAATAATAAAAAAAAACATTCCTCAATTTCCCGTAGTAGAATTTCCCATATTATCTGCATGAATTTGGAGGACATGTCTGAGGGCATGGGTCATTCAATCCTAAAGGTCTCATCATATATCCAAATCAACAGAAGAGTTACCAGGAGAAATTCCAATATACCTTCAGTTGCTTTTATAGGATCAGCAGTGAGGACATAGTTTTGCTACTGTAACTCATTTGGGATGAAAATCTGTTAAATTAAAATCATGGTCCTAATTTACATATGTTTTGAGATTTATACAACATTAAGACTAACTAATTACACAGTGTGAGAAAACAGCCGATGGGTCATGATTTAGTCTCTGTCATTGACTCCAGCATCCGTGCACTGTTTGTAATTGATGTGGTTAGAATGATGAATTTGTAACCTAAAAATAAATATAGATATGTATAATGCAAGAAATGTACAATATATACAAAATACATAATTTACCAGTTTATACGGAGCACACCAGCATGATGAGAATATGAACAATACTATGATACAAGGAACCGTGACATCTGAAAAACTTCTTAAAGTATTAATCCACTTTGTACTGAAAACTGTACAAAGTAAAACCGCGTATTCACTTTCTGATTAAACAGAGCGATTGAACGATAACGACATTGTTATCATTCAATTGCTCATTAATCGTGCACAAATCGGGCATGAAAATATCGGAAATGACCAGCGATGTGCGCTCCCGCTGGTCGTTTCCAACATCAATCATAGCTGGTCAATCTGCCGATAAAGACAGATTGGGCATGTTCGGGGATGAGGGAGGTTGCTTGCACTGAACAACATATCGTTCAGTGTGGGCACCTACATGATGAGGAACGATTACGATGTCATAATCGCTCAAACGTTCCTCAGTCGGCAAGTGGATACGCGGCTTAACTCCTTAAACCTGCTGCTCCCACTTATCTTAATTGCTAGGTTTATCTTGTGGGATTCTATCAGGCTCCAATAATGAGGATCCAATGCTACAATAGGCTGTAAGATGAGCCCTATTTAAGCCCTGCCTCCTGCCTTCGTCAATGAGCTGCTTCAGACAACTAACATTTGAAGACCCCACAAACTACAGTTATCACACTGGAAGCATCGTGTGGGCAGCATAATGGTGGGAGAAGAGGTCTAAACAGTGCTCAGCTTGGGGCTAGTTCGCAAAGTGGACACATTTTTGTCAGGGCCCAATATGAGCATCAACATGCACAGCACAGAGAAGTGTCACAGGGGCATTTCAAGTAATGAGGCAGTAAAGGGAAATGGAATGAGTTATTTTCAATGTAAAGTAAATTTATCCTTGTTAGACACAGTAGATATGTTTGATTTTTATTCGGGTATTGGGATTAACTGGGACAAATCCACTATTCTGTCTCTCAGGGACTTGTCGGGGGCTCGAGCTCATTATTTACAGTGGAATGATTGTTTTAAATACTTAGGAGTCTGGGTGTCACGTACACCTCAAGACTTTCCATGTTAAATCTTAAGCCAATTAATGAGTTGTTTAAAAAGAAAATACACTCGTGGAAGAAGTTGCCCCTTAGTTTAACTGGCAGGATAAATTGTTCAAAATGGTTATGCAGCCTAAGTATCTTTATGTGCTGCAGCACTCCCCTGTATATGTACCAAAGCGTGAGTCTCAGGTAATTAATGCTCTGCTCTCCTCCTTTGTTTGGGGCGATAGAAAGGCTAGGATTAAACTTTCTACCTTATGTAGGCCCAAAGGCGATGGGGGATTGGCTTTACCCGATCTCCATTTGTACTATCTGGCAGCACAGCTGGCTTATTTAATTGGCAGGGTTTCCTGCATCAATGGTGGGTCACTCTCGGGCTTTCTTGGCGAGCGGAATGGCACTTCCCTAACTCCCTTGCAGTTCCTCCAGGTTGAAGTAAAAAAAAAGGCATATCCCCCTATTCTCAATCAGGCAATTGAGGTTTGGCAGGCTGCACACAAGCTACTAGGGCCTCAGGGCTGTGATCCAGATACACCGCTTTGGGCCAATAGTAGATTCTCCAAGCTGGGCAGTTTTGATGGCGAGTCATTTTGGCCCCTTTATGGGATAACCTCCCTAGGTCATGTTTATCAGGATGCCCTTTTTAAAACTTTTGACCAGATAAAATCAGAATTTCACGTTCCAAACCTGGCCTTTTTTATATATTACCAATTACGCCATGCTCTCTCTGCTCAGTTTGGTGACTCTCACCCTTGTATTTTAGATTCTCCTGTTAAGAAGTTGTTGCTGTCTTTGAGCTCCCGTGGGGTGATATCCGTTATTTATTCTGCCTTAAATATGCATACTTCCCCTGATAGTCTTACACTCTCCCTGAAACCCAGATGGGAAAGTGACTTGGGAACTCTCTCGGATGAGCAATGGACCCATATGCTTGGTGGCACTCGGAATGCTACTACCTGTATTCGATATCAACATATAAAAGTTTTTATTTTTCATAGAATATATTACTCTCCACTTACAGGGGTATTCAATATGGGTGCGATAACATCGTTTTTGCGTTAATATCGCAATTATGACGTCATTATCGCATTTATTTTTACACCCTATTCAATTTCAAAGACTTATCGCAGTTTTGACAAGTCTTTGATAAAAAACGGTGATAACTTTTCACCATTGAATAGGTGTCGAAAAAAAGTGCAGAATTGGGGTTTAGGGGTGCAGGCTTAAAAAAAATAGCCTGCACCCCTGAGAATGACATTTAAAAAAGAACGGTGTCAAAAAAAGTAAAAAAAAAAAAAAATAGGGACACCCCAAAAAATTAATGTAAAAATTGTGGTGCAAAAAAAAATAAAAATGGGAAAAAATTGTTAAACAATAGGGAAATAGGTTCAGGGCTATTCTGCAAGTATGCGGCAGATGTTTTCTAGAATAGAATTATAGTGGCAGGTGCACAAATGCAGAATTTTTAAAAACTTACTTTAGGGACACCAAAATATGCTAGTACCCATTTTCATGTACCCCAAATTTGATGGGACCACTTAAAAAAACGAAAAAAATAACCTAAGTGCTCTTCTGCATCACTTCTTCAATGTCGGGAAAAAAACACCTGCTGCGGCTATTTAAATCCCAAGACTTTCAATTAAAGGCTAAAACGGGGGTACCCATAGTGTTCCCCCATGTTTTTACTACTTTAGGGGGGTCTTACAATTATTTTAAGGAAAAATTTGTAACTTTACGCAAATCCAACTTCGGAGTTTCCCGTTTCGGTAATTTTATATTGAATACGGGGATAAGCGGGAGCGCGCACCAGACTTTAACGCAGAACAAAACTCCAATATGAAACGTTAACTTCGACAGTGAAGTTAACATTTCATATTGAATACCCCTCTTAGTCTCTTTAATATGGGGATTCGGGCTGACTCCAATTGCCGTAGATGTGGGCTGCCAGAGGCAGCGTTCTGGCACCTCCTTTGGGAGTGTCGGGACGTGCATTATTTCTGGAATCAAGTGTGGGATTGTATCCGTACTACTTTGCCTGCATCACCTGTCTTAGATCCACTCATATGTCTATTTGGTTTTTCCCTCGAGGAATCGTTTAATGTTTTTACATACAAATATGATTTTCATTTGTTGTGTGTAGCTAAGGTTATTATAGCAAGGAAGTGAACACCGGTTTTTACGGATTGGGTCTCATTAGTTAATGAAACTGTTAACCATGAGAGATACCTGTATACGGGCTGGGGGGCTTTACCCAAATTCCAGTGTGGTCTCTATGGTACACATCTCACTATGGTCAGAGAAAGTGTGAGACGTGTTGTGTTTTTTTTTTTTTTTTGGGGGGGGGGTTTGCCATATATATTTAATGTTTGTTTTCAACTGTTGCACCTCAGTGAATTATTTTTTTTGATCATTTTCCACATCTTCACTGTGCTTTTTGCGTATTTTTCCTACAAGGATTCTTTTGTATTGTCTAATTGTCTATGTCTGTATTTCGCTGTATGTTTTGATCTGTAACAACTGTATTTTTTTTTTTTTTATGCTTTTGCTTTATTGAAAATCAATAAAATATATATGATTCAAAAGTAAATTTATCCTTTAAAAATATCTTATTTTAGGCTTGGTAAGCTAAAGTCTCATCAACACAAATATTATCCATTTATATAGTATATCTGATGGAGACAAGAATTTATGATTTTGTGATGTTATTCAATTTTCAGGATTCTATGTACACAAGCTCATTCAGTGCAAGCAGTTTCCTCCACCTCCAATGTTCTGAGAGTTATCCTGTGTGATCTCTATTCTTGTTGCACAAAATGTAAACTATAGTTCCTCTCTCACTATGCATCCAGCAGTGCAGAATGGTGTAAGCAACATGAAAGAGTGCAACTAAAGCAGGGGTTCCCAAACATGGTCCTCAAGGCACACTAACAGTGCATGTTTTAAGGATAGCCAACTTGAGCACAGGTGACTTAATTAGTACCTCAGTTATTTTAATTTAACCACCTGTGCTGAAACATGGATATCATGGATATCACTAAAACCAGGTCTGTTAGTGTGCCTTGAGGACAGAGGTTGGGAATCACTGAACTAAAGCAATCACATTCTAAGCATAAATAAATGAAACATACTGCTTTTAGCATGCCCTGGCGCTTTCTTGCCCAGATGACAAATATTCAATAATTCTCTTGATTAAATAAAAAGTAGAAATACTTAGAGGGGCATTCAATATGAAACGTTAACTTCACTGTCGAAGTTAACGTTTCATATCGGAGTTTTTACCTGCGTTAAAGTATGGGGCGCGTGCCCGCTTATCTTATCCCCCTATTCAATATAAAATTAACGAAAACGGGAGCCTCCGAAGTTGGATTTGCGTAAAGTTATTAATTTTTCCTTAAAAAAATTGTAAGACCCCCCTAAAGTTGTAAAAACATGGGGGATCACTATGGGTACCCCTGTTTTAGCCTTTAAATGAAAGTCGGGGATTTAAATAGCCGCAGCAGGTGTTTTTTCCCCAACATTGAAGAAGTGATGCAGAAGAGCACTTAGGTTATTTTTTTCGTTTTTTTAAGTGGTCCCATCAAATTTGGGGTACATGAAAATGGGTACTAGCATATTTTTAAGTCCCTAAATTAAGTTTTTAAAAATTCTGCAATTGTGCACCTGCCGCTATAAATCTATTCTAGAAAACACCTGCCGCATTATTGCAGAATAGCCCTGAACCTATTTCCCTATTTTTAAACAATTTTTTCCCTTTTTTTTTTTTTTCACCCCAATTTTTAAATTAATTTTTTGGGATGTCCCTATTTTTTTAAAAAACTTTTTTTGACACAGTTCTTTTTTAAATGTCATTCCCAGGGGTGCAGGCTATTTTTTTAAGCCTGCACCCCTAAACCCCAATTCTGCACTTTTTTTCGACACCTATTCAATGATGAAAAGTTATCATCGTTTTTTATCAAAGACTTTTCAAAACTGCGATAAGTCTTTGAAATTGAATACGGTGTAAAACTAAAACCTGCAATAATGACGTCATAAGTGTGATATTAACGCAAAAACAATGTTATCGCTCCCATATTGAATACCCCTGTTAGTGTAAACTGTTATAACCACTGAGGTCTATAGATGGTGAGATGAATACTCGCTTTTTTGATGGAAATAGTAAGAGTTATCCAACGGTGATCGCTCTGGAATGAGGGTCCGGAGGTGTCTCAAATTCTTCAGCTGTAGGTGGCCAATACTCAGCAAAGGGGTAGTAGAGTAGATATCATAGTGTATACCTTTCAGGCAATGTGGCTGATATGTAAAGTTTGTGTACATTGCTCGCACCTTGATTTGGTAAAACTTAATCCTTGGACATTAATTTAGTCGAACCTGATGTCCGTCAGTTTATTTAAATATAATATTTGTTGTGACTTCCGGCCCATCATTTTAGAGCAATCACCATTGGATAACGGTGAAAGATTGTCCAAAGCCTACTATTTTGTTAAAAAAAGGTCAGCATTCATCTCACTATCTATACACCTCAGTGGTATAATAATTTACACTATGTTTTCTACTATTTTCTCCTGTCTAATATATAAAACAAGAGGAAGATTAAATATTTCTCATCTGACTGAGAAATGGACCTGGCATACCTCCATACACAAGGATTTCTCTAGGAACGAAGGTTGAACAGCTCCATTGTCCCAGGCAGCTAATCTCTGGACTTGGTATATCTAATAAGTAAGTCTGGTGCAAGTTACCCACAGTCCAATTTGCACACTTCTTTTAATACCATTTTAAAAACTAAAAATGTACCTATTTCTTTGCCCAGAAATCTCAAAGCAGAGATCTCTGAAAATGTGCAGCCGCCAAGGAAAACTGCAAGGATGCTCCTTTGGGAGTCTGACGGAGAACTCCTGTCCGAGAATTGCTCTGCAATAGACAAGCACACAGGGCCAATATAGACTTATGTAACATATGCAGTGTATCTGCATAAATAATATATTTAATATATGTACACACGCAATTTAATTTTCAGACAATATTTAGCATGTATATTTTATCAAAAACATGCATACCTGAAAACTCATTGCCATTGAGTAGGCGTGTGACCTCTTCAAGACCCGTCCAACCTTTCCGTATCAAAACCTGTAAATATAATTTACATATTGTCCCAAATTTAGTAAATGGTCAACTGTAAACGTGATACTAGTAATCTAAATTGCTAAATTGTAAAATATCTGGCATAATTCTATTTCTTCGAAGTCCGTAGGTTCCACAGGGATACCCTGGAAGGGGGGGTGGTTGGAGTGATCCGGGCACCAAACAGTTAAGCTTTAGCTCCCAGGATGCCCCAGTCCTCCTCCACATATGCCCCGCCCCCAGACATAGGCAGTTTTGTAAACAAGCCCAAGGCAGGAGCAGAAGAGAGGGAAGAACCATATACTCAAACACTCTACTAGAAGATGAAGGAATCAGTGATCGAGAGAAAAAAATACCCACTGAAGCCAGGTGTGTCAGGGTGGGCGCCCTGTGGATCTACCATAACTCCAAATTTCTTATTCAGGGACCATAGGGGATCCACAGGGATACCATGGGGATGTCCCAAAGCAGTTTCCCTAAGGGTGGGAATGCTCCTGAGCAGAAAGGAGAATGCGACGCCCATTGGAAGCATCCAGAGAGGCAAAGACCATGAGAAAGGTGTGGACGGAAGGCCACGTGGCCGCTTTGCACAATTGTTCAGCAGAAGCGCCTCGTCAAACCACCCACGAGGGTCCCACAGACAGAGTAGAATGTGCTGTAACCCTGTTTGGAACAGGAAGATCAGCTTGCGTGTAGGCCTGAGAGATTGTCATGCGGAGCCAACGAGCCAGAATCGGTTTGTTAGCTGGCCAGCCTCGCTTGTGAAAGCCATATAATACAAAGCGAGAATCTGATTTCCTAAAGAAAAAATGTTCTATGATCAAGCAGGGGAGCAATCCTTCGCTGGAACCAGATTGACAGAGCAGAAACTTGAACTCTAAGAGAGGCCAGGCGGAGACCGAGCCTGGAGAAAGGCAAGCACCCGGGAGACCCTAAAAACTGTAGGGTCATAGCCTCTGGGGGAGCACCATTGGAAGCAAGAGTGACAAACTCTGTAATAGATGTGGGCTGAAGCAGGCTTACACGCCCTGAGCATCATCTGGGCCACAGAGCGAGAGAAGCCTTTGGCTCTTAAGACTCAAAAGCCACGCCGTCAAAGACAGACTAGGTAGGTTCGGGTGCAGGCAACGGCCCTGTGCTAACAGATCCTGCCTTAGAGGAAGTAGCAAAGGAGTGTCTATGGAGAGACTCCGTAGGTCGGTGAACCAATGTCGCCTGGGCCAGGCTGAGGCTATTAGTATCACCGTGCCGCCTTCTTGCTTGAACTTTCGAAAAAGAACCCTCGGTAGGAGGGAGATCGGAGGAAAGAGGTATGCGAGACTTAAGTCCCACCTCACTGCCAGAGCGTCCACGAAGGCGGCTGGGGGGTCTCTGGTCCTGGGCCCAAACCTGGGGACCTTGTGGTTGTGACGTGAGGCCATGAGGTCTACGTCTGGCAGGCCCCATTTGTCCACCAGGAGTTGAAAGACATCCGGGTGGAGAGCCCATTCTCCAGCCTATATGTCCTGACGTCTTGGGAAATCCGCTTCCGAGTTGAGGAGTCCGGGAATGAACACTGCCGAAATTGCCGGGAGATGACCTTCGGCCCAGACCAGAATGTTTGCCACTTCCCGCATAGCTGCCCGACTTCACGTGCCTCCCTGATGGTTGAGGTACGCTACTGCAGTTGCGTTGTCAGACTGGATCTGGACCGGCCTGCCCTGGAGAGGATCTTGCACCTGAGTGCTCTGTACAGTGCTCAAAGCTCCAGAATATTTATGGGCAGGCGACTTTCCTGAGTTGTCCACCATTCCTAAAAGGTATGATGTCTGATTACAGCGCCCGATCCGCGAAAGCTGGCATCTGTTGTAAGAAGTTCCCAATCTGGAATCCAGAAGGGGTGACCCTTGTCCAGATGGAACGTCTGTAGCCACCATGAGAGGGAAAGCTGAATCTCTGGAGAGAGGAGGATTGTCTGGGACCAGATCAGATGATACTGTCCGCTCCACTGGAAGAGAATCATTTGTTGACGGGGCATGGAGTGGAACTGGGCATATTCCACCATAATCGAAGGTGGATACCATGCACCCCAGGACCTGCATTGCTGAGTGAATGGATACCCTCTGATTGTGGAGCAAGATGCACACACGCAAGTGTAGTGTCAAAATCTTGTCTGCTGGCAGAAAGATCCTCTGTATTCGAGAATCTAGGAGTGCCCCCAGATGTATCATCCGCTATGTCAGGAAGACTTTTCCCAATTGATGATCCAGCCGTGTGAGTTTGCAGACAGTTCACTGTGATTCTGGAGATGGCGTTGTAACATAAACGGTGAGTGTGCCAAGATTTAGAGGTCATCTAGGTATGGCACGATTCTGACCCCCTGGCGCCTGAGGTGTGCCGCCATCACCGCCATTATCTTGGTAGAGAGCCGAGGGGCTGTTGACAAACTAAAGGGCAGCACCCGAAACTGGTAATATTGCTGCAGAATAGCAAACTGTAGGAACCGCTGGTGGATTGGAGTAATAAGTACATATGCAGGTATGCATCCTGAATGTCCAGAGAAACCATGAAATCCCCAATGCCAGGACAATAGATCGTAGAGTTTCCATGCTGAACTTGGGCACTCGGATGAATTTGTTGAGGGATTTGAGATTCAGAATAGGCCGATGAGACCCACATTCAGCTTCTGAATCAAAAAGAGAGTGGAATAAAAACCAGTTCCTCTCTGAGCCAAAGGAACCGGTATTACTACACCTGAATACAGCAGGGAGTGAATGGCCTCCTGGAGGGCCAAGGCCTTGATAGGGTCTGATGGAGGACCTGCACAAAAAAATTGCTGGGGAGGACGCCTCAGGAAGGTGAGAGACCAATTCTCGGACTTGAGACAAGTTTCTAGCTTTCTATCCGTGGCATCATTAAGGGAGAATGTAGACGGTAAAGACAGCGTAGAAATCTTGACTAAGCGTGCCACATGTGAATCAACAGTGGGAGGGACTTCCCACATAGTACACTCCTTAGTAGGGAGAGGATAAAAAGACGCTACTCTTATTGGGACCTGGAACCGCTTGCCAGGAGTACAACAGGCTTCTCCCATGAGCTCAGAGAGCTGTTCTGATTGAGGGAATTCAACCTTAACCACCTTCTGATGTTTAAACATCAGAGCTTTTGGTTTAGGGGCTGGTTCATCATCTTCTATATTCAAAATTGATTTAACCAGAGCCGTAACTAGAATTTTTGTTGCATAAGATCGTGCACCTGAAAAAGGGCCATGGCTTCATGGGGAAGACCCAGGGAAGAGAAAGGGGTACTTTTGGGGCAGCCAGGAGATGCTGGGGATAAAAGAAGAGGAAGCTACAAGTGAGAATGATAATAAACAGGAAAATTCACAGGCCCAAACAGCGCCCTCCTGCCCTGCGGTGCCCTGTGCCATGGCACAGGTCACACTACCCTAGTTACGGCCCTGGATTTAACTGCCTTTAATAAAGCAGGAACATCCACTGATAATTGACGGTGCTCCTCACCCGAGTGCGACCTGCAGGGAGAATCTTGTGCATTATCTGCCTTCTCAGATGATGCATCAGAATCCGAAAGCTGGGTAGACTGGGAGGATAATACAATCCGCCTATGTGCTTTGGCGGCTAATGGTCTGTCCGCCTATAACCTTTGCTGAGAGGTGGCAGAAGTTTGAGCCATATTCTAAACTGAGTGGGCATAAACATCCATCCAAGGAGGATGCATAGGGGGTACCGACATAGTAGGCTGTCACAAAAGGTGCGATTGATCCTGTCCAACACCAAATGAAAAACTGTCAGCCTATGGCTTGGGGTGGGGTATATGTGGAGGAAGACCAGGGCATCTTGGGAGCTAAATCTTAACTGTTTGGTGCCTGGATCACTCCAACCACCCCCCCCCCCCCCCATGTGATCATCCCAACCTTAACTAAAATCTGTAATCTCTCTCACTACTGGTAAATTTCCATCATTATTCAAGCATGCAGTAATTACTCCTATTCTGAAAAAAAAATTAAAAATTTTGGAATATGCTTGTGCTATATAAGTAACTGTTAATAATAATTAAAGTCCTATATTATGCTGCAATCCTACTACTGCATATAAATGATAGTTGAATACTCACCTGCTCAATTATTTTGCAACTTAATGGTATGTAAGCACCACTAAAAACATAGGCCATGTCCTTCGGTATCCTCAGGTCATACTCGCCATCAACTCGAGGAATCTGTCAAAAAAATTTTTAAATCTGACTCAGTAGAAGTTGTAGTCCAAAAAAAAGAAACGGTTATGTAAAATTAAATGATACAGTGCCTTGCAAAAGTATTCACCCCCTTGGTCTTTTACCTTTTTTGTTACATAACCACCAGTAATTTATTTATTTTTTTAATCTGAATTGTATGTGATGGATCTGCACAAAATAGTCTAATTTGGTGAAGTGAAATGAGAAAAATATATATATAAAAAAGAATCTTTATAAATAAAATTCTGAAATTGGCATGTGCATATGTAATCACCCCCTTTGCTATAAAGCATCTCAAAAGTTCTGGTGTAACCAATTACCTTCAGAAGTCACATAATTAGTGAAATGAAGTCAACCTGTGTGAAATCTAAGTGTCACATGATCTGTCAGTATAAACACACCTTTTCTGAAAGACCCCAGAGGCTGCAACAACACTAAGCAAGAGGCATCACACCATGAAGACCAAGGAGCTCTCCAAACAAGTCAGGGACAAAGTTGTTGAAAAGTACAATTCTGGGTTGGGGTATAAAAAAAATATCCAAATCTTTGATGATCCCCGTGGAGCTCCATCAAATCCATCATCATCAAATGGAAAGAACATGGTACCACAACAAACCTGCCAAGAGAGGGCCGCCCACCAAAACTCACTGACCGGGCAAGGATGGCATTAATCAGAGAGGCAGCACAGAGACCAAATGTAACCCTGAAGGAGCTGCAGAGTTCCACAGCAGAGACTGGTGTATTTGTGCATGTGACCACAATAAGCCGTACACTCCATAGAGCTGGGCTTTATGGAAGAGTGGCCAGAAAAAAGCCATTACTTAGTGATAAAAATAAGAAGACACGATTTGAGTTTGCCAAAAGGCATGTGGGGACTCTCCAAATGTATTTAGTCTCATCTGGTCAGATGAGACTAAAATTTTACTTTTCGACCACCAAGGAAAACGCTGTCTACCACAAACCCAACACATCCCATCACCCCAAGAACACCATCCCCACAGTGAAACATGGTGGTGGCAGCATCATGCTGTGGGGATGTTTTTCAGCAGCAGGGACTGGGAAACTGATTTGAGTCGAGGGAAAGATGGATGGTGCTAAATACAGGGATATTCTTAAGCAAAACCTGTTTCAGTCTGCCTGTGATTTGAGAGTGGGACGGAGGTTCACCTTCCAGCAGGACAATGACCCGAAGCATACTGCTAAAGCAACACTCGAGTGGTTTAAGGGGAAACATTTAAATGTGTTGGAATGGCCTAGTCAAAGCCCAGATCTCAATCCAGTTGGGAATCGGTGGTCAGACTTGAAGATTGCTGTTCACAAGTGGAAACCATCCAACATGAAGGAGCTGGAGCAGTTTTACCTTGAAGAATGGGCAAAAATCCCAGGGGCAAGATGTGGCAAGCTCATAGAGACTTATCAAAAGCGACTTTACAGCTGTAATTGCCCCAAAAGATGGCTCAACAAAGTACTGACTTTAGGGGGGTGAATAGTTATGCACGCTGATGTTTTCTGTTATGTTGTCCTAAATGTTGTTTGATTCACAATATAAAAAAAAACACAGTTGTAGAGGCATGTTCTGTGAATGAAATGATGCACACCTTCAAATAATCCATTTTAATTCCAGGTTGTGAGGCAACAAAACCTGAAAAATGCAAAGGCGGGTGAATACTTTTGCAAGGCACTGTATGTAAAGATACAGTGTGTACTCTAGTATCACCACACTATCATTAAAGCTAAAGTAATTTAATGGCAACATAACAAACATGAAATGCAAGTAATTTTTTTGTATTCTGACTGTATTGTTAAAATTCCATCAGTTTCAGAATGTCCGATACATTTTATAAAAATTATCTTGAACTGTTGAACACCCTCAGCAACATTAGCTGCCTTAATTGCTGATCAAATGGAGTTAAGCCACCAGAATCGCTCTAAATCTCACTATTAAGGTGCTCTGGAACTCACTATTAAGGTGCATACACACTAGACGATTTTGGAATGATATGCCCAATTCCAACGCATCGGAATGACATATCATTCAAAATCATCTAGTGTGTATGCTCTGTGTCATTCGGTGCACACTCCATGGGATCGTCAGTTGCATACGGCTGACGACTCCATGCAGCGGGATGTGGCAGGAGCCAACATATTGGGCAGTCAGGTACCAGATAATCTAGTAGGTACCGGCCGCACAATATTTCGGCCTGTCGGCAGGGGTGTTGCAGATCGCATAGCTGGGTACATGCATCTTTAAGTGTGTACCCAGCTTCAAAGTCAAACGCCTAAACAGAGGTCATATGTCATTCTTTGCTTTCTTTATTTGTATTCCTTAGAGTAAATCTGAAAATACTGTTTATTTTTGTCACCGGGAAAATGGTATGGTGGCCATTTTACCGGTAATTTGTGCATACACAGTAGAGATGTCTTCAGGAACATAGCACGGATGCCACGTGCCCGGGGACCTGAGCATACCAAATAGACTCTGGCACAAAGCCAGAGTGTACTGCGCTGTCGAAGGGGAAGGGGCCCGCACGGAGGCTGCACACTGTCCCCCTCCTCTCTTAAATCGCCCCTGCAACACAATGCTGTGATTGGTAGGAATGCTGGCTGCAGCCATCCCTTACCACCCACACTTGGAGACGTCAGTAGCTGCTGCAAAATCTTTTGTTGGCCCCACTTGAAAACCGTAAGCCCAGACATCACATTACAGGTGTTAGAACTGCAGTATGCATTCATGGTCCCCCTACTCTTTATAGCACTTTATGTGTTTTATAGCACAAATACATTAACACGGCCACCTAATAATTGTCTGGTGCAGTAGGGAGTTTTAAACAGACAAATGTTACTATTACTGGGCATTTTCTGTCAGACCAACATCCATCAGATATCATGGTCATACACTGTGAGATATGTCACAGTATATGGCGACACGATAACTGGATTCCGCCCCTGTGAAAGAACAGGGGAAGTGTCGGTTGCTTGGGCAGGGGCAGCACATACACTGCCTAATGCAGCCGATTAGCAATTCACAAATTATTGGATCTTTCGGACACGCCGGACTATTCCGCATGTCCGACAGGTCGATAATTAGTGGTAAGTCGTGCAAATCACCTGTACAATTAACTGCCCGGTCAGCTGATATTTGGCAGGCCGCCAGATAATTATATAATGTATGCCCAGCATAAGGGAGATGTCACAAGCCTCCTAAAGAGTGGAGAGGTGGACAAGTAGAGAAGTTTCCCATAGCAACCAATCAGCTCTAGCTAGCATTTATCAAATACATTCTATAAAATAACACATAGAGGCTGATTGGTAACTATGGTCAACGTCTTCACTTGCCCACTCTTTAAAAGGCATTATACTGTACATCTCCCTCAAAGACTCGGCAACTCTGCTGTAAGGTCATCAGTCACAGCCTGGGCATGCTATACACAGTTCTTCGATGCATTTGAAAGATAGAAAAACACAGATCAAAACTTCTATCTACCAACCTAATGGGGACCCGTACTACACACCTTCCTACAAGTTAGTTCTAGTTTGTAGAGGGCCTCATCCCATACAAGAGATGCCATGCAAATCATTGACTATAACAGCTTCTAACTGTTATTTTGCAAACACAGCCTATAAAAGCTGATTGGTTGGTACTTTATCTCTCCAATCTTTGATAAACTTCCCCTAAGTATTTTAATAAATATTAATAATGGCGGTTAGTTATGTGCTACTGGGAGCTCACACTGCTACCAGCAAAACAATAAATGCTATTAACATTTTCCAGAACAAAATGTCTATACATTTCCATTTACCTGGAAACATTTCTGAGTCTCACATCCTCAGTGTATAATGCCTACAGTCATACTGATAAATACTTACCAGTCCAAGTCTTTTGCTAATCCCTCTGAAATGGCTCTTCTTAGCCAGAGAGGAAAATGCATCAGTAAGCTTTCCTAGAGAGACAGAGGAAATATAAGAGTTTCCTAACTGACACATTAAACAAGAAATAGGTTAAGCAGAAAGAACAAAAATTAAAATTCTGCCCCAACCCTACACATACTGTACATTATAATTCAATACACATTATTTATTAGTAGATTTCTGCAGAGAAATTAGGTTATATTTGTTGTGCTCTAAAGACATTATTTTGGGTACATTTGCTTCTTTTAGTTATCAGTATATTTGGTAGTACTCAATCATTTCCTTTGCATCAAACCTCTGGAGGCAGTTTATTGTTTCAATTATAACAGATTGGAAGCTTGTGTGAATAAGGTCTAATAAGGTCTACATACAACTTACTGTAATTGGGACATCAATAGACAAACTTTTTATAAGAGTACTGCATATTATGTTGCTTCTTCATACATAAAGGATAAAATGTTGATGTTACGGTTTGGTATATATCAGGGTACGAGATGCTGAGGGTTATGATCTTACCTGCTGCCTTGTCTGTGACCAGTTTGCTCACCCTGCTCTCCACAGCAGTCAGGGTGTCTCCTGGAACTTGTTCAGTGAGCAGGCCAGAACGTTTTAGGTTGGAGAATGTCAGCAGGTGCTCGGGGCCATAACTCTATACAAAACACAGATCGCAGAGCCAGTCAGCTCAGGACTGATAGGCTGTCACATCACAGTTTACCCACATGGAATTCGCTTTTTAAAACGGAACATGCACACTGACAAATTAATTAAATCAGAACTAATTATCTTTCAGATACAATGAGACATTAATGAGGCAATAAAGATAAGAAATGCTGCAAAAACCTATTAATCTTAATTTGCTAATTCCCATGGATGCTTAATTCTGTGCATGCTGTACATTATCTATCTCTGCGCATTTTATTAAAAGCCTGATGTGTAGGAATTTGTCAGTGATGTTCCTCACAGTGCTCTATGTACAGTGGAGTGGAAAGTGGGGGTCATAAAACACTCCAATACTCAAAATATGCACCAGGTCCTATCTGGACCTGGATCATTAGTCAGGGCTGAGTTTCAGCTGGGAAAACAATCTGGTTCAATAGAAACCACATGCATTGTTTCCTCAGTGCAGTTTTGTGTGGCCTGCCCTGACACTATGGAGGTGCATACGCTAAAAGATTCCATGTGGGGAACCATGGTGGTAGAGATATGATTTGGTGCCCGGACTCCAGCTCACCACCTATACCCAGTGTACAGCCTGTGTCCTCTATGGAAGAAAGATAAAATGGACTATTCTCACAAATATAGCTTGCAGAGCACATTGCTCTGTATAAGTGGATGGCAATAACCTTATCATTATTGATCTGCAGTTCTTCTCTGCTTCCATTGTCTGACTTCCCCTCATTGTTATTCCTCATATTACAGCATGATCGCATAAAGTAAACTGTGTAGGTTAGCAGGGTACAGACAGCACCTTTAGACATCATTGTGCAAATGCAGTTATGCATCTCTCTAACACATAATGAAGCATTAGTGAGGAATATAATTCAGAATTGTTACCATGTAACATCATAACCAGGGTCCCGTCTATATATGCAAATGATCATACAAACCTGTAAGTACTGAGTCTTCAGAGATCTGTAATCTTTTGTTATTAGACCTGAATTCATGACAAATAAAATAACAATGTAAGACAATGGTATCATAGAGTGAAGGGAAGAATAAGTATTTGTGACACAGGAGACCAATCTTACCATTCTCTGTAATAGACAGCAGACACAATAGGCGTAGACTCTCAATGGGGGAAACCTGCGGAGGAAGCAAGACCCCATTACAAGACACACAAAATAGGACTCATCATTTACTTATACATCAAAGTATTTAAATATTTAGAATAATAGTATAGTATAGTATAGACTCACCTGTCTGTTTATGTGCTCCTCTATTAAATTGATGCTCTCCCGAATATCAAATCCCTCTAGTAATGCTATATGTATAAAGCGTAACACAAATCACATCATTAGATTGGATGTAGTGTGGTTCATTAGTGGACACAGCATTAGAAATCTTCTTTACTCTCATTCCTGCTGCTGGCCGTGGTGCTAACATGCAATAACCAAGGCCGCATTGTGCGGGTTTTGCACCTTACTGCAGGCTTTCCTATCATACATACTGCAGTGTAATAAACATATTGGGGTAGAGATTAATTTCATGTGCATCGCACCCATTAGCGCTCACATTGGGCAGCCAGATACTCACAGTGCTCAGTTTTCATCAACTCCTGAAAATCCTGTTTGGTTTTTTTCTTCATTATAGATTCACAGGCTCCAATATCTTTAGAAGGAATCAAGTGTATGTTATGAAATGTCCTTCTTTAGTTTTGCATGCAAATACTGGACATTAAAAGGAGAATTTAAATATTATTGTAAGAGATGCCAGCAAGGACCACTCAGCAAAAAATGAAAACGAAACTTAAAAAACAAAACAAAAAAACAATCATACCATACATAACTGCTAATTGTAATCGGAAAAAATATGCACGCTGCTCACTATCATATTTCATAAAGTTACTGATGAAGATATTGCAATGCCCTGATAGAAGCAAAATGTGTGCTACAGATTGCTTTGTGACCTTCTTTTATAATAGAAAAAGCAGGCAGAGGAATATACTTCCATCATGTCTCCAGTAAGTACAAATGGAGATTTCATGTAAGTCAGCATAAAGCATCCATTTATCACATTCACATGTATTAGTATATAGAGTTAGGGGTAAATTTACTAAAGTGTAAGTTTTTAGAAGTGGAGAAGTTGCCTATAGCAACCAATACCCCTTTGACGATTCATTTATGCCACCGCCGTGGCATTGTCAGACTGGACTATTACTGGACTTTTTTGCAGGTGCAGTTGAGCCGCTATCAAGGCGTTGAGGAGTGCCCTGAATTCTAGGACACTGATGCATAACAACACTTCCTGTCAGGACCAAAATTCCTGAAACTGATTTTGATGGGTTACAGCACCCCAGCATCTGAGACTGGCGTCCGTGGTCACTAACATCCAATCCCAGATTGTGAACGGGTGACCACATGGAGATGTTTGGAGTACAACCACAGGAATAGGGATACATGGATCTAAGGGGAGAGGCGAATGAACCTGGACAGGTGAAGGTGAGAGCCGTCCCATTTGGAAAGGAGATCCAAATGAAGCTCATGTGATGGGAAAGTGCCAAACTGAACAGCCTCAAAAGAGGAGAGGAGCTTCCCCAAGAGGAGCGTACACAATGGATGGAAATCATCAGTTTCCTGAGAACCATCTTCACTAGCGACTGCATGGCCAGTATTTTGTTTTGAGGAAGAAAAATCCACTGCAAAGAGGTTTCGATTAGCATCCCCATGAATAGAATTCTCTGAGACTGAGTCAGATTTTACTTTTTGAAGTTCACAATCCACCCATGAGATATGAACACGTGATGCATCAAACAGACATGGGAGTGGAAGATACCCGCAGTCGAGGCCTTTATAAGAAGATAGTCGAGATTGGGGTTAACCCCAAAGATCAAAAGGTGAGCCACCATTACTGCCATCACTTTGGCAAATACCTGTGGGACGGAGGCGAGGCCAAACAGAAGAGCTCTGAATTTAAAGCGTGCGTCCCGAATTGCACAGTGAAGGAAGGATTGATGAGGTTCCCAGATAGGTCTATGTAAGTAAGCATCCCCGATATACACAGATACCAGAAATTCTCTTTGTTCGATGCTCGCTATCATGAATCACAAGGACTTCATCTTGATTTTCTGGAAACACAGATGCACATTCAGGATTTTGAGTATGGGTTGTACCGAGCCACGCGGCTTTGGTACGATAAACAGGTTCAAGTAAAACCCTTGTGATCTTTGACCCATCGGACCTGGGATGACCACTCTTGAGGAAAACAGGATGTGTACAGCAATCTTCAGGGCCAACTGTGTTTGGCGAGAGGCTAGAAGACCTGTGGAAAAGAACATCCGAGGAGGACCAATAAATTCGATTTTGTACCCTATAGAGAGGATACTCCGAAGCCAAACATTGGAACAAGTTTGAAACAAAAACCGTCCCCTATGTGGGTGGGTAACCCGTCATGTGGACGGCTGATCTGAAGGTGGAGGACCAGGACTGACAGATTTTTGATTTTCAAACCCTGGTGGAGGTCAACCAATCTCAGGGCCCTCAAACAGGTGACTTACTCAAGGTTTGAAAGGAGCAAAAGGAAGAGCCACAATAAGACCTTGATTTGGAGACAGTGAAAGGTAATAAAAAAAAAATATTTTTTTTTGACAGCCTTATTTACCCAGGCCGATACCAAAATGGGACTCAGTGCGAAGTAGATCCAGACACCAGGATAGTAGTCTGAGGGATAACCCAAGGGGGGAGATTCCAACTTGGATCTGTCCGCAGGTGGTAGCTGGTAAAGAGAAATTAAGAGTCTTGACATCTGGATGCATCCATGCTGTGAACAAAAAGTCCTCCAACTGAGTAAAGAAAGAATTAGAATCCATCTATTTTTGTTTCCTCTTGAAGAGAGGTGTCTCTTTTCAGTGACTAGGGAGTCAGCGTTGGAGGCGTTTAACACCTGGAGTACTGTCTTGATTAAGGCTTCCACGCCGTGTGCGTAAGTCATGTCATCACCTGTCCCTGAAAAAAGATCAAAGTCTGATCCTTCTAGAGGCTCCTCTTTCCTCAGAGACGAACCTTCAGAATTGGATTTTTCCCATGACTGAAGAATAGCTGGAAGCAGCCGCTTCTGAGAAGCGTTCTATGTGGCTGGCTCACCTGGGCCCCTAGAAGAAAAATCCAGCAGTGGAGGAGACCTGTACTAAACCGTGGACTGAGTGGGCCAAACATTAAGCCCAGGATGGTTCATTTGACTGGGGTGGAGACACAGAATGACACTGAGCGGCCACCTGAAGGCGTTGCTAGAGAAGGGAATGCAGATGCACCCGTCAAGGCACGGGTAGTTTGCCCCACATGTTTTGAGGCTGCATTCTGCTGTAATTCTGACATAGCCCCTGCCAGCATCGCTACCCAAGCCGGCGTATCCATTGGAGGACTGTTCCGCCCCCGCAGCATTGCCCTACCCAGCAGCGGCGTCACTAGCGATGTGCGAACCGCACCGGGTGTCACCCACCGAGGGGGTGACACCAAAACGCTGCCTCCTCCTCAGTGACCAGAAGCCGGGCACTGCACTATGATGTTATTGTGCAGTAATCGGCACTGATCACTGAGGAGGAGTCGGTAATGTGGGAAGAGTCTCTGGGGGCAACCCTGCATCTCTGGGAGTGCTGGGCATGCCCCCAGAGTGATAAGACAGGAAGGGAGGGGGTGTGCCCTCGAGGCCAGGCCCCTTGCCCATTAGGCCACACTCCCTTTTCAGGGGATGTGCAGGAGGGCTATTGGCCGCACTGGGTGTCACCAACCCCAGTGATGCCAGTTTCCCAGACATATTGTGAAGGGTAGGGACAATATAGGAGTAATATTTTAAAAGAGACAGCCCACACAGAGCATGGTTATGAATATAGCAGACAGAATAAAAGTGCAACAAATGACACACAAAATGACAGGAGTGCATGATCACATTTAGTGGCCGCTTGACCTAACTGGGAAGGGGGCGAACAGCGACTTAGGCATTGTGATCCACCCCGTTCGGCAGCACACCTCCGTCTATAGCCCTGTGTAAATCCAGTGGATGAAGGAGAAACATGAATTTCCCTTCTAAGATTAATTTTAATCCATTTTAAACAATGTAACTTCAACCACACGTGCACTAAAATACAAAGTGTAATACATAATCACTGTACGCATAAGTAGCCTCTAGCACACTGGTGCCTCACTAACCTCTAATGTACATGTACAGTGTGGAAAGACAGGGCTGTGAGAAGCCAGACATGAAGTGCACATGTTGCATAGCTGCACAGCAGTTAGTATAGAGGTGACATCTAATGGTAAGCCAAATTCAACCAAATAATAATATGTAAATGTTGTGAGAAATATGAAATAACAGTAAGGAGGCGAAATGTGCATACAGGACCTTATATAATGACCCATTTCATCTGCTACATAATGATCAGCTCCAAGTTTTCTACTTACTCTCCATTTACATAAGCCCTGGCCAAATGAAATCATTTCATTATAAAACGTTATGTACTGTACTTACTGCAACTCAGGTTACTAGAAAGCTAGATGGGAAACAACTGTCATTTTCATACAAGCTTGCCAGCAAGGGTGTATGAGAAGGGCCCCCCCTCCCAACCCTGCATATACTAACCTTGTGCCAGCAAAGGGGTCAGTCCTCCGCTGCGGCACCATCTTCCCAGAGATATTTGGGAAGATGGTGCATGCCAGTCTTTGCTTTCACTGTGCAGCGCCATTTTCCCGAAGATGTCACTGGGAAGATGGAGCAGCGCAGGAGGAGACACATGCTTTACAGCACTGGTTACTTATAACTCTGGGTGCAGGATGTGACGTGCAGGGCCCCCCTGGGTCCAAGGGCCCCGTGTGCCCGCACACCCTGCACCCAGAGTTATACTTACCATGTGCTGTCAAGCGTGTCTCCCATCCTCTGCTGCACCAACTTTACAGTGACATCTCCGGGAAGATGCAACATTCTACGTATCCTAAATACGCTTATGTTTACCAGATCAGTCAAGTAAACACAAACACCACATACAAATTAAACATGCTGCATAGCTGCACTGTAATTAGTTCACATCCACATGCAGTTTTACTATGAAATCATACACATGAAAAGGTCTGCAGTGCAGCCATGTGTAATCTATATGTGACTGAGTATACTATATTACACTGTTATAACAGCCCTAACAAAATGCATTTGGATTCACAGGCCCTCCGACAATACATTTAGGAGTAATATGTCGGCCTCTATGGCACTGTGCAGAAAACTAAATTGAAGACACTGCTGACGTTAGCTTGTTCCATACGTAGGCTCAGCATGCGATGTTCTTGTTTTAATCCCTTTAGCTCTTGGGAAACAAATGCCTTCATCTGATTAATGTCCATTCCTCTGCGCTTCTGGAATATACAAGATATAATATGCCTTTAGAATGTAAACTCTTGTTAGCAGGGCCCTCCCCCATTTCTCTCCATGTGATCATGTAAATCAGGGATGGGAAACCTCCTGCCCGGGGGCCATACAAGGCCCTCAGAATCATTTGGTCTGGCCCTCTGAGCTTTTTTCTGTTAGCCTCATCTGGCCTAGAATGGCACCCTGCAGCCAGAATCTATGCAGCAGTGCCGCCTGGAGCGTCCTTAGGACGCTTCAGACGGTCACACTGCTGCCCAACCAGCTCCCAGGAGCATCCTGTGGATGCTCTGGGCATTGCTGTAAGCACCGGCGATTGTGGCCCTGCACCCATGTGACATAACGTGGAGGGGGCGTGGCCTGCACCAGGTCCGCAAAAAATGTTATATATATCAAAATTGGCTCCCGACAGAAAAATGGTTTCCCATCCCTGCAGTAAATTTTGAATCTGTCTGTAAACATCTACATTGTAATGTGATGTTTTTTCTTACCCCTATGTATGGCGCTATGGAATCTTAATGGTGCCATATAAATAAAATATGATATTACACAGCTTTACCAGTATGTACTAAGCCAGGGGTAGACAACTCCAGCCATGAAACTATACATCCCAGCATGCCCTGCCACAGTTTTGCGATTCGATCATTCTAAAACTGTTGTAGGGCATGATGGGATACGTAGTTCCACAGCAGCTGGAGTTCCAGAGGTTGCCTTCCCCTACTAAGCTAATAAGTAAAGTAGTACATGGGAACAATAGGTGTCAACAGAGCAATTCTAACTACAATACCCACATGCACATAAGCATCAACAAATTGTGATGTGCTAATCATACATCCCTATCGAGTTTTCTCTCAACCCAGTGCAAGAGTTTTGATGTTTTTACCTATTGATGATCTGAATACCAAACTCTCTGTATAGAATGGCTGTAGGCCGGGACAGACTGGGGCTGTAATTCTGCTCCGGCATCCCATACTGCCCACACACGGAAAAGAGGCGTGGCCATGCCTTACGTGTCACGAGTCACAGGGGTTGAAACATGCCATGGTTCCAGCAACCTAGTGTTAAACATGTTGCACAGCCGCTATCATAGCAAGGAGCCTATCTACAAGTCTGTCAGAGGATGGTGGTTACTGACTGAACAAAATGGGCTACAATTAATAGAGGATGATTAAATCAGGTTTTTCATATATTAAAGAGCTACTTAAAAAATATCAATATAAACATTCAGATTCTCATGGGGACTTCAGATATCTGAGATGAGAGAGATGAACGTTTTCCTAAATCCTGAACATAAGTTTGTAAATGACCCTGCTTACTATATGCAGCATTAAGCCAACAGTATAACATCCTCTTAGACGGTTATATAGCTATATGGTATTGTCCTATACATAGAGCATTACATTGCCTCAACACAAAAAATATATTTAAACTATTTTAGCAGTCCCTGGTTTGTATACGTTAGCTTGCAACCTTGCACAGGTCATTTTATACCGCGTCTTACAAATCACAATAATATCTGCTTTCTACAAGCCACATTTTAATAGATAATAATGGTCAATGTGTACTTTGGTATAATTATTATTATTTATTTTAAGACAAACCATTT
Source organism: Taudactylus pleione (assembly GCA_031769625.1). Classification (NCBI taxonomy): domain Eukaryota; kingdom Metazoa; phylum Chordata; class Amphibia; order Anura; family Myobatrachidae; genus Taudactylus; species Taudactylus pleione. The sequence goes on from JAUIMM010000128.1 coordinate 18,196,307, forward strand.
AAAAAAAAAAATCAACTTGACTTACATCATATTGTGTTTGTAGATTGCGAGCTTTCTGGCTCAGAAAACTAAAGACATTGGAAAAATGCTCATTCCGAATTTGACCAAATACCTAAGGGAGTTATAAGAAGAACATTATTGCAGTTTATTAATATAGCAATATAAACTGTGGTGAGATGCATAAAAGGGGCCATGCAAACATAGCAATGCATACACATTTCAGTGTCTTTTTGTATATGATTTGTTCAGAAGTTTACTATGTTTATAGAATGGACTGACTGAACTGCTTGAATTAACTAAATTAAAATGAGTGGCTGAGGAATAGATCTGAGGAGTAGCTGAACGATTAGAGAGTTTGTGGGTAAAGGTGATAGCATATGTGCAGCTAGTAAAATGCTCTATGTACAGATATGTGCATAATCTGATGTGCTCTGAGGGAGTGTTCAAAGGTTAGGAATGTGTAGGAGATGCTGACATTCCACAGTACGGAATTCCACAGACACCAAGCTGCCCAATAAGACTCTTATGGTGAGTGCACATGGGACGATCGACAACGTTATCGTTGTACGATCTCCCGGGTGATCAATATCGATCATCCAGCACACCAACGACTATAGCGATCCACGATCGCTGGTCCCTATAGTAACCTGGTCGATATCACCCAGGTTGGCCTGCATGCACAGTCGATGGACGATATCGTCCATATGTGCCCACACATCGCAGGTCGTTGGGCACCGAAAAATGCACGATATGAACGATAACAGTATGATTGATATCGTTATTGTTCATATCGTCATATCGTCCATTTTAATCATACCGTGTGTACGCACAATATAAGGGGAGCTGGATACAAGGAGAGAATATGGCAATGCTTGGTCCCAAATCAAAATTTAAGGGAAGTCCCAATAATGCCTTTCCACATCCATCCAACCCCCCCTGCCAGAGCCATAACTAGACGTTTTGGTGAAAGAGCATTGGCGCCCCCCTCATTTTTCAAAGGGACATAATGCACCCATAAAAGGGCCATGGCCTCATGGGGAATGGCCAGGGAAGAGATAGGAGAGGCCAGGAGATGCTGGGGATGAAATAAGAGGAAGCTACAAGTGAGAATGATAATAAACAAATTTGACAGGTGCAAACAGCGCCCCCTGCCTTGTGGTGCCCTGTGCCACGGCACCGGCCGCACTACCCTAGCAACGGCCCTGCCCCCTGCCATTGCCGGGCCTCTCTCACCTCCATGCCCCACTTGTTGCAGTGGTGGTAGTTCTGGGTGTGCAACATCATTTGAACCGAAGGGAAACATTTGAAGAGGGGATTACACCTTGTTATTGAATCTCATCTTGAGGCATTACCACATAAGGAGAATAAGAGGAGGTGCAATTATCTACATTAAAACAGAAGCAGCATCTTGGATTCAAAGGAGATTAAATAGATGTATTTTAGGTGGCAGTCATTGCAGGATTGTAATATAAATAGATGATACCTTTTATCAATGAAAGGAAACATAGATTTGTAGCTGATATAGAACTACATGTCCCAGCAAGCCTTGCCAGCTATGAATAATTATAGATTTATTTCATGCCAATAATCCTCTCGAAAAATAGGAGACTTTCGGGTACTGCCATTTATATTTGATACTGTTGCGACGGGCCCGGGTAACAGGGGGCGTGGCCACGCCCCCTTCATAGGGAAAAAAAAAATTTCAGCACCACAAAGTGCTGACGAGGGGAGGCGCTCTGAGCCCCCTCAGCCCGGCGCAAAGCCAGGGGGGGGCACGATCAGTGTGGTCGCTCCCCCCCACAGGCATAGGAGACTGCTGTGGCTGCGGCTCAGCAGCCAATAGCAGTCTCCCACTGCAGCTCAGCACACTCTGTGTGCTGGGCTGCTGTGAGGGAGGAGGGGGCGTCGTCGTACTCGGGCCCCTCAGGAAGCTCGGGCAATTTGTACCCGCCCCCCCCTCTCGGACCACATGACCATGAAATCGCATCTGCCAAAATATATTATTGTTTTATTTGAGGTGTTCTAGTTCTACTGTATTGGGGCCCTGTTGCGGGAGTTGTGACAAGCAGTGCTATAAAGACTTTTGGCAGCAGCGCCTTCACCCACCACACCAATGTCACTGAGTGCCCTGGAGCCTATCCAATTCATGTAAACGCGAGCCACACCTGTCTCTTGCATTGATGAGGTCAATACATTTTGTTTTTCTTATTGCTCAGCTTTAACTTGACGGATTGAGATTGAAGCTAAGTGCAGGTTATTTTTAGGAGTATTTAAGACTATACAACGTTATCTAAATGTAATGGGTGTAACATTAACCAAAACCATGAATAAAACTGAATAACTTATATAGAACAGTACGCTAAATAGGATAATTATGTATGTATGTATATGTATTAAGTAAGGCAGCACACACAGTAGATATACCAAATACACATTATTTAAAAAATATAATATAAAATTAAAAGAAAACAAAAATACAAGCTGTAAATCTTTTCCACAGCTGTATTCACACAATATTATTAGTTTGGGATTTACTCCTGCAGTAGGTACCTAAATTAAGATTAATTAAAACAGCTGTGGAAACAAAGATTTGTGTGGGGAATATCATACCGATATATTGTTCAGTGACCACATCCAGGAGCATGGTACCGTTCAAGATATCTTCTGATCGGCCTGCGCTGGTCGATCAGAAGATACGATTAATGATCTGCGGGAGCGCGCCATAGTCCGTACACACTAGACGATGTGCCCAATATTTTGGCCCGATCCGCCATATCAGACAACATATCGTCTAGTGTGTATCCAGCATTAGAGTATTTGTTGCTTAGAGAAATGCATATAATTGTCTCTATAGTTACAATGTCTCCTTCTCGGACTGATGTATTGTGACCAGAAAAGAATGACCTGGATGGATCTTATTATTTAAAAGTTCTAAACTTGGGAGAGCCAATATATTGAGCTTGCACACTCTCTTTTAGTGCCTGTCTTAGTGCACTGTTGCACTATAATGACAGGGTAGAATCCATACACAGTCCAAAGCCAAAATCTGCAGATGTCAGTTAGTAGGTAGTTGAACAGTAGTTTTTGCGCCAACTTAGAACAGACAGAGAGACACAACATTCTTATTATATTAGTATAGATATAACACATTCATATACTTGTAAAAAGAAGCCATACTGTATAAGCTGATAAATATAAGATCTCTCACTCTTCAGATCAAATAATTGTGACAATGGCCTCATTCTCACTCTTTTTTTTGGGGGGGGGGGGGGAGGGAGAAAGACACATAACACTTTACCTTATCCTGAGAGTTTAGAAGAACTTTTATACTTTTATCAGAAGAAGTCACCTCAGGCCCAAACTCCACGCTTCCTACACAGTATAAAAGACATTAAAAGTGTCTAAGATGCTGTATTCAATAGATTTCTCAAATAGAAAGTTGAAATATGAATTCATATAATTACAAAATTAATTCAAAATAACCGGTATTGAATATCAGATGGATCCAAGACTGTAAATTCACCAAACATTATCCAACAGCAAGATCCTGCCATCACAATCAAAATTCAACTTACCACATTTAATTCTGAAAATATCATCAACAAGCCCTTCGTATACCACCTGGGAGCACAGGGGGGTTACATAATCCACATCTGCAATCAGGAACCAGAACAGTGGAAAATAATACATTTTTTGTTGCTTGACAAATCTTATACATTATAGATACATTCATATGTAAATACAAATAAGTTTTTCTATACGAATTGAAGGTCAATAATTAAATGCAGATAGGCGTAATGTATTTTGGCGAAGACATCATGGTGGTCTAAGCAGTGATCGTGCCATGATGAGACTGCCAGCACAATTCCCTTCCCAAACAGCAGATGAAGCGGACACCGAGTCCCAGCTGGCACATACAGTGCATCCGGAAAGTATTCACAGCGCTTCACTTTTTCCACATTTTGTTATGTTACAGCCTTATTCAAAAATGGAATAAATTTATTTTTGTCCTAAAAATTCTACACAGAATACCCCATAATGACAATGTGTAAAAAGTTTGAGATTTTTGCAAATTTAATTAAAAAAAACAAAAAAACTTTTCAGCCATTTTCAGATCTCTCCAGAGATGTTCAATCAGATTCAAGTCTGGGCTCTGGTTGGGCCACTCAAGGACTTTAACAGAGTTGTCCTGAAGCCACTCTTTTGATATCTTGGCTGTGTGCTTAGGGTCATTGTCCTGCTGAAAGATGAACCGTCGCCCCAGTCTGAGGTCAAGAGCACTCTGGAGCAGGTTTTCATCCAGGAAGTCTCTGTACATTGGTCTCTCTATCCTGACTAGTCTCCCAGTTCCTGCCGCTAAAAAATATCCCCACAGCATGATGCTGCCACCACCATACTTCACTGTAGGGATGGTATTGGCCTGGTGATGAGCGGTGCCTGGTTTCCTCCAAACATAACGCCTGGCATTCATGCCAAAGAGTTCAATCTGTGTCTCATCAGACCAGAGAATTTTGTTTCTCATGGTCTGAGATTCCTTAAGGTGCATTTTGGCAAACTCCAGGCGGGATGCCATGTGCTTTTTACTAAGTAGTGGCTTCCGTCTGGCCACTCTACCATACAGGCCTGATTGGTGGATTGCTGCAGAGATGGTTGTCCTTCTGGAAGGTTCTCCTCTCTCCACAGAGGAATGCTGTAGCTCTGACAGAGTGACCATCGGGTTCTTGGTCAGCTCCCTGACTAGGGCCCTTCTCCCCCAATCGCTCAGTTTAGACGGCCGGTCAACTCTACGAAGAGTCCTGGTGGTTCCGAACTTCTTCCATTTATGGATGATGGAGGTCACTATGCTCATTAGATCCTTCAAAGCACCAGATATTTTTCTGTACCTTTCCCCAGATTTGTGCCTTGAGACAATCCTGTCTCGGAGGTCTACAGACAATTCCTTGGACTTCATGCTTGGTTTATGCTCTGACATGCACTGTCAAGTGTGGGACCTTATATAGACAGGTGTATGTCTTTCAAAATCATGTCCAATCAACAGAATTTACCACAGGTGGACTCCAATTAAGCTGTAGGAACAGCTCAAGGATGATCAGTGGAAACAGAATGCACCTGAGCTCAATTTTGAGCTTCATGGCAAAGGCTGTGAATACATGTGATTTCTTAGTTTTTTTTGTTTTTGTTTTTTATAAAATATGCAAAAATCTCCAAAAAAAACTTTTTGCACGTTGTCATTATGGGGTATTGTGTGTAGAATTTTGAGGACAAAAATTAATTTATTCCATTCGGGAATAAGGCTGTAACATAACAAAATGTGGAAAAACAGGATTTTGGTACTTACCGATAAATCCCTTTCTCCGATTCCACAGGGGACACTGGAGTTCAAGACAGTGAGGCATAGACGGTGGTTGAGCAGAGCCTGGCACTTTAAATAATTTAAAAATGTGAATGGCTCCTCCCCCTCTATGCCCCATCAGCCCCAGTTTAAGAACTGAGCCCGAGAGGAGACGGAGGACAAGAGAAAAGAAAACGAGGAGAAGGAGAAGACCACAGAACAGAACAAGACCGACTGAATGAGAACAGTGGAACCCTTAACAGGGAACCATGCAGTCACACAACCATAGAATGAACCCAACAAAACGTCAGGTACGCAGCGCTGGGCGGGCGTCCAGTGTCCCCTGTGGAATCGGAGAAAGGGATTTACCGGTAAGTACCAAAATCCTGTTTTCTCCTTCATCCACTAGGGGACACTGGAGTTCAAGACAGTGGGGACGTCCCAAAGCCAACCTCCTGGGTGGGAAGCGCGGAGAACTTGCTGACCCCTCGGCCAAACCGAAATAGGGACTGCCAAAAACAATAGGCCCAGCAGAGGCAGAGGATCAAGTGTCGTAGAGCACAGTAGACAAACACTACTCCTCAGAAGACAGTCACAGAAGAACTTCCACAACGTACGCACAGCGGAATCCAAAATGAACAGAACGGCTGGCGAGAAAACAATCACAGTTGAGAAGCGGCTGAAATTAGACCAAACCAGACAGCTGGTAGCAGAGAGCCCCAACAAGAATCCATAGTAAAAGGGCAGAAAACGAGAAGAACTTGTGAATCGTACTAGAGTCTGCACAGGAATCTGCAACAGCTGCAGACAGCAGAATCCCAGCACTGCTGGTCATAATCATATAGACAGAAGTATGACAATACCAATCAACAGATACAAAGTTGATCCTGTCCACAGACTCCCAACAAAGAGTATGCTGGGAGGTCAAAGACAAGACCGAACAATCGCTTTGAACGATCCTTGAGGTCCCACTACAACAAAGTTGTGAACCAGCGGAAAGGTTATACCATAGAAGTCTCCAACGAGTGGAGATCCCACGGGCATGAGGCAGAGGCGAATACGAGAGGATGGAGACTACAATTCCTTTCAGAGGGTCAGACAGCAGTATAACCCATACTGAAAACAGGGATAAAAAGACACAACTTCCAACCTGATGGAAGTGCGTAGTCAGTACTAACTGCCGGCCTGAACATAGTGTGAAAACAACCAGGAACTTAGCAGTAAAGGAGCACGAATGTAACCCCACCCAGGGAGAGCTACCAATATAGGGAAGCATCCCACACAGCAAGGCCAGGGCAGCAGTACCTATTAGTGTGATAAAAATATCAACAGATACTGAACAGGAAAACCCAACCAGGCCCCCTGCGTGGAACATGTTGACTGTCACACTTATGTAAAGATGTGCACTAGCCCAGAGATGCGCTTTGGTCCATAACCCCAACAGATTCTAGTAGAATAGTGTCGCTAATCTCAATGTACAAACTATGCACCCACACACCAGGGAAACTCTAAAGTGTAGAGCCAATTGATTAAAAGAGCAGATGGCTGCTAGGACAGCAGCTAGGCTCCGTAAGGGAGATTAACGTTATGTATGTCAGGTTGCATGAAATAGGAGCATCTTCCTAGGCATTAGTCAGGTAAGCTCTTACCTGTGAGCGACCAGAAGCCCTCTGGACTCTATGTAGAGTGTCACTGACCTTTTTTTATCACACAGCAACCCGCCACGTTAGGTATAAAGAGTAGCTTCAGTGGGCTAAGACCAATGCTCCACAGCACGGACTTTAGTCTGGAGAAGTGGAAACTAATAAAATGTTAGTGGAGACAAGAAGGTCGTAGAACAGGACTCTAAATTGAGCCTGTTCTGTGGGCGGCTCAAGGCCTCATGGTATGAATTGTACCTAAGGGCCCTTTTGAGACTCATTTTATTGATATGCGACAAAAATATGGCGTACCGGAATAGATACTGAGAAGGGTACCTGTACTTAGACTGCGTTGGTTATCCCAAGTAAGAAGGGATATATGTTAGGGTTAAACAAAAAACATTTTTTTTCCCAATTATTCGGAAATATTAATACAAGTGCACCACTGTAGTTGTAATGATAATAGATCCCCCGAATGGGGCGCCGCCCCAGGACATGTATAGGGTCCATACTGGAAGCAATGCCCAGGGAATTGTGACTATCACTATGTAAGCTGCAGAACATGACTCTAGTTTATAGAACCACCATATAATAGGAATGGATATAGCCTACAGCTTCTAGTAAACCCAGACGGCTACGCATCTGTGGAATAATAGGTAAACCTAATGAATGTGGAAGTATAAACATTATATATTCATACACACACAACCCAATACCTAGGGAGAGATAGTGTAAAGCGGAGTCATTGTACAAACTACCGCATCAGGAGCGTCCAGCCTCCAATCGCAGCATCTTTAATTATGCTAGTATGTTATGGTAAGGATAAGAAGCGATATCCACATATGCATACGTGTACCTACATAGAAGTTTAGTAGGTGACGATAATATTTATATATATATATATATATATATATATATATATATATATATATATATATATATATATATATATTAGGGATGTGCAGGCTCGGATAGGTTCGAGTTTGCACGTGGAGTTCGGATTTTTCCCTCCAAAAAAACGGAACTCAGAAAGAGGCAAAACGTCATCTTGCATGGACGAACATCATCATTCCTGGACAAACGTGCAAAAAGTTTTTTTTGGAGATTTTTGCATATTTTATAAAAAACAAAAACAAAAAAAACTAAGAAATCACATGTATTCACAGCCTTTGCCATGAAGCTCAAAATTGAGCTCAGGTGCATTCTGTTTCCACTGATCATCCTTGAGCTGTTCCTACAGCTTAATTGGAGTCCACCTGTGGTAAATTCTGTTGATTGGACATGATTTTGAAAGACATACACCTGTCTATATAAGGTCCCACACTTGACAGTGCATGTCAGAGCATAAACCAAGCATGAAGTCCAAGGAATTGTCTGTAGACCTCCGAGACAGGATTGTCTCAAGGCACAAATCTGGGGAAAGGTACAGAAAAATATCTGGTGCTTTGAAGGATCTAATGAGCATAGTGACCTCCATCATCCATAAATGGAAGAAGTTCGGAACCACCAGGACTCTTCGTAGAGTTGACCGGCCGTCTAAACTGAGCGATTGGGGGAGAAGGGCCCTAGTCAGGGAGCTGACCAAGAACCCGATGGTCACTCTGTCAGAGCTACAGCATTCCTCTGTGGAGAGAGGAGAACCTTCCAGAAGGACAACCATCTCTGCAGCAATCCACCAATCAGGCCTGTATGGTAGAGTGGCCAGACGGAAGCCACTACTTAGTAAAAAGCACATGGCATCCCGCCTGGAGTTTGCCAAAATGCACCTTAAGGAATCTCAGACCATGAGAAACAAAATTCTCTGGTCTGATGAGACACAGATTGAACTCTTTGGCATGAATGCCAGGCGTTATGTTTGGAGGAAACCAGGCACCGCTCATCACCAGGCCAATACCATCCCTACAGTGAAGTATGGTGGTGGCAGCATCATGCTGTGGGGATATTTTTTAGCGGCAGGAACTGGGAGACTAGTCAGGATAGAGAGACCAATGTACAGAGACTTCCTGGATGAAAACCTGCTCCAGAGTGCTCTTGACCTCAGACTGGGGAGAGCTACCAATATAGGGAAGCATCCCACACAGCAAGGCCAGGGCAGCAGTACCTATTAGTGTGATAAAAATATCAACAGATACTGAACAGGAAAACCCAACCAGGCCCCCTGCGTGGAACATGTTGACTGTCACACTTATGTAAAGATGTGCACTAGCCCAGAGATGCGCTTTGGTCCATAACCCCAACAGATTCTAGTAGAATAGTGTCGCTAATCTCAATGTACAAACTATGCACCCACACACCAGGGAAACTCTAAAGTGTAGAGCCAATTGATTAAAAGAGCAGATGGCTGCTAGGACAGCAGCTAGGCTCCGTAAGGGAGATTAACGTTATGTATGTCAGGTTGCATGAAATAGGAGCATCTTCCTAGGCATTAGTCAGGTAAGCTCTTACCTGTGAGCGACCAGAAGCCCTCTGGACTCTATGTAGAGTGTCACTGACCTTTTTTTATCACACAGCAACCCGCCACGTTAGGTATAAAGAGTAGCTTCAGTGGGCTAAGACCAATGCTCCACAGCACGGACTTTAGTCTGGAGAAGTGGAAACTAATAAAATGTTAGTGGAGACAAGAAGGTCGTAGAACAGGACTCTAAATTGAGCCTGTTCTGTGGGCGGCTCAAGGCCTCATGGTATGAATTGTACCTAAGGGCCCTTTTGAGACTCATTTTATTGATATGCGACAAAAATATGGCGTACCGGAATAGATACTGAGAAGGGTACCTGTACTTAGACTGCGTTGGTTATCCCAAGTAAGAAGGGATATATGTTAGGGTTAAACAAAAAACATTTTTTTTCCCAATTATTCGGAAATATTAATACAAGTGCACCACTGTAGTTGTAATGATAATAGATCCCCCGAATGGGGCGCCGCCCCAGGACATGTATAGGGTCCATACTGGAAGCAATGCCCAGGGAATTGTGACTATCACTATGTAAGCTGCAGAACATGACTCTAGTTTATAGAACCACCATATAATAGGAATGGATATAGCCTACAGCTTCTAGTAAACCCAGACGGCTACGCATCTGTGGAATAATAGGTAAACCTAATGAATGTGGAAGTATAAACATTATATATTCATACACACACAACCCAATACCTAGGGAGAGATAGTGTAAAGCGGAGTCATTGTACAAACTACCGCATCAGGAGCGTCCAGCCTCCAATCGCAGCATCTTTAATTATGCTAGTATGTTATGGTAAGGATAAGAAGCGATATCCACATATGCATACGTGTACCTACATAGAAGTTTAGTAGGTGACGATAATATTTATATATATATATATATATATATATATATATATATATATATATATATATATATAAATTTCCCTCCAAAAAAACGGAACTCAGAAAGAGGCAAAACGTCATCTTGCATGGACGAACATCATCATTCCTGGACAAAAGTCCAGGAATGATGATGTTCATCCATGCAAGATGACGTTTTGCCTCTTTCTGAGTTCCGTTTTTTTGGAGGGAAAAATCCGAACTCCACGTGCAAACTCGAACCTATCCGAGCCTGCACATCCCTAATATATATACATATACACACACACACACACACACACAAACATACACACACACACATATACCGTGGCTTACCTCCACGCCGGGAGGCTGCTCATGTGTCGCGTGTGGCCGTCATTCTGTTATGGCGTAGAGGCAAGATGTGTTAGCAGCGTGCTGTCCCAGACTGGTGTCGTTCCCGGGACTTCTGTTACTGGTGTACTCGCCTTATATATTAGGAGCGTGCGTGCTTCAGGTGAGCTATTTTAGCTCCAGATTAACCCGTTTTTCGAAGGGGGAATCAAAAAGACGATCTCAGTTTAGGCAGAGTAGCTAGTACACCATGGGGTAACCTTCACAGGCTATGATATCAGGCCATTAGATTAAGCTAGGCGCCCTTTGTTATAGAGCCAAGGGGAAGCCTGACAGTGGGTAATACCCTGCGCTGCAATGGCGGCACTGTGTCCCGTCAGCCCAGCGCCTCTAGCCGGGAATGTGCACCAGCTGAGTAACTGGCCCCTCTCAGAACCGCATAACGCGGTGTTATAGTGCAAACAGGGGTTTAGGCTAGTTCCCATTCTGCTAACAACTAGCTATGCACAGTAGCTAGCACTATACAGAACTGGAAGGTTTTAAAACTAGCCTATAATGTAGTATATGTGCTGGCACCTATATAAGCCTACAGCACCTGGTATTCCCAGGCGGTCTCCCATCCAAGTACTAACCAGGCCTGACCCTGCTTAGCTTCCAAAATCAGACGAGATAGAGCGTGTTCAGGGTTATGAGGCATAAGCCTGGGGATGGGACGCAATAATGTGCTAACCCTGGTTACGGGTAAGCTATAACCATAAGTTTTGGCCCCGGCAACCAGAACAATGACTAGTACAAGTACTATACATACTATATATCTTTAATTAGGTTAAGCCAGGCGCCCTTTGTTATAGAACCAAGGGGAAGCCTGACAGGGGATAACACCCGGTGCTTGCAAACTCCACACAGCTAGGACCACGGTGGGAAGAGAACACACGACCTCACTGCTGCGAGGCAGCAACGCTAACCACTACACTGTCTGGCAAAATGGCGGGACCGTGTCCCGTCAGCACAGTGTATTTAGCTGGGAATACTCCTGTCATACAGTGACGGACATCCCTTATTATTTACTGAAGCACTCCCAAAAAGGGAGGGGTCTCGTAGGAGACCAGTGCTAAAGCACTCCCTGCTGCAGGTAGTGCACTGAGCTGTACTGCTTGTGTGCAGGTAGATACTGCTGCCCATAATAGGGAAGCAGGGGCGCTGTTGTAGTCGCTGGACCGTATGCATTCCTGAATTACCACGCTGTGTGAGCCACTGATATACTCCAGTCAACACAGCGCTACTTGCCCCCGCAGTAGAACCGCATAAAAGCGGAGTAGTTGAAGGTCCAGCCGGTGCCGATAACACGGGAGGAGCGATCATGGCTCCTACACAAGCGAGGGGGGCTAAATCAGCATTTGGAGGAGCGGGCATGTAAAGTTGCTCAGCACAGCCAGGAGCTGTGTAACGCAGTGTCTCCTCCTGTTAATAGATGAGACCTGCTAATCGCTAAGGCAGTGCTGCATTATGCCTAGCCCGCATACTGAAATGGAGGACACAGGTCTGTAGTGCGTGGAGTGCGCGCCACCGGAAAACCTCCTCCCTGTACAAGTACTGCCAACAGCGCCCGCACTTCCCTGTAAGTGACAACGCAGCATACAGGGCGGGAGGGTGCGCGGTGCAACGGAGACTTCACTGCTGTCAGCCTACTAACAGCCATGCTGTTGAGCTGTCATACAGTGCATTGTGGGGAAGGGGCAGGAGACCCGGACTCTGCCGGTTTCAGCTACGGCGGGTCCTGTCTTCCAGCCTCTCTCCTGAGCAGGGGGGGTGGGAGAGTCAGCGCTTGCCCACCTGTGTTGGAACTGACTGCTGGCATTGCTCAGGCAGGATGTTCCAGGGCGTTGTACAGGGAAGCGGCCTATCACAGTGAGCAGCTTACTAACCTCAGGGATGCTGCTGCAGTGCAGACTACGTGAGGGGGGATCCCGTACAAAGGAGCAGCTGTGCTCATTAGCTCTAACCGCAGCGCGGCACGCGCTGTCCTTGAGCCCAGCGTTTCGGCCTTGGCCGGGTCGCTTCCAGCCTCTCCCGCTAAGCCCCGCCCCCAACGCCACATTAATGGCGGTAAATCACCCACATCTCGCTAACGGGGACTCTGCACTTCTCGCGCTATGTTACGTAGGCATGCATAGCGCTGTGAGAGCCAGCGTCGGTGCTTCTTCAAACAAGCACCGGCGCAGCAACCAACCGCTGAGAGCGCTGTACCACGCTCTCCAGCGGCTATGAGCATAAGCCAGCGCCGGTGCTTTCATGCAAGCACCAGCGCGGCAACTTAGAGCCGCGTTGAGCGGCTCCTTAAGCCCCGCCCCAGCCCCGTTATGCAGGGCTATAATAGCGGGGCTGTAAATGCAGACTCCCGTTATGGGAGTAGTGGGACGCGGCAGTCTCCCTCCTTGCATAGAGGAGTGAGGAGCAGGCGTCTTCAGTGACAGCTGCGGCTAGCACCGCGCTGTCAACAACGTAGAGGGGCCTCTTGCTTTATCAATCCCCTCATTTAAATAGGAGGGGGAATAGTGGCTAGGCTAAGCCAGAGACCCGGACGCTGACTGCAGAGTGCAGATCCAGGTCTCATCAGCAGCTGCCAGGTTTACTGGCAGGGGGAAGGAGGCTGTGTAACAGCCGCGCAGCGCGTGCTGTCCTGAGCCCAGCATTTTGGCCCACCACTCCAGCTAGTCAGGAGTGGTGGGATATACTTACGGGCTGCTGCGGCCGGGATGCTGGGCTGAGGGGGCGGCGAGGAACCCGGACACATGCCGGTGTCAGCAGTGGCGTGTCCTCGCAGGGTCCGATGACTCCATCTGCTGGTGCCCCCTCCTCAGGGCCACCGGACACAGGCTGCAGTAGCCGTGGCGGTGCCCTTCCCGGCGGCTCCCCCGTAGCAGGCAGACTGTCACAGCAAGCAATCTGCCTGTCCTCAATGCTTGTTTAAATAAAAAATATAAAAAATATGAAAAAGGCTGGAGACAGCCAGATGTGCGACCGGCTCTCTCGGGCACATTCTAAAAACTGGGGCTGATGGGGCATAGAGGGGGAGGAGCCAGTCTCACTTTTAAATTATTTAAAGTGCCAGGCTCTGCTCTACCACCGTCTATGCCCCACTGACTTGAACTCCAGTGTCCCCTAGTGGATGAAGGAGAAAACAGGATTTTGGTACTTACCGATAAATCCCTTTCTCCGATTCCACAGGGGACACTGGAGTTCAAGACAGTGGGGTATAGACGGTGGTAGAGCAGAGCCTGGCACTTTAAATAATTCTGAAGTGTGACTGGCTCCTCCCCCTCTATGCCCCATCAGCCCCAGTTTTAAGAACTGAGCCGGAGAGGAGACGGTAAGGAGAAGACCACAGAACGGAACAATACCGACTGAAGGAGAACAGAGGAACCCACTGCAGGGAACACATGCAGTCACACAACTAGATAAGGACCCAACAAAACGGCAGGAACGCAGCGCTGGGCGGGCGTCCAGTGTCCCCTGTGGAATCGGAGAAAGGGATTTATCGGTAAGTACCAAAATCCTGTTTTCTCCTTCATCCACTAGGGGACACTGGAGTTCAAGACAGTGGGGACGTCTCAAAGCCAACCTCCCGGGTGGGAAGCGCGGAGAACTTGCCGACCTTTCGGCCAACCGAAACAGGGACAGCCCAAGACTGGAGGCATGTCGTAGAGCCAGGAGACAATCAGAGCTCCTTGCTGAACAGTCACAGACATTCCACAACTTACAGCGTAAATTCAATGGAATACGGCTAGAGAGTAGCCGCAGATGAGAAGCATCAGAACACCGTAAGCTCAGCCAAAAACAGACCAAGCAAGACCGCTGGGAGCAGAAAAACCCCAACTAGAATCCATAGAATGGCAGTAACATGAGAACAAAACTCGAGAAAACCGTACCAGTGACAACTACAGGAAGCTGCAACAGTCTCAGACAGCAGAATCCCAGCACTGCGGGACATCAATCATATAGATAAAAGTATAATGATACCAATATACAGAGACGGAGCTGAACCCGTCCACAGACTCCTAACCAAGCAAACAAGGAGGTAAGAGTCACGACCTAACAGTCGCCCTGAACCATTCTCGAGGTCCAACTACTAAAGGGTTGGTAACCAGTGGAAGGTTTAGACCATAGAAGTTGTCAACGAGTGGCGATCCCACTGGGCATGAGGCGGATACGAGAGGATTGAGACTACAATTCCTTCCAGTGGGTCAGACGGCAGTACCACCCCTCCTGTCAAACAGCAGACAACTTCCTACATGATGGTAGAGTGTAATCAGTACCAACTACTGGCCTGAACATAGTATGAAAACACCCAGGATACCCTTAGCAGAAAAAGAGCACGGATGCCACCTCCACCCAGGGAGAGTTACCAATATAGGGAAGTATCCCATCCGCAAGGCTAAAGCACTAGGACAACTATGAAGGTACCATTCAGGTACCTGTCAGTGTGCTGAATTTATCAACAGATACTGAACAGGAAACAAACCAGGCCCCCTGTATGGAACATAGAGACTGTCACACTTTATAGTAAAAATGTGCATTAGCCCATAGATGCGCTTCAGTCCATAAACCCAACAGATTCCAGTAGAATAGGGTCACAAATCTCAATGTTACAAATATGCACCTACACACCAGGAAAGCTCTAAAGTGTACAGCCAACTGATTTAAAAGAACTGAAGGCTGCTAGGACAGCAGCTAGGGTGCGTAAGATAGAATAACAGCTATGTCAGGATGCATGAAAAGGAAGCATCTTCCGAGGTATTAGTGGGGTAAGCCCGCTTACCTGTGAGCGACCAGAAGCCCTCTGGACGCTATGTAGAATGTCACTGACCTTATTCATCTCACAGCAACCCACCACGACAGGTACAGAGAGTAGCCTCAGTGGGCAAAGATCAATGCTCTACAGCACGGACTTCAGTCTGGAGATGCTGCAGAAGAAAATACTGTAGAAACTAGCAAATTGTTAGTGGAGACAAGAAGGCCGTACAACAGGACGCTATACCTGAGCCTGTTCCATTAGGGATATGTATCCATATAGAGATTACACATACCCCAAAAACGGTCTGCTAGTGTATCCTTACATTAACACTTATAATGGTGAAGTGTGTATTACGCCCACAATCTGATACAACCCAGGCCAGACCCTGTCTATATCGGCGGGTGGCCCTAGGCCTCATGTAAATTAACTAAATAAGCCATGAGGATGGAATAGATCTTGGATTCTCTATGTACTGATAGGAAATGTACCCAAGGGACCATCAGATACCCATTTTATTGAGATATGCAACAAGACAATAATATAAAGTACCAGAATCGATACTGGGAAAGGTACCTGTACATAGACATAGAATGCGTTCATTATCCCAAGTAAGAAGAGATATATATATGTAGTGATAACGCCAGTCAGGGCCAAAAACAGATTTCTCCAATTATTAGGAAAATTCATACAAGGAACGGGAATATATCAGTATATATACACATACACACACATAAACATAGCTGCATGAAAAGGCAAACTCTTTGAAAGGAAGAGTTAGTACCGACATAGTAAGTCAGTTGTCAAACTCCTGCACCAGGAGATCAGCACGCTACATACATATACACACACACACACATATATATATCCCGCAATAGGAGATCAGCATGCTATATCTATATATACA
Source organism: Taudactylus pleione (assembly GCA_031769625.1). Lineage (NCBI taxonomy): Eukaryota > Metazoa > Chordata > Amphibia > Anura > Myobatrachidae > Taudactylus > Taudactylus pleione. Next base: position 18,212,631 of record JAUIMM010000128.1, read on the forward strand.
CACTGCATTCCTAGTGTCTTACAAGTTGGTTACTAAGTGCGCCCTAGAGTGTAGTTGTAATTAATAGGTCCCCCGAAGTGGACGCCGTAGATATAGACTGATGGAAACAGGACTATAACCCGAGGCGGGTGTAAGTACATATACATGTGTGGACATACAGGAAGGCCCCAGGACATGTATAGAGTCCATACTAGAAGCAATGCCGTAGGAGCCTGTGACTATCCTATGTAAGCTGCAGAACATGACTCTAGTCTATAGAGCCACCATATAATATGTATGGATATAACAGACAGCTTCTGGTAAACCCTGGCAGCTTTCCAGACGTGGAATAATATGTACCTTAATGATTGTGGAAGTATAGGCATACCTACACATATCCATAATTATATACATATACACACACACCACCCAATCCCTAGGGAGAGATGGTGTAAGCGGAGTTATAGAACAAACTACCGGATCAGGAGAGTCCAGCCTCTCGTCGCAGCATCCTCTCTAAATATGCTAGGTATCAGACATAAAACTGAGAAAAACATATCCTACCCCTGCTTTAATGGTAAGGATAAGAAGCAAAATATATATATATATATATATATATATATATATATACACACACAAATCCCCACATGCCTACGCGTACCTACATACAAGATTAGTAGGTGACGATATAATTTGAAAAATATAACATGGGCAATAGTTAGAGCCATGGAAGGAACTGAGCCCCAGGTCTTAACGCCGGGTTTAGTTTAAAATACAAGTATATACATACATGTGGCTTACCTCCACGCAGGGAGACTGCTCATGTGCCGCGCGTGGTTGTCATTCTGCTACGGCGTTGTACTCGCCTTATCAGGTGTGCCCTTCTGGCTCCAGATGATGGAAATCAAAAGATGACCTCAGTGATGCGAGACAGCAATGCCAACCACCACAACGGCCATATGTTACTACTTCGTGTTGTGTGTGCTGCCGAAGGGAATAAAGAAGATATAAATCCATATAGATGCATACCTTCTAAGGTAAGCACCGAAGGCTGTTGAGATTTAACATATGTGCAGCCACATATATGCATGAGAAGAGTACGGCTCATTCTTAAGGTGAGCCAATGTGAGGCATAAGCCTGAGGATGGGACGCACCCTTTTTGTAACCTTGAGTTAAAGATATGCAATAACCGTAATTTCTGGCAGCAGCCAGAACAGTGGCCCGACTATGCATACTATACACATTTAGGCAGAGTGATCTCTGGCAGCTATAGATGGAAGAAACACACTGCATTATTCTGTTACACATCAAGCATATTTGCCCCAGATGTTCAATGTAATAAGCCTGCTGCACCTGGTATACCCAGGCGGTCTCCCATCCAAGTACTAACCAGGCCTGGCGCTGCTTAGCGTCCAAGATCAGACGAGATCGGGCGTGTGGCCGTAGGCGCTGATAGATATGTGGTAGGCAAAGTGGCGTGGACACAACCTCTATATTAGGCTGTGGCATGTTCCTCCCTGTGCTTCATTTTTTTTTTTTTTTTAAATATAATATTAAACCAGTACACTGCCCAGTTCCGTAGGGGAACTACCGACGTGCAATATAACAGAGATGAGGCAGAGCCAGAATCTATATAAAGACTGCAGGTTAAATTACAAACTCCACAGTTGTGCCGTTAAACCTAATAAGACCAGGTGCTGTAGGTTTAAGTAAAGAAAAAAAAACGGAAGAGGCCATATGCAAGCACAGGGAGAACATACAAACTCCAAACAGTTAGGGACGTACTGGGAATAAAACCCACAACCCTGTTAAGGGTTGCACCCCCCACAGAACTCCAGAGTGAGGATGCAGGAGATGCTGGCAATAAGCCCCGGCTCCTTTTAAGGCCGGTGCATATGCTGTTTTAGAATACTCGCTGGAGGTAATGGCGGCATCTGTGCACGCCAGCATGGACTAGACTCCGCCCCTATCAATAAGCGGGCGGGGCGCAAACAATGGCTGGTATACAGGCATAATGCGAGTGGGGGAGCGGGAACGTAATAGCCAGCGCCGGTGCATCTTCATACAAACACCGGCGCCGCAACCAGCAGCCGAGAGCGCTGTGAATAACAGCCTCGCTCTCCGGCGGCTGTGTGTAGAAGCCAGCGCTTCTACAAGCACCAGCGCGGCAGGGAACAGCCGCGCTGAGCAGCTCCCTAAGCCCCGCCATGCGGCCAATTGTAGCCGGCGCCGGTGCAATCTCCGGCGCCGCAACCAGCAGCCGAGAGCGCTGTGAATAACAGCATCGCTCTCCGGCGGCTGTGCTCCTCCCCCTGCAGAAGCCAGCGCCAGTGCTTCTTCAAGCGCCAGCGCGGCAGGGAACAGCCGCGCTGCTGCGCAATGTAGACTCCCTTATGGGAGTAGCGGGTCGCGGCAGGCTCCCTCCCCGTGGGGATATAGCAGAGGGAGGATTCGGCTCTCGTGAGAGCAGCAAACAGAGCGCTGTCAGGCTCTATAAAGTAAGACAGCGCTCATCGTGCAGGGATCAGGCATGCTGCTAGGCAGCAACATTACAGACTGTCTGAACAGTCTCCCTGTACATGTATCCGCGCTCTATGCGCGGTACCTCCACCCCTTGTAATAACGCTAGCGGCATTATAACAGGATTCCAGGAGGGGTTATACTACAGTATATACCACCTGAGCCTGGGAGGGGGCAGAGGGGCCGCAGATTAAACTCCGTTCCCCATAAGGGGAACTGAGCTATACTTACCACTGCTGGCATCAGGGCTGCGGCTAGGCATTCGGAAGCACGGACACAGCCTCTATATTAAGCTGTGGCGTGTCCTCCCTGAGCTACTGCCAGGGTGCCTGGGACTCCGACACACTCTTTTTAGTGGTGGCGGGTCTCCTGATGCCTCCATGTAGCAGGCTGACAGACGCAGTACTCTGTCAGCCTGTCCTCAATGCTTTGTGAAAGCTAGAAATTAAAATAAAGTTGAAATAAAAGAAAAAATACTAAGTGTGGGCTGGAGCTCAGCCCTATGTGACCGGCTCTCTCGGGCACATTCTAAAAACTGGGGCTGATGGGGCATAGAGGGGGAGGAGCCAGTCACACTTCAGCATTATTTAAAGTGCCAGGCTCTGCTCTACCACCGTCTATACCCCACTGTCTTGAACTCCAGTGTCCCCTAGTGGATGAAGGAGAAAAGTGAAGCGCTGGAAATACTTACCGGATGCACTGTACATTTTATACAATTCTTCTATAGCTTTAGTTCTACTGTGGTCATGGAGTAGGCATGAAAAAGATTATAGACCAGATCAAATCAGATTTCCCCGTAATGCAGAATAGCTGCATAAGAGTATTATAGACCTGTTAGGAGTGCGCAGCAGTGTAATGATAATCAGTGGGAAGCGGCTGTCACTAATCCGTAAACACAGAAAAATGGTCTCTCCTCTGGATAGCAATACATAACATCTGTATAAGGGGAGTCATACAATACAGGGCATTGAGCCCACAACAGTTGTTGTGTGACATGGGAAGAAACCATAAATTTGATCTTTATTTTAGAGTAGTTACACAGAGAATAAATTAGACCTGCTGCATACTACATTATATGAATGGCAACAAAAGTTGAAGCAGTATTTGTTGATTTATTTGCAAGACAATGCTGTAACTACGCAATAACAATTATTATTGAGAAACATGTCAAGGAAAGCTTTACTAATGGTGCGTACACACTAGACGATATGCTCCCTGAGCGATATCGTCTAGTGTGTCCCCGGCAGGGTGTGCTCAATGTCGTTCATGACATTGAGCACACCCGCTGAATGATATCATTAACGATATTGTTCAGCGACGGGCTCTCTCCCCCATTCCCCAACATGCATCAACCTGATGACATCGTCAGGTTGGCCTGCATGTTAACCCAATGAACGATGATGACGAACGACCCGCGGGAACGCTCGTCGTCATTATCGTTCATCGTTTTTGTGTTAAAGATGGACAATAAAGTGGACGACTGAACGATAACGATATCGTTATTGTTCAGTCATCCACTTTAATCGCCCAGTGTGTACGCACCATAACATCAGGGATGTCATGGATTTGAGGAATCTCACTATATTATTATAGCAGTATAATCTATTTCAGACAACACTAAAGGAATCGCTATAGGAGAATAACAAACAATCATAGGTGTATAGATTATATCTCAAACTGACCTTAAACTTTTCTAACATTCATATTGTGTTGGACGGGGAAGATGTCATGATTTCCTAGTTGCAAATTAGATTTTAACCTTATGTACAATTTAATTTTCTTATTTCTTTATACATATTTTACTTTCCTAATGTATTTTAATTATATTCCAGCAACTGTAAAAGTATATGCGCAGATAAATATTATGGGATGATATATTATATTTTAATTACAGATCAATAAACATATTTTGACATAATTAATGCGAATACTTATGAGTGCCCCCATAAAGAATACATTTTGTTTGGTTCTGTTTTTTACATTTATAAAATAACAAAGTGATAGTAAATCTTACATAGGCTTAAGTTCTCTTTTTATAGCTCCTCTCCCACCTAGGAAAATATTTTCCTAACATGCCCATTCCCCCTAGCCGGAGCCTTGGGACGACTACATGTAAATATTTTTCTTGGGCTTCGGTGTTCCTCTCATGACTGAAAACAGGGTAGGAGATGAGGAGTGAGTGTGAGGACCTAGGAGATGAGGTAGGAGATGAAGCGTGAGTGTGAGTACCTAGGAGATGAGGAGTGAGTGTGAGGACCTAGGAGATGAGGTAGGAGATGAAGCGTGAGTGTGAGGACCTAGGAGATGAGGAGTGAGTGTGAGGACCTAGGAGATGAGCGAGTGTGAGGACCTAGGAGATGAGGTAGAAGATGAAGCGTTAGTGTGAAGACCTAGGAGATGAGGTAGAAGATGAAGCGTGAGTGTGAGGACCTAGGAGATGAGGAGTGAGTGTGAGGACCTAGGACATGAGGTAGGAGATGAAGCGTGAGTGCGAGTACCTAGGAGATGAGGAGTGAGTGTGAGGACCTAGGAAATGAGGTAGGAGATGAAGCGTGAGTGTGAGGAGGTAGGAGATGAGGAGTGAGTATGAGGACCTAGGAGATGAGGAGTGAGTGTGAGGACCTAGGAGATGAAGCGTGAGTTTGAGGACCTAGGAGATGAGGTAGGAGATGAAGCGTAAGTGTGATAAAGAAATAAAATCAGGATAGCATTTAGCGAGCAATGGCGAACCTCCCATCAAATGGTGCAAACTACTGCACCTCAGCAAACACCACCCGATTGGCCTGCGAGTAAACCTACCAATAAGACGGGGTGCATTTGCATAAAAGAAGTCACACAACATCACAGAGAGCACCCACACTGCACACTTGCACTTTTGTAAATGACCCTTTATGAATCACTAATAACAATTCTTAATGTATGCTGCCAGTCTATTCCCCAACCTCTCCCAAAGCTCTGATCTACAGCAGCAGTATCACACAGCTATATGGCATCACTTCTGTCCTGCACTTAATGATGCAACTTGAGAAGTTGCTGAAACTGCTCTGTAGCGTCCATGTATCTGACAAAATATTAATTACAACAATCCCAACCTCTGTCAATTAGGAATGCAGTTCCCACAGCTGGTCTTCTGTCCTTGCGATCAGTTTCATATTCTTCTACAAGCTCCTTCCATAATTCGTAAGACATCTGTAATGAAAATACATTTTCTAGGTTGATAGCATTCCATTTATTATGCATGTCTGTTCAATTATAGGTACAGTCAGGTGCATAAATATTGGGACATTGACATAATTTTCATATTTTGGCCTCTATTCACCACCACAATGGCTTTGAAATGAAACAAACAAAATGTGCTTTAACTGCAGACTTTCAGATTTAATTTGAGGGTAATTACAGCCAAATCAGGTGAACGGTGTAGGAATTACAACGGTTTCTATATATGCCTCCCACTTTTTAAGTGGTCAAAAGTAATGGGACAAACTAAACAATCCTAAATCTAGCTTTCACTTTTTAGTACTTTGTTGCAAATCCTTTGCAGGCAATTACAGCCTGAAGTCTGGAACGCATAGACATCACCAGACGCTGGGTTTCCTCCCTGGTGATGCTCTGCCAGGCCTCTACTGCAAATGTCTTCAGTTTCTGCTTGTTCTTGGGGCATTTTCCCTTCAGTTTTGTCTTCATCAAGTGAAATGCATGCTCAATCGGATTCAGGTCAGGGGATTGACTTGGCCATTGCATAACATTCCACTTTTTAGCCTTAAAAAACTCTTTGGTTGCTTTTGCAGTATGCTTCGGGTCATTGTCCATCTGCACTATGAAGCGCCATCCAATGAGTTCTGAAGCATTTGACTGAATATGAGCATATAATATTACCCGAAACACTTCATAATTCATTCTGCTGCTTTTGTCAGCAGTCACATCATCAATAAATACAAGGGAACCAGTTCCATTGGCAGCCATACATGCCCACGCCATGACACTACCACCACCATGCTTCACTGATGAGGTGGTATGTTTTGGATCATGAGCAGTTCCTTTCCTTCTCCATACTCTTCTCTTCCCATCACTCTGGTACAAGTTGATCTTTGTCTCAACTGTCCATAGGATGTTGTTCCAGAACTGTAATGGCTTTTTTAGATGTTGTTTGGCAAACACTAATCTGGTCTTCATGTTTTTGAGTCTTCCCAATGGTTTACATCTTGTGGTGAACCCTCTATATTCACTCTTGTGAAGTCTTCTCTTGATTGTTGACTTTGGCCTTCATTCAGAGCCACTCGCAAACAGCAGTACGCTCGTTGCGTTCCGATGTTGACTAACCGCGCATGCGTCGGTGTTACACTGCGCATGTGCGTACGGCAGATTGCGAGCTTTTTTTCTCTCGTTCCTAAAATAGCGTACAGGAAGTGACATGTCAAATGTGATTGACAGAACAGGGCGTTTTTGGGTGTTGACAGGGGTGGAGATGGAAAAACGCAGGCGTGGCGAGGCGTTTTTGGGGCGTACATACATTAGCAGATGCGAACGTCAAATGTGTTCGGACCGTCACATACGTCACTGGAACATCCTCTTTCCCTTCAAAATGCTCGCACAGTTTAGGGTCTGGATTACTCGACCACATTGGCGATGGCCTTCTCCTCCGTCCCGGGACTCCATGATGTTGCAGCGATTAATCGCGGGTGGTCACAAAAGCAATTAGTGTTGTATTGAAAACCGGCTTGGTATGTGTTTGGAAAGCAGTTTATTGGGATAACACAAAACCGTACGCAGGTGGAAATCATACCTGCTAATGTCAGGATTACACAATCAATTGGCGTACATTTTTTGTGGTTTTTTTTGGCCTCAATTTGTTGTTTCTGGCCTATTGTGACAATAATGTCATCATGTTTTAATTAGCTCCCCTTTTTTTTTTTAATGTGGAATTTGCATCGTTATGTGATTTTTTAAACGTTCCTTCAAGAGGCCTTTTTTTATACAAATGAAATGTTTTTTTGTGTCCTTTTTTGCCTTTAGGGCCAGGATTAAATGTAACCCATTTGTACAATAATGTCACAATACAATGTCAGATTTTTATCATAAATTTATTGTTTAAACACAAACCAATTGGCATATTTTTTTTTTTTTTTCTGCCAAAGATACTTTTTATCAAAAATAAATAATCAATAACTGATAACATAAACGTACAAAAATAACTTAAAAACATTTCACAAGAAAGGAGAGGGAAGTTTTGACCAGAAAGGAATATGAGCCAAGCACAGAAGGAGTGTGGGAAAAGTCGCCATTGCTGTCACCGTTTTTTCGCCCGTTTGGATGGGGGAGGGTGGGTGCCAGACCGGGTCCGGGATGCCATCGGGCTGGCCTGTCCAGAGGCAGATGTTGTGGCCTCTGGACTAGGCACAGGGCTAGGCACATTTGGAGGATTGGCTGATGTTGTGCCAGAGGTGGAGGATCCTGATGTTCCGGCAGGAAGGGAGGTCGGCTCCACCATGTGCTGGCGAACGAGCTGCTCCAGGGCATCGGCGATGCGGATGTTGGCCCTGGTATTTTCCGCCAGGGCCTGACCAATGGTCACGTTGGCCGCAGCATTTTGCTCCAGGGCCTCAGCCACCCGTATCAGACTGGCGTCCATCCTCTGCAGAATCTCCGTATGGAAATCCGATTTGAAATTGAGTTCTGTGAGGAGGCCCACTGCCTGCGTGGGGGCACGCCCTGGACTGGCTTCTGCAGGGTCCTCAGCCGGATGTACTGGTTCCTCCCCTGCAGAGCCAGCAGAAATTCTGCGGCCAAGGCTTCCCTCTGGAGCAGACTCATCCGCCTGTGTCTCTGTTTGAAAAATGAGAAAAGAGTCACATTAGAATCTACATATTGGCACAATAGCATTTCAGAGTTGGTGACATCACAATACTTACCTGGGCCAACATGAGGAGGCGCAAAGTCTGGCATGTCCGTATCCATGTTGGACACGCCAAACACCTCCACAGGCTGCACACACCCCTGTGCCAGCTCTTCTAAATCCGTCAACTCCAATGACACAGGGGTGGGACCCCCACCTGTCCCCCTTGCATGCCTAGCCCTGTCCGCGAGTTTTTGCTTTAGGCGATATTTGAAGTCGCCCCATCTGTGGGGAAAAATGGAAGCCATTATCCTTTGGTTTAAAATGGGGTTTGTTTTTAGGGGGGGCAAGGGTTTACTTACCGCCGTTTGACATCCCGGGCTAGACGGACATAATCACCCACTCTATTGACAGCAACGGCTACCTCTTCCCACATTCTCCACTTCTGGCTTAGACTCATATTCCTGTCTGCCTGTGGCAGGATGTCCACACACTTCTGGATCAAAACCTCCATCTCCTTTCTTGTGAAATGTGGCTGCCTTTTTTTTTTGCCCGCTTTGGCCGGAATACTGGGCCCAGCAGCCTCTTCCATGTCATCCTCCTCACCTATTTGTGTAAATTTACAGAATTCACAAAATCACAACTTGCCTAATCTTATGTTTCAAATTAATCGTTGATAGAAAATGCATGAAAGACTTACCGCCTGACTCTTGTGCATTTTTTCCCTGGTCTGTCGCCATGTCTGAGGTCCAAACAAGAAATACACCAGAATTTGAATGTGTTTTCGTGACGTATTTATACATGCGTCCTTATTTTGCGGCCGCATCATTGATTGTGCGGCCCTATGATCCCTCCTTAATTTGTGCGGGAAATGAAACACTATTTATGGCTTGGTGTGTCTCAAGTCGAGGTGGCGTTTTTGGATTGTTGGAGGTTATCTTGGCTGGAGTTTATTGATTGCGTAGAAAGGAGTTGGAGGTTGGAGATTCGTTTGTTGGTTAGATTTGCGTTTTTTTTTCCGTTATCTTTGTTGGTTTATATTTTTGGGACCTCGTTTGTTGATTTGGTAAGTTTTGTGAAGTCTAACTTTTGTTCAATTGTTGTTTCATTGTGTTTCGTATATTTTGTAATTTTTGGATCCCTAATTTCTTCTATTTTAGATTTTGTTTATTTTCGACCCCAAAGACCTTTTGATTTTGCATCTTAGATATTTGCTCTTGGTAAGTCCATTTTTTATCTTGTATTAGCGAACTAATTACCGCATTTTTAGTAGTTACTCTTGTGACTTGTATTAGCGAACTAATTAGCGCATTTTTTTTTTTTTTTTTGTAAATCTCTTTATTAATGGTTGAACAGGACATAGTTATACAGACAATATAATATATAATTTTCTTTTTTTCCTTGCATTACAGTAGGAATTAAAATAATAATAGAAAAAAAAAAGAAGAAGAAGAACAGTCACATATTCCTATTATCTATTGTACATTTAATTTTTATCAAGAGTGTATGAATTGCCACATGTATCCATATGGGCATCCTATCTTGACAAATAAAATATAAAACATAAAACACAAGAGATATATAAAGTAGGCAAAATATCACCATTCCAGAAATCAAAAAAAAAGAAAAAAGCTAATGTGACCAGAAAATGCATCACTGCGGCATACACTACCACAGTAATCCCTAAGAAGAGCTAATAAGTTGTCTTATTACATACCATTCGGTACCTTCAAACAATTTTAAAATCGAATGTTGTGTATGATTGTCTAGTTGGTCTATAAAATAGGACCATTTTTTATAGAAAGTTTTAACTCCTTTCTCTATATTAGGCAGTGTGGATCTCCTATCGAAATATAATAGTTTTAATAGCCATGACTTAAGTTGAGTAAGAAATGGAGAATTTTTAGAGATCCATTTTTTTAATATAATCTTTTTTGCTACCGTTAATATAACTGTAAGGAGGGGAATAATGTCCCGTTTATTGGGACCTAGATCCCAATTCGAGAATATAACAAAGAGGAGTGCCAGAGGATCAGGATGAACATTAATAGAAAACAATACGTTAATATATGCCACAATCTTATTCCAAAATAGTCTAATCTTTGGACATTCCCAAAAGTTATGGTAATAAGTAGCTGGATAATGATGACATTTAGGACAGACTCCAGATTCATCCTGAACCATGTGTTTGCGTTGTTGTTGTGTTATATATGCCCTATTTATAAATTTAAAGTGGACTTCCTGAAGAAGAGCCGATTGGGCGTATTTCATGGTGGAATCAAATCGTGATAATACATCCAAGGATTCTGGGTTGCATGCCATATCTGATGCCCATCTAGCATTGGTGACCCTCCATATCTTCCTCACATTTCTGTCTAGTAAGTCTCCATAGAGAAGTCTGGTATGGTATGTGTTACTTTTAATAAAGACAAGTAAATCAGATAAGATGTCTGTGGAGTCATCAAGAGACCCTAACGAAGGAAGGGAGTTTGCAAAATGTCGGGCCTGTAAATACATAAAAAATTGGGCATGAGGTAAATCGAAAGCTATTCGAAGATCACCAAAAGATCTCAGATTTCCTCCAGGATCAAAAATATCTTTTATTTTCATTATTCCTTTGTCTCTCCATTGTAAAAATCTGATATTTTCCAAGGCAGGTGTGAAAGCCGGATTTCCCCAAAATGTAGTGTAATGAGAGCTACTGAAGTTTCTATTAAGTTTACGGTTAATAAATAACCAGGCATTGTATGTATCGAAAAACAAAGGATTGTGGAGTATATCTCGAGGAATTAATGAACGGGGAGAGTGTAGTAATGCTGCTGGTGAGAAAGGGGCTAATATAGCCTTGTCTATAGAGATGTCAGTGTATAGATCTCTGTCAAGCAGCCAATCTGATATATATCTGAAAAAAATTGTCTGCGAGAAAATTTTTAGATTTGGGAAACCCAACCCTCCGTCTGCTCGTGGAAGGTATAATTTATTCATATTTATTCTGGCCTTTTTTCCCTGCCAGATAAATTTGGAGAATGCTTGAGTGCAGGATGTAAGGTCTGTTTTGTTAAGTGATATGGGTAACATCTGTATGATATATGTTATTTTAGGGATAATTATACTTTTTATTAAAGCAATTCGCCCCAACAGGGAAAGGGGGAGGCTTTTCCAGAGGTCTAAGAGATGGAACATTTTTTTAAGTAATGGTGTGAAATTGCTTGTATATAGATGTTTCAGGTCTGACGTTATAAAGGTACCCAAATATTTCAGTTTTGAGTTAGCACGTTTGAATATAGAAAGGGGTGAGGGTAAGGGATTGTGGGTTGAGCATCCCGAGACCGTAAGAATCTCCGATTTATCAACATTAATTTTATAACCAGCGAAAGACCCGAACTCAGAAATGATATCTAAAATGTTTGGAATGGATTGTGATGGGTTGGAAATAAGTAACATCATGTCATCTGCAAAAAGACTGACTTTTAATTCTAAATGTCCAATTTTGATACCACTGAATAATTTGGATTGTCGTAAGGCCACCGCCAGGGGTTCTAATGCTAAGGCAAATAGCAGTGGTGATAATGGACATCCCTGACGTGTTCCACAAAGAATCGGGAAAGGGGAGGATAAAAATCCATTGCATAGAATTTGGGAAGATGAGTTTGAGTATAGGGATTTAAGAATATTAACAAATTCATTAGGGAAGCCAAATCTTGTCATTGTGTCAAATAGGTGGACCCATGATACTAGGTCGAACGCCTTCTCGGCGTCCAGTGAAATAAGAACACTGGGAGTCTCTGGATTATGAAGTTTTATGTAGTGAATTGCAGACAGTACTTTACGAATATTAGTCACTGAATGACGTTGCCAAATAAAGCCAGATTGGTCTTTATGAATTAGTTGTGGCATTAAAATTTTAATACGCTCTGCCAATATTTTAGTGAATAATTTGTAATCCGTATTTAACAGAGAAATCGGTCTATATGACCCTGGTAAAGTAGGGTCTCTTCCCGGTTTAGGAAGTAATTTGATCAGAGCTGCATTAAAATATTTAGGTATAATTTTATCGTTCAATATAATATTAAACACACTAACAAGTATATTTATAATCTTTGGTTCTAAAATTTTGTAATAATCACCTGTAAGCCCATCAGGCCCAGGTGCTTTCCCTGGTTTTAAAGCTTTAATGGCATTCTGAATTTCCTCCACTGTGATTGGTAAAAGCAATTTTTCTGCCAAAGTATCAGGTAGTTTTGGTATATTAATATTGGACCAAAAAGAAGTTTGATTTTTATCATCGTAAGATTTTTGGGTATATAAAGATTCATAAAATGAGGAGAAGACTGATAAAATTTGTGAGCTAACTGAAGTGATAGTACCATTAGGTTTAGTTATGTGTTTGATGGTGGTGGAAGGAAGCGAGCCCCGTATTAAGTTGGATAGCAGTCGTCCTGATTTGTTACCTAATTTGTGAAATTGGAAGTCTCTATTGAATGAGGATCGATCACCTAACTGATTAAGAATTTCTTCAAACTGTGTTTTTCTCTGGAGGTAGTCAGCCTTATGAATGGTAGAAGGGGTGTCTTTGTATTTTTGGTAGGCCTCTGTCAGGTCTCTCTGAGCCGCCATGTAAGATTTAGAGAATTCTTTTTTTGTGTAAGCAGTGTATGATAATATATTTCCTCGTAGTACGGATTTGGAGGCCTGCCAGAACAGAAGTGGGTCTTCTGATTCGTGAGTTGAGTTATTAATCTTGTATTCTTCCCAAAAAGTTTCTATTTTACTTCTAAATTTAAGAGATTGTGTTAAGTATGACGGAAATCTCCATTGTCTATGCGACCCCAAGTCAGCAGCCATAGACAACGAAAACCATACCAAGGCATGGTCCGATATAGAAATGGGTTCTATCTCTGTCGTATTAATCCGTGTAAATAAATGATCTGAGACTAAAATATAATCTAATCTGGATAAGGATCCATGTGCCGCAGACAAACATGTGTATTCTTTATCAATTGGGTGCTTAGCCCGCCATATATCAATAAGGTTAAGTTGTTCATTTATATACGGAATACCAAATTTTGGTGTCTGTGTGCAACGTCTGGACTGTGATTTTCTATCTAGTTTTGCGGAGGAAACTACATTAAAATCTCCACATATAATTAAAGAAGAGGAAGAATAAGGGAACAGTTTTGTCAATAGGGACATCACAAAAGTTTTATCATATACATTCGGGGCATAGATATTACACAAAACAATGGGGGTATCATTTATTTTCATATCGGCAATTACTAATCTACCTGACGGATCACTGTACGAATTTTGTAGTTGAACATTAAGGTGTCGTTGTGCTAAAATCACCACACCTCTTGATTTTGTCGAGTAAGGAGCTGAGGCAACCACTGACCACCTCAGCATACCGAGTTTACGAATTTCAATATCTAACAAATGGGTCTCCTGTAAGCATATAATATCTATTTTTAATTTATTTAGATATGTCAAGATTCTTTTTCTCTTGATAGGTGAGTGGATGCCTCCTACATTTAAAGTTCCTACTTTAATTTGTGACATTGAAAATACCAAGGCATAATTAAATTGAACTCACGGTACATTAATTTCCATGGAAGTACATGACTGTTATAAAAAAAAGAAAAATCATTATCACACAGAACCACCAAAATGGTGATCATAATAATAAAAAAAAAATTTTGAAAGAAAAAGAAAAATGATAAGAATATGGTCTCGAACAGAGGAAACCACATTAGAATTATGTAGATATATATATATAACTTCCAGTATAAGAGCAAATAAGTAAGTTATTAAACTAAGTTATAACAAACTCTGCGACATCCGCTCCTAAACCACATCCAACTTCATTTTTAAACTCAATATATAAGAATATTAAGTGTTATGAGAGAACATTGAAGACAAATAGCATTATCAATAGCGGTAATGTCAGAAACATTACAAATTATGTTCTGAAAATGTAGGAGCATAATAAAGAAAGTATTCTTTTAAATTGTGTCATATGACAGATGCTTTGAACGAAACATAGAATACTAATATAACCATATAACAATATAATCTAAACCGGTGTCAGATGTCATGAATTGACTAGAGTCCCAGAGAGAAAAATGGAGGTGACATCCGCCACCGTCGTCACAAGTAAAAGCGAGGTGAGGTATGAAATAACATGCGAGATTGTAGGGAGATCACGAGTAGTCATTATGGGATTCATTTGCCTCTTCTGCGGTCTGTTCTTCATCCAAATATGCCTCTGCATCCATAGCTCTTGTAAAATCAATAAACGAGGAACCACTGTAGATTCTTAAACGTGCAGGGAACATTAACGCAAACTTGCGGCTTATTTTGATAAGTCGAGTACACACCGGGGAAAAGGCTTTACGCGCCTTAGTAACTTCAATAGAAAAATCTTGGAAAATGAGGAGTCTGCTATCATTCCACAATAAATTTCTGGTTTTCCTAGATGCTAGCCATAGTGCATCTTTATGTGCATAATTTAAGCAGCGAAAAATCACTACCCGTGGCCTAGGATTTGAATGATCTCGGATTGAACCAACTCTATGTGCACGTTCCACAATGATCTTAGGGTAGGAGTCAGAGATTTTCAGTAACTCAGGGAGTGTTGATTGAAGAAAAGAATATAGCTCAGCCCCTTTAAGGGTTTCTGGCAGGCCTAGTATTCTCAAGTTGTTTCTCCTGGATCTATTTTCCAGATCATCAATTTTATTAATAATCTGGTTTTGTATTTTAGTAGTTTGAGAGACAGAACCTTTCAAAGTATATACATCTTGATAAATCTCCCCCAATCTACACTCAGAGGATTCCACTCTGGTGGAAAGCTGCTGTACTTGATTCTTAATATCTTTGATTGCCTGTGTAAAGTGTGCAGTTTGCTCCTGCATTAAGGGTTTCATAGTGTCTTGTATGGCTTTCACCATAGTGTCATAGGTGATTGGAGTACTCACTGTGGCTGTATTAGGCAGTAGTGCTGGGGGAGGCTGAGTATCAGACTGAGACATAACACTGCTCAACTCCGTCTGAGACGCCAGCGATTCAGGCGCGGCCGCCATCTTGGATTCTGAGCGCAGCTTCTCAGCTTTCTGAGTCTGGTGTCGTCTGGGCATCTGTGGGGGGAAATATTTTTCCATACACCGGACGAGTGTCTCCGCTTAGTGAGGTAAGCGTTTGTTCTCCGATGGAGGCTGATAAACAGCCGTGCACGCCGTGTGAAGCTGGGTGGTAACGGAGCTGAGCGCTGAAGCGTCTCACCACATCCTCACCACAACCGGAAGTCAATTAGCGCATTTTTAGTAGTTACTCTTGTGACTTGTATTAGCGAACTAATTAGCGCATTTTAAACAGCTTAATAATCATTCTAACTTTTTGGTGGTTTATCTTTCGCTTTTTGAGCCAACATTTCGACCCGTTTTGATGTACTGTGTTAAATGTCGCTTTGCGGTTTTGCTAAATGGGTGTTTGGCATATTTGAACTTTGGTCTAGCACAAAATGTATAAACAAAAATGCACAGAGTGAAATTTGTCAAGTAATTTTGTTGTTTATTTTCAGTTTGGACGTATCATGACAATACCCCGGCATGTAAGCAGCAATGGATGGTATCATCAAGCTAAGTTGTTTTAATATAGTTTTGGGGTGGGTCAAAAGCCTTACTTTGAAATCTTTGAATTTCAGGTTGATCTGGGGCGGATTGTTCTGGCCATGCTCCCGGAAGCCGACCAACCTCAATCTCATCCCAGGCGTAGGCATCGTAGGCATGCAAGGCCCCAGATATTTCGAACACGTGTCACCCTTTTTGGAATGCCCGATGATGAGGTTTTAAGACGCTACCGTCTACCTCCCAAAATCATCATAGACACTCTCTCATTAATAGAAAGTGATCTTGAGCGGCAAATTGACAGTCCAACAGCAATACCACCACTGACGCAATTTATGGCGGTGTTACATTTCTGTGCCTCAGGATCGTTTCAAACAACGGTGGGAATAGTGGCGGGCATCTCCCAATCCTCCTTTTCCCGGATCCTGAGGGCAGTGATGGAGGCACTTTTCAAGCACCTCCATCATTTTATTCAAATGCCTTTGGATATGGGTGCCCTTAGTGTGGCCAAGGCCAATTTTTACCAAATAGCTGGCTTCCCACACATCATAGGGGTTGTGGATGGTACTCACATACCACTTCAGCCTCCAGCACGGCTGGAGGCAATATTTAGAAACAGGAAACACTATCACTCCCTGAATGTAATGGTGGTATGTGATGCCTCCCTCCAGATCCTGTCCCTGAATGCTAAGTTACCAGGAAGTGCTCATGACTCCTTCGTCATCCGGCAATCAGGGATATGGCAGAAATTAACCAACCTACAAGCTGGTGATGCGTGGCTTCTGGGTAAGTGGAGACCTTTAGTACATAACAATGTTAAGCTTGATACACAGTGTTCCTGATGTTGTCTCTTATTTTTAACAGGAGACAGTGGATACCCTTGCATGTCCTGGCTGCTCACTCCTTATTTGGCTCCCACACCAGGCCCACAAAGTGAGTATAATTCCGCACTTACAGCCACCAGGCAAGTGGCGGATCGCTGTATCGGCCTTTTAAAAGGCCGATTCAGATGCCTCCACCGCTCTGGTGGCGAGCTCATGTATTTGCCGGATATGGTGTCGAAAATTGTGGTCCTGTGTGGGATATTTCACAACATCGCCATAAGGAGTGGTGTCCCAATGCAGCCAGAGGATGCCTTACCTGAGGATGGCCCCCCCGAGGTTGGTCGGAGGTCAGTATGTGGGGGGGCCATACGCGATGATGTGGTGGCCAGATTTTTTAGGTAAGTTTGACCCAAACTACAGTGTTTATACCTAATGTGTTTGTGTTTGTTTGCGAACATCTAATTTTTTTTTTTTTTTTTCACCATCTTCTGTTTGTTCACATAATCTTTGCCACTCCAACGCTCACTACTTCCTGCTATCCTTACCAAACCTGGATCTGGTGATTTTGGCCATATATTCTGGAACCCATATCGCAACGCCATGTTTGTGGAATCATGTTGGCATGGTCCTTCGTCAACCAGTTCTTGATTGTTTTTTTTATTTAAATATTTTATTTGTATGTGTTGTATTTGAGATTATCACTGTTTTTTTTGGGGGGGACTGACCACTTTGATTTCTCATTTATGTTGTGAATAAATGTTTGGAGAGTGAAATGGTCTTCCTTTTTTTGGACGTTAACAGCAAGTGTAACCAGGTTAACACACCTTACATTTGACTAAGGGGTAATCCAGTACTGACACCAGTTGATGTAAACTGAAATATGTTTGCAGGTTCCCAACCCACACCAAAAGGAAGCCTGTCCAAACCTTTGGATTTTGAAGATTGGCCTAAGCAGCTTGCACACCAACTAGGAACCTGTAAAATGGCGAAATATCTAATTGACACTACACCCAAAAAGGGAAATGACATTGTTACTGTTATGTGTTTCTTGTGGCTGTTTAACATACTAATACAAAATACAATCTAACTTTTAAAAAAGGGAAATCCTTGCAGGAACAGTCTACTTATGTCAGGGAAAACTATTTTTGTTTTTGAAAAAAAGAATGAGCCAGAACGTATATTAGAACTAGAAAATTTATTTACAAAACGAAAATAAACAAAAAAAACTACTGGCGAAGGATGCCAGACAGCCGGTCAAGGCCCACAAGAATGCCAATGACATGTTGACGCATCTGGCCAACACAATCGTCCACCTCTTGTCGACGCCTCTGTTCCTCTGTGGGTGAGAAAAGTGTGTGGATTAATAAAACAATAGGGAATCCACATTAAAAAAACAAAAACACAACGAAATCACTCCTAAACCGAAAAAAAAAAAAAAAAAAAAAAAAGGGGGTGCTGCCAAAAATACAAGGCCTATGTACAAATTCACACAGGTGTGATATGTGTATGTTGAAATCAGCAGGAAGAGGTAAAGGCAAACTGCTAAATCACCAAAAGTAAACCAAACAAGCACGAATAAAGGCACGACACATGATTACATACAGTTTGTGGTTAAAAAAAATGTGAAAGAAAAACATACCGGGAGCCAAAACGGGAGCTCCGGAAGTCCCTCCATGTTCCTCCTCGGAGGAGCCTTCATTCCCCAAAGAACGGGGAGGGGTAATGATGGACTCCGGGGAGGGGGTAATTGGAAGAGGGGTGGGTGGAGGAGAGGGGGAAGTGGGACGGAGGGGAAGGAGGCCCGACAGTTCCGGGAGAGGGTCTTGGAAGGCTGGGGAGGAGTGGGGTATAGGGGAAATATTTGGGGTGGAGTGTTGGCTGGGGGTTGGGGATAGTGGCCGGGAACGCCGTCTGGCCGGACGGTGACGGCGTAGTCTTGGCTGTCCTCCTAAAATATGTCAAACAAATTGAGGTTAGTTTCTGGGCAAATCCGGGGCCCAAATAAAAAAAAAAAAACCACCAACAAAAAACATGCAAATAGGAGTAGAATGAAAAAAACAGAAATAGAGGGAAAACAAGCACACGCTGATATGAGGACAAATAATAGGACAGACAGGAAAACATGCACACGCAGATATGAGGACAAATAATTAATAGGACAGACAGGAAAACATGCACACGCAGATATGAGGACAAATAATTAATAGGACAGACAGGAAAACATGCACACGCAGATATGAGGACAAATAATTAATAGGACAGACAGGAAAACATGCACACGCAGATATGAGGACAAATAATTAATAGGACAGACAGGAAAACATGCACACGCAGATATGAGGACAAATAATAAATAGGACAGACAGGAAAACATGCACACGCAGATATGAGGACAAATAATAAATAGGACAGACAGGAAAACATGCACACGCAGATATGAGGACAAATAATAAATAGGACAGACAGGAAAACATGCACACGCAGATATGAGGACAAATAATAAATAGGACAGACAGGAAAACATGCACACGCAGATATGAGGACAAATAATAAATAGGACAGACAGGAAAACATGCACACGCAGATATGAGGACAAATAATAAATAGGACAGACAGGAAAACATGCACACGCAGTTTGCCCCACAAACACAAACATGAAAACCACAATACATAACACTTACTTTCAAGGATCTGCATGCGAAAGCATGCCAGCAAGCGGGGCGTTCGCCGTTGCAGGTCTGACCACCTGCGCTCCAGCTGCCCGATGTTGCGGCGTGAACCCAAGGACCGCAGGCGGGACCGTGCCTCCGCATACGCGGAGCGCTTCTGCCGGTTGGTGATGGGTGGAGGCTGGCTGGTGATACGGCGATCCATCACCTCCGTAAGCACCAGCAGCTCGCGCCTGGTGAATGCGGAGGCTCTCATGATGGCAATGGAGTTTTTCATACAAAACATTTTTGATAAAGTGTGCAAAAAATTTCTGATTGGCTAATGTATTTTGGTAATTAACAGGAGCAATTTTATTGGTTAGTGTATGAGTCATGTGTTCAACAGGGCCAGAAATCTCTGGAGAGTTATGATAGGCTTGATGCAGTGACATGCGTTTGCAAATTTAAATAAAGAAATGAACCCCGGAAAATATGCGGGGATCCACACCAATAGAACAATTGTTTAATTGTGGTTCACATGTTTTTTGAACAATAAAAGCGAATGTTCCATCCGTACGTATTCTGCGGGTAAACACAAACACGGACAAGAGTAAAGTTTCTTGCATTGTGTTGAAAAAAAAAAAACAATTAAGCTAATTGATACATTGATTGGCATGATACGATTGAGGGAGGTAGGCAGAATAAAGGAGCAGGTAATCGACATCTGACAAGGCCACTTCCGGTTTCACTTGTGCGTGCGTTCCCTTCAAGCCATTTCGGGGATGTACGCTCGCTATTTCGCACGCTCGTTAGTTAGAGGAGGGGTCGCCTGAGTTTAGGGAGGAATTTTAGATGCGAACGAAAATACGAGCGAGCCATTGAATTTAAATAATTTTGTACGTACGCCTAACGTACGTGCGCCCGCTTGCGAGTGGGTCTGAATGAGGGCCTTTGACACATATACATCTACCTCCTGGAGAATGTTCTTGATTTGGCCAACTGTTGTGAAGGTGTTTTTCTTCACCAGGGAAAGAATTCTTCTGTCATCCACTACAGTTGTTTTCCGTGGTCTTCCGGGTCTTTTGGTGTTGCTGAGTCCTCCGTTGCGTTCTTTCTTTTTAAGAATGTTCCAAACAGTTGATTTGGCCACACCAAATGTTTTTGCTATCTCTCTGATGGGTTTGTTTTGATTTTTCAGCCTAATGATGGCTTGCTTCACTGATAGTGACAGCTCTTTGGATCTCATATTGAGAGTCGACAGCAACTGATTCCAAATGTCACACCTAGAATCAACTCCAGACCTTTTACCTGCTTAATTGATAATGAAATAACGAGGGAATAGCCCACACCTGTCCATGAAATAGCTTTTGAGTTGATAGTCCCATTACTTTTGGCCCCTTAAAAAGTGGGAGGCACATATAGAAACCGTTGTAATTCCTACACTGTTCACCTGATTTGGGTGTAATTGCCCTCAAATTTAATCTGAAAGTCTGCAGTTAAAGCACATCTTGTTTGTTCATTTCAAAGCCATTGTGGTGGTTAATAGAGGCCAAAATATGAAAATTCTGGCAATGTCCCAATATTTATGCACCTGACTGTAGGTCTATTTCTTTAAGGGGTTGTTCATCTTTGGAGGAAGGTTTTACACAGCTCATACCTCCCCTAATGAGAACAGCAAAAGGTCTCATCCTAGGACCACCACTGTCTTCAAGACAGAACTCTTTCCTCATACTTTGCCTTCTGGGCACAACTGATTGTATAGGCTAGACATCTGATGTAGTGTGCCAAATGTACAGCACCTGTTTCAATGGCTGCTTCACCTATCCAATCAGTGGTCATCTTCCATTTGAGACAATGTCGTGGAACTCAAGGCTCTATGGCCAAATGTTTGGTGAGTAAGGTATGAGGTTCTAGCATATCTTGCTAACAAAGGAAGGAACCCAATGGTCTACTAGCCAAGTGTATAGGAATGGAGCTGTTTAATTCCTCAAATAGGCAAGCATCTTCTTTAATAATCAGGTTTACAATAGTTTAATGTAATAATTACCCTAGCACACCTTCCTATTCCATAGGCCTTGGATATTGGTCCAAAGATAGAATCTAATAAATCGAGAGCTTTGGCTACAGTACCGATCCAACGCTGGTCCCCTTCCTTGGAAAACATAAGAAAATAAATAGATTTACCTTCATAAAACAGCAATGATGTGAACAGATGAAGGTACAAGGTTAATATAAGTAATTTTAGTGAGAAAACAATAAAATAATAATTATGCAATTAAGTACAGTTGGATATACACATAAAAGCTATACTGAATTAACATGAGACAACTGTCCCACCTCATGTAGTGTTTCCTCAGTTGCTTAACTAACTATTAGACTGGCCAGAACATGAGTATTATGTTTAAAGATACTAGGCCCAGAAATGCCAAACACATTGTTTTCACCTGTTCTGTTTTTTTTTTAATCACTGTCAGACGCCTTTGTCCACCACAACGGGATTATGTTTTAAAGATTATGGAGACCTGCACTCCTAGACCAGGATACGTGAAAGTCATTTTGCTACTGCCAAGGACTCTCTGTAATTGGTGCCCCCCCCTCCCATCAGATTATAAATACAAAAAAAATTTACTTTTGAATACAGCACATGCAAAAAGAATAAGAATATAAGAAGGAGCTAGAAACACCAGAGCAGAGAGCGACATCCCAGGCAGGATAGAGGAACTGCACGGGTTGTGACAGGTGCAGGGTGCTAGAATGAAGACTAAATTCATAGTCCAAATACAGAATTGATATATACTCATGAGTGATATAGATGTACAGTACATATATATGAATAATTATACATGCATAGATCTCAGTATCATCACAGTTCGGTTAATGTACAGGTTGTCACTCAGACTGTGTCCTTACAGTCAGTATATACATCGGATAGGATAAAGGAACATTCTGTTTGTGGTCAAAGTTTTAGCATCCTGGAGTACAAGCTGCGTACATAGGGCCTGATTAAACTTTGGGATTATAGCAAGAGCGAGCAAGCAAAAATAAAAAAATTCCCAACTCGCATTTTATGTAGTGCCCACATTTCCCCTACCTTTGACATGTTTTGAAAAAAAAAAAAAAAAAAAAACTTCAGCGCAAAGCTGTTCTGATGTTAAATATATGAGTGTACAGTGCGTCCTACTCAAATATACATTAAACAAAAAAGTTTTATCTACTTTAAACAGTAAAATACACCTGATTGGAATGATTTGGGGTTTTTTTGTACACATATGGGCAAATATTGGGAGTATCTGTCATTTTATATCTGTAATCATTGAATTACTCACAAGAAAATAGTCCCGATAAAATTCTGGCAGCTCCATACTGATAATATCATCATCCAGTGGGAGGAGATAAAAGGACCATTCATCAGTGGTCACATCTACATACAGATATAAAGTGGAGAAGTTATAATGAGAATTAGACAGGCAATGCCTGGACAATCAGTTTGCCTATTCCACTGGTTTATACATTTTCAATTCACCTAGTTCTATTAAAAAACTGTTTAGG
This sequence comes from Taudactylus pleione, assembly GCA_031769625.1. Classification (NCBI taxonomy): domain Eukaryota; kingdom Metazoa; phylum Chordata; class Amphibia; order Anura; family Myobatrachidae; genus Taudactylus; species Taudactylus pleione. The sequence continues at coordinate 18,235,607 of JAUIMM010000128.1, forward strand.
GCACCGTCATCCTCTCTTGTTATCTGAGCCAGTTTAACGATAAGGAGGCAATCACTTTAGGCCCCAAGTATAGCCCCAGTGACAGCACAGAAAATCGGTATGATTTACCGCCGGACGCCTGCCCAGCGTTGGAATCCTGACAGCGGCTGGCCGACATGGTTGAAAATCCTGATCGTCCTTAAGGTAAGTATTCACTAACCTAATTCCCTCCCCTAACCCTAACCCTCCTTAGGGGTGCCTAACCCTAACCTTCCCCCACAGTGCCTAACCCTAATCCCCCCTTCCCCGCTGCTTAAACCTAAGGCCCCCGGAGGGGTGCCTAACCCTAAGTCCCCCCCCGAAACCCCAAAACCTAACCCTCCCCCCCCCACGGCTGTCCGCAGCGGCGCCCGGCATCCCTTCGATCGAGATGCCGGGCGCCGGTCTCCCAATGTCGGTAAAATGACAGGCATCTAGATTTAGACGCCTGTCATTTAACCCTCGCCGGGATAAAGCAGTCGGGAAGCCGTCTGTCGGGATTAGGTCCGCCGGCTTCCCCACTGCATACCACAGCACAGTGCCCTCATACCTTCCACATACAAACTCAGTGCTGCATGTATAGGTTAGAGGCAAAGGAGCTGATGCAGAGTTGGCAGCACCTGTGCACAAATATAAAAAAAATCCTAGGGGTTTATTTACTAAGCGTCAGGTTGTAAAACGTTTTTATGTTCAAAATTCAAAAGGGCAATGATTTTACTAGCCGAGATTTGCTAGTAAAATCATTGCCCTTTTAAATTTCGGGCCTAAACACGATCAGAAGCACCAGGCTTTACACCCTGAGGCTTAGTAAATAAACGTCCTAGTCTCACGTATGAGAAATCGAAAATATTGCTTAAATGCGTACACAAAAGCGTACAAACATGGACAGAGCTGGTTTTAAATACTCCAGGTTATGGCCAATGTTTGATCAAAAATTATTGGTCAATAGCGTCAAGAGACCATTCTACCAACTCTATAAATGAGAAATAAGACTAGACAAAAATTACAATCTCAATTATTTTTAAACACAAAACAACGGAGCCTATATTTTTCCCAGAACAGCACTTACCGCCGTATATTCCTTCCTGCTCTAGGATCATGTCACATGTATAGAACTGAAAAACAAATGAGACAATTATATATGGTTCTCAAATATCAAACAATAACTATAGAAAGTTAAACCCAGTATGTGTATAATAGCCCACACTCACTTTCTGAGGACTAAATATTATCTTATACTTCCTGTTCACTCCAGCTTTCTTATCTGCATTGACAATGCCTGTAACGAAAAGGAAAACATCAAGTACAATATATAATAAAAAGTTAGATATCTAAGGCATAATCTATTAACAGAAACTTTAGAGTAGCTATTCGCAATGTGTTCTTCTACCACAGCTGAACGAGTGCGCAAAGATTTCACTGAAGCACAAGTTTGACTGCTGGTAAAAATTAAAAGACCTTATGGGATAATGTGTTCCAAACATCTTCTCACTTAATTTTTAAAGCAACAGAAGACAGTAAAGGTTTTGTTCTGTAAAGATTTAACGTACAGAAGAGCAGTATAGTATTCTGCTGACAAAACTGATCAATTTCAATGGAGTTTCCAAATCTTCAGCAATAGAAGTATGTAGAGGCAGAACCATGCCCATCAGACTAGGACATTTGGAAACAAATATCTTGCTTTTAATAAATTATGGGTTCCCTCTGTAGGAGACAAATTCCATATAGGATTGTGGCATGGACACTTATAAACTTAGCTGAAATATTATATTATTACATTATTTGTGGCAAACTGCTAACAAGCCAGGAGACAATGAAGAAAATAACCATGTCTGTATCTTCTGGAACAAGAAGTAAAGCAGCTGGACTTACTAGCAATGTACTTTACATGCTTGACACGAGGTCTGATCAAAAAACACAACCTAGGGACAGGACACAGGCACAAAACAAGCTATTAAAGCCTATGGAATAATAGATAACAGGAGTTATGTGGCTTAATGGGTTGGAGTAGCCATGAAATAGTTATACAGTGTATCGCTACAAAAAGGATTTAAAACAGAAAATTCTATGGAAGAGTAAACAAAACCTATAGCAGCACACAATAACATTTCTTTCACATGCAAAGGGCCCAGAAGAAATAAAGGCACGCACAGTGCTTACATGTGATGGGTCCAGTAGAAATACAGGCGCACAGTGCTTACATGTGATGGGTCCAGTATAAATATAGGTGCACAGTGCTTACATGTGACAGCCCAGTAGAAATACAGGCGCACAGTGCTTACATGTGATGGGTCCAGTAGAAATATAGGCGCACAGTGCTTACATGTGATGGGTCCAGTAGAAATATAGGCGCACAGTGCTTACATGTGATGGGTCCAGTAGAAATATAGGCGCACAGTGCTTACATGTGATGGGTCCAGTAGAAATATAGGCGCACAGTGCTTACATGTGATGGGTCCAGTAGAAATATAGGCGCACAGTGCTTACATGTGATGGGTCCAGTAGAAATATAGGCGCAGTGCTTACATGTGATGGGTCCAGTAGAAATATAGGCGCACAGTGCTTACATGTGATGGGTCCAGTAAAAATATAGGCGCACAGTACTTACATGTGATGGGTCCAGTAGAAATATAGGCGCGCAGTGCTTACATGTGATGGGTCCAGTAAAAATATAGACACACAGTGCTTACATGTGATGGGTCCAGTAAAAATATAGGCACACAGTGCTTATATGTGATGGGTCCAGTAGAAATAAAGGGGCACAATGCTTACATGTGATGGGTCCAGTAGAAATATAGGCGCACAGTGCTTACATGTGATGTGTCCAGTAGAAATATAGGCGCACAGTGCTTACATGTGATGTGTCCAGTAGAAATATAGGCGCACAGTGCTTACATGTGATGTGTCCAGTAGAAATATAGGCGCACAGTGCTTACATGTGATGTGTCCAGTAGAAATATAGGCGCAGTGCTTACATGTGATGTGTCCAGTAGAAATATAGGCGCACAGTGCTTACATGTGATGTGTCCAGTAGAAATATAGGCGCACAGTGCTTACATGTGATGGGTCCAGTAGAAATATAGGCGCACAGTGCTTACATGTGATGGGTCCAGTAGAAATATAGGCGCAGTGCTTACATGTGATGGGTCCAGTAAAAATATAGACACACAGTGCTTACATGTGATGGGTCCAGTAGAAATATAGGCGCACAGTGCTTACATGTGATGGGTCCAGTATAAATATAGGCGCACAGTGCTTACATGTGATGTGTCCAGTAGAAATATAGGCGCACAGTGCTTACATGTGAAGGGCCCAGTAGAAATAAAGGGACACAGTGCTTACATGTGATGGGTCCAGCAGAAATAAAGGGACACAGGGCCTCATTCAGAGGCGGTCGGAGGATGCAAGCGGTCGCTCAGAAACTGGGCGGCCGCTTGCATCCTGACCGCCCACCTCTGTTTTAGTCGTTAGGCTGTGGGTTTACACCCACAGCTCTAACGACCGTTAGGGTGATGGTCGCGATGGTCAGAGACCATCGCGACCATCGGGGCTTACGATGAGACCCTAGGGTAGGGTCTCACTTGTCGTAAGCCCGAGAGAGCTTCTGGCTCTGTCAGAGCCGGAAGCTCTCCACTGACATCACTAGTGATGCCAGTGGGGCCTCCCCCAAACGGTAGGCGTTCCCATGGGAATGCCTTCGTTTGGGCTGCCACCCCCCCGGCCCGCCTTCCAAACGGGGCGAGCTGTCAATCAACATCGACAGCTCGCCCCCTTTGGAAAGAGATCCGCTACGACCGGCGTTGTCGGTCGCAGCGGGTCTCACGCATGCGCACGAAGGAGCCGGCTCCCTCGTGCGCATGCGCACTCGACAAACATCGAGGCGGCCGTGCGGTAGTAGACCGTACGGCGCCTCTGAATGAAGGCCACAGTGCTTAGATGTGAGGGTCCAGTAGAAATGTAGCTGCGCAGTGCTTACATGTGATTGGTCCAGTAGAAATATAGGCGCACAATGCTTACATGTTGGGGGGCCAGTAGAAATACAAGCACGGTGCTTACACGTGGGAGCCCAATAAAAATACAGGCCCACAGTGCTTACATGCCAGAGCCCAGTAGAAATATAAGCGCACAGTGCTTACATGCGAGAGCCCAGTAGAAATACAGGCGCACAGTGCTTACATGCCAGAGCCCAGTAGAAATACAGGCGCACAGTGCTTACATGCCAGAGCCCAGTAGAAATACAGGCGCACAGTGCTTACATGCCAGAGCCCAGTAGAAATACAGGCGCACAGTGCTTACATGCCAGAGCCCAGTAGAAATACAGGCGCACAGTGCTTACATGCCAGAGCCCAGTAGAAATACAGGCGCACAGTGCTTACATGCCAGAGCCCAGTAGAAATACAGGCGCACAGTGCTTACATGCCAGAGCCCAGTAGAAATACAGGCGCACAGTGCTTACATGCCAGAGCCCAGTAGAAATACAGGCGCACAGTGCTTACATGCCAGAGCCCAGTAGAAATACAGGCGCACAGTGCTTACATGCCAGAGCCCAGTAGAAATACAGGCGCACAGTGCTTACATGCCAGAGCCCAGTAGAAATACAGGCGCACAGTGCTTACATGCCAGAGCCCAGTAGAAATACAGGCGCACAGTGCTTACATGCGAGAGCCCAGTAGAAATACAGGCGCACAGTGCTTACATGCCAGAGCCCAGTAGAAATACAGGCGCACAGTGCTTACATGCGAGAGCCCAGTAGAAATACAGGCGCACAGTGCTTACATGCCAGAGCCCAGTAGAAATACAGGCGCACAGTGCTTACATGCCAGAGCCCAGTAGAAATACAGGCGCACAGTGCTTACATGCCAGAGCCCAGTAGAAATACAGGCGCACAGTGCTTACATGCCAGAGCCCAGTAGAAATACAGGCGCACAGTGCTTACATGCGAGAGCCCAGTAGAAATACAGGTGCACAGTGCTTACATATTAGAGCCCAGTAGAAATACAGGCGCACAGTGCTTACATGCCAGAGCCCAGTAGAAATACAGGCGCACAGTGCTTACATGCCAGAGCCCAGTAGAAATACAGGCGCACAGTGCTTACATATTAGAGCCCAGTAGAAATACAGGCGCACAGTGCTTACATGCAAGAGCCCATTAAAAGCACAAGCGCAGTGCTTGCATGCGAAGGAGTGGGGGCACAGCAGAATGAATTACTTTACACATCATGTGCCCACACAAGAGCAGACAGCAACAACTGTCTGTACTGTGGTTGGAAACCCCTATTATTGCATGCTAAATAAATAAGACTTATTAAACAGACAGCATAAAAAGAAAACTGAAACTGATTATGAATGTGTGAAGATGTTGAATTTGTAAAAGTTCAGACGAACCAGAATTGAGCCTTAATAAAATTATCACTATGAGAAATCTAATCACATTCACAGCTTTTTCATCAAACAGACTTATTTCTTCCTATAAAGTCAGTACAAATGGACAAACAAGGCATAATACCTCATTGCAATACATCAGACGCTGAGTTACTTACTGGTCAGCGTTGGTGTAAATAGGTTTATTCTCCAGCTTATACAATTTGTCAATTTCATGTTGCTAAAAGACAATAAAAATATATCAGTGTAAATCTATTTTGCTGATAATAACGTATATGTAATTAAATCTTCATTGAATGCATCATATAAAATACCTTTAATATTGAGACATTAGCAATCCGATCCAGTGGGCTCATCAAGTCTGGTTCAATGAACAAATCTTTTTTTCCAGGTAGCTGTAATTAATACATACTGATTACAAAGGTCAGTCCATCATTTTGCATTAAGTAATGGTATTCTAGTATCTTCATATGTACAATGACAATGGTAAATATGATGCCAACTCTCTAACATTGCGGTTTCCATTTAATTTGCTGCTGCAAGTGACAACAATAGTGCTTTCATATGTATTAATCATGCTAAAATACTGGAGGTGACTTTCTCGTACAACAAATAAGATTTATTTACAAATAATCAGAGTTAATGTTTTAATTGACGAGTTTAGGTTACAGATTGTTCTATGCAGTATGAAACCTCTTCATACAGTAGCATTCTCAGTGCAGGGCTGAGTATATCACAGGAATAACTATATGACAAGCGAAAAGTCTTGAGAGAAAACTATGGCCCTAATGTATTAGTGTGCGAGTTGCAGGCACTGGTGAGATTCTGCGATTTCACTGCTAAGTTTAAAGCAGCAATAATCTAAAAGGCAAAACCAGGTTTAAATCTTACAGCGAAATCAGAAATCCCACGTTCGCATGCTATTATATTTGGTCCTACATGTTAAACATATTGAATAGGCAGGGCTGAGCCTAGTTATTACGCGCCAACTAAAATAAGGTTCTTTACATGTATACCATGAGGGACAAAAAGACAACATTTGTCAGTTTAATCTACCAACTAAATACACATCATTAATGTTATCATTTGCAGCAAAAAAATGTCCATTTATACATTTAGTTGAACACATTTTGCTTCATACTTGCCTACTCTCCCGGGAGGCTGACGATTTATTGGGTAACCCCCCGCACCCCCGGTAGAGTAGGCAGATCTCCAGTATCCAGCCCACTTCCTAGTAAAGTGGGCAGGATGGGGAGATTTCCCAAGGAATTTGCGGGTCTGTAGCGAGAGGGCAGGGCTAAATGACTCATCACTTCATTTAGCCCCACCCCCTCCTCAGGGACCAGTGAATTGCAGGGTTTTCCTGTAAAGGGGCGGGGCCAAATATAGGTGATCGTTTGGCCCCGCCACCGAACCTGAGAGAGGCGGCTCCTCTCAGGCTGCTCCCGGAAAGGAGTCCTTAAATGTCAGTTAAGTAGGATTTGCTGCTGCTCAACAGCAGTCTCAGCTGGCCCTATTATCAGCACACTCTTGGCAGTGGATATGATGAGGAACAGACTTTATGCTAATGCAGACACATTGCTAAGATATAAATGGTGAGATGGCATGTGAGGCACAGCATGAAAAAGAATAAGCAGCGCCACTAAAGTGCCCGAACATGCAGGCCAACCTGACGATATTGTCAGGTTGTTGCATGTTCGGGGATGAGGGAGGGTGCCCGGCACTGAACGATATCGTGCATGATATCGTTCAGTGTTTGTGCTTAATGTCGTTGACGACACTGAGCACACCCCTGCCGGGGACACACTAGACGATGTCGCATATGAAGAGTATTGTCTAGTGTGTATGCCCCTTAAGGCTCACCTTGTCAATTTCCTCTCTCCTTACTCACTTCACTGGATGCAGCTCAGACATAGAACCCCCCTCCTAACCTCCCCTCCTACCCTTCGCTTTTCCCTGTCGATTTAGGACTACTGTAGAGCTTTTTCATTGGTCCAAAACTACCTTCCCCTTACACCTCTATGGAACAACAAGGAGTTATTACCTGGTCTCCATCCCAAACCTTTTGCCTCCTGGGCTAATCACAACATAAAATTTCTTCAAGACATCGCCCCTCTGCGAGTCTTCCCTGAGTTTTCTGGCCTTCAAGATAGGTTCGGATTACCTACCAGATTGCTTCCACCAATATCTCCAAATCTGTCATCTCTACACATCGCTTTTGGGATTCCGATCCAGTCCGTCCTATACTCCCTTAGAAACATTTTGTCTCCTCAGATCTGACTCAAAGGGTCTCCTGATTGCTCACAACCAACCCCCCAAAGAACCTCACAAGCTGGCCTGGGAGAGAGACTCTGGAGCTGGAGGATTGGACTAAAATTAGAGAACTTGCTGCTAAATCCTGTACTTGCATCAGAATCTAGGAAAACACTTATAAACGCTTATATAGATGGTATCTAGTGCCTACCCACATTCGAGCTATATTTCCCCAGTTGTCAGACAGACGCTGGAGGGGCTGTAGAGAAGTAGGCACCTTTGCACATATCTGGTGGCACTGCCCTAAAATTAGGTGCTTTTGGGGCATGGCACATCGTCTGATTCTCTCTCTTACGAACATCTCACTCCCACATTACTTCTCATATTTCCTCCTACCACGGCCCATTCCCAATGGTGATAGACATACTCAAACACTTATTCGACACATCCTTAACGCAGCTAACTTTGCCATTGCGGCTCACTGGAAGAAAGTAGATCCCCCTTCCTCCTCTTCAGCTCTATACAACTCAATTTGGCACACTTACCATTTAGAACATATCACTAGCTGTTTACATGAATGCCCACGAAAATTCACTGAAATCTGTTTTCCCTGGATTTCTTATCATGAGGCTCGTACTTGACAAGCTATAGTTCCTCGTTATACGCAATACTTGCCCACAGTCCTCCACCGTTCTCCCCTCCTGTCCCTTACTAACACTTCCCTACTTTCCTGCCCCCTCCTCATCTTTATATCCTCTCCCCTTCCTTCCCCCCCACCCAAACCTCTGCCTGTTCAATATATTCAGATATCTTCCATAATGCCATTTCGCGGTTCCTGCTAGGCTGTTTTAGCGAGGCACCGCACCCTGCACGATTTTAAAAGGGCAAAATGCGCCCTGCGCTTTTAGCGGTGCCGGCACCCTCAGCGCCCTATCTAGCGGGAACACTATATTTTGTATGCCGATTTCAAAGCTGTGTGATCATTATTAGATATAATTTGCATATTGCTATTTTTCTGTATGCTATTGCTTATCTTGGCAACAAAAAAAACTCAATAAAATGTAAAAAAAACCAAACAAACAATGACAATAAAATAAAATGCAAGATATGCCATTATCGACCTTCACTGCATACTGTAGTACTGGATTGCATTACTAATACCCCTTTTACGCTAAAGTCCCAGGCCTGACCCAGTATTCGGAATAAGGTTAGGGTTATGCACTAAGGGAGGAGGGTTAGGGACTAAGTATGGAGGTTTAGGGTTAGGCACTAAGTGGGGAGGGTTAGGGTGCGGGGTAGGGAGGGTTAGTAGGGTGCAAAAAAGGAGGGTTAGGGGGTAAATAGGACAGGAGAACAGTACTCACTATTCCCGTCCGGATTCCAACAGTCGGGATGCCGCTGTCACTGTACTGACAGCCAGCATCTCCTCCGTCGGTATCCAACCCTGACCCCTTTTACACCTCGCAATAACCGGGTTTTAGCTGCTAGTGTGAAAGGGGTATAAACTGCAAGACTGCAGAGCTCATTAGTACCGGAAATCCTAGCTAGCCCCTAAACTGCTCTCTAGGGGCCTGATTCTAAATCGGACACAGGTGATAATGTGCACAGACCTCGTGGATATCTAGAAACTGTGGTGCCTAGCTGGTGCTTTGGCGCTTCAGAGTTGTCCCCTAAGACATTAGCAGATATTTCAGAGATAAAGAGAGTGTAAGCACATGTCAATGAGTCACTTGGGCCCTGTAATGATTCTGATTCAACACTTACCTGCTCCAGAATATAAATGAGCTGGTCTCGAGCTAATCTTTTAAGAATTGTGAAATCAGGGAGCTCAGGGGCATCTAACCTTTCGGATGCCATGTCTTCTTTTTGCTGGTAGCACACCTACAACAAACAGCGGATCAACGCTTCATTATATTTCTATTATTTATTTACATATACCATTTACATCTGGCTGAACATTAAACACTTTGGGACTATTCAATTAAGGCGTTAGGTTATTTATGTACAATTAAGCTCTACTTTATTACCTACGTCTGATTTTGATTTGTTTTTACAGCCCAAAAAAAAAAAAAGGAAAACTTTGGTAGTGCATATGTACGTAATACATACGTAAGTAATGTTTAGTATCACCAAGTGGGGTCATTAGCTAAAAAAAGCCAAAAATAATGTGAATCATTATATTCTTCTACATTATCCAAGGTGTTCGTTGAATAAATTACTTGTGATTCTGTGAGGAGATCTGGAATACATGCACTGTTTGGGACCAAGTTTGAGAATCTGTGCTCACAGGTCCAGCTACAGGCACGCTCCGTGCATTCGGCCGCACAAGGGCCCCGTGGTTCTGCTGTAGAAGATCCCCGCCCACTGACGTAATTATTAAGCTCATGGGGAGAGCACAGTGAAGGAGGGGTGGAGGGAGACAAAGGGGCGGTGCTGGGTGCCAAGACACCTAGCACCTGCCCTGTGTGCTCAGATAATGGCGTTCTACTATACAGTACTCACACATACCAATGTAGTGCCCCCTCTGGAGCGTTTTGCATAAGCCACTCCCTCTGGCACTAGGCCCCATGGGAAATGGGGGGCAGAGCATATGCATTGTTTTGTCATCTGGGAAACTCCAGAGGATGGAGAGAGCAGTAGACGAGAAAGCGATGAGTTGTCGGGGCCCTGGACAGGAGGTGCTGGCCTCCCCCGGTGTTGCAAAACATGAGGAAAAGAAAGCATGTGAAGGGGTCAAAGCCCCAGTGCTATGAATGACCATCGATGAATTGACCAGCTATAGTTACCATCGATGATTACCATCGATGGCACAAAAACCATCTATGGTGAACAATCAATGGTTTGCACCCCACGATGGCCACCGCTGCTGGGGGCATGGCAGGCCACAGACCAATCAAAAACAGGGGCAGGGCTTAGCAGGTGCCAGGAGGGGCGCGACTAAGTGCCGTCCCATCAAGAAAAAAAACATAACCATCAGCTCACACTTGTCCATTGATGGTGGAGAACCACTGTCTCTCTACCATCGATGATTGCTAACTATCGATGACCATCCCTACCCAGTGCAGAGCGGGACTCCTGGCATTGAATCGGGAGTATCTGTAATTAGATAGAGCCCACAGATTCTGAGTGGAGAAGGAGTCCTTGTGAGAGAAAAAAAAAAAGTGCTGACCAGAGGCAGCAAGGCTGCATAGTACTGCATGGAGGCAGTGTGTGAGATTCCAGGAGTGGCAGAGATGTGTTACAGCCTAAGGGATATTAACCCCTTTGAGGAGGGGTAAAGCTGTGTACACACTTACTGATGTGTGTACCCAGCGGTACACACTGCACGATGCAGTGACCGACCACCTGATGTTGGGCACCAGCTCCATCTACTATGTCGGCATCTGGGTTGTTCCATCGGCTCTAAACGCAGGTCGATGGACAACACATCGTCTAGTGTGTACCCAGCTTAAGTGAAGTGGCTGCCAGCCAGAGAGAAAACTGTCCCTGCTGAGGAGGTATAATGCACCTATGCTGTGAAGTTTAGTGATCTTGCATCCATGAGAAGCAGGAGAGGAGAGACTAAAGGCCCCCATACATCAGCAATCGATTGTGTATAAAAATCTTTCCCTTTTTCAATCGATTGTGGCAATTCTGCAATCAATTGAAAAAGGGAAAGATTTTTATACGCAATCGATTGCAAATTGCACGATTGCTGCAATCAATTCCTGAAGTATGGGGGCCTTTATCTGTCTAGGTGTGCCTACAGATGGAGTGGAAGCTCATTTGCAACCGTCAAGCTTAAAGTATACAGCATTTACCATCTGCTGCAAGTATTGCGCTGGAGAAATTTGGCAACGTTGAGCTTTAACCCATTACGCTTATTGTGCTGTAGGATATGGAGGAGTGTTAATAAAGTTTCTTGTTGTCTCATTATAAGATGGTCTGGTGCCCAAATTCCTTTACAACAGCACTGCAGCACCACATATGTACACCTGTGTCCATCTTAAATATTGCTGTATACCTGCATAGGTGGGGCACCCTGGTCATCGGTACCCATACCCAAGAGCTAGCTGGGGCAAGATAACAGTGCCAGTAATCAGCATATGTCACACTGAGCACCACACTGCCATACACAGTGACAAGGTGGTTACACCAAACTATGAAAATACATAGGTTGAGCCTAAATCGCCTTCATCTAATGGACCCCGGACGTGATATGAGTGAGGGCAGAAGTGCGGATCCATGCCCTGAAAGCGCTGTTATTTTGTCTCAAATGCAGTATCTGGCCACCAACAGTAGAAACCTGTACGCTTGGGCATGGTGGCTCGCCACAGGTTACTATTCTCAAAATATGTCCACATGAAAAGTCAGGGTCCGAGTTGCAACCAAAATACATAAGTATTAAATGTACTATTATGGCATGGGGACTTTTCCAAACATAGGGTATCTGTGTCTATCTCAAGTGTGTGTGGGGGGGGAGGGGGTTCATTGGATCATTTGCTTTGTGCTCTAATTAATTGCCCCGTTATAGGCTTCAGAACACTGTCATATGATGCAGACTGTACAGAGCACTGGGTGGGTAATGATGGACACATTCATGGGGGGGGGGGGGGAATGCTGATAGGTGTGATCTGTAGTACCCTAAAGAAGCAAATCTAAAGAATTATTGTATTAGCTACAGCCTGACAGGCGGATGGGGTATACCTGTACAACGCAGGTCAGGAGCACACCTGCTGTATATCTCTGACAGGGCTGTCACTGATTCCAGATGGGACCGGACTTCCGCTCATGTACTGAGTGCACAAATAAAACATAACACTGAGCACCCCTTGGCGGATCCCTTTCCTCTCCCCCATCAGCCCAAACACTGACCTCCCTGCTCTCTCACCACGTTTCGTACAACACCGTATGTACAGCAAATAGTAGAATCACCGCTAGGAACCAAAGTGCGGCTTCCGTGAGGACAGTAATAGGAACGGACCACTTCCGGTTCAATCCCTCCACTGACGGAAGTAAAGTATTACCATGGAAACTGCGACACATAGGAAGGTGGGATACGGTTTTACTAGAGCAATAACTTAAGGTGGCATTCCCATTGCTCATCTGATTTATTATCTCTATTTGAAACTAACTCATTGGTCTTGCTGCATGCATTCTCTTTTTTTTGCAACTGATTGCATTTTATTATCTGCAGCAACATAGTTTATAATGGGTCTTCAACCTTTGGCCCTCCAGCTGATGTGTTGCATTGGCCATGATGTGTGTTGTCTATGGAATGTATACCATTATTTTTAACAATTAAAAATACATTTATATTTTCTGACATAGCTGATTTAGTTTATATACTTTTTTCATAACAATTATCAAGTTGCAGGTGTCCCACATCACTGTTATTTTCTTTTTTGTTTCTTTTTCATGGTTAGCAACCATAACAGCAGCGTGGCACACAAGTTACAATTGTATTAATTAATATTTTATTAGTGTAAGTGATTATATCTGTTTTTATATTTCACATTTTTTTTGGTCCTTTTTTGCAGCGCCATTGGCTTTTTCTTGTTTTAAGTTTTTCCTGGCCACAACATGCCTACAAAATGGGGCTGACACATTCTCTGTTGCTGCCCCCTCCGTCCCCAAATGGCTGCAGACTGTCACCTGACGTCTGCAGTCGCATTGTGTTCGACAACGCAGGACCCAATATGTGCATGCACAGTACAGCAAACATCAGAGATGTATGTAAACCAGGGGTGGGGAACCTCAGGCCCGGGGGCTGTATAAGGCCCGCGGAATCATTTGGTCTGGCCCTCAGAGCTTTTTTTCTGCTAGCCTCATCTGGCTAGCAGGGTGCCTAGAATGGCACCCTGCAGCCAGAATATATGCAGCAGACGGTCACACCGCTGCCCTTACAGCTCCCCGGAGCATCCTCAGGATGCTCCAGGCACTGCTGTAATCACTGGCGATTGTGGCCCCATCCCCATGTGACATCACACGGAGGGGGCATGGCCTGCGAATAATGTTATATATATCAAAATGGCCCTCGGCAGAAAAAGGTTCCCCACCCCTAATGTAAACCAATGGATTTACATATATATATATATATATATATCTAAATTAGGCCTTTAGTGGTTTAGTTATCATCAAATCATACCTCCCAACTGTCCCATTTTACAGGCACTGTCCCACCCGCACACCGCAGTGTCCCGCGGATGGGGGGGAGGGAAGTTGGGGAGGACACTCACACCGTTACTCTGCATAGTTGAGCAAGGGTGACTGGATAACGAGCGCATGTTAGAGACTGGGGGCCCGTCCAGCAGCTCCCGGAGCGCTAATACCATCTGAAGATGACGTTAGCCACTGTAGCCTATTACAATTGACAAAAATTACCTCCCTTGTAATGGGCGATGCACATGCATGGTCAGCAGAGCGCGCAGGAGTCCGTGGGAGGAGTGAAGATACCACTGATGTGGTCACTTCACTCCGAACACATTGCAGGGATGGGCTAGTTTCTGAGCCCCTGTCCCTGCATAGGATATTTGATATATACGGACAATGTATTATTTCTAATTGCTGTGAATAGCAGCGATAAGAAATTATAACTATTGTGTCTAAAACTCGATATTTGATATGTCCCTTAGACACTCAGGGCCTCATTCAGAGTTGTACGCTGTAGCACAGACAGCCATGCTACAATAAGCAAAAGCCATAGGAGGCATCATAAGATGCCCACTGCCAACTTCTCTGATCCGATGCTTTGTCCCAAGACGCAGCCATCGGATCATCTGTGTGACATCAGACATCTGAGTAACACTCATGTTACTCAGGATGTTCAGGTAAGTCACACTTCCGGGGCCAGTGAAGCTGCTTCCAAGGACACCACTGACTTCGGCACGCTTAGAAAATGGAGCAGACACATCCCCGTAGGGGTGCTCTGAGTCACCAGAGGGGTGCTCCGAGTCACCGCTCCTTCCCTGCCCCCAAACGACTGCGGCTGAGTGAGTACTACGACCGTCATCGCATACATAGATCTGCACATGCACAGTATAGATCCTACGCATGCACAGATCACCAAACGTTGGCGTTGTACAACTCTGAATCAGGCCCTCAATCAAGGGAATATTGAGTTATAGGACATCCTAGAATGACACTTCAAGTCTTGAAGAAGACGTTCCTGCCTCCAGATGTTGAGAAAATTCCCTTCCCAGATTATTGATCTTTGATTTGCAAAAGGACTACAGCAGCTTTTATCTGATATTCTGTTATGTGTGATATTGCATGTTTCTTGCCGGTAAAGCTATCAGAGCTCCTAGCAATTTAGAGAATCACACAGTTATCATTCAACAGGGGCCACACCCAGTGCCTAGAAACTGTGGGTAAAGCCACTTCAAGATCTGTCTACTTCAGAAATTGTAATTGTGTTTTCCATTCCCTCTTCGATGAATATGCCTCCATAAGATAGAGTGGTTTAAGCCTTCTAAGGATGGCGTAAACTATGACGTCATCTTCCCAAAAACTTTAATTTTGGAGTTTGGTACATGTGGTCAGACCGTAGTCCCAACTGTGGTCTGCAGTGCTAATTAGTCTTCTATAGAACATTTCTGTTAACACAGAGCAATAATTCATAAAACTATGCAGAAACTGCTGTTTCTACATAATTATAATAAAAAATGCTTGATAAATAGGCCCATTAGTCTAAAACTACCTACACACTATACAATAATTGTGCCTCTTTGCGAATAATTGGGTGATCGGCCTGATTTATTGTATTGTGTGTATGAACGATCATATCAGCGTTTCGTCGATAAAAAGGTTAGAAAACATCCACAAACGCATTCCTTAGATTGCTGATCTGCCAAGAACGAATATCTCGGCCTTCCCGATATCGAGCAGTGTGTGAGCATTTTCAATAATCTGACCATATTTCCTATGTTCTCCTGTTACTATGTCATAATCCTTGTGGGTTGGCTGCAAAATCAGTGTGTTGTGGTGTGGTGAAAAATTGCTAACTTCTATTGAAAAATTGTAGAATGTGTAGCACAGATATTGGGGCTTTCAATTTTCCGAAAAATCGTCCCGTTCTTCGTCCTGATTAAAAAAAATCTGTCAGTGTGTAGCTAGCTTTATTAAACAAGCACATAAATAAACCTGTCACACATTAATCATGGTGTTATGAATAGAACAAATAAAACAGCATTTTTTACTACTGCATGTTTTCCACAAGTAATAAAATCACACATGAATTCAATTAACCTTTTATGTAACAATAGATCATTTACATACATTGTTTAACTGACATAACTTTACATAAGCAGCATTTTTAAACATTGTCTATCAATTTGTAACATTTAAGGATTGTTAATAACATGAAAAAATAGCCCAGTAATGCACAGCCACCAACTGAGTCACTTTAATTAATGAAAAAAAACCATCTGCTTTGGTTTATTGAAAATACACCTATCTTTTAATATGCTCTCTAAAACTCAAACTTACAACGTATTTTAAATTTTATTTTTGTATTTATTTTGTTGTGGTGCATCTCATCTGTAATAGGCAAGATCTTGGCTACAAAAATAATTTTGACCTAGGTTCTAGAAGAAACCTCTAAAAACATTCCAATTCAACTAAGTAAATTCAATTTAAAAGTCAAATTAACAGGTTTTATCATCAAATAGATAAACAGATAACGGCTGAAAGCATGTATCTAAACGGATTATGGAGCAGCCATACATTATGTTTATTTCACATGTCAAAGAAGAAACAGTAGTTAGTGTCACACAACAATGACTGAAGATCACAGTTTTCACCTAGACAGTATTCGTAAGCCCTGTATTACTCCTATAGTGATAGGTTATTATTATTACACGTTACAGTAAGTGAGGGATGCTCATCCCCAGAAATAAGTGAGTGTTTGGGCGCTGGAGAGTACGCAGCATTTAGTCACTACTGTGTAACCCCAGTCAGCAGTATATGACAATACTCTAGTCCAGTGTTGGCTAACCTTGACACTCCAGCTGTTGTGGAACTATATATCCCAGCATGCCCTGCCACAGTTTTAGCATGCCCTAATAGCAAAACTGTAGCAGTGCATGCTGGGTTATGTAGTTCCATAACAGCTGGAGTGTCAAGGTTAGCCAACACTGCTCTAGTCATAAGGGGGAAATTGAGTTAGTCTCACTTTAATTTTGGGATGTAAAAGTAAATAATTCAGACCCTCGCACTTCTTGCTTCACAAGCAATGTAAGACAAAACAATGGTGTTCTATCAAGTAAACATCCAAACCATTTATATCAGTATGCACCCAAACAATGCACTGCCTACCTACAATGATGTACAGTAATTGATACTGACCAGTAATATTGATGGGATAGTCATTATTTCACAGCGCATACAACAGTCACTAATACCACATGCATGTCATTAATCCTTCTGACCAGTCGTTACCCAACTATTTATGCAAATATTAAGTATACTACTGATTCAGTGTAACAATAATTAATGTAGAAGTTAGAAGCCAATGTGTACTTGGAGATCTATAGAATGTGTAAAATGTCTGTAAATTGTAAGGGATTCGGCTATCTCAATAAAGCATAAATAACAATGTGGTTTTTACCTTCATATGGATATACAGTGGTTACTGTGCTATCACCAGGAATTGGAATATGCCTTCCTATATAATATTCTGTTGTAATATAGTGTGCTCTATAGTCAGGAATCATTCTAAGAGGAGGCATATAGGATTTAAAACTTAAAATATTTTCACAGAATTGCCCACTATAATACACTGAATATGATAAGTATAAACTTCAGTTCTAAATATATTTATTAACAGTGGAATCACATACATTGTCTACAGCTGGCAACTTCTGTTGTCATTACTCTATCTTGTGCATTTTATATATGGCTGTGTTGTAAAATAGTATAACCTATATTTAGAGGAGTCACTTATGGTTCACAACCAAACATCTTTTCTCAGAATTATCTAAGCTGATACAGAAGGAATGTTTGATGAGTAAGCCTTGTGTATTTATAAGAATTAACGGGTCTCTTTAATTTTACATCATTAGTAATTCACCTCTGAGATCTATTACCTGTATGATCATGGTGACTGCTAATATCTCTGATTTTACCAATTCAATTATTCCATTCATCAGCCTTAACTTAGTAAGGGAAATGACCTGGCACCACTTATATATTCTCCTGCTTTTATTGTTTCTGGAACAAAGGTGGAAGCTCCATATATATATTTTGTGCAATTGGCCTTTAAACTTCTAGTTGTTAAGAAAAGCACACTGGTCTCCGCAAGTTGGCAATGGAAAGGGATGCTGCCCAGTATCAACCTTCGTCCATTATAAGCACTATTTATTTCATAAAATAGCATGAAAGTCACCACAGTATTAGAAATATCAGTGCATCACTTGCAACTCTCTCCTCTGTATGCAGCACATATGACATGTAAGGTTATATGATTTTTTGAATATTTAGGCTTCAACTCCCCTATCTCTGAACAGCTGATCCAGGTTTCTTTCCATCACTGTGTTTGTGCCTCTTAGACCGTTTACCACTTGGAATGCCCACTGGAAATACTCCTGGACTCGTTGTTCTGACCAGCCTATAAGAAAGAGAACATATTTAACTTCAATTAGGAAAATTGTAATAAAGTACACAACTGTTACAAGACAAGTCTCAGGGACTGATTTAGAGTTACATGCAATCTGGCCGTATTACATACTTGCCTACTCTCCCGGAAGTTGCGGGTAGTCCCCTGCACCTCCAGAAGAGTGATTGGATCTCCAGGTTCCCGCACACTTCCTGAAGTGGGCAGAATGGGGGAGATAATACAGGGAATCACGGCTTCGTAAAGAGGGAGCGGGACTAAAATTATGCAAATTGTGCCGTTTAGCCCCACCCCCTACCTCGCTCGGGATGGGACCCAGCGGGATGCTGATGCCGGTAGCGATGGAATGAAGACGGGGGCCATGCTGCATTCGGTAGCATAGCCCCCACTGGTGATATCGCCTGTCGGACCTACATGTAGTTCCGACGGACAAGGTCACCGACGATGCACGGGAGCATGCATCATCAGTGACATTGGCCGTATACACTGGACGACTTAACAAATTTGTCGTAACGGTTGGTCGTTATCTGCAAATTCGCTTACAATGTTGTCTAGTGTGTACCGGGCATAAGCCTCCCTGTTGCCGCCAAGTTCCATGCATTCAGCTGCAAGTAGAAATGCATGGGATGTAACCGCATCCCATGTGACAATGCCATCCAGGTCTGTCCCCCAACTGTAACTGAGCACATGTGCAGAACAGATTTCCTGCTGATGCTCCGCCCCCCCGGCAGTGATGTAAGGGTCTCAGACTGCCGATATCACTGCCAAAATTACACCCTAAAATGCTGTGCGAATGGCACTCTGGGTACATGCAAAGGGAACAACAGTACAAGGGGGAAACTTAGTTCTCCCCTACGCACTTGCAGAGATCAGTAGCAGCAGGAAAATTGATGATCAGTCACCCTAACACACACATTTGGGGGAGGGGGGGACTGGTAATGCCCCACATAAGAATTATAGGCCCTGTGGGGGTGTCGTATACATATATAGTGATGGGAATAACAGTGGGAGCCTGACACTTTTTTATTCAATAAAATATATTTTCAAAAATTTGTCTGACCCTTCCTGAGCATTTTTGGTAATTAGTCAGTCAAGTGGTTAAGAATGTATTAATTATACCACTAAGTAAATACATCAGAAAAGTGACATTTATATCAAATATCCAGAATTAGAGCAATCATGCACTAGTCCCCTTTGACTTCCATACTGAAAAGGATATTTCCAGCAGTTCTAGCCTCAAGATTTAAAAGGGCAATAATATTAAATGCAAATCAGTCCTGGTTTTGCATTTAATATTGCCCTTTTAAATCAGACAGCCAGAACCTCTGTAAAAAGGCGGCTTTGAAAAGCAGCCCTTAGTAAATATACCCTTAACCTTTTCTAAGTTGACATTATCAACTTTTCCCCATTGGAACCTATAATTTAAGGGTCATAGTGCCTGCATTTACTACAATCTTCCAAATATAGATCTCATTGAACAGCATACGTTTTTATCCACTGCAGAATATATAGGACTAATGATGCAGAGAGGGAAAATCATCAGGCCAGTGCTGGAGTGGCACTAGCAGCGCTTATGGACGTCATGCGCATGGAGTTGTTACAGTCACACTCCCATCATGTCAGTGCAGCACTGCTGAGTGTAGGACAGCTGGCCAGCACTAGTAGCTTTGCCTATTCTTGTTCTATTGTGCAACAATAGAGCAGGATCCAAAACCTGTCAGTGCCAATCACTTCTCCATGTCTGCACGTTGTAAGAAACACTCTGGGCTGGATGCACAATGGAAGTAATTTGGGCAAATGAAGCGTGCATGGAAAACGTGTATATGACGAATTATAAGCACTTCAAATGCAACAGCGAGCTCCTGGTTTACTATTAGTCATTGTCATCAATGTGGACTTACACCTGTCCTATACTAGGTACAAATGATGAGCTCCCAAACAGGCAGATTTTTATTTACATCCAGCTCTGCATAGACCACATTTGCGTGAACATAACCTCACGGAACTTTGCCTATGTGAGAACACACCATTGCCAGTATAATTACCTCTAGGAGTGCTGCGGTTCAGGTCCCGTAGGTTGTACAACTTGTCAGCCAGTTTGACCAGCTTGGCCTTGTGGCTGCAGTGTGCTGCATGCTCTATCTGCAGCTGCTTTCGTTCCAGTTTTGGCAGTCTCTTATCATCAGTCACCTCCTCTACTATTTTCCGGACCTCCTGCCCAAACTTCACCTCAATTTCCATAAATGTTGTGTTGGTGTCTTCAACAGTATCATGTAGCAGAGCTGCCTGTGAAGCAAATGAATGAATGGTATTGGTATTTCAGGTGTTTTTAAGTATATATATTTTCCTAATTACATTAATGTCCAATGGTACATTGCGTTTCAAAGTGTGACTCTAACCTAAATTACTTTTTAATATATGAGACATGTTGGGGGAGAGAGGCAATAAGGAAAAACCTGCCAGCAGTGTTGTCAATGCCTCTCCCCCATGGAGCGCCATAGCTTCCCATTCATTCCTTCGCAGTACTATGACAACTGCTTGGTCGGAAGATGGGGGAAAGAAATGCAGATAATGGGGCCATACATCTTGCCTATATCGGGGCAATTCCCGTTCTGCCGACCCCTTTGTCAGGGGATCATGAAAATCCAACATGATGGACAATCGGAGATTGTTGTATTTTGAAGATCCCCCCGCAAATTGCAGATCGGGGAATCTGCCCGCAGATGTATGGACTGTATAAGTTATATTTTCCTAGCAACTTGGGGAGCAGCAGCAAGTACATAAAAGACATTGGCCACCCATTATACAGATTGAACACCAAATCCCTAGTAATACTAAGTTGTACCTAGGCAGGTATTAACATGCTATCACTTTGTGTGTAGCTTAGAAAGGTTAATTTCAACGAAAACTAAGTTTTGGGTGAAATTAAGTGAAAACCACTGAGCACTCACCTCACTTTAATGTGACTATTACCGTCTGACCAAACAGACCAACACTCAGAGAACACACAGCAATGTTTTTAGTGCAGAGGGACCCAAACCTCGAGGCACCCTAACAGTCCAGGTTTTAAGGATAACCATGCTTGGGCACAGGTGACTTAATTAGTACTTCAGTCTTTTGATTTACTCATCTGTGCTCAACCATGGATAGCCTTAAACCCTGGACTGTTGGGGTGCCTTGAGGACAGACTTTGGGATCCTCTGTTCTAGTGTAAGCAAGTCTTTGAAATATATTCAAAATCACATTATCTGGTTGAATTGTAAACTAAATTATATGCCCTAAATCTCCCACACTCATAGCCCTGTACTTGCTGGTTTGAAAACTTATTCATACCCATCCAGGGGTGGGCAATAAGTGTCCCTCCAGCTATTTTTGAACTACAAATCCCAGCATGCATTGCAACAGTTTTAGCATGGCCAAATAGCAAAACTGTGGCAGGGTAGCTTATTGCCCACCCCTACATCAGACAACGTGATAACATGTTGCCGATGTTAAGCTGGCCATACACACTACAATTATCGGGGCGATCCACCCAGAGCCGTAACTAGACTTTTTGGTGCCCTGTACCAGAAAGAGCATTGGTGCCCCCTCATTTTTCAAAGGGACATAATGCACCCAGAAAAGGGCCATGGCTTCATGGGGAAGGGCCAGGGAAGAGATAGGAGAGGCCAGGAGATGCTGGGGATGAAATAAGAGGAAGCTACAAGCAAGAATGATAATAAACAGAAGTTTGACATGCCCAAACAGCGCCCCCTGACCTGTGCGATGGCACCGGCCGCACTACCCTAGCTACGGCCCTGTATCCACCCAATATCCAGGGATCGCCCCGATAATTGTAGCGCGTGTGCGGGCGACCGAGGGTTAAATATTGCTCGGTCGGGCATCCCGGATTGTCCAGCATGCCCGTCCGATGCGATATTTAACAGTTATGTGTATGCCCAGCCGCGGCCGACAGACAGACATTTCCTGTTTCCTTCCCATGGATGGAACAGGGAAATGTCTCCTCCTCCAGGGGCGGAGCGCAGATGTCGGGCTGATACACTGTAAGAAATCTCACAGTGTATGCCGTGGACATCTGCTGCTGGCAGTTGCCAGATAAAATGTCTGTCGGTCTGACAGGCATTTTATCTGCACGTGTATGCCCCAGTTTAAGAGAACCAAGATCATTAGGTAGTCGCCACTGGTGCTTACTAGATGGCTGATGAAACTGTCCAATTTACTCTGTCTACAGCTTCCCAATGATCTGCATACAGTTTTAGTACATTAAGAGGTGCCAGTAGTCCTGATCAATAATACCCCTTTTCCACCTAAATTCCGGGTCTGACCCGGAGTTGGAACAAAGTTCCTATTCGGATCAGACCCGGAATTTTGCAGGCGCCGACTCGGGATATTCCCGAGTCAGCGCCGCTCACACCGCAGTCGGGTCTGCATAGACCCGGCTTTTGCGGAGTGAAAGTGGTCGCTTGGAGATGACGTCATCTCCAAGCGCCACTGAAGCCGGACCAATCGGCCGGGTCATCGTGACCCGGAGTGCGCTGTTCTCACAGCAGGGTTTCACGGGCTACGCCCGTGTTAAACCCTGCTAGTTACCTGGGTTGGATTGCCGGGTCACTCGACCCGGCGATCCAACTCTCTCTCCTTTTACACCAGGGAGCTGCCCGGCTTAACCCTTCAAAAACCCGGGTTTTAGCTCCGGTGTAAAAGGGGTATAAGTAGGAAAAGGCGCATTGGTAGCAACAACTACCATTGTATGGGGTATATTGGGAGTACATGAGATATGTAATCTGCTTCTACAAAAATGTATTTACAGAAACTTCAGTGTTCACTAGAGATAGATCTGTTTTATGCTCTATTTCTTCCATGCAATTCTTGTGAAATATAGAGTGGCATAGGCAATGAATAAGTCAAATAAAAAAAATTAAATAATTTGAAAGCTGTTGAAAATAAATGAAAGACATTGTATGAGGCTAAGACAAAATGTAACATATTATACACATCTTTACCTGCAGCACAGCTATATCACTGATTCCAGCCTCATGAGATAATATCCTAGCAACACCTACAATATAAACCAATACAGAGGGTGAAAGATGTAATGTATGAAGACAATTAAAGGGAAGGTTAACCCTGTTACTGCCAGAACAATTCTTGACTCAGCAGTAACAAAGTGAATAGACACAGTACATAAGTCTATACCTGTAGTAGCAATAATTACTTTACATGAAAATACGGATTTAATTAATACACAGTCAAACATGGGAATAAAACTGTGCCTATTGAACATGAGCCTCTTTGCTCATTTAATTAAGATAATCCTCCTATATGTAAACCTTGCTGTGATAACACAGGTCTATTTTGAGACAGCCGGTAGCAGGACACAGCGTATGCACCAGCGCTGATCTACATTAGCATTCTAGTGATGGATCAGTGACCAATTTGCCAGATTCCAATGATCCTATTGTATTCCCAGGGAATGTGTCTGCTCAGTTAACAGCTTAACAAATCATATTAGAATTTTGTTAGAGAAAAGCAGTGGAAAATGCAGCTGTTTCAGTAATATCATAGCAATGGGATGTAGTCAGCATCTCGGCGTGCGGGATGCCGACGAGCGAAATCCTGACAGCGTCGGGATCCCGGCACCAGAATCCAGACCGCTGGCATCCCAAAGGTAAGTATCGGGCGTTAGGGGGAGGGTTAGGGTGCAGGATTAGGAATTAGGGGTAGGGTTAGGTTTAAGGTGCAGGGAGGGGGAGGTTAGGTTTAGGCACTGGGGAGGGAGTGTTAGGGGTAAAGGTTAAGCTGCATACACACGTAAAGATTTTCTGTCCAACCATCCAACTAGATGATTGGTTGGAATGAAAATCTAGTAACGTATGAAAGCAAATGACAATCAGCAATTTGCTCCCAAACGCCAGAGAATGGACAAAAACTGTTGTTTGAACAAATTGTTTAGATCAAACATTTAACAAACTTGTCTGACCGACCATTTTCATCTGTTTTCTGGCATTTAGGAGCAAATTGCTGATCATCAGTTACTCCCATACGTTACCAGATTTTCATTCCAACCAATCAACTAGTTTGATGGTTGGACAGAAAATCTTTACGTGTGTACCCAGCCTTTAGTTTTCCCTTCTTTCCTTATTGGTGTTGGGGGTACTTCCCTAGTTGATTTGGGATTCTGTTGGGATGCCGCTGTCAGTATTGTGACTGCCAGCATCCCGACCACTGGGATCCTGTACACAACCCATAAATAATAATGCATTTAAAAGCTTTTTTCTTTTGCAACTCTCCCAAATAACAAGAAAGATTAGGCACAGTTTAGTGCACAGGTTTCAGGGTCCCAGCACTGTTAGCTGACATTCCATAATCAGCATTTTCTGTGCTTTCAGCAGTTTGGATCATACAATACACCTATGGCAACAATTAGATACCGTTTGTTTTTTCCACCAAGGATCACAGAGCCTCGGTACAGTATTTACTGCTACACGGCAAGCCTGAGTATTAAAGCGAGGAAATAGGAGACATGAATCATAGATTTATTCTTCCTTTAACCTAACTTTCACTTTGCCTCAGTCACTTCCATTGTCTTAAATTGGGAATAATTGCATCCAGATCTTTTAAAGGCATCAACATACCAAGTGATCAAACGGAGACCTGATGTATTATTTCCCATACAGCGGTGCATATAGTTTATACATTAGTACAATATAAGTACAGCTAGAGGGGTGGGAAGTGTTGGGGTAGCATAGTGCAGCTAATTACCTATGGGGTGGTTAATATAAGGCGTTTTCTCAACATCTTTTCTCTTTTGCAGTTTATGCTTCACGGCCGCAAAATCTACAGTTTCTAGAATGAGAGCAGCGTCAGACAGCATGGTGATCACCAATGCAACGCCTAACCTCTATTGCTCAAATGCGCATGCGCAGTGCCCTTCTTCCGGGTCTCTTGCGTCACGCTACTTTACTGCATCGACTGCCCTTAGGAAGGTGCCTACGGCCATTTTGGAAAAGGTCACGTATCATTTTACTGCTTAAACATGTACCAGTTAAATGAATTAGTAACGTGATGTATTGTTCCTGACGTACATTAATAATATTGGCAGTGCAAATTCATATAGTACTCTCTCTGATTCAAAAATAGTAGGAACATTTTATTAAAGGTCAAGTCCTTCATAAAGACCAAAGACTTTTTTTTATATATATCATTATTACTATTTTAAATAATTTATTGAGGACTGACAACAAGAACAGGAGCATCAGTATTTGCCCCCCCAGCAGACCTGTCTTTCCCCAGATCATTCATTTTTGTATGTTGCTTTATGGGGCTGTGAACAAACATCCACAAATGTGGCAGTAACGGAAGTGTGGCATATACATACTCTCCAACATGACCCCTTCCACCAGCTACAAAATGCTCTGGTCCTGGACATCCCACTTAATTTATGATTGCAGCCACCTGTGTTTAAACCATGCTTGCCTACTCTCCCAGGAGTTGTGGGAGGCTCCTGATTTTCCGAGTAACCCCCCCTGCACCTCTGGAATAGTAAGCAGATCTCCCACATCCCGCCCATTTCCTAGTGAAGTGGGCTGGATGTGGAGATTCTCAGAGAAATCTGCGGATCCGTAGAGAGGGGGTGGGACTAAATGACGCAAATGCACTTAATTTAGCCTCGCCCCCTCCACACAGACCAAAAAAATCACTGCGTTTTCCTGTAAAAGGGACAGGGCCTAATGGCCCCGGAAAGGATTACAGAAATGTAGGTAATACCCCTTTTCCACAAAAATTCTGGGTCTGATCCGGAGTTGGAACAGAGTTCCTATCCGGATCAGACCTGGAATTTAGCCAGCGCCAACTCGGGATATTCCCGAGTCGGCGCCGCTCACACCGGAGTCGGGTCTGCATAGACCCGGCGTGAAAGTGGACGCTTGGAGATGACGTCATCTCCAAGCGCCACTGAAGCAAGACCAATCGGCCGGCTTGCAGCGCAATCCAGGTCATCGTGACCCGGAGTGCGCTGTTCTCACAGCAGGGTTTCACGGGCTACGCCCGTGTTAAACCCTGCTATCTACCTGGGTTGGATTGCCGGGTCACTCGACCCGGCGATCCAACCCTCTCCCCTTTTACACCAGGGAGCTGCCCGGGTTAACCCTGCAATAACCCAGGTTTTAGCTCCGGTGTAAAAGGGGTATAAGTATGGTTTAAACACAACTCTCATCAATTAACTAGTTGAATCATAATGGGCGGAATTCAATTCATTCCAGCCCCTATCGCGCCCGACGGAGCTATTCTATTCTTGCTCCTGTCGGGTGCGATCAGCTGCCAAGCGCTACATTTCAGCTCGCAGCCCCAAGGGGATGAGAGCTGAAATGTGCGAAAAGTGACATGTTTGGGCGCCCAAACATCACTTTTCGCGATCGCGCCCAGCACTTTGGTCGGGTTTAGCTGCTTTACGCGGCTAATCTTGATCTCTATGGGCGCGATCAGCGTGAAGAATGGCGGCAATTGAATAGCGGCCCGCGATCTCCTGTCACTTTAGACGGGAGATCCGGACCGCGTAATCAATTGAATTCCGCCCAATGACTGCAGTCATAAATTAAGTGGGAAGTCCAGAACTAGAACAATTTTGTACCTGGTGGAATGGGTCATGCATACTTGCCAACTCTCCCTACAATAGTAGCAATCTCCCTGACGTCACTTTCAAGCTCCCTGATTGCACTTTTTCCCCATTATGAAGCTGTTATATATAATTTAAAAAAAACAGATATATACATTAAAATGGGATCATTAGTATAATTTTCCTGCATTGGTTATAAGGCACAATGGGCCAGATTCAACATGGATCTCTATTTCAATAGCGTACGCAGAAGGCTGATTGTTGCGTACTGCGCATGCATTACAATCGCTCTGCGTTCACCTACAGATAATATGAGATATGGTAAGAACTTACCCTTGTTATCTCTATTTCTACGAAGTCCATAGGGTTCCACAGGATACCTTGGGGTATAGGTGTGACGTCAGTCGCAGGGCACCAAAGAGTTAAGCTTTCAGACTCCCAGGATGCACTAGGTCCCCCTCCTATACCCCGCCCCCGGGCCAAGGCACCTCAGTTAGTTACCAAGCCATAGGCCGGAGGAGGAGAAGGAAGAGAGAGAACAAAGATCTGGACACATACAAGAATCACATTCTCACCAGAGGGAGACGGAAAACCGGTGACCAGAGCAAAGCCCATCTGCAGCACAGGTGCGACAGGGCGGGAGTCCTGTGGAACCCTATGGACTTCGTAGAAATAGAGATAACAAGGGTAAGTTCTTACCATATCTCATATTTTCTACTTCAGGGTCCATAGGGTATCCACAGGATACCTTGGGGATGTCCCAAAGCAGTATCCTTTAAGGGTGGGGACGCTCCTGTGCAGAAAGGAGAATCCGCCGCCCGAAGGAAGCATCCTGAGAGGCGAAGGTGTCAAACCTGTAATACCTCACGAAGGTATGGACAGAAGACCACGTAGCAGCCTTGCAGATCTGAACTGCCGAGGCACCACGTCGAGCTGCCCACGAAGGACCCACAGACCTAGTGGAATGAGCCTTCAGAGAAGGAGGGACCGGTAGGCCTTCATGAAGATAAGCTTCAGAAATAGCCATACGGATCCAGGCTGCCAAAGTTTGCTTTGAAGCAGGCCAACCCTTTTTACGGAAGCCAAAGAGGACAAACAAAGCGTCCGACTTCCTAAACGAAGAAGTGCGGTCAACATAAGTCCTTAAGGCCCGCACAACATCCAAAGAGGCCTCACCCACGGAAAGACCCGGTGAGTTAAAGGCCGGAACAACTATTTCCTCGTTAATATGAAACTGGGAAACAACTTTGGGAAGAAACTCGGGCCGAGTGCGGAGCACTGCCCTGTTCCCATAAAAAACCAAGAAAGGGGGTCTACAAGAAAGAGCCCCTAACTCAGAAACACGTCTGGCCGAAGCAATGGCCAGAAGGAAAACAGTCTTAGCCGTTAGCCATTTAAGATCCACTGAGCCCAGTGGTTCAAACGGCGGTCCTTGGAGAGCCCTCAGGACCACAGCCAAATCCCAAGGCGCCACAGGTGGAACAAAGGGCGGCTGAATGCGGAGAACACCCTGCATAAAGGTGCGCACATCCGGGATTGTAGCAATCCTACGGTGAAACCAGACAGATAGGGCCGAAACCTGTACCTTCAAAGAAGCAAGGCGAAGCCCATGATCTAGTCCCGCTTGCAGGAAGGCGAGAATCCGAGACAGACGAAACTCCCGCGGTGCATAACCTCTCGGTCGACACCACTGGAAGAACGTATGCCACACGCGATGGTATATCCTCGCGGAAGACGGTTTCCGAGCTCGCAACATGGTACGCACCACAGAGCTGGAAAACCCCCGGGACCTCAGCATGGCCGTCTCAACAGCCACGCCGTCAAAGACAGCCGAGTCAGGTCCGGGTGAAGGCAAGGACCCTGAGACAGAAGGTCCGGTCGTAGCGGCAACCGCAGAGTAATGTCCACGGACAGACCCTGAAGGTCTGAGAACCAGTGCCGTCTGGGCCACGCGGGAGCTATCAACAGGAGCGTCCCTCCTTCCTGTTTGAATTTCCGGATTACCCGTGGAAGAAGGGAGACCGGAGGGAACAGGTATGCGAACCGGAACGTCCACCGGACGGACAGAGCATCCACCAGAGACGCCCCTTCGTCTCTTGTGCGAGACCCGTACACCGGCAACTTGTTGTTGTGCCGGGACGCCATGAGGTCGATTTCTGGAAGACCCCACCTGTCCACCAGTAGTTGAAAAACGTCCGGGTGCAGGGACCATTCCCCCGGATGAACGTCCTGGCGACTTAGAAAGTCCGCCTCCCAATTGAGCACTCCCGGGATGAAGACCGCTGATATGGCCGGAAGATTGCGCTCCGCCCAAACCAGGATCCGAGAGACCTCTACGAGAGCCGCCCGACTGCGAGTTCCTCCTTGCCTGTTTATGTAGGCCACGGTGGTAGCGTTGTCCGACTGGACCTGCACCGGGCGACCCTGGAGAAACCGCTGTGCCTGCTGGAGAGCATTGAAGACCGCACGGAGTTCCAAGATATTTATTGGAAGCTCCGCTTCTGTCGGCGTCCACCTGCCCTGGAACAAGTGTGGACCCGAAACTGCTCCCCAGCCCCGAAGACTGGCGTCCGTTGTCAACAGGACCCAATTTGGAACCCAGAACGGACGTCCCTTGTTGAGGTGGGTCGTCTGTAACCACCACGTAAGGGACAGGCGAACCTCCTGGGTGAGCACAATCGTCTGGGACTTCAGAGACTGAGTCAGCCCGTTCCACTTGGACAGGATCAGGTGCTGCAGAGGTCTGGAGTGAAACTGGGCGTATTCCACCATGTCGAACACCGACACCATGGAGCCCAGTAACCTCATCGCCGAGTGTAAGGACACCCGGCGGCTGTGCAGACAACTGCGCACCCTTGACTGTAAAGCAGAGATCTTGTCCTCCGTCACGAAGATCCTTTGCTGTCCCGAGTCCAATAAGGCTCCAAGATGCAGAATCCTCCGAGACGGGATTAGAGTGGACTTCTGCCAGTTGATTAGCCAGCCGTGCCGTTGCAGCAGTGCAATGGTCAGGTCCAAGTGGCGTAACAGGAGCTCTGGAGATCCTGCCACCAATAACAGGTCGTCCAAATACGGCAACATGCGGACTCCCTGCAGCCGCAGAGAAGCCGCCATGACCGCCATCACCTTGGTGAAAACACGTGGTGCTGTTGCCAGGCCAAAAGGTAACGCCCGAAACTGGAAGTGGTCGCTGCTGATTGCAAACCTGAGGAACTGTTGATGGCGCCAAAGAATAGGGACATGCAGGTAAGCGTCCTGTATGTCCAATGACACCAAGTAGTCCCCAGGTTCCAGCGCCAGAATGATGGACCGTAGGGTCTCCATCCGAAACTTCGGGACCCGCAAAGACTTGTTGAGTGCTTTGAGGTTGAGAATCGGACGATATGACCCATTGGGTTTCTGTACCAAAAATAGATTTGAATAGAAACCCTGGCCCCTCTGGGAGAATGGAACCGCCACTATAACTCCAGCCTGGAGCATAGTGTGCAATACCTTCCGCAGCTCCGTAGCCTTGTTCCGGTCTGATGGGAGACCCGTGGTGAAGAAGCGAGCCGGGGGTCTGTGCCGGAAGGAGAGGGCGTATCCGTGGGAAACCACCTCCAGAACCCAAGTGTCTGTCGTAGTGGTCGACCAACACTGGGCGAACTGTAGCAGGCGGCCTCCCACCCTGGGATCCCCCAAAGGGAGGCCCGGACCGTCAGGCCGCAGGCTTGTCATCTGGCTTGGGGGCCGGACGTCTGGTACTCCATGCCTGCTTCCGGGGCTTGACCGATTTCTTAGGGCCAGCCTGTCGAGGAAACGACTGTGGTTTGGGCCTGCCCTGGGCCCTAGATGACCGAAAGGACGATGGTCCCGAACCAGAAGGAGCAGCGGCCGACGGGAGACAGGCAGATTTGGCTGCCGCCAGCGTGGCCACAATCTTATCCAGATCCGGACCGAAGAGAACTTCTCCGGTAAACGGCAACGCTTCCAGACCTTTCTTGGAATCTGCGTCCGCCTTCCAGGATCGCAGCCACAAGGTGCGACGAGCAGCTACCGCTGCTGAAGAAATTCTAGACACCAGAGTACTAATGTCTAGAGCCGCCTCGTTGATGTAGGTGGCCGAATCACGGAGATTGCCAATCAACTCCGCCTGATCGGCCGGACAGTCGGATTCAAAAGAAGCCTCTAATGAATCCGCCCAGCGCTCCATCGCTCTGGCAACCCAGCAAATGGCCATAGCCGGCCGTGCTGCCCCCCCTGCAAGGGAATAAGCGGACTTCAGGCAGATTTCTACCTTGCGGTCCGTAGCATCCTTAAGGGAGGACATGGATGGCATCGGCAATGTGGCACTACGGACAAGACGGGTCACGTGAGAATCCACCTGTGGAGGGGATTCCCACTTCGCAAAATAATTATCCGCGAACGGATAAGCCACCGCCAGGCGTCTCTGCGGCTGGTATCTTTTGCCAGGTTGTTTCCACGCCTCCTCTAAATGGTCCACCAACTGACCCGAAAGAGGAAAGACTGTGGCATCGCCCTTCACATCTTTGAAAAAGGCATACTTAGATTTAGCCGCTGGGGGAACTTCGTCCTCAATCACCAAGGCTGTGCGGACCGCCCGAATAAGTCCAGGAATATATACTTTGGACTTAGCATCAGCGTCCTTAGTATGGAGAGGTTCCTGATCGTAAGGATCTAGAATCTCCCCATCATCAGACGTCCCTTCGTCATCCTCATAAGGAGCGGACAGAGACGCCACCGGCCTTTTATGAGACCGCATCACAGACTCCCCTTGCAACACATCCGACAAGTGCTGTACAGAACTCGTCAGGGAGTTAACCCACGCTGGCTCCTGAGAACCCGGGAGCGGGGAAATAGGGAGACTGTGGGGTACCACCAATTGTCGTGGGAACCCCTGCATGGGTGACGACACCACAGACTGCTGGGACAAACCCATCGGAGTAAACGCGGGCTGCGGAGCTAACTGGCCCACTAAAGCTGTTAACGCCTGAGCGAAACAAGCCCAGGGCGGCTCCTGTACCGGTGCTGTAACCGTAATAGGCCGCGCCATGGACAAACACTGCCGGCAAAGGCCCTCCGCGCTACCCTCCCCCTCCGCTAACGGTACTTTGCACGTGGTACACTGTAGCCGGAGGGGAAAATCACTTTCAGACATGATGGCACCACGTATGTGACCTCTCTCACCAATTAAGTATTAAATAGGCGAGAGACCACCCTGCAGCACCGCACCGCAAGGGCTTTAGCAGAAAGAACAGGGACAGTAATAAAGCTGACAGTTTAGAGAAGAAAAGATTACAGGCAGCAGCGCTAGCACAGTCACATACAATGCAGAAAAATAACAATTCCTGCACTAACAGCGCTGATCACTCAACTACACAGACACAGGGCCTGGTTGGACACAGCGCTGCATACACAGACCTGACCACAGCGGAGGAGAGGTATGCGGGGGGACCCAGACCACGATGCTTCCGTCCAGCGCTTCCAGCAGCGTTCACCATGCGTTCTGGAGAAGATGGCCGCCGAGGAGCAGAGAGGAGGCTGGCCTGGGGGAGGAGCGCTGCCACAGGACCAGTCGGCAGCATGCAGAGAGGGCTGTGTGCAGCGGGGGAGGCGCCGGCTGTGAGACAGGGAAGGCGCGCTCCCCTGGCATGCATTTAACCCCTGGGACGCCGCAGCGCTACCGCTCTGCTGCGGTCCGCTGTCCCAGGGGGTAGTGGAAGCGCAGGTTGGTCGCCTGGCTCCACGCTGCAGCCAGTCCCCAGGGAGCCCCCTGCCTGGGGACTTAGGACCATGTGATCAGCGGGGACCCACCGCGGGACCCTGCTGCTTACCTCTGTCCCCCTTGAATCCGGCCATGGTCCGGAGCATCTGGGGTCACCGCTAGCTGTGACCCCAGACGCCCACCAGCATCCCCGGATCAGTACCGGCGTTCTGGTACCGGCGGGGTGTAGGGAAGACAGCATGGACGTCAGGACTGACTGTCCATGCTGTTCATCCAGTTGTGCAGCCACAGCTGCATGAAGAATAAGCTTCAGGGGCTCTTCTAGCCCCCACTCCAACAGGTGCACCCGACTCCGGCCGGGCACCAAACTAAACTGAGGTGCCTTGGCCCGGGGGCGGGGTATAGGAGGGGGACCTAGTGCATCCTGGGAGGCTGAAAGCTTAACTCTTTGGTGCCCTGCGACTGACGTCACACCTATACCCCAAGGTATCCTGTGGATACCCTATGGACCCTGAAGTAGAAACAAAGCTATCGCAGACAGAGGGACGGAACGTCAGCGTTTGGGGGTGGTGACGGGGGAGTGGTTGGATAAACGCAGACGTGCCAGTCCGATTAAACGCCGTTATAGGGGCGTGCATAAATTAGCCACTGCGACGGCATATGCATCTTGTGTACTCACTGCATGCAATGAGATTAGCAATTCTGAGTAAGGTCTGACCTGTTGTAATTGTGCGTGAGGGACCGATGTTACTGATGTGAATGCAGGACTGCAAGATCCAATGCTGGCAAGGGTTTATCTATATTAGCTTTGCGATTGCAGGCATTAGTATATTTTCGCAGCAGACCTGCATGCAGCATCGCAGCTGCGATTGCAATAGCGATCCGTAATGAATCAGACCAATGATCCCTATGGTTACATGCATTTTCTGGAAACTATGTTTTTCATCAAAAAGTAGATAATACAAATTGCTTTGGGCTCATTTACAATCGGATGTAAATTATTTTTATGACACACCTCTCAGAAGTAGCAGTACATGCCTACTTTATTAAATTTTTTAAAAAAGTGAAATTTTTTTTATTTTAAAGCGTTTTTTTTTTTTTATTATTATTTTATTTACTATTTTTAACATAGATCAATAGGAATGAACTAACAGTAGTACAGTACTTAGCACTCAGTCATCCTAATACCTTGTCTAAATCGAACTACACTGAGCTGCTTACATATACACAGCGCAGCATACTATTATCTACCGCACCAGTATTTTATGCTCTCTCTCAGGCTAAGCATTTTCTTTATTTAAGGACCAGCATAGTGTATAAAGCAAGTTGTAGAATATACTGAAAGGTCTGATAGAGCTTGTACACACAGAAGACTATAGCTGCATATGAACATTTATATGAATTCAGTGGAAGATAACTGTGTCAAACAACCATAAACAAAAGAGATCAGATCATTGCATTGCAGTGGTCCGTATAACCATTGAGGCGATTTCACTTTTCTGTCCGAATGTAAAACCTCAGGGTTTTCTTCAGTATTTATCATTACACATCTAAAATTACTTCCTTACAATTACGTATTTAAGCAGAACCCTGTTGCAGGCACTCTTCTCAGCCTTGAATATTCATGGTCAATCTTGAATCATTGTAATAAATAGAGGAAAATCAAAGTTGCTATAACAGTGTTGGCTAACCTTGACACTCCAGCTGTTGTGGAACTATATATCCCAGCATGCCCTGCCACAGTTTTAGCATGCCCTAATAGCAAAACTGTAGCAGTGCATGCTGGGTTATGTAGTTCCATAACAGCTGGAGTGTCAAGGTTAGCCAACACTGGGCTATAACAAGCCAGAGAAGGTTGTATGCCTGAGGATGATAGGTGCGCAGCAGACACATTTGCTTTTCATAGACATATTACAGGCCTTGACAAATTCCTCCTAAAGTTGGGAGCCAGAAATTTCATAAACATCAGTTTGCAAGCTTGGATAAAATTTCCTGGCATTTGATGATGCCTACTGGCAGGTAACTGTCATGCATCATCACACAAATGGCAACATAAGCTGGTACATATTACCAGCCTGGGCCAACCATCAAGTTTGGCACTACAGAAAAATTAAAAAGACGCCGGATGTCAGAAAGGATATGAGACCCCCACCTGGGCCAGTAAGATAAAAAACCATCTGCTGCAATGTGGAAGTAGGGGCAGGTTACCTTATAAAGGCCGAGTATAAGTGAATCATGTAAATGTGCTCAATCTTCCTGATGGTTGTGGCTACACGCTAATTACATAAAGAACTGATATGTGTGAAAAAAAAAAAGTCCCGCCACCCATGGAGTGAAAAACTCATGGACAATAGAACAGCAGAATATAGTATTTAATTAATAGAGGTTTATCAAAATAAGCCATTTGTCATATCTCCATTTAATAAAGCAGTAACACACACATACACACATATATATATATATATATATATATATATATATATATATATATATATATATCTTTATATTAAATGTTACAACTCAAATACGGTAAAGAAAATTCCCATTAATGTCAAAAAACTCTCTCCCTTTTTGTTCAACTTTCATGCTGTTGTGAAGGCCACTGTTTGCCAATTCTTCCAGTTCATTATCACTTAATACTTCACCGTCCCACTTCTCATTCAGCACGATCTGGTCTTGTTTCGCTGGTGCACTCTGGACAGGTTCTGCCATACTGCTTGTGTTCAGACTCACATCAGACACAGCAGTGATGACTCTTAGCATAGCATTTTGTGACTCTTGTGTTTGGACTAGAGATTTTGGCACATTCCTTTGTGGACTCCCTGACCTCAAAACTACCAGAGAAGAGTCTGATGTCTTTGGAGGAGGCAGAACTTGGGATGATTGGCTGACCAGCAGCTGCCTCTCATCCTCCCCAAATGGCAATAGCTGTTGTGCTGGATCTTTAGCAGGGGACCTTAGCTGTAAGTGTTCATTTCTTGAGCCTGTAGAGCTTTGCCCTAGAAGTCTGGAAACAGAGATATCCTGCTTTATTTTCCGTGCCTCTGGTGGTATAAATTTCGACTTCAGTACTCTCCTTATGACATC
This sequence comes from Taudactylus pleione, assembly GCA_031769625.1. NCBI lineage: Eukaryota > Metazoa > Chordata > Amphibia > Anura > Myobatrachidae > Taudactylus > Taudactylus pleione. The sequence goes on from JAUIMM010000128.1 coordinate 18,271,277, forward strand.
AGTACTAACATTAAAACCCACAGCCAATCGTGGCAATGTCCATTCCTCAGGGAGTTCCTGTCTCAGATACCTGCCAAAAAAAAGGGGGAAAAAAAACAAACAGAAAAATGATGAATAAGCCCCAGTATCAGAAACAGAGACAACATATGCATTAACAATTGATATATTCACAAATTAAAACCTGTAAAGCAAAAACGTTATCTGATTCAAGCTTTCCATGACCACCCGTTACTGCCCTTATAGACAGTCTGGATTCTGGATTTCTTGGCTGTTTCTAACCTGCAGTTCTTCCCAGTAAACAGCAACTACCAATTCACCATGAGCAAGACTGTTAATGCTCAGGAAATAGTTAATGAGTGGATCTAATACATTATAACCCATGGCAACAAGTCACATGCTCTAGATCCAATACTCTTTTGCTGTGTAGAAAACAATAAAAGCGAGATGCCACTAGGAAAGATAAGTCAACCAGAGCATAGCTGAACGGATCAGTGACAGCAGGGTTCACTTTAGCTACAAAACAGATACAAGAGCTAGATGGATAAACTTCTTATGAGAAGGTGACCAGATCTTACCAGAACCAAACTAAATCCATCTATAAAACAAAAGTCAAACATTTAATTTCTAGAAAACTATAAAAATCTTTAAACAAACAATAACAGTTCAAATGTGCACACCAAAACTATGACGGCCACAAAGAGTGATTCTAATTCTCACAGCTAATGATATCTCCAATGAACTGTACAGTAAGCTGACATTTTCTTAACTAAATTAATTTTGTTCATTTTCTGCACATGATTTTGTTTAGTACTAGTGTAGTCTGTTGGAAAGTAAGGTGAGGATTGGTTACCAGGTTGGTTAACGATTAGAAGACAATTACAAACACCCTTAAGTCTCTGCTTTTATTCTGGAAGCTTACCCTGAAGCTTTAATATTAAAGTAGAACTGGATCTTCACATGATTAAGGTCTTTACCTCAATCAGATAGCCTGGAATCTCTACTGTACTTCTCACACTCGACTAGGTACAGAATTCATTATTTATACCATGACCTCCTCACACCTAATGACAAGTCTTTGGTCTAATCTGTGGTCTACATGGCAATGGGATATCACCCTCGATCCCCACACTCAGGGCCTGATTCAGAGCCGGACGCTCTTGAAGAGCGCTCGCTCAATCAGAGCGTTTTGGGTTTTTTTGGTTTCGGCCTCCTGGCCGCTCGCACAGCTGTGGGTGACAGCTTTTGCGAGCGGCCAGGTGATGGTCCCGATCATCGGGGCTTGCGACGAGACCCTTGTGGTAGGGTCTCGTTCCCGCAAGCCCCAGTGAGCTTTCGGCTCTAATAGAGCCGGAAGCTCACCACTGACATCACTCGTGAAGTCAGTGGGGCCGCCCCGTAAACGTCAGGCGTTTTTCAGAACGCCTCCATTGGGCAAGCTACCCCCCTGCCCGCCTCCAAAACGGGGCGAGATGTCAATCATAATCGACAGCCACCCTGTTTTGGTGCGAGACCCGTAGCGACGGAGCGCCCGTCGCTGGCCTGGACTCGCGCATGCCGAAGCCGGCTCCGGCGTGCGCAGCGGGGGACCATCGACCCGCTTGCGAGCGCTGTGCGCTCGAGAGCGGGTCTGAATCAGGCCCTCAGTTCCCAAGACAGAATTGTTAGGCCTCCTATATTCTGACAGACAGGCAGCACTGTCACACATGGTGAAGGGAGTTAAACGATTTGCTTGGAAATGGGAGCCTGATTTTTAAAACTCATCCCTGTGATTGCTGCCGGCCTTTTACTCTACCATTCTCTCGCACTGAACTTCAATTGACAGGTTATTACCCAGAAGTATATCTTGTGCTTTGGGATAGAGTGTCCCCCCTCGCACCCCTTCCCTCTTATTTCCTATTCTTCAAATCTATTAAAGTGCAAACGTTTAGCATCTAGTGATATAATACCGCACAGGATGCTTGTGGTTTCTCTGTATTCTCCTTTGGCTGTGTAAATTGAATTTATTCTGAATATTTTGACAAATGTTATACTACGTATCGCTGATTGAATACAGTTTTTGTCCTATATACTTTTGTATTTTCTTATTTTGTATCACTGTGATGCTTAATAAAGAGAATAAACAAAAAAACTGAAATGGATGTGTGCGCCTCCAAACATTACAACATTAGTGTCCCTATTTCTTTTGTTTTTTAATTACTTTATTTGCTCGATTGCATTCCAAGTGAGGCGCCTCTCTGGTGGTCCGGGGGGCTCCATCTCTCTTTTCATTCGTTTCACCAGGATAGCCTTCTGCCGCCTCTTCAGTGCTCTATGTAAAAGGGAATCAGTAACATTTGATTAGCTATGATAAAAGCACAGAAACAACCGGCACTAACTCACCAGCATTACCCTTGCCTGATCTCAGACCAGATGAGCAACCATTGTGCCAATTTATGTTGGTGTTATGCCATGTACATATTGTGACACTGTTAATTTTTTTTATATTGCAGTCTATGATGTGTTTTATTTTAGTTGCCCTGGCACTTCTCTTTAACTGCGTCTCTTACTAACATGACAAAACGAGGGATGTCAAAATATATATATATATATAAAAAAGACGGACACATACACACTAATGTGCCATGAAAACTTATACAGGCGCTTCTTTACCCTGTACATGCCACCAACCCCTGCATTAAATGTTTAAATTGTATCTTCTGCATTTGAAGTAATGGTGCGTACACACGATACGATATTTATGAATGATAACAATATCGTTCAGCAATAAATCGTTCATTTTATGCAGTGAACGACCAACGATGCACGTTCCCGCATGGACGATAACGAAATCTATGGTCGTCCGTACATGCAGGCCAACTTGGATGATTTCATCATGATTTGCATGTTCAGAGATGTCGCAGGATGACTTCACCGAAAGATATCTGTCAGATATTTTTCAGTGTGTACACCCAATATCGTTTGTCCTGCACTTCAGAAAAGTTCAAGGGATATCGTTGGTTGTGCAGATCGTACCGTGTTTATGCAGCTTAAGTAATGCTCCTTCCTCCCTGTTTACCACATCTGTGTCACACCTGTTTGTCTGCCCCTCCCCTTTAGAATGTAAGCTCTTACGAGCAGGGCCTCTACCCTCGTGTGCTTCTCCTTACTTTACTTTCACCTACTTCTTACCCCCCACCAGGGCACCTAACACTTGGTTGCTTACGCTGTGTTGCATATCTAGGTGTTATGGTCACTAATGTAGCAATGCATATTATCCATGTCCTTGTACTATTTTGTACTGTAAGTCGGTTGTCAAATTATTTGTTTATGTACTTTGTAAGACGCTGTAGAACACTTGTGGCATCATATAAATAAAGGATAATAATAATAATAATAATAATAATAATAATAATAATAAGTATATTGGCAGATGTCCCTGAAGTCCATTGTCGTATAATTTGCCTTCACCGCAAATGAAAGAGAGATGGGTCACTACCATTCTTCGAAATCAACATGAAATTTGGATTTTTATATCTAACAATTGCAAGGTTATACCACGATGACACAACATCAGGAAAAACATCCAGCGTGCGACACCGATGTGACCGTCAAAAAACTCTGGACGGGTTAGTTAGCACGCATTGTAACATCTGACCTACATGCAACATTGCTACAGATAATAGCAAAATAGAATGATGATGTTAATTATGGCCCCAGCATTACAACAGTGCAGTGTTCTCTTTATCCTATGGGGTATGGGAGCCAATGGCCCGCTCAGGACCCATTGTTGACCCTACGGCTCACTGCTCTGTGCATTGCCTGGGCTCGTAAACACCACCACTGATGACTGGAAACGTGAAGCCTGGAATCACGGGTCGAGGTTCCAACTGTTTCTGGCAGATGGATGAATGTCTTGTGGGGTTTCCCCCACACACGTAAAAAGTCCTGCATACCAACATGACACAGTCCAGGGCGGCAGTGGCTCTGGTATGGGGTTTTCAGCTGGAACCCATTAGGACCCCTGATACATTTGCAGGCATCACTGTCCGGCAGACAGTACGTAACCATTCTTGTAGATCATTTGCACCCGTTCATGTCATACATTCACTCAGACGAGAGCTGGTCCTTTCATGTAGCCACCAGATTTTGGTTGGAGGAGCATTCCTCTGAGTTTGGCATTATGAGTTGTCCATAAATCGTTTGCCGTATTTGAACCCAATAACACGCATGGGGAATGCAGTTCAACATGCCATTAATAGCAGGGTACCACCACCGGGAATAGTAGGGAATTGTGGACCATTATTCAGGAGGCACAGTGTACACCAGTGGTCGCCAACCTTAATTGAGGTGTGAGCTACTTTAGTAAAATTAAACTTCCTGAAAAGCTACTAAAATTGTAAAAAACAAATCTGACTATTTGAAAAATTGAAGGTCATTTAATGAAAATTAAAATAAAAATATGTTTAATAGAAAACAACAATGCATTTAATTATTACAATGATATTGTTGTAGTTTGTAAATAAAATGTATGCACAGTTCACTGTTAATTACCAGCTCCAAGGAGGAACGTGCGGTAGAGGAGCAAAAGATACTGTATAGGCAGGGCTGGGTGGGAGTCACTCGCTCTGCCATAGTGTAGACGCCGTGGGTGGAACCACATGGAAGCACAGCTGCAGCAATCATTTGACAGGCTTCCCTGTGGCTCCACCTATGGCGTCAACACCACGGGGGAGTATGCGCCAGAGGTCACTTCTTCCTAGTTTACTCAGCAATACTGCAGCAAGGTGAGCTACCAAAATGAAAACCGTGAGTTACAGGATGGAGACCACTGGTGTACACCATCTACACAGTAGGCATCCTAATCCCCCCCCTAATGTCAAACCCCACTAGCTAACGCTAACACTCCGATACTTATCTTCGGGATGCCGATGGTCAGGATCCCAACCTGTCGTGATTTCGGTGGCAGTATTTGGACCGTCGGCATCCCGCACACCGGGATGCCGACTACAAAGAGTGTGTGTGTGTTTGTGTGCGAGTCCTGCGTTTGCCCCTGGTATCAGGATTCCACACTACAGATGCAACTGTATTGATGGGCAAGTAGCACACAGGGGATTGGTGGGTGAGTATCATTACGGAGACTATTAGCAGGCAATGACCACATTACTACAAGCAAATAGACTAGGAATGTAGCTCATCATCACCTCATTATAGCCTGCTCCTCATTCTCCTCCGACTCTACATCACTCTCCACATCAGATGGGTTCCCGGAAACAGGACTAAATGGAGGACGGGTCAGTAAGCCCCTGCAGCCTAGCAGAGACGGATGAGAGCAGCTGAAGATGCGGAGCCCCCGCACAAATGATTTTAAGGAAGCGGCCATTGCTAAAAAATCAACTGCTTCAGTCTGGCTGCCTCACTATGTGCTTCTACGATCCATTAACCAGCCTGTCCTTTCGTTGTGCGCATGTGCGTGTGGCAACAGGGTCTCGTGTCTGTGTGCTGTGCTGCAGCAGCCAACTCTGCAGGAGGGCACAAGTCACAGCGCGAGGCCGCGACACACTGATCGCTCACTGCACTAGCAACACAGGGGATGAGCAGTAGCTGTGTATGGATGTGCATGCGGGAATGTATATTTGTAAAGGCTCTTATGACAGGTGTGTCACATTCCCGATGATCGGGAATATGCGCCTGCGCCGGAGCCATACTGCACATGTGCACTAAGGATCTGCATGATCACATAGTTTGGCAGTAGACTCTGACGGTGCTGCCATCTATGGGTGGGGAGGGGGCGGTGACAGCCTCTGTTTCCCGAAATGGAGATGGCTTCGCCATTTATTTATTTATTGCCCGTTATTTATATAGTGCACACATATTCCGCAGCGCTTTACACAGAATATCTGGCCATTCACATCGGTCCCTACCCCAATGGAGCTTACAATCTATACTCCCTACCACATGCTCACACACACATCATAAGTTTCCGAACACTTCTGTTATTTCCCATAATTACTTATCACGACCATCTCATGATGAAAACACAGACACTGGTGAAAATTAACCAATAACAACATCACAACATCCACAACCAAAAATGTATAACAGTATAGAAGAAAGGAAAAAGTCGCAAAGGGATGCACAGGCCACATACAGCAGGGGTTGGGAACCTTTTTTCTGCCAAGGGCCATTTTGATTTTTAGAAAATCATTCGGGGGCCATACAAAATTATTAACTTAAAATTTGCCTCCTATATTTGGTTAAAAACGTTATTAACTCACCCTTAATGCGATGGCTGTAAGTAACTGCTTCTCTTTGGTATGTTGCCAGGCAGAGTCTGGAGGGGCAAGCAGGCAGCCCTGGGGTCCTCTCAGTCCTAACCAGCCTGATGACAGCACTGACTGTACACACCCCCTGCTGTACCACCACTGCCTGCTTGCCCGCACTGTTAGGGTGAGACCCTGCACTAACCAACTCAATGGCAGCCATATGACAGCCCTGATTCCCCCCCCCTCTTGTGCGCTGCCTGCCTGTCGCCGCTGATGGGGAGAGAGCCCTGCATGCCACTCAATGACAGCACTGACACCCTGATCCCCCCCCTGTGCTACCTGCCGCCGCTGATAGGAGAGAGCCCCTGCACTAATCCGCCCGATGACAGCCGACACCCTCCACCGCTGCGCTACCTCCCGCTGCTGATAGCCGATGACAGCCCTGACACACACACCCTCCCCCCGCTGTGCTATCTGCCACCGCTGATAGCGCAGCGGGGGGAAGGGGTGTGTCAGGGCTGTCATTGGCTACCAGCCGCCGCTCTCCCCCGCTGCGCTACCTGCCGCTGATGACAATCCTGACATCCCCGCTCTCCCGCTGCGCTACCTGCCGCCGCTGACAGCTGCTACACTACGCTGATTCTGCTGCTGCCGCAGACAGCCGGCCGGGCCGGATGATTTCACCTTGCGGGACGTATACGGCCCGTGGGCCGGAGGTTCCCCACCCCTGACATACAGAGTAGAAAAAACCCCACTATAGATTAAAAAAGGTGAGGATGTCCTAAAAAGTACAATAGTAAAGATGAAAAGAAAAAAGGTAATGCTAAGAATAAGAATAATAGCATCAAGTGCTAATAAGAGAAATAGAGTAGGGGTGATAGAGATACCATAATAGGGGTGAAAGAGGAGGAGAAAAAGAATGCTGTAAGTGCTGAACAGAGAGAGAGAGAAAAAAAAACAGGCAGAGCCAGAGATAACATCTATTCTAGGGGCCCATTTATCAAAGTGAATTTGAGGTAAATTCCCCGAAAACACCTGTTTTCGGGGGTTTATCTCAAATACTAAGTATCCCCCGGATGTATGAAGGAGGGACCGCAGCAGGTATATCCAATACCTGCTGCGATCCCTCCAGTGCCGCTGGCAGCCGCCTCCCCCATAGATTTCTATGGGGGATGCGATGCTGCCAAATGTATCAGTGATATTGCCCCCAGCAGCTAACGCCATCTGAAGATAGCGTTAGCCATTGTAGTCTATGGCAAGTTACCACATAATTAGCCAGCGGAGGGATCTCACGGAACCCTCCGCCGGCAATGAGAGCCGCTCATGTGCAGTCTGCGGGAGTGTGCATGCACAGCAGCCCCGACTGCCCTCCGGAGACATCGCAGGGACAGGCTCCTTTCGGAACCCGTCTCCCTGCATGTCCCAGATAATACATCCAGCAAATAGGTTAGCTTTTTGCAATGCGATCAGGGGCGTTACTGGCATGCCCTGATCACATTGCAAAAGCGATCCTTGATAAATGAGGCTCCTAGAGAGAGAGAAAATGTGCCATGGACAACATCAAGCATGATATAAGCATGGTACCACCTCTCCCAATAAAAGCTGCCCCACTGCTTCCCCAATACTGTTTCTCCGCCAGCTCACCATAGCTGGAACCTTGTGAGGGCGCCATCAATTGTGACTTGGATCGGAATTGTGACACTTGGATGTGCGTTTATAGCCACGCACCACACTCCCAGTGTAACCATGAAATTTGGGGGGAGCAGCAGCCTTCAGCTTCTAATATAAGAAGCTTCTCGCTGTCTCTCCTTTAGCAAACGGCTGGCACATCATGCGGGGGCACCATAGGGTCACCAAATGTATGAGTGACATTATGGGGATGATTCTGAGTTGGATGCAGGAAAAGCATTGTACGCTTCCCTCTGCACGTGTCCAAGATACACTGTGCATGCGTCCCTATGATATCTGCCGGGGCACGCAGATTCAAAATTGCATGGATATCCAAGCAATTTTGATGGGCATTTCAGGGTGGGAACTGGGTGGCAAACAGGCGGGGGGGTGTCGCAGACATGTTGGTGTTGGCTGTTCCACTGAAACCGGTTGCCACGGTCCCTCGGAACATTCTGAGGCTGGCGTAGGCAGGTGCAATGTCCGATTGTGTAGCCGATGATCTGCTGATAGTGCGTCTTTGTACGTACACTGGCGGATTCGCTCCGCTGCCAGTGGGTGTGTCAATATGACTCCCATCAGCCCCAACATTCACCTAAAGATGCAGTAGAGGCTGCAACAAAAGTCGCAGCCAGTACTTCCACTGCGTTTACCTCTGATTCACCCCCAATTTCGCAATGTTTTATGTGTCCCTTTACCATTGGTGTCTAGGTCCACCTAAAGTGCATACAATCTGTAATTCTACTATTACAATATATTTGAAATTGTTTTTTGTTCATTATATCAATGTATTTGAATAAAAAATGCATATGAGAAAACAATACATATATATATAGCTATTTACATAGCTTTATATATTTTATTAAAATAAACACAGTACACACACCGTGATAGTATAATTTTATTTAAACATACATGCACACTTAAATACTCACTATCACACATACTTACCTAGTATCCCTGTACATCATTGGCTATGGGGGAGACAGGCTGACCGCGCACAGCCAATCAGAGGCCAGCTCCTACGGCTCCTGATTGGCTGGTGGCTCCTGCAATGACTGGGCACACATGGGTCCGAGTCATTCGCGCAGAGGAAGGCTATGTGTAAACATACCCTTCCTCCTGTTTGTAATGCATCGGGACTTGGCGTTTTTTTTTTAACCCCCTGGATGCCTACATGGTCCAAAGAGGACGTAATCCACGCATAGGATGAGGTGAGTATGGATTTTTTTCAGGTATCCTTGGATGCTACTTGGAGAAGTGGGTGTGATTGGCCACAGGGATACTAGGTACAGTATATGTGATAGTGAGTGTGTATGTGAGTGTGCATGTACTGTATGCTTAAATTAAATTATACTATCACAGTGTGTGTACTGTGTTTGTTTTAATATTTCTTTTGCAGTAGAACTACAGGTAGCAGCGTGCCCATAATGCTCCGCATGCTGGTTCTTGTGGTTCTCCAAGTACCAGCATGTGGGGAATGCTTGCTGGGATCTGTAGTGTTATTGCAAAAGACAATATTTTCACTTCTATTTTTTACACCACATTTACACTATCAACCCGGTACCCACCGCCCCAGGGGTAGCCCTGGGCTATTAGCCCAGGCCTTGCTGGCCCTGGAGAGGGGGACCCCTTTATTGGGGGTCCCCACCTCCCCAGGGATACCTGGGCTGACTAGCGGTCAGGGGGTAATGCTTTGGCCGGGGGACCTGGTGAAAGGGTTTTCCTGGCTGTGGCATTATCCCCCGCTAGAAAGAGTCCCGTGCTGGTTATGGAAAATACAGGAGACCCCCTACTCATTTTGTCCTCTGTATTTCCACAACCAGGACTGGATCAGAAAATCCCTGTGCTGGTATTTAAAATACAGCAGACCCCTACGCATTTTTATCCCCTGTATTCTTAGAACCAGGACAGGCTTTACATAGCCCGGAGCTGGTTCTTAAAATACAGGGGCCCCCTACACATTTTGTCTCCTGTATTTTAAAAACCAGCACAGGCTCTACAAAGCCGGGGCTGGTTATACTTATTGGGAGGGGGGTGCACGTCATTTGGTGTTTGTTTTTTTTAAGTATTTTTATATGTACACACAGAAACATGCACGTATCTCATGGCATTGTGTATGTTTCTGTGTTAAAGAATAATGACCTAGGTGAGTTTAAAAAACCCTACAATCTTAAACGACTGAATGAGGTAGCCAGTCTCATAAAAGAGAAATTTTGAATAAACACAAGCAGTCGTAAAAATTGAAGGATATCAGTTATATACACAAGTCAATACACAAATTAATAATAATCTATAGTATTTAATCATATATTAAAAAACAATCACACATGTGATCTTGCAAGATCCATAATCAAAAATAAGATACAAATGAACCAATGTATAACGATACATATAAATAAAATGGAAACTACACTGGTTATCTCAGGTACCAATTATAATAGTCCTTAAGCAACTTTGAAATGTGCATATATTGCTACAATGATTCAGACCCCTAATAGTGAGGGGCTAATTGAGCAGAATGCTTCAAAACAATTGCCTGCAGGCTCCAGAGTTGTGCATCACGTATTGAAAGGGGGCAGATATCACCCCAGTACCTGGAAGGTACTGCGCTCGACCCGACCAGCGGGGAGCAACTTGAATGTATAAGGAGGTTCTTTAAGAGCGTGCTGTATTATGAGGATACTAGCTCCATACTGTCCAGTCTGCTCCTGCAGTGTTGGAAATTTACAAAAGTGCGGAGGTTCCCCAGAGTGTACCTGGTGCTCCTGCTCTCTACAATCAGCGCCGTCAGGTGTGGGACAGATCCCCGTCCTTCCAGCTCCCACCAGGCTCAATTGACTGTGGGGGTAGGAGCGTGACAGTAACCACCTGTTGTCTGTACAGCAACTGTGTTCGGAGTGACCAGCAGGTGAACGAGCTGGATGTCGCAGGGCAGTAGTGAGGAGAGCCGTAGCTTGGAAATCCCGAGGGGTGAATGAGCGCCTACGCGTTTCAACGACACATGGGCGTCTTTGTCAAGGCAGACAACAGGTGGTTACTGTCACGCTCCTACCCCCACAGTCAATTGAGCCTGGTGGGAGCTGGAAGGACGGGGATCTGTTCCACACCTGACGGCGCCAATTGTAGAGAGCAGGAGCACCAGGTACGCTTTGGGGAACCTCCGCACTTTTGTCCATTTCCAACACTGCTGTAGCAGACTGGACAGTACGGAGCTAGTATCCTCATAATACAGCACGCTCTTAAAGAACCTCCTTATACATTCAAGTCGCTCCCCGCTGGTCGGGTCGAGCGCAGTACCTTCCAGCTACTGGGGTGATTTCTGCCCCCTTTCAATACATGATGCACAACTCTGGAGCCTGCAGGCAATTGTTTTGAAGCATTCTGCTCAATTAGCCCCTCACTATTAGGGGTCTGAATCATTGTAGCAATATATGCACATTTCAAAGTTGCTTAAGGACTATTACAATTGGTACCTGAGATAACCAGTGTAGTTTCCATTTTATTTATATGTATCGTTATACATTGGTTCATTTGTATCTTATTTTTGATTATGAATCTTGCAAGATCACATGTGTGATTGTTTTTAATATATGATTAAATACTATAGATTATTATTAATTTGTGTATTGACTTGTGTATATAACTGATATCCTTCAATTTTTACGACTGCTTGTGTTTATTCATATTTCTGTGTTACTCTGATCTGCTCAGGATAAACTCGCTATCCTAAAGCTGGTCTATTGTTTTTGCGATTTCTCAGGAACTCACACTCTATTACATTGCCCGAGTTCTATCTAGAGAATTGAAAAACCTGTGGATGCGAGATGCTTTTTTGCGAGTAATGGTAATTCCCGAAAAATGCAAGTTTTACTATAGTCACACCCTATTTCATTTGCGAGTGAGTAAAAAATGTGAGTTTAGTGCTAAACTCGCATTTTTGACCAAAATTCGCAACCTATTACATTTGACCCATAAGCTCATTGAAATATTGACACCAATGGACGTAAACATGCAGCATGAAGGAGAGAAGACAGCCTCCCCTGAAATCCTTAATCATCGGGGAAACCCTGTAATTAAGCAATTTATTGTGTAGTGGAGTAAACACAGCAAGGAGTGTCCCCATAAATTAACATTTTCAAGCCATATATCACATTTAAATAATCTAGCTCCTCAAAAGGATATCTCTTATCTACTCCGCGAAACCAGACGCACTGCTCTGTACTTTGCAAGGAACGTTTTTACTTCCCATCTGCCTGTACAAACCTCTGCTTCTCTACAACCACCACTTTACTCTACAAGCTTATGTGGATTGGCAGAAATCCAGGCACACAAAAGCAAATCCAGTCACATGGAGAGAACACTCTATGCAGCAGATGGTTTATGCTTCATATATGAACTGTTCTTCAGTAGAGTGCGCAGTGATTGTTTTTTGTGTCACTGGGCACTACTTAGAGGAGTACAGACACTGGTGGGTAAGCAGAATCATTGCCAGGTTAGGAGAGAACTCTGCCACTGCTGTTTCTCCAATTCTGTCACCTAACACAGTTATCTTGGGATGCGGTTAAGATACAGACGTAGGGGATTCCAGCGGTCAGAATGCTGGTGCCGGATTCCCGACACCTGTCAGAAACCCGGTGCGGGCATTTTGACTGCTGGAACCCGAAGGTAAGCACCAGGATTAGGGGGAGGGTTAGGGTTAGGCACTAGTGGGAGGGTAGGTTTAGAGTGCGTAAATGGTGAAGTTAGGTTTAGGCACGGGGGAGGGTTAGGGTAGGGGGAGGGTTAGTATACTGACTGACAAAGTGTCAGTATTCTAACCCTGTCTGGATGCCAGAGTAGGGATTCTGACCGCCGGCATCCCGTACCCATCCCGTTATCTCATTTAACGTAATGCTAATAAAATATCTTTGCACTAAAAATGCACTGTAGAAATAATTGGATTTAATCCAAAAACCATAAACATCCCATATAAGAACTGCAGCCCAAACAGTACACAGTGATCCCAATTGTGAAAGATCAAGTTAGGACATGTTATGTAAGGTTTTAACAAACAGCAATACCATGTTACATTAATCAAACCGTTTCCATGGCTGTAATTATCAACTTTTATTGACTTAATACTCTCAGTTTACAATAGTGATATTTAAAAGGATTCACAGTGACAGAAACATTGGCTATAACCTCAAACACCTTTAACTAATGGACAGTGATAATACTTAATGCAGTCTTTGCATAATATACCTTCTTTTAATACTTCCCTTATAGAATTTATCCTGTTGGTGACTGTGTGTGAAATCAATTTGGCTATGAGAAAATTGTGTAACATGCTTATTATATATACATCTAATATTCAAGTAGTTTTCTGCTACTAAGGCAGAGGAAATTGGTCAGTTTCTTTTTTTTCCTCATATATTTAATGTATTTATTTGCTGTTCAAAGATCTCTGGCTTAAGGTATTGTTTTTCCTGTGGGTCAAAGAATTAGTCCCATATCAGCGTTGTTGGAGGTATCTGTGTAATTGTGCTGGTCTGTGCTCAAGTCCATCTCCTAGAAGAAAAGCAAAATGTATCACAACATTTCTATTTGTCTTTCTAGTACATACAGTATGTATGGTAAACAATGAGCCAAAAGCTGCATACACCTGGAATGATATTGTGAATGATATAAACGATATCGTTATCGTTCATACCGTTCAATATCGCTCTGTGTGTATGCAAGACATCGTTAACAATGCGTCACAGAATAATATCGTTCAGTGTGTATGCTCAATGTCGGGAACGACATTGAGCTCGGCAGGTGAGAGGGCAACACTGAACGATATATCGCTCATGGAACTTATCGTTCTGTGTGTACCCGGCTTAAAAATTAAATAATACAATGTCAATTTGTAATGGTTCATAGATTAGTAAATTGAAGATACAAAAAATCTTTACAATCCAAAGCAATGGCTGCGAAGTGCTTCCGGAGCGGCCAGGTGAAGACACATTGTGGCCTGTAACATCGCTAATTTCCCCTGGCATCCCATATAGTTGCAGAGGAAATTTAGCGATGTTGGAGCACTTTATGCTACCATGGTGGGCACAGCTGAATATCTGAGCGGCACATCACTGAGAATTGATCCTCCCTTAGGGGCTGATCTGAGTTGGGAGCAAAGGAAAAACAAGCAAGTAACTTGGCAAAACCATGTTGCACTTCAGGTGGTGCAGAATTAAAAGGTGCATAGAGATATAGGGGCCTATATATAAATATACGTATTTCCAGGATATTCTCAGAAAACACTGCAAATATTACCATGGAGTGACAGCAGCAAATATCTCCGATATATCTGCTGTGGTCCTTCCATTTCCAACAGCAGCCGCCAGTGGCGGATCCAGACTTTACTTTTAGGGGGAGCGGTTTAAGAATTATCACTGACTCCACCCGTCTCCATTCATTACTCCTCCCACTTACAGCTCTGCCCCTCCCATTTTTTACAAAGTTTGAAAAAATAAAACAAACAGAATATTCATTAACAGTAGTTGTCCCTTATACAGTAGCAGGCCCGCTGAGAGCCGTGGCGGGCCCGGGTAATAGGGGGCGTGTCCTAACTGCGGGAGGTGTGTCCACGCCCCCTTCCTGAAGAAAAAAATATTTGCAGGCGCGCTGGGGAGGGGGGCGCTCTGGGCCCCTCTCAGCCCTGCTCAAAGCCAGGGGGGGTGCAATCAGTGTGATCGCTCCCCCCCACAGGCATAGGAGACTGCTGTGGCTGTTGCTCAGCAGCCACGAGCAGTCTCCACTGCAGCTCAGCACATGCTGTGTGCTGGGCTGCTGTGTGGGAGGGAGGGGGAGCGGCGACGGACCCGGGCCCCGGTAATCTGTACCCGCTCCCCCCCCTCTCGACGCCCCTGTACAGTACCTCCAGTAGTGCCCCTTATGCAGTGCCCGTATAGTGTCCCAAGTAGTGCCCCTTAAATAGTACCCCCAATAGTGCTCTTATGCAGTGCCCCTTATACAATACCACCAGGAGCTCCCCTTATGCAGTGTCCCTTATGCTGTGCCCCCAGTAGTGCCCATATATACAGTGTCCCCAGTAGTGCCCCTTATACAGTACCCCCAGGAGCTCCCCTTATGCTCTGCTCCCAGTAGTGCTCTTATACAGTCAGGTGAATAAATATTGGGACATTGACAGAATTTTCATATTTTGGCCTCTATTCACCACCACAATGGCTTTGAAATGAAACAAACAAGATGTGCTTTAACTGCAGACTTTCAGATTTAATTTGAGGGTAATTACATCCAAATCAGGTGAACGGTGTAGGAATTACAACGGTTTCTATATGTGCCTCACACTTTTTAAGGGGCCAAAAGTAATGGGACAAACTAAACAATCCTAAATCTAACTTTCACTTTTTAATACTTTGTTGCAAATCCTTTGCAGGCAATTACAGCCTGAAGTCTGGAATGCATAGACATCACCAGACGCTGGGTTTCATCCATGGTGATGCTCTGCCAGGCTTCTACTGCAAATGTCTTCAGTTCCTGCTTGTTCTTGGGGCATTTTCCTTTCAGTTTTGTCTTCATCAAGTGAAATGCATGCTCGATCGGATTCAGGTCAGGGGACTGACTTGGCCATTGCATAACATTCCACTTTTTAGCCTTAAAAAACTCTTTGGTTGCTTTTGCAGTATGCTTCGGGTCATTGTCCATCTGCACTGTGAAGCGCCGTCCAATGAGTTCTGAAGCATTTGACTGAATATGAGCATATAATATTGCCCAAAACACTTCAGAATTCATTCTGCTGCTTTTGTCAGCAGTCACATCATCAATAAATACATGGGAACCAGTTCCATTGGCAGCCATACATGCCCACACCATGATACTACCACCACCATGCTTCACTGATGAGGTGGTATGTTTTGGATCATGAGCAGTTCCTTTCCTTCTCTATACTCTTCTCTTCCCATCGCTCTGGTACAAGTTGATCTTTGTCTCATCTGTCCATAGGATGTTGTTCCAGAACTGTAATGGCTTTTTTAGATGTTGTTTGGCAAACTCTAATCTGGTCTTCCTGTTTTTGTGGCTCACCAATGGTCTACATCTTGTGGTGAACCCTCTATATTCAGTCTTGTGAAGTCTTCTCTTGATTGTTGACTTTGACACATATACACCTACCTCCTGGAGAGTGTTCTTGATTTGGCCAACTGTTGTGAAGGGGTTTTTCTTCATCCAGGGAAATAATTCTTCTGTCATCCACCTCAGTTGTTTTCCGTGGTCTTCCGGGTCTTTTGGTGTTGCTGAGCTCTCCGGTGCGTTCTTTCTATTTAAGAATGTTCCAAACAGTTGATTTGGCCACAACTAATGTTTTTGCTATCTCTCTGATGGGTTTGTTTTTATTTTTCAGCCTAATGATGGCTTGCTTCACTGATAGTGACAGCTCTTTGGATTTCATATTGAGAGTCGACAGCAACTGATTCCAAATGCAAATGTCACACCTAGAATCAACTCCAGACCTTTTACCTGCTTAATTGATAATGAAATAACGAGGGAATAGCCCACACCTGTCCATGAAATAGCTTTTGAGTTGATAGTCCCATTACTTTTGGCCCCTTAAAAAGTGGGAGGCACATATTGAAACTGTTGTAATTCCTACACCGTTCACCTGATTTGGATGTAATTACCCTCAAATTAAATCTGAAAGTCTGCAGTTATAGCACATCTTGTTTGTTTCATTTCACAGCTATTGTGGTGGAGAATAGAGGCCAAAATATGAAAATTCTATCAATGTCCCAATATTTATGCACCTGACTGTATATACAGTGTCCCCAGTAGTGCCCCTTATACAGTGCCCCCAGTAGTGCTCTTATGCAGTGCCCCTTATACAATACCCTCAGGAGCTCCCCTTATGCAGTGTCCCTTATGCTTGCCCCCAGTAGTGCCCTTATATATAGTCTCCCCAGTAGTGCCCTTAATACAGTACCCCAGTAGTGTTCTTATGCAGTGCCCTGGGTAGTGCACCTTATTCAATAACCTGAGGAGCTCCCCTTATGCAGTGCCTCCAGACAGTAGTGCCTCTTATGCTATGCCCCCACTAGTGCCCTTATACTGTGCCCCCTATACAGTACCCCTAGTAATGCCCCTTATGCTGTGCCCCCTCCCATGCGCATTACTACTTAGCTCTCTTCACGATGTCCAGGCTGGCTTTCACTTGGGGAGTCCGGACGTGCACCTCCTTCTTTGTTCTCCCTCCCTGAAACACAAGCGGAGCCGGTGTGCCGAGTGCGTGATGACGTCACTGCGACTGGCATCCAGAGCGACACACAGGCACAGAGAGATGCTCTGTGCCTGTGTGTGGCTCTGGACGCCGGCCACGGTGAATGAACTGTGATGCCACTGGGGAGGAGATAGGGGAGGGGGGCACGCAAGACACTACGCTGGGCTGGCAGCCCAGCAACAGAGTAGAATCGCCGGCAGCAGCGATGTATTTGTCATCACTAGCGCTGCAGGCTTGCGCAGCTGCACTTTCTGTACGGGGGGCGATCGCCCTTATCGCCCCCCCTGGATCCGCCACTGGCAGCCGCAGCACCCATAGGTTTCTATGGGGGCTGTGAAGCTGCCAGATTTACCAAGCATTCTGGAATTTGGTCATGATAGGTAATGCCATTGCCAGATGGCGTTTTCGTATAGTAGCCTATGAGCTACTAGTTCATAAAAATTATCGGGACCCTCCCTGGCAATGGCTGCCGCACATGCATGGTCAGCAGACTCTGTGCCTCGGCTCAAGATATAGAAGTGAAATGGTAGCTTTTGTGATAATTTCACTTCTTTACACATGGTAGGTACTGGCTCCTTTCTGAGCCTCTGTCCCTGCATGTAATTTTAGTACATTTGGGTGCAGTGCCGTATCAGGGCGGTAGTGCGCCCTGTACTGCAATGACCGCCCCTCCCCCGCACCTTGAGCGCATTCCATTACCATCAGGGGGTGGGTGGAGGGCAGGGATCTTCATCGGAGTTGCCCTGCGAGCAGCAGTGCAGGTCTCTTTATGCCGCAAACTGCCCGGCTCTCTCCGGAGCCGGGCAGTTTGCAGCCGGTGAACTTGGAGGATTCCGCCCTGTGCGGAGGCACCTCCCGCATCGCCCTCCTTACAGCTCTGTTTGGGTGAATGTACATTTCTTATTGCTCAAATAGTGGCGATAAGAAATTTGAGAGGGGCCTATCCAAACTCAAATCTAAATTTTAGCTTAGTTTAAAAAAGCAACCAGTATTTACACTGCGTGCAAAAAAAAATAATATTTGCACCTCATGCATTGCAACATGGTTTGTTCCACATACAAAGTTATTTGTTTTTTTAGCTTAGCTCCCAATTGAAAATCTGCCCCTTATGCTGGGCATACATTGTCAATTAAATTGTCTTTCAGACTGATAGGCATTTTGTAGTGGCAGCCTGACACCCAGCAGATATCACAGGATATGGCCACGATATATGTCACAGTGTATGGCCACACGATAGCTGGGTTTCTTCCCTGGGAAGGAAACATTTCCCCGTGAAGGAACAGGGGAAATGTTGGGCGGTTGGCCGCAGCAGCGTATACACTGCCAGTTGCGGCCGACCGATGATCGGATCAGTGGGGCATGTTGGAAGATTTTTCATGTCTGACCCGCCAATCACTGCTGATCAGTCATAGCCATAAACTATGCAATTATCAGCCCGATCTGCCAATAATCAAGGGATTGGACCGATAATTGCATAATGAATGCCCTGTTTTAACGTGAAACTCACACGTTCCAAACATACTTTCCAAAATTTTAAAATAAATACTTGTAACAAAATAAGCCTCTCCCAGATCTACCTAAGCTCTGATCCACCCATCCATTACATATTTTGTTAACTAGAGATGTTGGCGTACTCCAGCTTCAAACATTATAAAAAATATGTATAAACGGTGACTGTGGACAGAAAACGGAAACAGTGCCTCTTATGAGTAAATTTGGCACTGGCCACAATGTTTGGAAAATGTTTGATTTTTGTTCTTGATATAAAAGATCTTTTACCAGTTTATATTCAAGTTGAAGACACCCATAGGGTTTTGCCTTGAATGGTTTGTGCGCTGTGCAATAGTAGCTGAACATGATGAAATGACTAATGGTCGATCAGCAGTTGAGGTCCCCCCAACAGCAGGCAGAAGGCAACCAGTTGAAGGTGCACTGGAACGTTTTCCATTAGGAGGAAAGTTATTTAGGGATCCAGCTCTACTAAAGCTGTTTGGCTTCTTGTTAGATGGACTTTCTGAAAGGGAAAAGTTTGGGTTATTTATTTTAACCTATTTTGGACAAAAATTATTGTCTTGGGTGAAACATTTATTTTGGTTCAAAATAAAATACATTTTGTACATTACTAATTTACTAAATAGATAACCATACAAATGGCTAGACTTTCCAATGTACAAACTGCACATGTGCTACAAACTCATAAAGTAATGCAATACAATAATACAGTGGTTCCCAAACTTTTTTAAATAGCGGCACACTAGAGTATCAGCATTGTTTTCATGGCACCCCTAAGCCAAAAGTTTGTTATTGAGAAATGTAGAAAAACTATTTGTAAAGTGAAGTAAATTGTGCTTACCTGTCACCCTTAGGGTCAGTTATGTGGTGGTGGACAGGGTTGTGCTTCTGTTTGTCCACATATTTACATTACATTAACCATAAATAATTTGATTTGGTGCTGGACAACCAACTTGAGGCACCCCTGCAAGTGTCCCAAGGCACCCCAGGGTGCCACGGCGCACAGTTTGGGAACCACTGCAATAATACAAAACTTACAGCTTATCAAGCCCTGGCAATAGCTTTTGCCTTTTAACAAGTTAAGCCCCAAAGTATTTTCCAACATGGATATAAACCAATTTATAAAGCTACAAATATAACGGAATGGGGATTACAAATGTATAAAACTAAAAAGATGAACTTTCTCTTTTAATTAAAATAAAAATATGAATACTGAACCACATTAGTTGAAAGTATGATAGCCTTGAAACTGGGTATCATTGATTCTAACAGTAATGCATTGATAATAAATATAAAGTAATTATTTGATACAAAGCTGTGACTTTATATAGAAACTCCTATAAAATATACCCTCACACTAGTTGAGTAGTGATCAGTGTCGGACTGGGACATGTAGGGCCCACAGGGGGAATGCAATGGTAGGGCCCCACTGAAGGGAGGCGGTGCAAAGCTAAAGGGGTGTGGCCAGCCAGGGGTGTGGTTAGCTAGCAGAGGAGCATAAGTAAAATTTAGAAATATGCACAGGTCCAGAGCCAAAATAACAATAATAACTATGTATCTGATGCTACTTTGGATACAGCTATTAGCATTGTAAAGTCTGAAATGTATGTACAGTATGTTGAGGGAAAAAACCATTGTTAGTCCCGTTATATGAAGGTGCCAGCGCCTGCTGCACTTTGTGCCACAGTGCCCACCATATAATGCAGACAGTTGTCGCAATTCTCACTATATAATGCAGTGACTGTTGCAGTGCCCATCCAATACGTAATATAGAGTGTCACAGTGCCCAGCATATAATGCAGTGTGCCGCAGTGCCCGCCATATACGTAATATAGAGTGTCACAGTGCCAACCAAATAATGCAGAGTATCGTAGTGCCCACCATATAGTGCAGAGTTTCGTAATGCCCACCATATAATGCAGTGTCGCAGTACCCACCTTATACGTAATATAGAGCATCGCAGTGCCCACCATATAATGCAGAGAGCATTGCAATGCCCACCATATAATGCAGAGAGCATTGCAGTGCCCACCATATAATGCAGAGAGCATTGCAGTGCCCACCATATAATGCAGAGTGCCACAGTGCCCAACATATAATGCAGAGTGTCACAAACCAATATATAATGCAGAGAATTTTACAGTGCTCACCATATACTGCAGAGTGTCTCAGTGACCATCATATAATGCAGAGTGCCGCAGTGACTGCCATGTAATACAGAGAGTGCAATGTATAAACAGTGAGGGAAAAACCCATTGTTAGCCCGTTACATTAAGGTGTCAGTGCCTGCTGCACTTTGTGCCGTAGTGCCCACCATATAATGCAAAGAGTTGTCTCATTACTCACTATATAATGCAAAGAGTGTTGCAGTGCCTGCCATATATGTAATATAGAGTGCCGCAGTGCCCATCATATAATGCAGGGAGTGTCATAATACCCACCATATACATAATAAAGCAGCGGTGGCCAACCCGCGGCTCTCGAGCTGCATGAGGCTCTTCTGAGCTTCTAATGCGGCTCGCGGCTCGACAGAACCCCATTGTTACTGGGAACACTGGTCTCTAAAGCCATCAGAGGCTAAAGAAGCCTCTGATCGCTTCAGAGGCCAGTGTTCCCAGTAATGCAGTGCGCGGGTGACGTCATTATGTGAGTAGCCTGCGTGTCTGCTGGATCCAGTTAGATCCAGCAGGCGGCAGAAGTAGAAGCAGCAGCGATGGCGCGGCGGGACTCGGGAGCCCTGACGTCGTGGAGCGGTGCCAGCACAAAGGTAAGTTTCTTCATGGGGGGGGCTAGTGCTGGGGGCATGACTACAGGGAGCATTGCAGGAGGGGAACTGCTACAGGGGGCATTGCTTAATGGGCACTACTACAGGGGACAGGGCAGAAGGGGCATAACTATTGGGGGGCAATGCTTATTGGGCACAGCTACAGGGAGGATTGCAGAAGGGGCAACTACTGGGGGGCATTGCACAATGGGCACAGTACAGGGGGCATTGCATAAGGGCCACAATTAATGGGGCATTGCATAATTGGCACAGCTACAGGGGCATTGCATAAGGGCCACAACTACTGGGGGCATTGCTTAATGAGCACAGCTATAGGGGGCATTGCAGAAGGGGCACAGCTACAGGGGTCATTGCAGAAGGCACAACTACTGGGGGCATTGCATAATGGGCACAGCTACAGGGGGGCATTGCATAAGGGCCACAACTACTGGGGGCACTGATTAATGGGCACAACTACAGAGGGCATTGCTATCGGGTCTTTCGATTGACTACATATAATTTTTGGCTCTTTGCCTTGGACTGGTTGGCCACCCCTGTAATAAAGAGTACCGAAGTGCCCACCAAATAATGCAGAGAGTGCCGCAGTGCCCACCATATAATGCAGAGTGGTGCAGTACCCACCATATATATAATAAAGTGTTGCAGTGCCCACCAAAAAATGCAAAGAGTGCCGCAGTGCCCACCATATAATGCAGAGAGTGTCACAGTGCCTGCCATGTAATAGAGTGCCACAGTGCCCACCATATAATGCAGAGTGCTGCAGTGTCCACCATATAATGCAGAGAGTGTCACAATACCCACCATATAAGGCAGTGTTGCAGTGCTCACCATATACGTAATAAAGAGTGCCGCAGTGCCCACCATATTACAGAGTGGTGTAGTGCCTACCATATAGTGCAGAGACTGCCGCAGTGCCCGCCATATACGTAATATAGAGTGTCACTGTGCCCACCATATAATGCAGAGACTGTCGCAGTGCCCATCATATAATGCAGAGTGTCGCAATGCCCACCAAATAAGGCAGTGTTGCAGTGCTCACCATATACGTAATAAAGAGTGCTGCAGTGCCTACCATATAATGCAGAGTGCTGCAGTGCCCACCATGTAATGAAGAGACAGCCGCAGCTCCCGCAATATGCGTAATATAGAGTGCCGCAGTGCCCACCATATAATGCAGAGTGTTGCAGTGCTCACAATATGATACAGAGTGTCGCAGTGGACGTGATATAATACAGAGGACATCAGTAACCCACATATAACACAAATATGAATACACCCTTTCACACGCAATATTAATACACCCCACCCCAACACACACATACAACATTAATACACCACCATAGACAATATTAAAACACAGCATCCCCCAGAAAAAAACAATGCACTGGGGCCCACTGTGGAATTACCCGAATCCCCGGCAGCCCAGTCTGAGCCTGGTAGTGATTTAATCACTCAACATATATAAGTAACAAGCTGTAGTACCCGGCGTTGCCCGGGTTTAAATCTTCAAGTTATTCAATTTTATTATGTGATGTCGTCCAAAACGGTCAGTGTAAGGCCCAGAACAGGATTTCTGGGTCAATGTTCTGCCAAGCGTCCCTGGGTCAAAGTTCTGTCCAGCATACGCCAACAGAAGATCAAACAGACCAATGAATTTTATATATAAGATAGCTGAAGTACCCAGTGTTGCCCGGGTTTTTAATCTTCAAGTTATTAAGTTCTGATGTGATGTTGTCGAAATCCATTCAGTGCAAGGCCCAGAACGGGCTCCCTGGGTCAAAGTTCTCCCTGGCACACTCCACCTTGAGATCCCCAACCACTACATTAGGCATCCCAGACCAATTGCCACCCCTCTGTGAAGTTTTCATTCAAATCCATCCAGTGGAAGGCCCAGAACAGGCTCCCCGGGTCAAAGTTCTGCCCAGCGCACCCCAAAGGGTATGCACTTGGCTACTTGCAGCCTTGAGAGCTGGTATGCACTTGGCAAGTTGCAGCATTGAGAGCTGGTATGCACTTGGCTAGTTGCAGCCTTCAGAGCTGGTATGCACTTGGCTAGTTGTAGCCTTGAGAGCTGATATGCACTTGGAAAATTGCAGCTTTGAGAGCTGGTATGCACTTGGCTAGTTGCAGCCTTGGGAGTTCGTATGCACTTGGTTAGTTGCAGCCTTGAGAGCTGGTATGCACTTGGCTAGTTGCAGCCTTGGGAGTTCGTATGCACTTGGTTAGTTGCAGCCTTGAGAGCTGGTATGCACTTGGCTAGTTGCAGCCTTGAGAGCTGGTATGCACTTGGCAAGTTGCAGCCTTGAGAGCTGGTATGCACTTGGCAAGTTGCAGCCTTGAGAGCTGGTATGCTATATCAGAAACTGCTGTAAATATTAGTTGCTGTTTGAACATGCAGACAACGAATTGCTACTGAACTGAGGAATTGTAAATTGCAGATAGTGCACATAAACACTGAATTGCAGTGCAGACAGCTGGGTGTAATTTAGCTGATTGGCCACACAGACACAGAGGAGCTGCTGAGACTGCTGGAATGAATACACAAAAGGTTCACACAGTACTGAAGTGCAAATTTGGCACTGCTAAGATGTACTTGCAGGAAATGCCCACAGACGATGAGATGTGGCATGTACTGCTCTGATGTAACTTGCAGAGAATCCACACAGACGCTGAAGAGTGGCAGGCACTGCTCTGATGTTACTTGCAGAGAAACCACACTGACACTGGGAAGCGACAGCCATTGCTAGATGTAACTTGCAGGGAGTACACAGATGCTGGGACACAATGAGCTGGAACACACAGGAGGATGAACTTCTCACTAGAACCGGAAGTCACAAACAAACGCTATGGCCGACTCCAGAGCATAGAACCAGCAGAGGTAAAAAAGGAAGGAGATCCAATCAGCGCAGGGAGGCGGAGATAGAACAGTCAGGTAATGAGACATTCCAACAGGTGAGTAGCTGCACGTAGCAGCCAGAGTCCAGGTAGCTAGGAAGCGACTGAGAGCCAATCAGATAGAGAGCCACAGCAGCACATGTAACAGAGTGCAGGCGGGCGCGGCTCCCCCTATGGGTGCGCGTGCTGACCTGCAGAGAGATTTAAAGGTCCAAGCACATCCCCTAGTGACGTCACAGGAGGCGCTAAATTCAGCCTTCTCCTATATAAGGGAGACTCTGGGTACACTCCTGTAGCAAAGTATAGGCTCCCATACTATACTCCAGCGTTTGTGTCTTTAGTGATCCCTGTGACTCGTTACTGACCCCTGGCTTGTCAGTGACCTGATTCCGTCTTATCCCTGGTACTTCACTTGCCATTCCGGTTTTGACTATGGCCTTGTTCCTGACTCTGAAATTGTCTGATCCCTGGTACCGTTTAGTCCATCTGATTCTGACCTGGCTTGTCAACTACATTTTTACTCCTTCATTGTACACCGCTCCATGCCAGGGTATACCAGCAACTGTACTAGGGAGCCCAGGCTGAGGGCCACGGCCTGCGTATCAGATGCAGCTAAGTCCAAACCTCCTTGTGGGGGTTCCTGGTGAACATCGTTAACATATTAGACTCCGCACCTCAGTACTGGGTCTCGCCAATCCCAAAGTATGGACTAGGATCTACTATCCATCCGAGAGTTTCGACAATGTCTGAGCAACTGCTCCTCCCATCCCAGCTCTGCCTCCTCGGCTCACTGTGGAAGGCAGCATCACACGGCGTCATTAGAAGATGCCAACATAACCGTGACCTGACAGCTGCAGCCTGAAAAGGATACGGACGCCCCGTGAGTGCCCTCCACTACTATAGGCACCAGACAGTGCCCTCCACTACCATCAGCGCCACACTACACCCCTGGGTGCCCCCAACAGGCTCTTGCATATGAAGCGTGAGCTCAGCCCTTGCTACACACCTGCATGCAAGGAACGTCACCAGAAGGTAACTTTGGGGGGGGATGTATTATTAGGTCATATATCGTTTCCCTAATGCCTCCCCCCTTCAGCGATCACGGCAAGTCCCATAGCGCATCAGCCTAGTGTTGATGCACTTCCTCATGCCTCCTGGCCGGCCCAAATGCGCAGACATGAAATCTCGCAAAACCCACAAGATCTCATGCACATGCGGGTGCCGCCACTGTTCACACTCAGGTACTGCTGAAAACGGTACACATCAGCAGGTAATCCTGCCAATATGTTAAAAAATTATAAGCTACAAAAGTATTCTGAGCCTGCCGGTCAATTCTGTATATGTACTTATAGACCGTGGAATACATGTGGATGTTCGCTTTAGGGGGTATATTTACTAAAGTGCGGGTTTTTAGAAGTGGAGATGATGACCATGTTGATAATAGCAACCAATCTGATTCTACTTAACACTTATCTAGCACCTTCTAGGAGATAATAGCTAGAATCTGATTGGTTGCTATGGGCAACATCACTTCTAAAAATCTGCACTTAGTAAATATACCCCTAAGTGTCAAATTGCACTGGACAAGGGCAATTAACACTTATCACCATATTATACATCTCTCTGTGTGAGATAAATTATAATTATTTGTAGAAACAAATAAGGCTTTCCTAAAAAGCAAAATACCCTATTTACCAACAGTGTTTATTTTAACTTATTTCTGTAGAAATATAAATGGGCAAAAAAATATTCTGCACTGAGCTCTATTAGCATGAGTTTAAGGGGGTAAACCGTTGTCACATACAGTACTTACTCTGCTCCATCTTGGTTTTGGCACTAGAAAGTTTTATGTGGGTTCCACTTTTCACTTGATTGGTAAAGGAACTTGGCTCATTGGCAGTTGCCAATGCTCGTATAGATTGGGACCCGTTCCAAATGACGTTTTTTTGTTGTGTATGTCTCCTGGATATACAATGCGTGGCAGGCATTGCTTCTAATGCAGCCAGGAAGCTAGGAATGCCTGTTGGGTGCCCAAAATGAATATGGTTAGCTGCGGCACTTGCAAGAGTTATGGTCTCCATGGCTGCACCACCCAGACAGGGCAACGTACCAAAGGACATGTTTCCTTCTGTATCCTGGCACATATGCAGCGCTTGATTGAACCGGATCTGAAAACAAACAGCAGGAGCCATATTGAAAAATAAAACCAAGTATTAGGTTCATTTTGATTGAATAACAAACAAACTATACAGGTTTGAACATTGCCAAAATAAATGAAGATGGCATGCCAAGTTTTATATTAGTAGGAGATAAATATAGAACATACATACATATAGTTAAAATGTCCATGTTGTTTGGAATACCAAGCCTCAAAATCTGTACATTAAGTACTGTGTTCATTCAGAGGAATATCCATCCACATAATGGAGCTAATGCCTTAGTCGCACGCAGAGTAGCTGTGGTTTGTTTTATTACTTATGCTAATCTGAGTATTTGATCAAATAATGGAAAGATGCAAATGTGTAAGCAGAAACCTGTGCCGCCCATTGATTTTACGCTGGGCATCACAACCGTCGTCATTAGTACCATTAGCACTTCTATCACTGCATCATGAGCACGTGTACCAGCCCCATGCTATGTGCAAGACATCCATCAGAAACAGGCTGCCTTTCCACATACAGATGTAGCAATGCTCATCGTTGCTGCAATCACGCCATACAGGCAGCCTAGTCGCACCATAAAAATAGCGCAGGTTGGCACGATAAGGCGTACTAAGGCGCAAGAAAATCCACAGCATGCAATTACATAGCTTCACCGATGGGTGGTGATTGCTCCACTAATGGAAACTAGTGGTATCGCCAATGATTACACCGCTGAGCCTAATTTTCTGCAGTGCGCTCACATAATGCCGGGACCCCCGATCGCTGTATAAAGTCCTCAGCGCCTGCATTCAAAATGTGAACTTACAAAAAAAATATTTGCATTCAGCTGTCTGTGCTTGGAAGAGGCACGCAGTAAAAAAAACATCTTGCCAATCATTGACATCACCATGTAACTGCAGGTGAAGAGCACCTGCCTCTGTGGCTTACATAGCCTAGTGGTATCGCCGATGATTACTATGCTCATTCCCAAGGGTTCGAATCCTGCTGAGGTCGCACTTTTGAAAAACCATGAAGAATACGCACGAATCACATAGAGATTTTGATTACACCCACAATGCTCCCATGACTCCCACAAGTGAGGTTGGTACGGTGTAATCTATTTACCACACTGAGTTCATGTCCTTCCAGCTCTCATCCTTACCCGCTACTACATGCTCCTTCTTCCCTGTCTACCCCATCTGTGTCACGCCTGTTTGTCTGCTTCTCCCCTTTAGAATGTATGCTCTCATGAGCAGGGCCCTCTACCCTCATGTGCTTCTTATACTTTTATCTACTCCTTGCTCCCCATAAGGGCACCTAACACTTGTTTGCTTACGTCTTGCTGCTTGTTGAGTTGTATGATCGCTAATACAGCAATGTGTATAAACCATGTCCTTGTCCTGCATTGTATTGTACTGTATGTCACTGGTTTCTTGTTCACTTATTTGTTTATGTACTTTGTAAGGCACTGCAGTACACTAGTAGCACCATATCAATAAAGGACAATAATAATGGCCTAAAATGCCCTATTTGATGGACGCCAGATCCGGCCAAGTTGCATCTGACTCAAAATAGGACAGATATATGCAAAAACGTGCAGTCTCTTCTGCGCATGTGCTGTACGCAAAAACTCTCCATGAAGAGAGATCCACGTGATTAGAATCAGCCCCTATGTGAACACTATTTGCAGTGTACAACTCAAAGTAAATAAAACATAGAAACAAAGGGGTTTATTTACTATGCTGCAGTTTATCAAAGCCGCCGATAGTTTTAAAACAGTGCAAGGAATGTGCGCTAAACCAGGCAATCATTCCTATTGTTTTAAAACTATCTGTCAAAGCAGATGAGTGGTGGTTTTGACAAACCACTGCATAGTGAATCCTACCCCCAAAGAATTGGAGTGCAGAAAATAACCTATATATCCATCCCATTTGGACCCCGCACAGGATCGCACCAAGTTGCACATATTTTCCAAGCAAATAGGGGGATACCACCTGTACCAAGATTACAGCAACTAATTGGACACCATTTGCGGCATCTACCTACCTGCAGGTTAGGTCTTAACATCATAATATTACAGTGTGCTATTAGAACAATTAACAGAGTCATGTGCATACCATATTATATATGGCTTTATTGAACCTTACTTATCTAACTTTTTTTGGGACTCTTTATCCAATATATTGCCATTTTTATATACATAACAGCTTGAATTCTGTTATTTCACATGTTATTTTTTAGACATTAAATTGTTTCAATATTTATTTTCATCTGCCACCTTATTTATCTAATACTTATTACACATTTACACTATTACTGGATTGCGCTAATTTTTGTATTTTATTTATTGTTTGTTCTCTCTTCAGATGACCTCTGATTTTTATTAGCTGCATCCTCATAGACACACATTTTAACATCACATCTACACGGTACTGACAGCGCAGCCTCCATTTCTCCCCCATTCCTTTTTAAATAGGACCACGAAATGTGCTACAGGGTACCTTGCTGGCCACACAAGCGCATAACTCACGAAGCGGTAGGATAAATGGAGCTAGGTCAGGTGGGGACCAGATACCATCGATTATAAAGCTTAAATTAATTTTCTTTGATGCGCACCGAAAGAGCTATTTGCTATTACCATTCTAATTTTGGACCACTCCTCGGGGTCCAGAGTCTCACCAATGTCCCATTCCCAAGCCAAGTCCTGCATCTCTTTCAGGGGTTGTTTATAGGAAAGTAGAAGTTGATAAATAGTCTAGATAAGACCCTTAGATGATTGAGAACGGAGACATAGTGATTCTATAGGAGACCTACGGGCAGTAGAACAAGGAGTTACAAGTGAATGGTGAATATATTGGATTTGCAAGTATAGGTAAAAATAAATACTATGTGGAAGGGTAAAGCAAGATTGAAGACTAGCAAAGTCTGGGAATGTGCGTAAGGGTGCAAGTTCTAAAGGAAAGAGAATATTATGTTGAATCCAGAAATTAAATGTCCGATGGCCCACTCCTGGGGGGAAAATTGGTTTATTCCATAGAGGAACCAGGAGATGGTGGAAAAAGCGAGTACAGAAATCCTAAATTGAAAGAGCAAAGTGAAGGGTTGAAAGAAAGTGGATAGTTGCAGGGAGGTTGTGAGGATTACACCAAAGTAGACAAGAGGAAGAGTATACAGCCAGAGTATCAGCCTCTATGGACACCCAGACCCTCAGTCACTTTGGCAGGCTAACCGTAAAGATATTGAAAAACCATTTTAAAAAACGTGTCAACCATTTGTGTGTCGACCATTTGAACATGTCGACCTTAACCCTGTCGGCATTCTACACTGTCAACCATTTGTCAGTAGACCCTTTTTTGTCTCTGTAGACCATGTCTACCATCTGGTGTCGACCTATTCATTATTACGATCTTCCATCTGTTTGTGGTTATATGTATCGGAAATGTCTGCTAGAGGTATAATAAAGGAGGTGGAATGCTCATTTTAACTGCAGAGGTGTGGCCAAACCAAGTTATTAACAGTATGTCTTAAGCAGACAAGTCCGAGTGTGTCGAAGCCAGCAATCTTGGAAAATTGGTAACATTGAGTTGAGAGTATGATTTGGTTAGATATATGCCTAGATCAGTGGTTCCCAAACTTTAGTGAACCACGGCGCCCTAGAGTATCAGCATTGTTTTCATGACACCCCTAAGTCAAAAATTTGTTATTGAGAAATTCAGAAATGTAGTAAAGTGAAGTAAATTGTGCTTACCTGTCATCCTTAGGTATAGTTATGTGGTGGTGGACAGGTTTGCGCTCCTGTTTGTCCACATATTTACATTAGATTGACCATAATTTGATTTGGTGCTGGACCACCAACCTGAGGCACCCCTGCAAATGTCCCAATGCACCCCAGGGTGCCCACGGCACACAGTTTGGGAACCACTGGCCTAGATATTTAATGTTGTAGGTTGCTTGTAATGAGTGGGGGTTTCCAGGGAGCATATGTAAATCTCAAATTTCAGATTTGTCACAATTGATTTTATAATTGGATAGGGAACCATAAGTATGCATTTAATTAGAAATGGAGGTCTTGATCAGCTCTAAGGATGAAAAAATGTGAATATACAAGAAGCCCAGAATCAGTAACTCAAACAAACATGCAATTAGGGGTTTATGGAGGGTTTGGACAGAGACTTAACTGAGCTATTGCCTGAAAAGCAGGTGCCCATTGTTCTCCAGTGAACCGAGCCAGACTTCAAAAAGCCACTCTGCACAGACTGCCTGTTGCCGTCTAAGGATTTGATGGAATTTTAGTGGCAGCCTCCTGTTAGGCATGTACCCAATATGGCAGGGAATTATTATCGGAGACCAACCCCACCACTGTTGGAAACATACTAGGCTTAAAATACTGAGGTCAGGGGGTAAATTTACTAAGATTCGAGATTGGTCGAGATGACAATCTCTGGCGAGTTTAGGCAGTGGCGGTTGTAGGGGCGGACTAACAGGGCCGTCGCCCTGAGTGCCGGCCCCTAGAGGGTGCCACTGAGTCCCCAGGAGAGAAAAAAAAATCCCAGAAAAAAAAACAGCGCTGGTCCCCCTCCTGCTAGCCGCCGCAGGGAGGCTCCATTTGCCGGGCGCCCGCTGATATTTGTTATCAGCGGGCACCCGGCCCCCTCCCTGCAGCGGCAGCCGAAAGCTGGAGCTCACTCCTGAGCTCCGGCTTCTGGCTCCCGCAGAGAACACTATGGAAGGGACGTCATGACTTCTCTCCCATAGATCCGTGGTGGAGTCACGATCGTACCGGACGGCAGTGGATGCAGGAGCAGGGGCTTAAGGTAAGTGTTGTGGTTTTTTTTTCAGAAGCACCAGCACTGGCGGCATGGCTATAGGGGGGATTACTAAAGGGGGCATTACTACTGGGGGCATGGCTATAGGGGGGCATTACTACTGGGGGCATGGCTATAGGGGGCATTACTACTGGGGGAAAGACTATAGGGGGGCATTACTACTGGGGGCATCACAACAGTGGACACTACTAATGGGGGCATTAATATAGGGGGCACTACTAAAGGGGGCATTACTAATGGGGGCATTACTATAGTGGGCATTACTACTGAAGGCACTACTATAGAGGGCATTACTACTGGGGGCACTACTAATGTGGGCATTACAACTGTGGGCACTACTATAGAGGGCATTGCTACTGTGGGCACTACTATTGGGGGCATTACCAATGGTGGCACTACTATAGGGGGCATTACCAATGGGGGCACTATTACTGGGGGCATTAACACTGTGGATATTATCAATGGGGCATTACCACTGCGGGCACTACTAATGAGGGCACTGCATGGGGAGCACCACTGCCGGGGCCATTGTGTAAGGGGCACTACTACTGTGGGCATTGTATTAGGGGCACTACTACTGTGGGCCTTGTGTATAAGGGGCACTAATTTGGGCATTGTGTCATAACATGAATAAGGGACTACAGTGTGGCGTAATTTGAATTGGGAATAATGTATTATAAAGGGAATTACTGTGTGTGGCACAATGTATTAGGGCATTACTGCGTGTGGCATAATATGTTATACAGGCCATTACTGTTTGTGGCATAATGTGTTATAAAGGGCATTACTGCGTGTGGCATAATGTGTTATAAAGGGCATTACTGCGTGTGGCATAATGTGTTATACAGTGCATTACTGCATGTGGCATAATGTGTTATACAGGGCATTACTGTGTAAGACATACTGTGTAAGGCGCATTACTGCACATGGGAATTATTCGCCACAAGGGGAGAGCTTGGGGAAAGCCCAGCACGCCCCACAGTGTGATGAATTGGGGGTGTTCCGCAAGGACACACCCCCTTTCCGCAGAGGAATGCCATCTAAACAAAGTTAGTTCTTTATTTATTTTGGGGGGGGGGAGGGTTGGAAACTTTCGCCCTGAGCTCAACAAAGTCTATAACCGGCCCTGTTTAGGCTTGATTTGCATCTCGCAAATTTACTAAAGGCAAAGTTGGGTGAGTTTGAGAGAGATTTCTCTCTTCTCACTCGTAAAACTCGGGTGAGATAGCAAACTCAAATCAACTCACCATCGGGACAACTCGGAAGTACTTTCCACCTAAAAGATGCATCTCTCAAATTTACCAAGACTCGGGATGACAAGCTCGGGTGAGATGACAGCAAACTCTCTGCCAAACTGACATTTCAAACTCTCAACCTCCTGAGCTGCGAGTTTGGCAGAAACATACACAAATCATTGTGATGAGGCAGATTTGTATATTTGCAGGTTAACCTAAGTGATAAACCAGGCTGAGTGGGCAAAAAGAGCTAAACATAAACGCATTATCCTTGCATGCAGCTTGCAGGAAAACAGTTTTTGGCTTATTATTACTAAGAAACTTACATATATAAATGTTTGTTTTCCAAAATATAGAGCATTTACAAATGTACTCTAATTATGGGTTGTCAGTTGGTTACAGACTCCAAGACAAATCAATAATAAAAAAAAACATATAATGAGACAGCCTATATGTGAGATCCTGAAAGCTCTGGAGCAGGATACTTAACTTCTGAATATGACAGTGTGTGTAGTCCTTCAGAAGAAGATGGACAGTAAGAAGACAGGACAAGACTGTCCTTTACAGACAAACTTATCTATGAAAATGTTTGATAATCTGTTTATCTGTGGTCATAGATCTGGTATACAACCTGTAATTACAAAAATTAATATGCTGGTATGAGGAAAGTGGAAAACCAGAGCAAATCTACATAAGAGAATGGAACAAGAACTTTTTACAACCTGATAGAGAAATCAGGAAGAAAGATAATAGTTTTGAGGAAAAGAAATGTAGTGCTATTTCAATGATGCCGGGAAATAAAAGTGGATCTGTGAAATGCAGAGAGAGTGCATATCAGTCTCATAGCGTAGGCCAGAGGTTCCCAAACTCAGGGGTCGATTCAGACCCAGACACTAAGCTGGGCTCTCGCTGCCAAAAGGGGCCTGGTTTGCAAATTGCGTGATCGCACTGTCTGATGTAAGGACGCCCTCTATGTTTTAGAGAGCGACGACACAGTGTGCGCACGACGGTATAAATGCCCACTTTTCTTGACGCCCATACACGCCTGCGTTCGCAGCACCACTCCCCTGTTCACAAGCACCTTTCCCTGTTACCACCCACAAATGGCTTGATCTGTCACTCAAAGCAGCGCTCAGTCTGTGTGCAACGAGCGCACGATTCCCGATCGCAGTGACTGGTTCGCGCACATTCACTGCGATGCAAGCACGGACGGGCGACAATTTCCCATAACGTGCGTCCGCACCTTAGCGTCCGGGTCTGAATCGGGCCCTCAGTCCTCAAGGCACCCTAACAGTCCAGGTTTGAAGGATATCCATGCTTAACCTCAGGTGACTTAATTAGTACCTTAGTCAATTTGATTTAACCACCTGTGCTCAACCAAGGATATCTCTAAAACTTGAACTGTTGGGGTGCCTTGAGCAGGGTCAAAACTAGGATTTTATTGTCACCCGGGGCAAGACAGTAATTGGCGCCCCCCTGGTAATTCCCCCATAGTAATGCCCCCTGCAGCAGTGTCCCTATAGTAATGCCCCCTTCAGCAGTTCACCTATAGTAATGCCCCCTGAGGTAATGGCACAGGGCACCAAAAAGTCTAGATATGGCTCTGCTTGAAGGTGTGAAAAAACACTGGGCAAGTAATATATTAAGCAGCAAAGGAGTGACAGTCAAGTAGACATAAAAGGACATCCAGAGCTGGTGTTCCCAAGTTGCGGAAAATATGGTCTTGAAGGTGTGGAAAAACACTGGGCAAGTAATACACTAAGCAGGAAAGGGAATTTTGATGGTAGCAGGCTCAGAGGTACTCATTGGCCACCTGTTCAGCACTTGGCGGCATGTGAGCAGCAGCTGTAGATAGAGCTGATCTAAAGTGCAGCTATGTCCCTATGAGCCGTATAATCATCTTCCCACAAATATCAAAAACACTTGTGAAGGCAGTGCGGAATTATTGCAGTGGTGCCAAGAAGTGTCCTCACACCTAGGACAAGATTGCTTAGAAGAGCTACTGGAATACATCTCAGGGTCTGATTCAGCAAGGAACGCACGGATGCAGACGCACGCAATCGGTCGATGGTTTTGCTCTGCGCATGCATCGCAGTGCGCAAACCGGTTAGTACGATGGAGTATGCATACGCAGAGAGTCCGCAGCCCCAGGGACAAGTGATTGACAGGAAGTGCCGTTTGTGGCTGGTGGTGGGGGAGTGGTCAGGCAAACGCAGGCGTGCCAGTGCGCTTGGACGGCATTTCTGGGGCGTGCAGAATTAAGCCCTTGCAGCGGCGAACGCAGCCCTGAGGGATAGTTGCACACAGTAAGTCTTGCTATGTCTGCGGGTGGGTCAGGTCAACCACTATTGTGCATATGGGTCCGATGGTTCTCGATGTTACCGATGTTTCTGCTGTCTTGCCAGGTATAGAGGATGCAAGTAAAGGGAAGTGGGTGGTATTATGTAGTGCTGGGCATCTGCTTATTCTGCTGCGATTGCCGTGCGTATGCATTCATTAGCATATTCTCCCAGCGGGCGGGTGCGTGCATCTGCATCCGTGCGTTCCTTGCTGAATCAGGCCCTCAGCCAAGTTCCTTGACTCAGTGGCCCAAATGTAATAGCCAGCAATTTTTGCGAGCACTGGCGCAACTCCAGCAAAAGAGCAATTGGATTTAAAGTGGCAATTAGGGGTAAATGTACTAATGCTGGGTACACACTGAGAGATACATTGGCCGATCAATTGATCGGCCAATATATCTGCTGCACGTCGGCCAGTGTGTACCCATGATATGTTGGTGAATGTCGTTGTTCACTGACATATCGCATTGGCTGTGCTGGTGTGTACGGGCGGTTGGCAGACACCCCGTACAAACACAGTGGCAGCCGCGAGGAGGGGGACGGGACACGCCCCCCGGCCGCCGGGACTCGAGGGCACAAGCAGATGATGGCCGTTCAGTGTATATGAACGACCATCATCTGCAGATATACCTGCAGATCACTCGATCTGTAGATATATCTGTTAGGTGTGTACCCACCTTAAGAATCGTGTTTGCTCGAGATTGCAATCTCGGGTGAGTTTAGGCATTTTTTTCAACTCGCAAATTTACTAACGACAAACTTGGGTGAGTTTGGGAGAGATTTCTCTATTTCCACTACCAACATGATTAAACTCACCATCGACCAACCCTGTCTGCATTCTGACCGCCGGGATCCCGAGCGCCGGCATTCCGTACCCATCCTGAAGAAATGATGTAGTGCCCTAAATTGGGCCTGGTGTTTATTATTATCAGATTTGTGCTTGCTAACTAAACACATTTATGTTCAAAACTTTGAGTTTGCTGGCTGGAGAACCTTTCTGTGCACCAGCATCACAAGGTATTGTCCTAAGGGCTTCTACCTGAAGAAAAGTAACACGACGCATGTGTCTTATGGTGTCTGCATACAGAGCTGCAGGAGTGATGGAGTCTGACTCTGCAATGTATTGGGTGTTCCTGGCAAGTGACTGGAAGGTGACTAAAAGGACGCACAAAGATATTCCGTCTGATGGTTGTGTTATGGGAGTGCCATGGGTGTTTGGCAGGAGTTGTTGTGGACTCAGGGCCTGATTCAGAGCCGCTCGTAAGCGGCCGCTCGTTCGTTCCGACCGATGTTCGCACAACTGCGCATGCGTACGGATTTTAATACGCATGCGCGAACCAGTCAGTGCGGCCGAAAATCGTGTGCTCGCTAAATAGCGAATGCCTGCTATTTTGAGTGACAGAATGAGGCGTATGTGGGTGGAAACAGGGGAAGGTGCTTGCAAACGGGGAGTGGAGATCAGAACGCAGGCGTGCCTAAAGGTCAAAACGGGCGTTTTAAGGGTGTGCATAATTACTAAAGCAGCGTCATCGACCACGTCACTTGGTTGTTTTTATAGTTAGAACTGCTCGCATGATTGTGGTAGGAAAAACCAACCACAAGAATAGCGAGCATTTCATACGCCGTCCGATGTACTCGATTAATCTAATATATAGCGGACATGACGTATGATGCGAGCGGCCAGGGGGCGTTTTTTTCAAAATTACGTTCGCATGTTTTGTTCGCTCGTTCAGACATAGAGGCGTGAACAGACCGCAAAGAGCGAACGGTTAATTTAAATAGCCAGCTCCTTTTTCTGGACGAGTGAGCGCAAATAGCGTCCGGCTCTGAATCAGGCCCTCAGGCCCTGATTCAGAGTCGGACGCTCTGACAGAGCGCTCGCTCTGAATCAGGGCCGCCCCTCTTAGTTTTTAGAGCGGCCTCCTGGTCACTCGTATAGTTGTGGGTGACCACCCACAGCTATAGCGAGCGGCCAAAAAGATGGTCGCGATGGTCAAGACCATCGCGACCATCGGGCTTGCGACGAGACCCTTGTGGTCTCTATCAGAGCCGAGAGCACTCCCACTGACATCACTTGTGATGTCAGTGGGGCCGGCCCCAGACGGTAGGCGTTCCCATGGGAACACCTCCGTCTGGGCAGCCACGCCCCCGGCACGCCCACCAAAGGGGGCGTGCTGTTACTCACCATCGACAGCGATGGCTTGGCTTGGCCGTCGCTATCCGGGTCTCGCGCATGCGCACGACGGAGCCGGCTCCCTCGCGCGCATGCGCACTGGGCCAACATCGACCCGCTTGTGAGCGCTCAGCGCTCGCGAGCGGGTCTGAATTAGGCCCTCAGGGCCTGATTCTGATTTGTAACTATTGCTAGCAAAGCTGTGATCCTGTACACAGCTGCTGTGCGAAAATATGGAAATGTCGCAGCCGCTGGGTTATGCATTGAGACGCCCACCGGCATCTTTGCAGATCCAAGCATCTGCGTATAAATACGCAGCATCGCTCGCAGATCATTCAATGTTAGCAGTCCTGAATAACTCTATGGTCGCACTCGCACAGAATGGGCGTTGGAATTGAGATGCAGGAGTAATATTTCTTGCATACAGGATCACAGATGCAGGGTGTGACGCCCCCAAAACAGTTGCGTCACACCGTATTTAGCTGACACTCCCCGTTACGTCCCCTATACGCTCCCTGGCTGATAGTCACACTGCTAATAATTAGCCGCTACGAGCGACTATGGTATACAGTACCTTGACGCATGCGCAGTGTGACTTAGACACATGCACAGAAGGACGATAATCGCTCAACTAATCGGCAAAGCGTACAACTCTGAATCAGACCCTTAGACGCTTAATCGCGTACATTGGAAGCCATACTCTGACAGAGATTTTGCACCTAGAATGGGGCTGGGGCCAGTAAACTCCGGCACCCGCAGGGACTGCCTAGCAGTGGCAGTGACTTCCCATTGGAAGCGCTCCCTGCTAATCACTTGATGAACAATCAGTGCCAGGGGGAGGTGTTTTATCCCCCTGGGACTGCCGGTCTTGACTGCGATAGCAGAAAGTGCTCCCCATGTGAAGCCACTACTCTGCTATTACGGTAGCCCTTCTTGGCTTCTAGGGGCTGCAGCCGATGCAGTCCCTAGACGCTGGCTTGTTAATATGTACATTACTTTGTGTTCTTGCTACTCTTATATTAAAATATAAACAGCTGCCGATGAGTTGGTATTCTGAGCTGTAGGTAGGATCCCACACAATGTTAACGGATGTAAATGTATGAATAATTCTAGCAGGAGCCCGAAGCATTCTTACATGGTAGGTATTTTATTTCATACTTGATTTCTTGTTTGATCATCTAGGAGACTGTAGTCAGGAGTTCTGGGCTCCAGAGTGTTGAGTAGTCTGTTAATATTATCCACTATTCCCAGCCCTCGGATGAGCTTTTCTCTTTGCTGAAGGCCTTGTAGTCGCTCCATTTCCTCTCGTTCATCAATGTCTATGGGCTTCATTGAGTCTATTTTCACTTCTGTCGTCTAGATAAAAAAAGTTACAGCGAGTAAAAACCTGTTTGTTACAAAAAAGACAAACAATAGATTCCACACAGGGCTTGTAAAGTAGGAACTTATATTCATAGCTACTAGCCTCCTCTTAGCAGCTTCATAGCAAGAGACAGACGGTAATGCAAAAGCAACTGCATACTCTTACGGATTGTAGTTACTAAAATCTGCTAATGCTTTCCAAGACACATCTGCGCATAGGGACGCCTGGAGCCAGGCACTGCACTGTGACATTATTGTGCAGTGTCCGGCTTCTAGTCACTGAGGAGGAGTCGGCAGTGCTGGAATAGTCTCTGGGGGCAGCCCAGCATTTCCGGGAGAGCAGAGCACGCCCCCAGAGTGATGAAACAGAGGGTTCTGCAAGCTCATGCCCCCTTGTCTGGTGCACCGTGTGTCACCACTGGGTCTAACCTTGGCCAAGTACATGTAGATCCACAAAGAGACACATTTATATGACTGTCAAAGCTCTATCAGTTGTGGGTGTCTGGGAGCTGGTACAAATACACACTGATGTTGATGGTGGCTTCCAGGACTGGCTACCTACTTCTGATTGGCTGACTGCAGATTCACCTCTGGAGTTGATAGGTGCTTTTTTTCATTGTTTGTGCATATACAGGGGCTCATTCTGAGTTGGGAGCAAAGCAAAAAAGAGCAAGTAACATTGTACCCTGATAAAGCAATGTTGAATTGCAGGTGGCGCAGATTTAAAATGTGCAGAGAGATTTAGATTAGGAAGAGATTTAGATTTGGAAGGGGTGTGTCCAAACTCAGGGCCTGATTCAGAGCTGAACGCTCTGACCAGAGCGCTCGCTCTGAATCAGGGCCCTCCTCCATGAAAATGGAGCGGCCTCCTGGCCGCTCGTATAGCTGTGGGTGACCACCCACAGCATATGTGAGCGGCCAAAAAGATGGTCGCGATGGTCTTGACCATCGCGACCATCGGACTTGCGACGGAGACCCTGCGGTAGGGTCTCCCTGCCACAAGCCCTAGTGATGTCAGTGGGGCCGGCTTCAGACGGCAGGCGTTCCTATGGTGCGAGACCCGGAGCGATGGAAAGCCCGTCGCTCCCCGGGTCTTGCGCATGCGCACGACGGAGTTCCCTCCGTCGTGCGCATGCGCAGTGGGGAACATCGACCCGCTTGCGAGCGTACTGCCGCTCGCGAGCGGGTCTGAATGACCCCCTCAATTCTAAATTGCAGTGTAAAAATAAAGCTGCCCAGCAGCCAGTATTTACCCTACATGGTAATAAAATAAATGTATCTGCACCCCTTGCATGGTAACATGGTTTGTTCCAGATACAAAGTTACTCTTTTGCTTTGCCCCCACATCAGAATCAGCCCCATTATATGAACCTGTGAGCGTATTTAAGTAAGGTTTTTTTTCCCCTCATAACGAGGAGGAGAGATCATTCTGCTGTATTCCGGAGGCTTTTCATTATTTTACTCAAACCTTATAGAGAATGTGTGTTTCACTTGCTATTAAAACAAAAGTTAAAAAAATTGTATGTAAGCCCAGTTTTGTTCCTGCTTTGGGTCTGATTCAGAGATGGACGGTAATACATTCGCAGCTGCGAATTTGTACGGAACACAGCTGCAAAAATATGCTAATGGTTGCAAAGATCAACCGAGCATAGGGACGCCCACTGCTGGCTTCTCACCTGCATACGGCATTGCTTAGCAGCGTAAATATCCATAACTTCGACGCCATGGGTGTAACTACCACAGGTGCAAGGAGTGCAGCTGCTATGGGGCCCCAAGCTGTGGCCATCCGACTTGTCAAAGTTACATGTGTTATATAAATTGTTCACCATTGGGTGGTACATAGGGACCCTTACAAACTATTGCTATCGGGCCTTCAAATACCTAGTTGCGCCCCTGATCGACGCACATCGAGCGGCCATCTTGCCCTTGCAGCAGGTCTGACCTGCCGCAGACTCGGCAGCTCTCCAAACACTCAGAGGCTCTCCTGCATAGGAGATTGCAAGGGATAATTTATGTACGTCCATATACCAGCTTTTAAACGGTCAAAAACGTCTGCGTTTTTCTGACCACCCCTCTGTTACCACCCCGAAACGCTGACAGCCTGTCACTCACTTTGCGATGGATTCCTCTGTGTGTCCGTGTGGCTAATACACATGCGCAATGTCAAACAATCGTGCGATCTGCACACGTAATTGCCATTGCGTCCATCTCTGGATTAGACACTTTGCTCACTGGCACTACAACTGAATACAGTCTCCTAGGGGTAAATTTACTAAAGTGCAGATTTTTAGAAGTGGAGATGTTGCCCATAGCAACCAATCAGATTCTAGCTATTATCTTCTAGAAGGTGCTAGTTAAATGTTAAGTGGAATCTAATTGGTTGCTACGGGCAACATCTTCACTTATAAAAACTCTCACTTTAGTAAATATACCCCCTACACTTGATTCTGAATTCACTACACACTATGCATTAACACTATATACTTATTGTCGGGTTTATAAGTTATATGGTATTTTATTTCTCTTCATTTTATACGATGACTATGCTTCAGTTCACTATCAAGTTTTTCTTGTTATGTATTATCATTTCCATACACTTCATTGTACTTTGTATAATGCTTTTGATTCAATAAAAAAATAAAATAAAATAAACTTTTATATAAGTATATATGACCTAAGCCTTGTGCTTACGCTATTGATACAGAGCCGCACACATTTTTAGAGTTATGCATATGAAACATTTGTGTATTTTTAGTGAACACATATGACTCCCTTTCTGTTTATGCTTACTATTAAAGTGCTGCCCACCAACTGAACTCTCCAGCTAGCTATGGTTCTCTCCTCCACCTAGTGGTGGTACCTCCTCAGGAAACCTAGTATTACAGCAATACAGCAGCTTAGGAAATCATTGCAGCTTACCGTATATCTATAGGCATCTCATATTTCAGCAAAACATATGAAATATGGAATTAAAAATGTGTCACCCCAGCACTGTCAGTGAAGGTGGCACCTGACTGAACAACTGTAGTATATGGGCTACATATATTACTGTGTTACTGGCGTTAATATATATGACACCCCCTTCATTTCACAATACTTACCAACGCCTTTAATAGCTACCCACCTAATACAGTGAGATTTTTACTTCCCCCTCACTTTCATTTGTGTCACCCTGAGGTTCACCTGTCCCGTCCCAGTTCCTTCCCCTCCAATTGTTAAGAAACAGAAATTGACGCCAGATAAGAACCACTTGGCCCATCTAGTCTGCCCTTTTGGTTACCTCAACCCTATGTGATCCTTAGTTATTTGTCAGGATATCCTTATGTCTATCCCATGCATGTTTAAATTGCTCTACTGT
Organism: Taudactylus pleione; assembly: GCA_031769625.1. NCBI lineage: Eukaryota > Metazoa > Chordata > Amphibia > Anura > Myobatrachidae > Taudactylus > Taudactylus pleione. Next base: position 18,313,066 of record JAUIMM010000128.1, read on the forward strand.
CTTAGCCTCTACCACCTCTGATGGGACTATTCCACTTACCCACCGCTCTTTATTGATCTGCAATTTATGATAATTGTTCAATTATTAATGTTTATGCTGTACAGTACATCTACAACTTTTATAATTGTTCCGTTGTTGTGTTATATCTTGCGAAGTACATGTTTGTATTGTCCTTGCAACTTAGCCAATAAAAACAGTTTATACAAAATAAAAAAAACAGGATTTTGGTACTTACCGATAAATCCCTTTCTCCGATTCCACAGGGGACACTGGAGTTCAAGACAGTGGGGTATAGACGGTGGTAGAGTAGAGCCTGGCACTTTAAATAATTTAGAAGTGTGACTGGCTCCTCCCCCTCTATGCCCCATCAGCCCCAGTTTAAGAACTGAGCCCGAGAGGAGACGGAGGACAACAGGAAAACGAGGAGAAGGAGAAGACCACAGAACGGAACAATACCGACTGAAGGAAAACAGAGGAAACCACTGCAGGGAACACATGCAGTCACACAACTATATAAAGACCCACAACAGGCAGGTACGCCGCGCCGGGCGGGCGTCCAGTGTCCCCTGTGGAATCGGAGAAAGGGATTTATCGGTAAGTACCAAAATCCTGTTTTCTCCTTCATCCACTAGGGGACACTGGAGTTCAAGACAGTGGGGACGTCCCAAAGCCAACCTCCCGGGTGGGAAGCGCGGAGAACATGCCGACCCTTCGGCCAACCGAACAGGGACCGCATAGAACCGGAGGTTCAACGGAAGGCAAGAGCTGAGAATCAAGTGTCGTGAGCCAGTAGACAAACAGAACTCCGTGCGGAACAGACACAGAATACCACAACGTACAGTAGTCGAATGGAATAAGCGGCTAGCGAGAAAACACCCTCAGATGAGAAGCATCAGAACACTGTAAACTCAGCTGAAAACAGACCAAGCCATACTGTTGGGAGAAGAGAACTCCTACCCGAATCCATAGGAGAAGGGCAGTAACCCGAGAAGAAACCTCAAGGAAACCGTACCAGAGTCGGAAACAGGAAGCTGCCACATTTTGCAGATAGCAGAATACCAGCACTGCTGGACATAACTCATATAGATAGAAGTATAACGATACCAATCTACAAAAACAGAGAGTCCACAGACTCCTCACAAAGAGTATACAGGGAGGTAAAAGTCAAGGCCGCACAGTCGCCCTGAACCCTTCTGGAAGTCCAAGTACTACAAAGTTGTTAACCAGCGGAAGGATGAGACCATAGAAATCTCCAAAGAGAGGAGATCACCCTGGCCATGAGGCGGCTTCGAGAGGATTGAGATTACAATACCTTTCAGAGGGTCAGACCGCAGTACAACCCATGCTGAGAACAGGAATAAACCAGCAACTGAAACCCTGACGCTAAAGAGAAACAACGGACAACTTCCAACATGATGGAAGTGCATAGGCAGTAGTAACTGCTGGCCTGAACATAGCATGAGAAAAACCAGGAAGATACCAGTCAGGTACCTGTCAGTATGATAAAAATATCAACAGCTACTGAACAGGAAACCCACCAGGCCCCCTGAGTGGAACATAGTGACTGTCACACTTCTATGTAAAGATGTGCAGTAGCCCAGAGATGTGCTTTGGTCCATAACGCCAACAGATTCTAGTAGAATTGGTTCTCAATGTTGTAACTATGCACCCACACTCCAGGAAAATTCTAAAGTGTAGAGCCAACTGATTAAAAGAGCGGATGGCTGCTAGGAGGCAGTAAGGGAGAAGAACTCTATGTATGTCAGTTTACATGAAATAGGAGCCTCTACCGAGGCATTAGTGGGTAAGCTCTCACCTGTGAGCGACCAGAAGCCCTCTGGCCGAAATGTAGAATGTCACTGACCTGTTCTATCGCAAAGCAACCCGCCACATTAGGAATAGAGAGTAGCTTCAGTGGGCTAAGACCAATGGTCTACAGCACATACTTCAGTCTGGAGATGTGCAGTAGAAAATACTGTGGAAACTAGCAAAATGTTAGTGGAGACAAGAAGGTCGTAAAACAGGACTCTATACCTGAGCCTGTTCCATTAGAGACGTGTATCTGTAGATTATACTTATACCCCAAAAACGGTCTGCTAGTTTAAGTATCCTTACACCAATATTTACAATGTGTATTATGCCCACCAATCTAATATAACCCAGGTCTGTCCCTGCCTAAATCGGTAGGTGGCCCTAGGCCTTCAAGATATGAATTGTACCTAAGGGCCCTTTAGACTCATTCTATTGAGATATGCGACAATAATATGGAGTACCGGAATCGATACTGAGAAGGGTACCTGTACTTAGACATAGTACTCGTTAGTTATCCCAAGCAAAGAAGGGAGTGATAACCCCAGTAGGGTTAAACAGAAAACAGGTTTTTGTTTCCCAATTATTAGGAAATATACAAAGAATGGGCGTCTTACAAGCTTGCTACCAAGTGCATCACTGTAATGATAATAGGTCCCCCGAAACGGGGCGCCATAGATATAGACTGACATGAACCGAGCTATATAAGTATATATCCTTATATACATGTGACATGTCTAGGGTCCATGCTAGAAGCAATGCCTTAGGGAATTGTGACTATCACTATGTAAGCTGCAGCACATGACTTTAGATTATAGAGCCACCATATAATATGTATGGATATAGCCTACAGCTTCTGGTAATCCCAGGCGGCTTCCCATGCGTGGTATTATAGGTAACCTAATGCTTGTGGAAGTATAGGCCTCCTACACATATACATGTATATACACACACAACCCAATCCCCCGGGAGAGATTGTGTTAAGCGGAGTTATTGTACCAACTTCCGCATCAGGAGTCCAGCCTCCAATCGCAGCCTTCTATCAATATGCTAGGTATCAGACATAAAACTGATAAGAACAGATCCTACCCCTGCTCTTATGGGAAGGATAAGAAGCGATATCCATATAGGCATACGCATACCTACATACAAATTTAGTAGGTGACGATAATATTGTAAAACTAGAACATGAGCAAAAATTAAAGCCATGGAAGGAACTCCAAGGACAAATTTCACTCTAGCATGTATATGTTTCTACTACAGGGCTAGTATAAAATACAATATACATTATATATATATTTATATATATATATATATATATATATATATATATACACACACACACACATATATACATACCATACCCGTGGCTTACCCCCCCGCAGGGGGACTGCTCATGTACCGCGTGTGGCCGTCACTCAACTACTGCTCAGGGGCAGGATATGGTAGCTGCGTGCTGTCCCAGACTGGTTTCGATCCTGGGACCCTTCTGTTACAGGTGTACTCGCCTTAGCAGGTGAGCCCTTTTAGCGCCAGATTAACCCACTTTTCGAAGTGGGAATCAAAAAGACTACCTCAGTGCTGTGAGGCAGTAATGCCAACAACTACACTAGCCGCACGTTACTAACCTCTTCCTGTATGTGCTGCCGAAGGGAACACATGAGATATAAATAGATGCACATATGCATACCTTCTAAGGTAAGCACAGCAAACTGGTGAAAGGTTTTAAGACCAGCCTATAATGTAGTATATGTGCTGCCACATATATGCATGGGAAGTCTCTTTAAGGCGAGCCCATGTGAGGCATAAGCCTGGGGATGGGACGCCAAAGTGTGCTAACCCTGGGTGAAGGGTATGCTATAACCATAAGTTCTGGCAGCAGCACCAGAACAGTAGAGCTAGTACACCATGAGGCTATGATACTTCACAGGCTGAGATATCAAGCCATTAGATTAAGCTAGGCGCCCTTTGTTAAAGAACGAAGGGAAGCCTGCCAAGCGGCGCTGCATTGGCGGGACTGTCTCGCCAACCCCTCGCTTCTAGCTGTGATGCATCGATTGAACTGGCCTCTTTCAGAACTGTAGCTAGCACTAAACTCCTATTATACAAGGACAGGGCCTCCCCTACCTTTTGCGCTGAAGCACTCCCAGTGTGGTAGTCGTAAGAGACCCACGCTAAAGCACTCCCTGCTGCAGGTAGTGCACTGAGCTATACTGCTTGTGTGCAGGCAGTAACTACAGTCCTTAAAAGGGAAGCAGGGGGGCTGTTTGTTCATGAATACCGCGCTGTGCGTGTGCAAACTGCTACACTCCAGTTAGCACAGCGCTGCTAGCCCCCTTATAGTATAAAGCGGTGATGCTGTCCTGCTGTGACAGGAGTGTGATGGTCATACAGCGCTGCATCGTGGAGCCGCATTGTGCTGGTATAACGTAAGGCTATTAGCCCTATGTTATAGCTAACAGGGAAGCCTGCTCAGCCCAGCCAGGAGCTGTGGGACGCGGCATCTCCTCCTGAGATTTAGATGAGGAGCGTTGCTAATTGTAAAGATGAGCCTAAGCAAAAACAGTGCTGCCTGCACCGGGAGAACATACAAACTCCACACAGCAAGAGCCGTGGAGAGATCCGAGCCCTGCGCTGATACTTATTTGTAGCTAGCACTTAAAAGCACTCCCTCCTACTTCTACTTTTGTGCTAGCAGCACTCCCAGCGTGGGAGGGGGAGGGAGTCGCATTAATTAACCCTGTTGCAGGAGTTAGGAGGCAGCCGCGCTCATTCAGGCGCTGGTCTGCACTGCACTGCATCTTTAACCAGCGGTAGGCAGTGGTGGCTGCCCCGCTGGTTGGGCTGTTGCGTGCTCGCAATTAGGGCCGCGAAGGGGGCGTGGCTTTGCCCCGAGTGCGGCCGCCATTTTAATACTGGGGGGCTACTGCTGCCTGCTTTAGACGCGGCAGGATGCCCTCCCAGGTACCTCTGAGGTCCCTTCACGGGGGGACTAATGCCGAGTATGTCTGCACAGCCGCGCTAACGGACCGGCAGACCGCGCTGCTCTCAGATGAGGGCTTAGAGCACGAGCCCGACTACAGATGGCGCGGCTCTTATTAGACGCGGCAGGATGTATGACGCCCTATCAGTGTGTGCGCGCGCGTGCACTGTAAGGCTCGCCTCTGCCCACTTACTAGGAAAAAGTGGGCTGGGCGTAATGTAGGGAAGACATCCTTCCTCCCGGCCCTTCTGAGCGTGGTACGGGAGCATCAGCAGACACATCTATAAGGCTGGGCCCTTGTCTCAATAAGGGAAGCCTCTATACGCGGGTACTCCTACACCAAGGATCGTGCTGCTTGTCAGCGCTGCCTCATGTAGAGGGACTCGTCTGGTCTCCTGAAGCCCGCCATTACACTACCAATGGCAGATGGCAGGACCTCCCCTGTGCTACACTATTTAGTGAGCAGCGGTGCGGCGTCTGTCATTTGTGTGATCTTACTCACACCGCCCAGCGTTTCTACTCCCATATAGAGAAGGGAGGAACAGGCGTCTCAGTGACAGTCACGGAATCACTGCCGCTTAACACGCACTTGCAGGGGCCCGCGCTCCATCCCCTCGTTAATAGGAGGGGGATGGCTAGGTATAAGCCAGAGACCCGGACGCTGACTGTCGAGTGCAGCGGCAGGTCTCGTCAGCAGCTCCGACACTACCACTTTCACTGGCAGGGGGAAGGAGCCGTGTGTGACAGCCATGCAGTGTGCGCTGTCCCTGAGCCCAGCGTTTTGGCCCACCACTCCAGCTAGTCAGGAGTAGTGGGATATACTTACGGACTGCTGCGGCCGGGTTGCTGGGCAGGGGGGGCAAATGAGGAAACCCGGACACGAACCGGTTTCAGTTGTGGCGGGTCCTCATGGAGTCCGATGACTCTGTTTAAAGTCCCCCCTCAGGGTCACCGGACACAGACTGCAGTAGCCGTGTGGTGCCCTCCCGGCGGCTCCCACGTAGCAGGCAGACTGCCACAGTAAGCAGCCTGCCTGTCCTCAGCTTGTTAAATAAAAATAAAAAATAAAAATTAAAAATTATATGAGAAAGGCTGGAGACAGCCTCATGTGCGACCGGCTCTCTCGGGCACATTCTAAAAACTGGGGCTGATGGGGCATAGAGGGGGAGGAGCCAGTCACACTTCTAAATTATTTAAAGTGCCAGGCTCTACTCTACCACCGTCTATACCCCACTGTCTTGAACTCCAGTGTCCCCTAGTGGATGAAGGAGAAAATGTAGTAGTAGTAGCATTATCAATATGGGGTCAAGAAGGATGTTGCTCCCTATAAACAAATTGGACAATGTTGTCTTGGAGGCTTTGGAGCATACACACACGCACACACAGAGCACAACATAATAGCAGACACCACAAATTGTGACAACACATGGCATGAAAGCACATACAAGAGCACCAGTGATGTGCGGTCAGGTGAGGCAGAGCCTTTCCAGTCATACTTCAGTATACTCCAGAGTTTTGACTATAAAAGTTCTAAGAAAAATGTAAAGAAAATATTATAAATATCTTCTTTGTTTTATTCTAAGCATTTTTATAGTCAAAACTCTGTAAAAAGTATGATCAAAACACACCAAATTTCCAGCACTACATACTGCTTCACCTTTGTATAATGCCCATATAAACCCTCTGGTTCATAGTCATACATGTATCTGTAAATCTGGCTCTGATACTAGCCCGTGCCTCCCCAGCCAATTACCTCACTGAAGAGCACATAGTGTTGTGTGGGTTTAGCACCACATGGGCAAGTCTTATTTCAATATTCGAAAAAAAAGTGATGTCTATATGGGTTCTATAATGTGTGAAGGAAGAATGCCTGATAGCACACACCAGAAACTGGCTGCTGCACAGGAACTGCACACTCCACAACTGAGGTTATAGTTGGCCTCACAGCTATGGAAATGAGTATTACCCGTAATACGAAACCATAATATGAAACCAGTCCTGAAAGTGTATTTCTTTGTGCTAAGCAAACAATCATCTGTATGCGTAGAATTAACATCATGGGGGTATCCAATTAGCCGCGATAACGATAAGTTTTCACTGGTGAAAACTTTTCGGACCCATCACACGAATTTGATGCTTATCGCATGTATGCACGCTCCCGTTTATCGTGCAATCCAATTACAAAAGCGGCGATAACACATTCGTACGATAATTCTTGCAAGGATAACAGGCGAAAAGTACAGGTGAAAATGGGGAAATCAGCCTGTACCCCAAAAGAAGGTAAACTAATATTGGGTAACAGTATAGAAGTATTTTATTGGCCATCATCAAAGGGTTTTGAGTTCTTAAATAGTCTCAAATGGCTGTTATATGCATTTTTCTATAACAGTAAAAAAATAAAAGATAGAAATCACATTTTTTTTTGCCCAAAGGTAATGCTCTAGTTAAATTAGGGGTACATAAAATGGGGGTAAGTATATTTTTGAGTCATTTTAGGGCACTTTTAAAAAATGTTTAAAAGACACCTGCTGCAATGCAATGTTTAAAACACCTGCCCCAATTCATACATCCCCCCAAAATACCTAACCCACTGCTTTGAATCAATTTCACTGCACTTTTTACTTTTTCACCCCAAATATGACATAATTATTGGCCCAAATAAGCTAATTTTTTTTTGCCTAGTTAGTCATTAAGGGGAGTGTCCCAGGGGTTCTGCGCCAAGGACTTCATTCAGAGTCGGTCGTAAGTGGCCGCTTGGTCGTACGCATCCGATGTTTCCAAACCACGCATGCGTACGGTTTGTTGTGCGCATGTGTGTACGAGACCTTGCGATCCAAATGCTGTCGATCGTACGTCTTACGAGCAGGAAGTGGCTTCCGAGAGTTGACTGACATGAAAGGCCGTTTGTGGGTGGTGACGGGGGTGGTGGTCTGAAAACGCAGGCGTTCCTCATCGTTTTCAGGGCGTTTTAGGGGCGTACATAAATTACCTGCTACGACCGACATAGAAGGCCGGAAGTAGTAAAATGTCACTCTGCGAGCAGGTTAGAGGCCTGGCTGATCGGACAGCTTAAGGTTGGGTACGTGCTCTCTCAAGCCCCAGAGTACAATCGATACTATCGAATGTTACTGATGCTCGGAGTGATGTTTCTATTTTGAGCCACACAATGCAAGCAGCTAATAATCGTTTGTTGTAGCTAATAACACTGCTAATTGGCTTGTAATTGATTCAGCTGCGTTTGCATTAGCGAATAATAAGAATAAATACATTTCAGGGGAATGGCTTATTCTATGCAGTTTTTTGGTAATTTTTGGAATAATTTGTACACAACACAAGCGGCCGCAACCATCAGAAGAAAATTAACATACAGCGACTGACAATGACTGACAACGATTGACTCGATCGCTAGCTGCTATCACTCGCTAGCTAGAGGAGGTGCATTGTTCACGTATGGGCGTCACTTTGGTTACGACCGACCGGCCGTGCGATCGCTTCCTTTTTCAGTTTTGCGGTCGTTAGGCGTACGACCGAGCGGCCGCTTACGACCGACTCTGAATGAGGTCCCAAGTCCCAACAGTTTAGACCAAAAATGTATCACCTACACAGAGATGGTGAAAACTAATTTGTGATAATTCCTATGGAATACTTCGGACAGTGGCTAATTGGATAGTATGATAACCATTTTTGGAGAAAAGTTTTCACAGAAAAACGGGTTATCGCGGCTAATTGGATACCCCCCTATGTGTACATTTGCTCTCGATATAACCAACATTTTGTGTTATATATGAGCACTGGATGTTGGCTGCACCTTTTTCTCTGCGGTCCTACAGCTTCTGGGCTGTGTACAAGTTGGTGGCCGCCTTGTCACCTTGTATGTTACAGGCTTTTCCCCTGCTGACTCTCCTTGTAACATGTCCTTGTTCTCTCTCTTCTTCTTCCCAGCTGGTATTTCCTTCTGTTCCTGTTTAAGACGAAGTTCTTCTAGTTGTTGCCTATGAGGGAAAATATTCGACAATGTATCTTTTAGTGTAGATATGGTAATGTCATTATATTAGACAATATGCCATCAGGACAGTGGCATTTTGTAACCACCAATACAGGGCCATCTTAACAGCATTGTAGGCGCTTGGCAAACCAATGCCCTGCTTGCCACCCTCCCCTCCCCGTTCATGGGAATAACATTTTATACAGTCAATAAAATTTGAAACCTTTAGATTTATTGGTACTTTCAACAAAATCAATGTTTGAAAAAAAAATTACGTAAAGCGAGGATTACGGATTCCATCTCCCTCTTCTCTGCACTGCAGCTGTGATTAAAGTATGGGGGCCCCTAAGAGAGGGGAGCCCAGGCGGACATGGCACCCCACCCCCAGCCCTTTATACCGGCTCTGTGGCTGTAGCCTGGGAGGCAGGTACAAAATGATTGTGTGTAATTTGCAATCAAAGCGGCCGGGGAACATCTTTCTCTGGCTGCCTTTCAGCCGGCTGCCCCATGCACGGAACGAGCGGCCACACATTGCATGAAAATGCCCCCCCAGCCCACCCCTGGTCGAAGGCCCCTACAATTGTGGGGTCCTGGGCAGCTGCCCATTATGCCCATACATTAAGATGGCCCTGCACCAATATCGCCAATTTTCCCTCACACTCCATAGAGGTGTCCAGAAAAATTAGTGATGTTGAGCTTCCATTGCAGCTGCACATTGTAGAGAATTGAATACAGGCCTATCAATGTTCAATGTGATATTATTAAATGACAGTTATGACAGGAAATATTTAAATCACAGGAGCCAATTAGTCCCAGTGACTCATATATGCTGGTGTCAGCATCCTTCATTACAGGAGTAACGCGTGTGAGACATTACCTAGCACACTCTTCTCTGGCCCTTGAAGCAGCAGTTTCCTGGAACAAAGACCCGCTGTGCTTGAAGAACTGCTCATATTTGGCTCCTTTGGGATGTGGGTAAATACGTTCATAACCTCCCAGGTGGCTGTCTTCATATTTTTGCACTTGGTCCAGCCAAGCGGCCTGTGTACTTTCCAAATGCTCACGTCTGTGTTAAAAGAACGTGTATAAATATAAGAGCAGACAGTTAAACAGCTGGTTACTGAAATGAATACACAGACATGGAATGGAAAATGAATCAGCTGTGTAATATGTTGTTGATTGTTTGCATGCATTGTCCCTGTGGACAGGATATATGATATACAAATAAAACAGACCAGTATTAAGTGAACATGTTGTATTGACTTTGGGCTTCACCGTAATGTCACCAGTTTCTTGTGAATTTGATAGACTTTGTTAAAACCAAAACACATTCTATTATTTTCCCCACCCATCCTTTTCTGATCCTGCCACCCCCATCACGTTCAGATCCTGACACCTCCACCATCCTGTTCTGATACTGACATCCCCACCATCCTGTTCTGATCCTGACACCCCCATCCCGTTCTGATCCTGACACCCCCACCATCCCGTTCTGATCCTGAAACCCTCACCATCACGTTCTGATCCTGACACCCCCACCATCCTCTTCTGATACTGACACCCCCACCATCCCGTTCTGATCCTGACACCCCCACCATCCTGTTCTGATCCTGACACCCCCACCATCCTGTTCTGATCCTGACACCCCCACCATCCTGTTCTGATCCTGACACCCCCATCCCGTTCTGATCCTGACACCCCCACCATCCTGTTCTGATCCTGACACCCCCACCATCCCGTTCTGATCCTGACACCCCCACCATCCCGTTCTGATCCTGACACCCCCACCATCCCGTTCTGATCCTGACACCCCCACCATCCCGTTCTGATCCTGACACCCCCACCATCCTGTTCTGATCCTGACACCCCCACCATCCTGTTCTGATCCTGACACCCCCACCATCCCGTTCTGATCCTGACACCCCCACCATCCTGTTCTGATCCTGACACCCCCACCATCCCGTTCTGATCCTGACACCCCCACCATCCCGTTCTGATCCTGACACCCCCACCATCCCGTTCTGATCCTGACACCCCCATCACGTTCAAATCCTGACACCCCCACCATGCTGTTCTGATACTGACACCCCCATCCTGTTCTGATCCTGACACCCCCACTACCCCGGTCTGATCCTGACACCCCCACCATTCTGTTCTGATCCTGACACCCCCATCCCGTTCTGATCCTGACACCCCACATTCCGTTCTGATCCTGACACCCTCACCATCCCGTTCTGATCCTGACACCCCCACCATCCCGTTCTGATCCTGACACCCCCACCATCCTGTTCTGATCCTGACACCCCCACCATCCCGTTCTGATCCTGACACCCCCACCATCCCGTTCTGATCTTGACACCCCCACCATCCCGTTCTGATCCTGACACCCCCACCATCCTGTTCTGATCCTGACACCCCCATGAGAGACCATCGGGCTTGCGACGAGACCCTTGCAGTAGGGTCTCGTTGCCGCAAGCCCCAGTGGACTTCCTGCACTATTAGAGCAGGAAGTCCACCTATTGACATCACTAGTGATGTCAGTAGGGCCGCCCACAAACGGAGGCTTTCCTGCAGAAACGCCTCCGGTTGCTCAGCCACCCCCCTTCCCCGCCTTCCAAACGGGGCAGCTGTCAATCAACATCGACAGCTGCCCTTTTTGGATGCGAGCACCGGAGCGATTGCTTTTTGCGCTTGCTCCGGGGCTCACGCATGCGCACTGGGCCATCATCGACCCGCTTGCGAGTGGGTATGAAGCAGGCCCACTGTCTGTATGTTGCGGCAGAAACTGAGATTCATCAGACCTGGTCACGTTTATCCAATCTTCAACTGACGAGTTGTGTTGAGCCTGTGCTCACTGTAACCTCAGTCTATGTTCTTAGCTGACAGGAGTGGGACCAGGTGTGGGCTTTTGCTGCTGTAGCCCTTCCACTTGGTTCTATGGGCCCGATTCAGACCCGCTCGCTAGATGCGTTCGCACGCAGCCAAAGTATGCAAATCCCGCGATCGCACGGCAAGGCATTAGCACGCCCACTATGTCCTGGCGTGAGATCGCGTTGTGTATTTAGACGCCCACCAGCCTGTCTTAAGACGCGCACTTATACACGTCATCTCCAGGAAGTGTATGCAACAATCGGTAACATCGAGTACCATCGGAAGCAAGCGCAGCACTTGTGGCTGACCATACCCTACCGCAAGCACTGCAAGTGCTTCAGTGTGAAATTCCACCATGTGACGTGTACTATGATGCTGCATCTTAATTATGCACGCCTCTGAAACGGCGTTAAGATGTTCAGACACGCCTGCGTTCGCACAGCCACTCCCCTGTTTCCATCGACCAACCCGTCACCACCCACAAAAGGCTCTTCCTGTCACTCAATCTAGCAAGGCGTCTATATACTAGGTACGATTGGGCTGATTGATGTTCGGGAAGATGCGCAGGCGCCAGACCCGTTCTGCGCATGTGCAGAACGGGTCTGCGAGCCCGCACGTAAACTTGCAGCAGACTGTCAGTGATTGACAGTCTGCTGCCGTTTGGGGGCAGGGAGAGGGCGGTGATGCCATCCGTTTCCCGAAACGGCGGCGTGTCACCGCCATTGTGGGGAGGGAAGAAGCCAGGATCTCCGTCGGCTGACAGGGATTTCCTGGAATCTTCCTCTACACTGCGGCGGTCGGCTGCGGGACCCCATGGGTCACAGCAGCCGGCCAATGGTACGCAGATTATCCGATGCTGCGTTGGACAACGCAGCTCGGATAAGTAATGCACAGGAGGCGTGATGCCTCCAACTGCATTACCATATCTGCAAGGATCGCAATTGCAAAGCTGCTTGCGTGCATACATTATCTATCGATAGCCTGAGTGCAGCTTTGCAATTACGATCCTTGCAGAATCAGGCCTGTATATTTTTTATGCATTGAGTTTTCCACGATTGGCTGATTAGAAATTTGCAATAATGAAGTAGATATACAGGGGTACTCAGAGGCATCGAGAGGTGAAGGAGGGTACTACTTACCCAGGCCCAGGTCAGTTGGAGGGGCCCGACAGGGGACTGGGTCAGTGCCCACCCTCACTTTTTTGCCCACTACCGCTGGCTGCGTCTGTATAGCAGCGCAGCCGATGCGTCACATCGGACAGTGAGAGCAGCAACTGCTGCTGCAGCAGTCTCCTTTCGCTGCCCGAGGTGCCGCTGGGATTGTGCTGTTATACAGGTGCGGCCAGCGGTAGTGGGCAGAGAAGACAAGTGTTACAGGTGGGGACGATCACACTGATCGCCCCCCTCACCTGGCGATGATTCCCTGTGCTGAGTGCCGCTCATAGTAATTTTGGGGGATGAGGCCTCCTGGGTTTGGCCATGCTTCCCAGTATCCAGGCCGGTCAGAGATCTTGACGGTCCCGGGTGAACCTAATAAGGTGGCACTGAATGTATATTGCTCATCATAGAAAAGAAGGTTCATCTCAATAATATAGTCTGTTTTCAAAGTAAGTCACATTCCCCACATACTTAATGGTGAGCTTTACAAAATATGTTATAGCTATTCAAGTAATGTGTAGTACAAATTTCATACAATGTAGTCAAATATTCAAACTAAGTCTATTTCATGGACTACATGGTAACGGGACTGAAAGGGGAATGTGTCATTGTCACCTAGCTTCCTTTTGGGGATTACGCTGCAGTAAACGCTCCTTTACTCTACGTTTGTCTTCCTCAAGAACCTTCCTTTTGTCACAAGCCCGGAGGTTGATCAAGTTAAGCGTATCATAAAGTAACGCATCCTTCACTTCTCGATCCAAACGTGAGTCTGTGGTAAAACTTGGGGAATGATTCACCTGTGCAACAGAAGTAGTTTATATTAATTTACATGAAAATATATATATTTTTACATGTTATATGTATATATAACTTCCACATGCTATATATAATACATATATTGGCCCCTACTTATTAATGATCGCTATTGCAATGTGATCTGGGCATGACATTACTGCCCATGATCACATTGCAACATGCGATCATAGCGCCCGGATGTATCATCCGCCACATGCAGGAACACGGGCTCCGTCCATGCGATGTGCCGGAGAGCTGCCAAGGCTGCTGCGCATGTGCAGTCACGATGACTGTACTTGCACGGCCGCCACTGCCGGGGAGGGTTCCAGAGGAACCCTTCCGTCGGCTAATTATTTGTGGTGTAGCCCATAGGCTACAGCGGCTAAAGCCATCTTCAGATGCATTCCGGATGATGGTAAATTTGGCAGCATCACATCCCCCATAGAAACCTATGGGGGATGTGTCTGCCTGTGGGAATGGAGGGATCACAGCAGGTATCAAAGATACTTGCTGTGGTCCCTCCTTCATACAACTGGGGGAAACTTGTGATTAACCCACGAAAACAGGTGTTTTCGGGGATTAAACCACAAATATACAATGATAAATGGGCCCCATTATGTTCAATAAAATACATAGCCTACACATATAGAATTATTTAAGAATTATATAAGAGTTAATCTCATAAGCAATTTAGGTGCATAGTTATACTTTAAAAGCTGTCCATATAATGTCAAATAACTAAATAATAAAATCTATAAACTCAACAGCACAATTTTATTACTTTTTTGATGCATAGAGAAGGGGCACCAAGGAGAAGTACCAGGGACTGGACCACCTATGGTGACCTGGCGGTTGTGATGACCAGCCGTGTCATACCGCCCCTAATCTGAATGCCCAGCACTTGCTTGGGTTAAAGTTGTGCGCAAAAACTTGGTGGTCATTGCATTCAAATACCCCCTAGGTAGTGCTGGTAGGGGCAAGAAGCAGCCGCACTAGAGTCCGAGGCTGCTCTCTGCGCCCTGAACAAGAGACATTCCGTTTTACCTCTAGTATCCAAGGCTTTAACTTTTTATCCAGAAGAATGTCAAATCCTAGGATCTCAAAGCAAGCACTACCAGCAATATGGTTCGGGAAGCAGGTGCGATAGTTGTGTTTCAGGATAGGATGGGCAGAAAGAAGAGTCTTTATAATAGCATCTTCAATGTCCTCCCACAGTTTGTTTGTGTCATAACTGTTGTTTTCCAGCCAGCTCCTTAGAGTTGATAGTTTTCTATTTAAAGAAAACATAAAATCATTGTGATTTTGCCAAACAGTTGAGTATGGTCATGTGCTTTACTGCTTAGTTAAGAGGGACAAATACCCCAACAATAAATTAGGTGTATGACCTTTAATTCTACTTTGTTTTGCATGTTTGGAATCTAATACTTCCAAATTAAACATAAATTAACAGTTTTTATACGTAGAAGAGCATAAGTGTGTATTCCTCGTGACAGTGTGCAGCCATCTTTAAATTACCGTTTACTTCCTGTTAAGTCATCTCTGACAAAGTTTTCATTTTGCTTGTTGATTGCATAATTGGTCAGGTGCATACAGACATCGTCCTGTCAAAATGAAGATTAAATTTAAGATTATCATATTATTTCATTTTCCATTATAACATTTTACAATCTAAAGTTTATTTCAGAGCATAGAAACAAAAAAAAAACCATATTTTTCTGTTTGGGACTAAAAAAAAAAAAAGCCTGACATTTTTACCAGATTAAGGTAGAAAAAAAATCCCTAACAATGTCATTCACACTTCGCACTATAGGGGTGATTCAGTTAGATAATACATATAGGCGTATGCAGACAGGGAAATCTCACGTTTTACTCATAGCCCCTTAGAGGTGCAGGCAAAAATAAAAGTGAGATTTCCGTATGGTAATGCCAGTAAATCTACGCAGTCACACTGCGCTGGACCTTAAGCTGAACTGAATCTGCCCCTAGGAATGCTAAACATAAACTACAAGTTATATTACTTTAAATCTGCTCATCACACTTTTAAATATATAAGGGAAAGTTTCAAGACCTATCAAATTAAACGGTATTTCAGAAAACGTTTTTTATTAAAGACATGTATCGGACTTCCTATGAGTAAGCTTCCCAAGTTTGAAGACAAAAAATTATTTGAAACTAAAGTTGGAAACACGATTAATTAATAATTAAGGGTTCTCATGGTATTGGCTTCACAGATCTATTTTATTCTATACAGGAAAGGGACAACAGTAAAATATTGTAAATGTTAGCTTTGATGCACACAGTGGTATACAGACACAGTACATACCGCTGAAGTGACATGACCTGCTTTTATATCCCAGGAAAACAGCAAGATGAAAACACTCTTCAATATTTTAGAATGTTTTTCACATTACTGAAGCAAGAAAAAATCCTTAAGGAGCAATTTAAGTGCTTATAAATAAATTAGTTCCTTTATCGCACTGAATTTTTTTCGCCCTTTAAAGTGAATTTTTGTTTATGAGCTTCAGTGCAAGAATAGGTGCAATAGGTGTACTAACAAATGAACACCCTACATCCAGCCATCTTTTCCGATTAGTTATACAGAGGTTCCCAAACGCGGTCCTCAAGGCTCCCCAACAGTTCTGCAGCTGCAGTTACCTTGTCTTACATATCTATGCACTTCTCTGTAAAACTAGCTGCACACAATTAGGCATGTTATGTCACTAAGGAGCATTTGTCTGCTTCAGCTGTCTTTCTTCTGGGTGTAAATGCTGGATAATGCTTTTTATAGAAAATCTGCTCTTGTGGAACCATCCAGGCAAACCAATAAGAAAGTATCTTTTTATATATGGTGATTTTTTTATTGTAAAGGGAAAATGCTGCAGAACAAAATGCTCCTTACCTTATTACCGCTAAATGGATTTTACTGGGTCTAATAATCATAGCCACATTAATACAGCAGAAGAGAATAACTACTGGTGTATCATGAATTACTAATTCTGCATTGTTTATGACAATAGCATATTAAACAAAAACATGTGAGCTGGTGCTGCTGTGCCATGGGCATCTTGTGTTTTGCATTCTCATGCCAAGCTTTGTCAGCTCTCAATAGCTCAACATCCACTACTGTATAATTACAGGTCACAGGATCCATTGGGGATTGACGTAAAGTGAGATTGGAATATAATCTATTTACAAGTCCTGACCTGCCGTTTCTCATGTAAATTGTCATTTAGAATCTATCATGCAGAAACAATTGTTGCTGTTTGATTTTTTTTCTATGCACTAATGAATCAGCCCTTTACAACCTATTATGCTGCCTAATTAATTTTCCAAAGGTTATTTACCAAATTATGGAGACTTGGTTCTGTGTAGCTCATAGTTGCAAAACGCGCCAGTCCTTCCTTGTAGATGAAAATGCGCAGAGGTTCACAAGATGTCACTAAGACGTATATCCGCAGATCGAATTTATACCCATCAATGAGGAATGGCTGTGCAAATGAATAATAATAAATGAGTGTCACATGAACAGCAAAACTGTGTATTAGAGTTGTTACTTGTATAAGTAACATGCTACTTTTATTCAGAATCTAATACATGGTTTGTGCACATAAAATAAACAAATCTTTCTCCGTAGCGCAGGGATGGGGAACCTCCTGCCCAGGGGCCATAGAAGACCCGTGGGATCATTTGGTCTGGCCCTCTGACCATTTTTTCTGCTAGCCTCATCTGGCTAGCAGGGTGCCTAGAATGGCACACTGTAGCCAGAATCTATGCAGCAGCATCCTTAGGACACTTCAGTTGGTCACACTGCTGACCTTACAGCTCCCTGGAGCATCCTCATGATGCTCCGGGCATTGCTGTAATTACCGGCGATTGTGGTCCTGCCCATCACACGGAGGGGCCGTGGCCTGCACCGAGCCCACAAATAATGTTATATATGTCAAAATGGCCCTCAGCATAAAAAAGGTTCCCCACGCCTGCCGTAGTGCTTTCGACTATTACCTTGGCAACATACTACTAACAGAACAGGTGATCATGGTTACCTTGGAGATATATTGCTGACAGATCATGTGATCTCCATGTTTAATGTCCTTTAAGTTTTTGGATAGAAAAATACCCCTGCCTTGGCAACCACTATCAGGCTTGCAGATGTACGTTTTATTTTTCTTTGTGCGACAGTAAGCCTGTAAATCACCATAACTGCAGTGAAGGGACAAAGAGAGACAAGGTCAAAACCATTGGTATAAATCATAATAACACCTTTAACCAATGTAGATATATATATAATTCACAGATACCATACTGTATAAACTGACAGGGTGATGAAATGTTACCTTCAGGTCTCACTCTTATACGTGTTTGGTATATTTTTATGGATCTGTATTTATTATTATGAAGGGAGACTGTTACCCATAAATAGACGAAATAAAGTGAATGTATATTACTCGTTCTCTGAAGCTTGCTTTCCTTATATTCATATCAGTACTCTCTACCCTACAAGCTGATCCTCACGCTCTGTACAGAAGATAAACGAAATGACTGTATAGGAGTGGAGAGGGTTAAACTTCCTAGGCTGGGGGCAGACCAGTGTGGGGAATCATGTGATAATTAGGGCCTATGGGTTCTTAGGATTGTAGGTTTTAGCAGGGATATTAGAGTTTGTTGGAGGCGGAGTCAGCCTCTTTTGTTCCTGTCTTCAGAGTTAGTAAGTGTTATTACTGAGCTCTGTGTTGCTGGGCAGTTTATATCAGAGTCCTACTTCTGTAACCTCCCCCCATTTGCCTGTGTTTCTTTCTTTCTTTAATTCCACTTCCTATCTCTATTGTGTTAAAAGAATATCCTGTGCTCCCTATTTTTGTGACCCTGATTTCTTTGCCCCACAATTACAACCCCCCCCATTTGTGTCATGCCCCGCCCCAGGCACGCAGCGCGGACCCCTGCCCGTTACCGGGTACCGGAGGCTAATGCTGGTGCCATAGTGGGAGCTCTTGATCGGCAGGATGGTACTGAGGTGGCCAGTGGGGAGTCCCCGGCGCCACAGCGGCGGCAAAGCTTAGGCGTGGCTGCACTGTGCAGCCGCGAGCGGGGGTCAGGTGCGGTGGCTCAGAGCCTGATAAGACCCTGCGAGTGGGCAGAGCCGCCGCAATGAGGCCGGTGACTGCTCGCCCGCAGAGGTTAGGCGCAGCGGCTCTGAGCAGCAGTTAGTGAGCCCGCGGGCGGGCAGAGCCGCCGCAGGGAGGTAGGTCAGCGGATGCTCGCCCCCCGCGGGTGCAGAGCCTACAGGGGTGCGCACGCTCCTTTAGAGGAGGTGTAGGGAGTAGGGCTAGTGCCCGGATGGGCAGCGGGGATCATCCCCGCAGTTCAGGTAGTGAGGGAGGTGAGAGACCTGGCCCTGTCAGTAGTGTAAGGGCTAGGTCAGGCAGGGAGGCTGGCGACCATTACAGGGCAGTAGGAGCAGGCATAGGAGGGGAGGGGCTAGGAGACAATATGGAGGATGATTGGCAGGCTGTGCACAGCTCTGATGGCAGCAGCCTGTCTGGTCCTGTTGTACAGCCTGAATCCACTGCTGCTGGTCAGCGCTCAGCGTGTAGGGGCGGGAGAAGCATTCCTGCGGTTGCAGTTTCCGGCTCGGTGGATATGCAGTCCAGTAGTGGGCTTCCTAGTCAGGCTTTTGACCCTGCAGCGTTTGCGGCCATGATGTTATCTATGGCATCTGCATTTGCTCCCATGGTGGCGGCATTGGGTCCTAACTATGCAGCTAGTGTGGGAGTAGATCAAGGGCAGCGTTCCATTCCTGCTAATCTAGGGCCTGCTGTAAATCAGTTCATGCAGGCTTGTAGAGCTATGGCTGCTGCTGCGGCTTAGTTGGCAGCTGGTCCGGAGATGTCTGTGGTGCCTACTGCTGTTTCTTCTCTTGCCGTGTTGGCTGAGTCCGGGGTTTCGGCCCTGGGGCCAGCTTTACTGTCTTTTTCAGATGCTGTTGATGGCGGGACTATGGAGCAGGATTACAGCGTCGAGGAGGTGTCATCATCGGCAGCTTCCGGGGGTGACAAGGCTGGGTCGTCAGGTGTGACCTCAGAGGTTTTTGATGATGATATTTCTGATTCTGCCTCCTCTTTCTCCTCTGTTTCGGACTTGTCATCGTCTTCTTCCTCCTTGGCTTCTTCAGCCAGCAGCGCGATGAAGGCGCGGATGAGGGCTGCTAGATATGCACGACGAGAGGCGGCAAGGCGCGATAAGAGGGCAAAACGATGGCGTAAGGGGAATAGTTTGCGTAAGTCCAGGTAGCGCCAGTGTCAGCCAGGTGTGGTGTATTGCGGCAATACAGCGGTTTTGCGGGGTTTGCGTGCTTATTGCAAGAAGAAAATTAGGAAGGGCGATTACGTGGACATGTTTATCTTAACTGAGCAAGCCAAAAAGATTTTAAAGCAGCTAAGCTTAAAGGCGGTGTGGGGGTGGAATATTTTCGCTCTTATGATAACTGGCTGGCTGGGTTTTTGCGTATTCGCGGCATGCTACCTGAAAGATCGCCCAGGGGAGCACCTGAACGTAATACGGTATATCCACCTGATTCACGGGATGCAGCGTAAATCCAGGGGCAACGCCTGGAGGACCTTTGATGGGGAGTTTAAGCGCAAGCAGGACGGATCAAAAAACTTAGATTTCGGGTGCAAGGATGTGGAAGTGTGGCTTGACGTCACAGAACCACCTAAAGGTGGAGCGGAGGAGTCTCGGGCAGGCGGGGATACTAATAAGGGGGGGTCTGGTGCGTGGCACCCAAATTCTGATCCCTTCCCTGGGCGCCGGCAGACGGGCCCCGGGCGGCTTTCCGGGCAGACGCTTGTTAAGGGTAAATATTTTGCTTTTAATAATGCCACCTGTCCCCGGGGCCAACGGTGTCGTTTTCGACACCTTTGCTTGCATTGTAATGGATTGCACCCCGCCTCTAATTGCTTCCGGTTGTCGGCCCAACAGTGATCCAAGTCGGGAGGAGGAGCTATTCCCAAAGCCGGAGGTAGCGCAGGCGCTAAATAGGGCCCCAACACCTATCCGTTTGGATGCTATGTCCAGGTGGCTAGGGTGGTACCCTAATAGACAGGACGCTGAATTTCGTTTTTCGGGTTCGAGTTGGGTTTTAGTTTACCCGTTATAGGCAAAGTTTGAGTCTGTTCCCCAAGGAATTTACAATCTGCTCGAGTTTTTCCTGAAGTCCTTCAGGCAAAGATCGAGAAAGAAGTTCAGTTAGGACGGATGGCGGGTCCCTTTGCACATCCTCCAGTGGGGAACCTGATTCTTTCCCCGGTGGGGGTGTTGCCCAAGAATACTCCAGGAAAATTTCGGCTGATCCGGCATCTGTGTTATCCATCGGGGTCCTCAGTTAATGATGCTATACCTCCTGAACACTGTTCAGTGAGGTATCAGTCTTTTGATGATGCTTTCAGTATCGTTAGGGCATATGGATGTGGGGCCCTCATGGCTGAGATGGATGTTGAATCAGCCTTTTCGTTTGCTCCCTTTGCGACCTGAATCGTTTAGGTTCAGGGTTTTCGCATTGGGGGGGAATACTTCATAGTAAGTGCTTGCCTATGGGGTGTTCGATTTCCTGCGCATTTTTTGAAAGTTTAGCACCTTCCTTCATTGGTGCATGGATTTTTCTTGTGGGGATCATGGGATAGCGATGACTTCCTCTGCGTGGGCCCCGCTGGTTCAGAGCGTTGTAACGAGCTACTTGGTTCCATGAGAGCGCTGTTTTTTCTTTTTTCTTGTACCAATGGCAGATGAGAAGACAGAGGGTCCCCTCTCGTGTTTGTTGTTTTTTAGGTATCAGGATTGATACCTTGTCCGGCTCCTGTCGTCTTCCGCGATGATAAAGTTGACAATTTGCGAAAATCCATTTCAGAGAGTTTGGTTGCGCGTAAAATTTGTCCCAATCGCTTTTGGGTTGAATGAACTTTGCCTGTAGAGTTATACCAATGGGTATAGCATTTTGCCGAAAGCTAGAGAGGGCCACAGCGGGGGTTTCCAGACCGCACCATTTGATCGGTTTATCATCAAAAATAAAAAGAGACCTGAAAGTTTGGGTTTCCTTTCTGGCGGATTTTAATGGGGTCAGGGTCTGGTATCCCCTCTTGTGGACAATGTGGATTTGTAGCTGTTTACTGATGCAGCAGGATCTTCGAGGTTCGGTTGCTACCTGAAGGGATCCTGGTGCATCGCAACTTGGCCGGAGGAGTGGGTTCGTACAGGTTTGACAAGGGATATGTTGCTCTTAGAGTTGTTCCCAATAATGGTGGCCTTGGAGGTCTGGTGCGAGCGCATCTGCAATCGCAGCATTTTGTTCAGATGTGACAATCTGGGCGTGGTGCATGCGATAAATGGTCAGAGAGCAAAGTTTTTGTGGGTTTCGCGTGTGAGAGTGGGAAGTTTTTTCCGTGGACAAGGCCTCGGTGGTAAGGGTCAGCATCAGTTGATGCTTTCTTTTATTTGGCAGCTGTACATATCTGGCAGGTCAAGAGCAGTAGTCTCACGATATCTGGCAGGTATTTCGTTTTCTCCAAATTGAAGGGAATCCCTGACCTTACAAGGAGTTTTGTCATCACAAAGGCCTTGAAAGGATGGGCGCACGCTGAGCCAGTTACCCCCGATAAAAGACGGCCCATAGACATTTCCTTGTCACCGTCCATCCTAGGAGCAGTTGCGGACGTGGCGGTTCCGGTTTCGAAACGCTTTTGTTTGAGTTAGCTTTCTCCATGGCTTTTCATGGTGCTTTCCGGGTGTCAGAATTAGTTGCTCCCTCCAAATGGAGGGATTCAACTATGCTTCGTTCGGATATGAAGGTGAGTGAGAGGTCCTTGCTGTGCAGATTGCGTCGTTCTAAGACTGATCAGCTAGGCAGGGGTTGCTGGATAACATTGGTCCCCTCGGCGGATGGTCAAATTTGTCCGGTCGGCTTGGCCACTCATTATGCATCGGTTAGACCTTCAGCGGAGGGCTCATGGCTGATGCATTGCGATGGGCTTCCACTGACAGAATTTCAGTTTAGCTGGATGCTGCGGCGATGTCTTTGCAGCGTGGGCCTCTCACCAGGGGAATTCGGCACGCAGTCATTTCGAATCGGTGCTGCCGCTTCCGCCGCCACTGCGGGATCAGATTCAGGCTTTGGGCAGGTGGAAATCAGCCAGTGATAAGTGTTACATTCGGCCAAATCGTTGAGGTTTAATGTCGGGCATGCATGTTAATTATGGTTTGTTATGTGTTTACTAAATGTCATTGGTCCTGGTCTTGTCTGTTCTTCCCTTGTCTTTCCTACTCGGGGATTAGCTACTCACCATTGATTTCAGTGGGAGTCTGGAGAGTTTTGACGATTTTTTTTACCTGATCTGACAGACTTAATTCGGCTATTTGATTCACTATGATAATTATATGTCCCTCAGCAGGTTTTACGTTTTCTCTCCGGTCGAGTTCATTTGTGTTATCCCTAACCCCTCCCCCCCCTGCCATTTTATTGTTTTAACTTATCCTCTTGTGTCTTCATGTCGCTTCAGATTGGCACAGAAGCTTGTTGATCTTTAAAGATTCAGAACAAAATTTTTCTTTTTGGCAGATCCTCACTAATATGTTCCCCGTTAGATATACATTATTAAATATGCTAAGATTTTTACAATAACTTTAATCTTTTCATTGTTTTTCCCTCATTTATAGGAATGGCTAGTGATGATTGTACTGTATGGATAGTTGGCCATTCATTTGTTTTTGGGCAACTCAGTTCATGACCGCGCAGGAGGCGCCATTGTTTCCGGGATCTAGTGGAGTTAGATGGCTAGGGATCAGAGGTATGTTGAGGGAGAGCCTTAAGCCTACACTCTTGCAGCAGCTTTAGCGGTATGGCTTGCCAAGAGTCTTGGTGATACATCTAGGCGGGAATGTTCAGGGCAAGGGACATCTCTGGAGTTAAGGCATGCGGTGGTGGATGCGGTGGTGGATGATTTGGGTCAGATTATGATGGCTTGGCCATCTTGCAAAATAGTCTGGGCTTTCATGGTCCCTAGATTGTTGGCGTGGTGTGGTTATCGGCAGAGCCATTGATAAAGCTCGGAAAAAAAGTGAACTTGGCTGTTTCAAAATATGTGTTGAGAAATGGCGGGGCGGTGGTCAGACATACTAGGATTAAATTTAGGTATACTTACCTTTTACGGTCTCACGGGGTACACTTAGCTAAGGAAGGTTTGGTTCTTTTTCTTGAGGATCTGTTTGAGGTTGTGGTTTCTGTGCATTAGTTCTATGGTGGCGGTGCAAGGTTTCTGTTAGCAGAACCTTGCTTTTGGCGGGAAAGAACGGCAGGTTACCTATTAGCACTGTGAATATTGGTTTACTTTTTGTTTCGCTCACCTTCGTTGACTGTTAAAGTCTGCTGGACCACCCCGCCGGGGGCAGCATCATCACCTTTCCGGGTGGGTAGTCAAGGTAGAAGGCTTGAGCGTATTGTGTTGTGGTTAGAGTGTTTATAGTGTTAGGTTTGGGCTGTTGATAGCCGTTCTTTCTTTGCCACCATATTTCAATTAATTTAATTAATTTTAGTAATTAATTCATTATCTGTTAATTAAATAAAATAGCTAACAATTCTGCCAAATACAAGTCTCTGTGTCTTTATTTCAATTGAGTATGTTTTATTGTCAATGATTCACGCACTGGTCAATCCTCAGACGATGGGAGGTTTAGATAAACGAAATGACTGTATAGGAGTGGAGAGGGTTAAACTTCCTAGGCTGGGGGCAGACCAGTGTGGGGAATCATGTGATAATTAGGGCCTATGGGTTCTTAGGATTGTAGGTTTTAGCAGGGATATTAGAGTTTGTTGGAGGCGGAGTCAGCCTCTTTTGTTCCTGTCTTCCCACCCTCCCTCCCTAAATTTTATGTTATGTGCTCTCTTTGATTTGGGTTTGGTGATTTCTTCGTTGGCTATTTTAGGCAGGAAAGAACGGCAGGTTACCTATTAGCACTGTGAATATTGGTTTACTTTTTGTTTCGCTCACCTTCGTTGACTGTTAAAGTCTGCTGGACCACCCCGCCGGGGGCAGCATCATCACCTTTCCGGGTGGGTAGTCAAGGTAGAAGGCTTGAGCGTATTGTGTTGTGGTTAGAGTGTTTATAGTGTTAGGTTTGGGCTGTTGATAGCCGTTCTTTCTTTGCCACCATATTTCAATTAATTTAATTAATTTTAGTAATTAATTCATTATCTGTTAATTAAATAAAATAGCTAACAATTCTGCCAAATACAAGTCTCTGTGTCTTTATTTCAATTGAGTATGTTTTATTGTCAATGATTCACGCACTGGTCAATCCTCAGACGATGGGAGGTTTAGTACTTACTCTGCAGGCAGGCACCATGTTCGAGGAAAAATGTTATAGTCTTTAGGAAAAAGTTTTAACAGTCGATTCATATTTCTTGCCAGCAAATCCTTTCTGCAGATCTCACTCATTCCTGGGAAGTGGTTGATTTTCTGTCAATACAAAGTAAAGAAAATTAATATATATATACAAATACTGTACATGCAAAGCAAAGAATTTTTAACCTGTCACCGGTCACATGCTCTTTGCAGGGCAGACTTGCCTGAAATCTCTTCATGTCCATTACACGCTCTAGAGAGACTGAGCAGTCTGTCCAGTAAACTGTCCACTCTTCTTCCTCTCCAACTTCCTTTAGTCCACAAAGACGGGAAGCTCGACGCACTGAAACACAAGCATGTACCAAGAGGCTGCGATCAGACACATCTACATTTCACATCTTTCTACTTCACGATTAAAAGAAAGAAGTTTTTAGTAAGAGGCCAGTACATGATGTTCATCTGAGTGATGTCATTTCACAGTGCAGAATCAGCTCTGGTCTTGCGATGCACCTAAATTTGCTCACTTGCACCTAGATTTCCACGAATGTGTATAGCATTTGCAGAGGTCATAAACTTGCAAGCAAAGTCCAAAGTACAGCCCAACTTTTGAATAAGCTTTGCCTAGTTGACTGGTATAGGTTTATTGCAAAACCTCATACAAAAGTAACAATTATAATTTTTTTAAGATAACTGAGAAGCCAAAACTCAGCCAGCTATAGAAACAAGGGGGTATATTTACTAAAGTGTGGGTTATTAGAAGTGGAGATGTTGCCCACAGCAACCAATCAAATTCTAGCTATTATCTTCTAGATCACAGGTTCTCAACCTCGGTCCTCAGGACCCCAAACAGTACATGTTTTCCAGATCTCCTCACAGAATCGCAGGTGAAATAATTAGCTCCACCTGTGGATCTTTTAATATGTGTTAGTGAGTAATGAGTACACCTGTGCACCTGCTGGATGATCTGGAAAACGTTAAATGTGTGGGGTTCTGAGGACCGAGTTTGAGAACCACTGTTCTAGATGGTGCTAGATAAATGTTAAGTAGAATCTGAATCCAAGTTCTCTTGTAACATTTGCAAAGGAAGAGTGCAAAAATGAGATTTAATTTTGCAGAGTAGAATAAAAAATAAAAAGTAAAGGAGAGGGACAGAGGGTGCTTTTTAGGAATGCCCTTTCTGTATGGAGTGTTGCCTGCTCATTTTCACCCAGCAAAAGGACTTCATTTTTTTTTTATTTTATAAAACAAAACTTAATTAGTCTTGGAGTGAATTATAAGTGATATTATAAACATACAATTGTAATGGATGGATGACTTACCGCTTTCATACTTGCAGTTTTTTAAATTTATACAAATCGTTCTATAAAATAAATAAGAGGTACATTTTTAGTTATTATTGAAAGTAGCATATAATAATAGAATACTGAAAAACAGTCAAACTGAATATAAGAAAATAAAGAGAAAAATTAAATACCATTAAATCAAAGCAGCTACAAAAAAAAAAGACAAATGTATTTTATAATAATTACGCTGCTTCCAAATGTGTAGCTCCCCAAACATTTGTATAAACCTGAAGGGAAAAAGAACAAGTAGGAAGGGATAATAGCTACTCTTCAACTAAATAAACAATACATGAAATTCCAGAACCTTTTTCACCACAACTTACCAAAATATACTAAAAAAAAAAACATAAAAGTAAACTAACATATAAAGCATAAATATAAAATACAGTCAGCAAATAGCAGCTTATAATAGATTAAATTGATAAGAACAGAGTTTAGCACGCAGTAATCAATGTATGAATTCAAGGTTCATCTCATATATCCATAACATCTCGAGCATGAAGGGTTCATGTGGAGAGAAGTATAATAAATTAAAGCACATTCCTTTATAAGTAATAAAGGATGCAGCGGCCCTCCATGGTTATCAGTATAGTAAATTACACTACTTTGTCAGGGTAAAGTGACTTATTAACAGAAAACATCAACATGGTTTATATGCATGGCTGTGCTTAGACATTCTGCTGCCAGGCAGCAACTTGTAAGAGAAATTGGTCTTCCCGATTCCTTATCCAAACTACTTTGTATACAAGTTGTGTGATATTGTATGTTTAGTCATCATTAGATCTGCCTACAATCTAAATACAAACAATTTTAAATAAATTCCTCTGATTTTTCTGCCTAAAACGTGCTGCCTGGGTGAGATGTAAGGCTGGCACATTATAGGCACACATTTGTTAATATTGAAATGTTTTACTTTTGCTAGAACACCCTGGTTTCCCATGATAAAGATGGCTGACAAAGGACAAACACCTGCGTTTTTTCTTCTTTTTCTTTGTAGACTGGTCTGCTGTGTTGGTACCCCAGTCTATCTTTGGTGTTTCCAGGATATGGGACAATTTATCCTGATTTGGGCTTTCTTCATGCAGATTGGTTTTATTAAGGTCTTTGTTCACAATAGCAGGTGCCACGTCTACTGGGGAGGTCTCACCCAAACTTTCACTCTCCGACTCATCTTCATCCTCTTCATCATCACCGGTCTCATCATCTGATACACTGCACCCTTGTGAATCGCCCTTCATGTTGTCCAGCAACACTTCAGCTGTAAAATAAGCAAATATTTTAACGAGAGAGTAATATTAAATTAGAGACTGCAAGGTCTCATGATGATGATAAATCTTGGAATACTTTAACTGCCGTATGCTATAATAACAACCAACAATATTTGATTGGGACAAACAATCATTTGTAAGTAAAGTCTTTAAAGTATATTTTTACCATCACACAACCCCCTATATGATGCATAGCTGGCAAAGTAATCTAAAAAGACATTTTACAGTATTTATTAACAGTTACATGTTTATCGAATGGTTTTATAAAACAAAGCAATGCAGAAACAAGGCTGTGCTAGCAGCTATAATTAATAATATTAATAACACACCATTGCATATTGCCGTCATTGATCTGTATAATACACCACTGCTGACATAATGGCATCTTTCCAATGAATGCAATGCAAAATATAGAAATACTAGCAGGCAGCTATGATTAATGATGCAAGGCAACAAAGATAAAGGCATTTACCTGAAACTGTAACCCCCTGCGGCAGTGTTACTTAACTTATTCAACTTCTATCCTATATCCTCAGTGCTGTAGTAACTATGGACGCGTGCTCTTCTCTCCCGGTACTCTATTCTCATAATACATTATATATGGAGATCTGCCGCCTAATGACCCCCTAATGCTGTGCCGGTCAGATGCTACTTACTGGCTACAGCGAGCTCCCAAGGACAACAACTAAGCGGTCGCCATGGAAACCGGACATTGCGGCCGCGATCAGCAGGGCGGAGAGAAGGCGGGCGGGTGTTATTAGTGGCTGGCTGGTCAGAGCCCTGGGCAGTGCTATTATTCACTACTATACAGTACAGCTGTCTGTCTATGTACCACCCCTATTTCTCTGTATACATGACACACACCACCACAGTCACAAAAACAACGTTGTGTATTGTTCTATTGTGCTTCTTTAGACAATGGCCTTGTAAATGTTCTGTATTAACAAATCTTTATTCAGGGGCACAGTAACGGGTCCTACAGGAGATTTCTTCATTTTGGAAGAAAGCAAGAAGTATATAGTAGATGTATGTGTGTGCATAGATTATAGTTAGATATGCAGATGTGTCCTCATACACTGTTGCTCAAGTTGGCCAAATAGCTTCTCTTGGTGCACCAGGTCCTGGGTGACGCGTCCGCGTCTTTCTCTCTCAAAAAGTGCATCATATTTGTGTAAATAAAACAACTCGTAACAAAACTACATCGCTAGCTTGCACTGATCATTTTGATGTGCAACATCTGATATCTGTATGTGACATTGGGGGTCTATGTACTAATGCCGCCCGACATATCGTACCGCGGATACACATTAAAACGATGTAATGAACTATCCTTTATTCCGTCCTTCGTTATCTACAATGGGGTCATGAAATTATCCGGTTGGACGTGCACCACGACCAACCGGATGATATCACATGCGACAGTGGGAGCGCGCATATTGACCGTATAAACTGAGCGATGTGTCTGACATATATCGCTCCGATTTGACCAAAAACCTATCGTGCCGACTTTGTCTAAGTGTGTACCCAACACACTTGGAGAGAGAGAAAGTTGATGGATATAAAGTACCAACCAATCAGCTCCTGTCATTTTTCAAACGGCCTGTAAAGTGACAGGAACTGATTGGTTGGTACTTTATCTCTGTCCACTTTGTCTCTCTCCAAGGCTTAGTACATCTGTCTGAATCTGTGTAAGAAGGGCTCAGATGTGCTTGGATGCGGCTTCTTCTCATGCCAAGTTCCATTTTATCTGTGACTTTAAAGTGTCCAAAAACTAATTTCTGTGTGTTTAAAGTAGCATTCCAATGTCTAGCACACTGTCAGTGTTTTTTCTCTGCGATGCGAAGAAGACACAAAATTTTGAGAAAAAAATGGTAGGCTACTCCTTTCGGAGCATCTCAGTCGCGACAGGTGTCTTGCACTGTAAGTCATATAGACGCTAGGTGTATTAGGACTCTTTGGAGGGTAATTAAATTAGAAGTGAGGGGATGAGAGTTAAAAATTACTAATTAATATTTGTGCGCCTGCAGGGGCGTATTTATAATGGGTGCAGGGTGTGCGGTGCAGGGGGGGTACGCACCACACACACTGCCCCCATATTATCTAAAACTTACCTCTCCGAGGTCCTGCGTCGGATCTCTCAGCGCTGCTGAAAATGCCAGAAAATGGCCACCACAGCTAATTTTCTGGCATTTTGCGCATGTTCTGTGAGGAATCCGCCGTAGACTCTGGGCACACTCTAGTGCCCAGAGTCTATTGATTCTGCGGTGGCCGGCCATCCGCAACAGTCGGCTACCAGGGTGAGAGGAGGGGGCCTGTGATGGGGATGCACACGGCCCCTCTCCTCTAAAAACGCCCCTGTGCACCTGAATTTATATATCCCAAGATAAGTAGCCAGAGTTATTAAATTGCTCGCACTGTAGTCCCGCAGTTTAGCAGATTTTCTGCTCACACCCTTCTGAGGTGTGAGTAGAAATCCACACTAACTAGTGCCTCTGGACTACTTCCATTGTGCAGTAACAGCATCGCACCTGGCACTTAAGCCCCAATGCTTTAGTCACGGTAAACTGCATCTCCCGACTTAAGTGAGTTTACAATTGAATAGCTTTGGGTACTTATCCCGGGAACTACATCCCCTCGTTTCTAATTGAATTGCCCCTATAATTATTAGGAATCGGCATGATTTACCTCCGGACGCATGTGCGGTGGTTGGAATTCCAACACCAGCATCTCGGCAGCAGTGGAAATCCCGATCGTCCTCAGGTAAGTATTAGCTAACCTAATTCTACCCCCTTTGGGGTGCCTAACCCTAACCTCCCCCCCAGTACCTAACCCTAATCCTCCCTCTAAGTGCCTAAACCTAACCCCCCTTCCCCGCTGCCTAAACCTAAGTCCCCCGGGGAGGGGGGGGCTAACCCTAACCTCCCCCCGGGGGTGATTAACCTTCACCCCCCTTCCCCTAGCCTAAACCTAACCTCCCGGGGGGGTGCCTAACCCTAAGTCCCCCCTGGGAACCCTAAACCTAACCCTCCCACCCCTGCAGCTATCGGCGCCCCTTCGATCAGGATGCTAGGCGTCGGGCTCCCGGCGTATGTCTAATGACAGGCGTCAGCATATCGACGCCTGTCTTTAGATCCTTGCCGGGATATGACCGTCGGGGAGCCGGCTGTCGGGATTAGGTCCGCCGGTTTCCCGATTACATACCAATTATTATTATCCTTTATATGGCACCACAATAGGTCCGCAGCTTCTTACAAAAGTACAAAGTAAACAGTATGAACAAAACAAAAAATAGTCACAGTACAAAACATAGCTGAACATGGACAAGGTTTATAAACATTGCTGCTGCAGCATTCATAAGACCCAAATAAGCAGCGGGGCAGCTGGTCCCAAAAGGTTTGGTGCTGTAGTTGCCATTGGGGAGGAGATGATGGCATAAGTGAGGGAAGGAAAACCATATGAGGGAAGAGGGCCCTCATGGGAGCTTACAAATAGATCAATAGATCAAGAAATAGAAACAATAGACAGATAAATCTACCTGTATATATATATATATATATATATATATATATTGATGATACTGGATCAGAACCTCTATATACCCCTGCCTGTACCTTCTAAAATCCTACCTATAAACCTCTAAGGATGACGTCAATTTGCGTACGCAGTCATACAGTAAATAAAAGACTCCAGACTTGGAACGTGTGGTTCCGAAGCACGAAGTATTATTCAAGTAAAAAGTACAGTCAGTTACACGCTATTGATCCATACACAATTAGACGCAAAGGAATTATACAGACCCCAAGTACAGTATACATATGCAGCGCTTTCTGGTCCAGATGTTAGGTATCAGCAAGAAACCCCTCGTCCCTCAGCATTCAGCAAGAAGACTCAGACCCAGTGCTTGAGCACACATGTTTATACCCCCCAGAATAAACAGGACAATAGAGAAGTTTGTTGCTGATATCATTGGTTCCCAGGGGAGAAGCATCTGTTACAGAGCGTTTAACAGGCTGGTTCAAATAGACTCACCCAGCCTCTAACAGCTGGTGGTCTCTGCCCTTCCCACCACCATGCTACATCCATGCAACAGTTGTTCATAAAATATACATTTTGTTGCTTGTAGTCTCTGCGGTCCATAAGTTGGGAATGCATGATGCGATCTCCACACCGATAGTACCGGAATTCTGTTGAAAGAGTACGCATCAGTTTGAAACCAAACACGGTTTTCTTAGCATGTATAAAACCTTAGTTATCAAATAACTTTATTTCACAGCATTTATACTAACTGAACCAACTTAAATCTTATACTTTAAAGCTTATTAAACCTTTTATGTGGATATGTAATGTATGAGTATGCGGGGTGTGATGTAAAGACGTATTAATGTGTGTATGAGAAATGGTGCACTTAACACTTACTAAGTGAACATCTAGCAGTGTGGATTGCTGAGCATGATAGTTCCACATGCCCACTCTGTCAGCAGTCCCCCCCCCCTTTCCCAAGCTAAAAAGAAAAACCCTTTATTCTCCCAGTCTCTTGTGTAAATGCAAATAGCCCAACTACATGACATAAACCTAAGATAACACTCTAGTCTTTGAAGTCATGTCATTGCAGGAAGCTTGCTAATGTAGGTGTGTATTCTAGCCGGACCTCCTGGAGTGAGAGCAGACGTTATTCCAGGAAGTTTATCTACACAAGCTAGTTGTCACTATTCAGCTAATGCAATGCAATTTTGGCATACTGTAAAGCCATTTCTGAAATATATCCTTTATAATACGTAAAGTCATGAAATAGGCTTTTGGTGAATTGCCGTAACTTATGGTGATGGTCACAGATGCATTCGCATGATGCTAATAGTATTATCGCCACATGTACTAAAGTGTGAGTTTATCTAAAATGGCGCTTAGGCGGCCATTTCGCAAAATGGCGTCGCTGCGATTCAATTTTAAACTGATCTTGTCTCAGTCAATAATCCAGTTTCGACAATATATATATATATATATATATATATAATATATATATATATTACTTTTGCAGTCATGCCTATTATTACATATTTGGATACTGTACAATTTTTTTTTTACAAACTCATTTTTCAGGATAAAGTGAAAGGCGATGTTTCCCACATAGCACTGTGCAGTTATCTCAAATATTCAAACTGTGAACAAATATATAAAAAAAAAACATAAAGAGCCTGAATCAGAGGTGCAGACAATTCAAGTGCAATGCTGATGTTCATGTCCTAAATCTTGGAATAAAAGCGTATCAGAAGTCCTCAAACTTCACCTTGTACTTCCATTAATTTATTCCCAACATACAGAAAAATATGAAGTATAGACCATAGTGTAATAAAAACATATAATGATATTTAATACATTGCACTTACAAACATAGATTAAAAAGTAATATATCACAAAGAGGCAGCATCTGTCACAGGTCACTCAACAATTGGCATTCTGGTTAACCTACGGTCGCGCAAAATGGCCTGCAGGAACTGAGATACCAGAGCCATTTCTAATGCGTACGGGATCGCAGTCGTAAGCTAAGTATTGCCCTGAAAACAGTCACCACACGTCTGCATTTGAGTAATTAGGAATAAAATTAGATAAAATATACCTTTGCTTTTATTTTGAAGGTCAACTCCATTTTATCAGAATTTGTAATGTAACTACCCCCCGACCTAACACTGCCCACATGTAACACTAGGTAGGTTTGTAACATATTTAAAAATATAGCTTCAAGCTGTTATTTAGCTATGACCTCAGGATACTGTGGCAGGAAAATGAAGGGGAAATTGCTCCCACTGTCTATATACTGTTACAATACTGTAGCTTTGCTGGTTGTCCAGAATTACCAACTAGAAATGCAAAAATACATCAGACTGTTACAGGTACATGTAACTTCAAAACAAAGTTAAATTGTTAATGAGGTCAGGAGGCATGTAATATTAATATTCTAAAAATATAGAATATTATTATTATTATTATTATTACTATTAGTCCTTCACAGACATTTTACAGTGTTGATCAAAAAGATTTGTGTGGTGTGCCGCGGCCATTTTCCCAATGATTTTTTGCTGCTCTGTAGCGGCGGTCTGGCGCTGCGGAGCAGCACTTCGGATTCTACGGAGAGGTAAGTATTTATTAACTATGGGTGCAGGGTGTGTGGTGTGGGTCCCCCTGGACCCAGGAGCCTGTGTGCACCACACACCTTTCACCCATTATAAAGACGCCTATGCCCTAAACTTAACCCTCCTTCCCCACAGCCTAAACCTAACCCTCCGCAGCCTAACCCTCCCCCTAGTGCCTAACCCCTAACCCTCCCCTAACCCCAATACTTGCTGTTAGGATGCCACCGGCCGTCAGGGCCGTAGCTAGGGTAGTGCGGCCGGTGCCATCACACAGGGCACCACAGGTCAGGGGGCGCTGTTTGGGCCTGTCAAATTCCTGTTTATTTATATTCTTGCTTGTAGCTTCCTCTTATTTCATCCCCAGCATCTCCTGGCCTCCCCTATCTCTTCCCTGGCCCTTCCCCATGAAGCCATGGCCCTTTTTTGTGTGCATTATGTCCCTCTGAAAAATGAGGGGGGCGCCAATGCTCTTTCTGGCACAGTGCACCAAAAAGTCTAGTTACGGCTCTGCCGGCCGTGATGCTGGCGCCGGGATTCTGGTGCCTGGGATTCTGGCGCCGAGTTTGTGAAGCGCCGGCCTCCCGGTAGCCGGGATAAAAACTACATTCAATTAAACCTGTGATTAATTAAAAAATAAAAATAGATAAAATACACTTTGCATTTATTTTAAATGCCAACTACACTTTATCAGAAGTTTAATGTAACTTCCCCCCACCTAATGTAACACTAGGTAGGTTTGTAACCAGGGCCAGTTCTAGCCTTTGCGAAGCTCAGTGCAAAAGTTTCCTTTGGAGCTCTGAGCTCAGCGGGCATGGCCTGATCGGGGGCATTGCCATGTGCGCAAAAATCTGTTAGTTGAGAGAGCGCACCCTTAAGGCAGGGTAGAGGTTTGACTACACAATAGTATCTCCAATTCAAATTACACTGCATACTAGTGCCCCTAATTCATGCATGCCACGCAGTAGTAGTACCCCTTACACCATGGTTTGAGACACAGTAGTAGTCACCGTTATACCACGTTATGACACATGCAGTAATGCCCATTACACCACATAATGCCATACACAGTAATTCTCACTGCACAACATTATGCCCCACACAGTAATGCTCACTGCAGATTATGCCACACACAGTAATGCCCAAACAACACCAACTTTCAAACTAGATGCCACAGATCCTGTCCATGTCCAGGGAGTCCGGCTCCGGCATCTGAAGCTGGCATCCGTCCATGATCCCAACTCCTCATCACCAGCCACTTCAGTGTTCCCCTGCGTAATCGCATTTCATAGAATACACGGATGTGTCATGATGTTACGCTGCACAATTCTGAAACTCCCTCGCTGAGTACAGCACATGGACCAGGGAGGCGTTGCTGCTCAGGGGAGTGGGCTGCTTTGTGGACGTTCAGACCTGACGTGTGACTGCGGGTGCGCCTTCAGGCAACAGTAGTGACATATTTTAAAATATAGCCTCAAACTATTCCATGACCTGAGGAAAAAGGTAGAGGAAGTCCGTTGTGGGGGGTCACAAAAAGTCCTTAGTACATTAACCTCCTCGCAGAAGGTGCCGTATTGAGTTAGAAGCTGTAAAAAATATGCGAGTCCTGTGTGAGATCGGGCCTCAAGATGGGTAAATTGTGGTGCCGTTGCCAGTGTTTTAATTCCATTGCAATGGCATCTGGCCCCCTTCACGGATAATTGGATTGAGGCAATTGCTTTAATGTTAATGTAAAAAATTAGGTAAATACACATAATAAGCAAATCACTCCTTGGAAAACAACAGTATATATTGGTTAATTATATAGAATAAAGTAGTAATAGTATCAATTGCTAAGTAACCCAAACGGCAGTGTACAGAAGTTGACAATGTGTACATAAGTTGACAATGGAGCTCGTCAACAAGAGAATTGTTTCAATGTAGCTAATGAAGAAAGTATATTAAAAGACAGGATCTATAATTACCCAGAAATAAACAACATTACAATTAGCAGTGAAAAGATTGCATTGCAGCGATCTCTGGACAGTGAAAGATGTGCATAGCACAAAACTAGAGATGCACAGAAATAGAGTCCGAGCATGTCATGTTGCCAGGCAACAAAGGACTCCTTCCAGAGAGCGCAAATTAGTTACTGCTAGATCATGGAGAGTGGTTGCCAAGCAACTAAGTAAACAAAAGCCAGAAAGTTGTAGTAAAACATTTGAGATATATAAGCTTGGTACATATCGGACGATATATTGTTTCGATGTGGAACGGAACAATATATCGGCCACATCGCTCTGCGTGTACGGAGGATTGCGCACTCCCGTGCTTTGTTCGTTGCATCTTCTGATCTGTTGTGCATGGACGGCAGATAAGAGATCCGGCAGCCGACACCATGCCTCTGGATGCAGCCGGGGAACGATATATTGAATGGTCGCACACCAGATCGTGCAGTGTGTACGAACCATCCCATATATTGTGCCGTCGGTGGGTATACACATCATCTAGTGTGTACCCATCTATAGAATGCTGGCCCTCTACACCAGTGTGTATACACACACACATTGTGCAGTCCCGCACTCCACTCAAATATAATTTGCTGCAGTGCCCTCCACGAAAAACTCAGTCAGATATAACCTTAATTTTATGCAGCACTAAAGCAGGCTGATCCCTTTGCCAGGGATACAATATGAAAATAACAAAGCTTACCTTATAAAGGCTTTTACCACCAAGTACAGATGTGCGTTGAAGCTGCCTGCTGTCGCTGCATCTGATGACGTCATGCACCGGCGACTCGCGTCAGATGATGCCCCCTGGCAACCCTGTCCTTCCTAGCAACACAGTGAAACAATACACTCCAAAAACACAGGACTGATAAGCCTAAATCGCTACAAAAACAATAAGCAAAAATTATGAATGCAGTCAGTATATGCTATAATACGACATCCATTAAAGCAAAACAATCGATGCCTTGTTATCTCAAGGGGCTCATTAATATAGGACCTCCACATCCGGCACTGGGTAATTATAGGGACAGGGTTGGTATATTAAATTAACAAAATATGTAGGGAGACACAGGGCCAGTGCAAGGGTTCTAGGCGCCCTAGGCAAAACTTCACCCTACTGCCTCTGTTCCCCCCAAAAGAGGTTAAACGCATAAGCAGGTTACGTGTGTCCCATGCATATGTCACCTGTGAAAGAGGGACACAGACAAAGTGCGGGATGTACTAAGCATCGCATTAGCGATGCGGTACATCCCATCTGTCTTTAGGTGCATACTGCGGTTCATTACCATGATATGTACCAAGAATATCGCAAAGGACAGCTCTCCTGATGAGAGCTGTCCTTTGCGATGACTCTGGACAGAGGGACTTTCTGGTTTAACATCCAGAAGTCCTTCGGGCCATGATTGGAGAGATCCGATCGGATCCTTCCCAAAGGGGAGCATCCAGATAAGAAGCCCATAGGCGTTACCCATCGGGACGAAGCACCTGAATGCATCGCATTCCGATGCATAGTACATTTAGGGAATGCAGTAAACCCCCCCAAAAATTGCATTTTCAGGGGTTTTACCGCATTTTCACCTTTAGTACACCCTGCCCATAATGAATCTTACTTGGAGGTGGGGATGTCCAGGGTCTTCCAAGGAGATAGGTAGAGATGAGTGAGTGGGGGAGACAAGGTGCATGCAGCAAGTAGAAAGGAACTGTGAGAGGACATGGTGTGTTGCCACACACTTACACATATATACACATAGGGCCTGATTCAGACCCGCTCACAAGCGCATAGCGCTTGCAAACAGGTCGATGGTGGCCCAGTGCGCATGTGCGTGCTGTGCGTGCGCAAGCCCCGGATTGAGGGCAAAAAGCACTCGCTCTGTGGCTCATTACAAAAGGGGCGGCTGCCAATGTTGATCGACAGCTCGCCCCGTTTTGTAGGCGTGGCGGGGGGGCTGGCTTCACAAACGGACGCGTTCCCAAGCAAACGCATGCCGTTTGTGGGCGGCCCCACTGACATCACCAGTGATGTCAGTGGGAGAGCTTCCTGGCTCTATTAGAGCCAGAAGCTCTCTGGGGCTTGCGGCCACGAGACCCTACCACAAGGGTCTCGTTGCAAGCCTGATGGTCGCGATGGTCTTGACCATCGCGACCATCATCCTCGCCGCTTGTGGGTGGTCATGCCCTGATTCAGAGCGAGCGCTCTTTCAGAGTGTCCAGCTCTGAATCAGGGCCATAGTACACTAACACATACACTGTATACACACTAACTCATGCACTGTGGGCCTAGTGCGCATGCGCACGACGGAGGGAGCTCCGTTGTGCGCATGCGCGAGACCCGGGGAGCTACGGGGAAGCCGTCGCTCCAGGTCTCGCACCAAAGGGGGCGTGCTGTCGATGTAGATTGGGGCGTGCTGTCGATGTTCCCATGGGAACGCCTACCGTCTGGGTCTGTCCATCGGGGCTTACGACCAGACCCTAAGGTTGGGTCTGGGCACTTGTAAGCCCCAGGGAGCTTTCTGCTCTGATGGAGCAGGAAGCTCCCCACTGACATCACTGATGATGTCAGTGCAGCCGCCCACAAAACGGTAGGTGTTCGTAAAGGAACGCCTCCATTTTGGAAACCACCCCCCTGGCCCACCTACCAAACAGGGCCAGCTGTCGATCAACATTGACAGCCGCCCCTTTGGTAGCGAGCTCTGGAGCGACAGAGTTTATCTGTCGCTCCGGGGCTTGTGCACGCGCAGTGTGGCCACTGCGCGTGCATAGAACTAACCATCGAGTCAGTTACAAGTGCATCGACGCTTGCGACCGACTCTGAATGAGGTCCAAAATCTCATCCATTGATCTCTGGGCCTGATTCAGAGCCGGATGCTCTTTCAGAGCACTCGCTCTGAATCAGGGCGGCATTATTTTTTTTTTGTGTCGGCCTCCTGGCCGCTCGCTAAGCTGTGGGTGACCACCCACAGCTTTTGCGAGCGGCCAGGTCATGGTCGCGATGGTCGCGACCATCGGGCTTGCGACGAGGCCCTTGTGGTAGGGTCTCATCCATCGCAAGCCCTAATAGAGCCGGAAGCTCACTACTGAGGCCGCCCCCAAACGGCAGGCGTTCCTTCGGGAACGCCTCCGTTTGGCCAGCCACCCCCCTGCCCGCCTCCAAAACGGGATGAGCTGTCAATCATAATCGACAGACGCCCTGTTTTGGTGCGAGACCTGTAGCGACGGAGCACCCCTTCGCTGGCCGGGTCTCGCGCATGCACATGATGGAGCCGGCTTCGGCATGCGCAGTGAGGGACCATCGACTCATTTGCAAGCGCTGTGCACTCGCGAGCAGGTCTGAATCAGGCCCTCTGTATCATATTGCAGCTGTACCCATGTGTAATACTGTAATAACTTTGTGCCCCTCTTTTGTACATCTTCACAAGTACGTATGGGGTCAGGAATAGCAAGCAATATAAGCAGCAACTGTGAATCTGGAATCTCCTTTGTGAGTCTCTGGACTCCCGGGTCATAAACCCGAAGTCCAGGGCGCATCGCTGATCGCAAAGGACAGCTCTTATCGGAAGAGCTGTGCTTTGTGGTACTGATCGCATAGATTAGTGCATATATACGATCAGTAGGGATGCGGTGACTGGCGGGATGTACTCCGCAAGGTTAGTATATCCCGCCCCCAGAGAGAACAAGAGGGGCAGCGTTATCAAGAGACGTATATCAGATAGTCCCTATGAAGCAACAGAGGCCCTGATTCAGAGCCGGATGCTCTGACAGAGCGCTCGCTCTGAATGAGGGCCGTCCTTCTTAATTTTTAGAGCGGCCTCCTGGCCGCTCGTATAGCTGTGGGTGACCACCCACAGCTATAGCGAGCGGCCTGGAAGATGGTCGCGATGGTCAAGACCATCGCGACCATCGGGCTTGCGACGAAACCCTTGTGGTAGGGTCTCGTTGCCGCAAGCCCTGGAGTGCTTTCGGCTCTATCAGACCCGACAGCACTCCCACTGACATTACTTGTGATGTCAGTGGGGCCGGCCCCAGATGGTAGGCGTTCCCATGGGAACGCCTCCGTCTGGGCAGCCACGACCCCGGCACGCCCACCAAAGGGGGCGTGCTGTCACTCACCAGCGACAGCACGCCCCATTTGGTGTGAGACCCAGAGTGACAGCTTGCCCGTCGCTATCCGGGTCTCGCGCATGCGCACGATGGAGCCGGCTCCGTTGTGCGCATGCGCACTGGGCCAACATCGACCCGCTTGCGAGTGCTCAGCGCTCGCGAGCGGGTCTGAATCAGGCCCAGAGTTTCAAAAGATTTTGTGGAATGAGAACACTTACGAATTTGAGCCTTAATACAAGGGGACAATATATCAATAAAGCTTTCCCAAGTGTCAAACAGGTTCTGTACACACTTTCCGTTTGGAGTGAAGCCTTCACCCATTCCATTCGAAAGATGTAGAACAGCTTTGTTCTAAATAAAGGCATTATAGGTGAGGAAGCATGTATCCGCATCATACTTGCCTACTCTCCTGGAACGTCTGGGAGGCTCATGAAAATTGTGTGGCACTGTTGGCCAACCACAAGAGTGGGAAAATCTCCTGGACCAGACACCCCCACACCCTCCCCACAGCCGCCCACTTACCAAGCGAAAGTGTGACGTTATTTGGAGGCGTGCCCGTATGGCACACCTTCAAATAATGTCAGGCTGGGGGTAAGCCCAGCACTCCGTCACTGGCTGGGCTTCCCCCAGCTCTCTCCTGTAAGTGAATGGTTGCCACGCGCATGCGCGCGGCATCCATTCACTCTCCGGGGGTCTGGCAACGCCGCACAGCTGCGGCGGTGGGGGTCCCCAGCCTCCCGATTTGACCACCCGCGGGCCACTTCGGCCCGTAGGTTTAACAGCGTACTGTTCCGCTGAAATCGGGACGCTGGGGAGGGGTGCCACCCTCGGGTGGTGCCCTTGTGCGACCGCCCTGGTCGAACACCCCGAGAGCCGGCCCTGCCTGTCCCCTGCTTTACAATGCTGATAACCTTGGCATTGCGTTGCTGGGGGGCGCGATCGCGCCACCATGCCCCCACATCACCCACCTGTACTGCCTCCATTCCCCCTGCTGCACCAACCTAGCTGCCCCCAGAAAGTTGCCAAGTATAATCCACATATGTAACACACTTTTGCTTGCTGACGACGATACAGCTGACAATGTTTCAGGAACCCATCATATTCAAAATCCTTCAGTCTGAAGTCCGAATATAGCCCACTCCGGAGTGAGGGAAAGCGGCTGACTAAATGATTTATAGTAAATTTCCAAACATCCATCCAGAATTTTCTAATAGAAGGGCATTACCAAAGGCAGTAAAATAAGTCAGCGATAGGGGCTGCACATTTAGGGCATTTGTAATCATCTGTTAGCCTAATATGGAAACGTCTCTTAGGAGATAAATAACTCTTATGAAATAGTATATAACATTTCTGTATAGGTTATTGCAGGGATGACATGGAAGGATATCAGACGTTAAAGTAGGAAAAGGATCCTCCCATGTCATAATACCCATAGCGGTTTTAGAATAGTCTAGTGGAGAATGTCATGTACGCCTAGATTACTAAACGAATCCTGCAGAATAATACAGCTATAACAGCCGCCTTTCCCAGGTGAATTAAGTTCACCTGGTACTAGGATGCCGCCAGGATTTAATTCAGGTACAAATGTCAATGTGGAAACTAGGCAGCACAAAGAATGGGCTGAGGTGAGAGCAGGAGAGAACCCAGGTCCAGAAAAAGGTAGAATACCAAGCAGATGCAGGACTGGCAAAGACAGTCCTAACAAGTATAGTGTGTAGTAAGAATGGCTGGCAAAAACTGTCAGAAAATGACAAGAATACTGCAGTAGGGCAGGTGACTTCTGGTTGGACAGACGCTATAGCAGTGCTCAAAGTGTGCCAGTGTGCAGCGGTATGGCAGTCTGCAGTGTGCCACAACCGCTCCACCTGCCCGCCCGCCCCGCGCTGCGTGTACCGGGAGCCATCCCCTGATGAAAGGACTCTGCAACATCAAAG
Organism: Taudactylus pleione; assembly: GCA_031769625.1. NCBI lineage: Eukaryota > Metazoa > Chordata > Amphibia > Anura > Myobatrachidae > Taudactylus > Taudactylus pleione. The sequence continues at coordinate 18,354,809 of JAUIMM010000128.1, forward strand.
CTGCAGAGTCCAGTCTTGTGCCCTGGTAACCCTGCCTGCCTGCGTGTGTTGAATGCCAGGCCGCCACTCGCCTGTGCCAGGTGCATGTCCCCTGGAGGGGGTTGGAAGTGTCAGGTAAAGGGAGGTGTCATGGAAAAGGAGGGGGATGAGACAGGTAATGTAGGAGGTGGGAGTAGTCAGGTAATGGAGGGGATGGGAGGAGTAAGTAGAGTGGATGGGGAGTCAGGAAATCAAGAGTGAGAGGAGCCAGATAATAGACGCTGTCTGATCACTCAGGTTTTGAAGGGAGATGAAAGGAGTCAAGTGGTGAAGAGGAATGAGAGGACTCAGATAATGGAAGAGGTGGGAGGAGTTAGATAATGTATGGGGGAGAGAGGAATCAGGCAATGGAGGGGGATGAGAGGAGTCAGGTAATTGTGGAAGGAATTCGATCATGTGTGGGGGTGAAAGAAATCAGGTAAAGGAGGGAATGAGCAGAGTCAGCTAATGGCACAAAGCCTCTGAACTCCCACCTGTCCTCCTATGTGTGTAGGGTGCCCATCCGCCACCCGCCCATGTCAGGTGCTTGGTTCCTGTCCCCCCGCCAGTAGGTTTCTGCAGCATTCATTACACGCTGCAAAGTCCGGCATTGTGACTCTGCCGCCGCTCGGCCGCCTGTGTGTGCTCATCACCTGCCAGATTTAGTAACAATAGTCACAGCCAGACAGCCCCTCATACTGGCCTCTGCAGTGAGAGTGACTGTGCAGCTGGCTGCGGGAGATTTTCCTGTGGCCTATGGGGCTGATTCAGACCGCTCACAAGCGCACAGCGCTCGCAAGCGGGTCGATGTTTTCCCCCTGCGCATTTGCCGCCTCCGGTGTGCGCATGCACGAGCCCCAGGGAGCGACTGAAGTTCAGTCACTCCGGGGCTCGCTACAAGACGGGGCGGCTGTCGATGTTGATTGACAGCTCGCCCCGTTTTGTAGGCGGGGAGAGGGGGTGGTTAGGCAAATGCAGGCGTTCCCTTTGGAACGCCTGGCGTTTGTGGGCGGCCCTACTGACATCACTAGTGATGTCAGTAGTGGACTTCTTACTCTATTAGAGCAGGGAGTCCACTCGGGATTGTGATAATCGCGACCATCTCCAGCCCGCTCGCATAAGCTGTGAGTGGGCACCCACAGCTTAGCGAGTGGGCAGGAGGAAAAAACAAAATCCCTGCCCTGATTCAGAGCGAGCGCTCTCAAATAGCAAGCGGCTCTGAATCAGGCCCTATGTATTTCTTTATTTTCCTTTGGGGGCAGTTCAATTTAGTGTAATGTTGAATAGCACTGGGAAGGGGTACCCAGAGATATTCAATTGACCACCCTGTTAGCCCAACTAAAGAATTTATGCTCGCACCCTCCTGAGAGTGCTAGTAAAAATTAAACTAAAGTGCCGGCCGCAATGCTGTTTTTCAGCCTAGCATGGCGCTGACAGCATCGCACCCGGCACTTCAGTTGGAAAATGGCAGTTAGCGTGCCTAAACACCTGGCTCAAGGCACACTAACCGGCATCTCCCAACTAAGTGCAGAGCGCAGGGGATACAATTGAATAGCTGTGGGAACTCCTTTTTTGAGTGGCCACACCCCTCATAACACATGGCCATGTCCCTCATGACACATGACCACACCTAAATATTTTAGCATGCCTTTAGGTCTCCATACCCCACTTCAACCACTGTGCTATAGCGTATAACTAGAAATGCACCAAGGCCCTGACTGTGGTTTAACTATTCAGGGAGCCAATTAGAACCCCAAAACAGAGACAGACCCCTTGCATTTCGTTACACTGCTGCTGGGTAGCAGCACATACAGACACGTCCCTTACAATTAATTATGCTGCAGCTGTGTAGCTGCAGGTACAAAGAAAACATCCCAGCTGTAGTAACAGCCAGGACCAACAGGAAGTGCGACCGCAGAGAGTCCCGGTTGTCTAGCAACCGCCAGGACCAACAGCCATTGCGGCTGGCGTCACATGGTGTCCCGGTCGCTTAGCAACGACCGGGACCCACTGGACCTGTGAACTGCTGCCGTGGCTCCTAACAATTATAGGGGTCTATTTACTAAGCAGTGTTAGGAGACAGAGAGAAAAGTGATAAGGTACCAGCCAACCAGCTCCCAACTGTCATTTTTTAAACACAGCCTGTGAGATGGCAGTTAGTAGCGGATTGGCTGACACCTTATCACTTTTCACTCTGTCTCCTAACACTGCTTAGTAAATAGACCCCATATTGTGTAGTAATGGTGTTCTGCTTTGGGACACCGCACACCCTGCACCCATTATAGATATGCCCCTGGTTAGGGCGTCCTAACCAGAACTTCAGAGGGTTTAGCCATTTACAGGGCTAAACACGTTCTAGTAATGTGTAAAGAGGGTGATAATTAATGAGCCCCCAGAACAATTGAATTGCAAAATGGGTGCTAACTATATATCGCAGCCCACACAACAATTGAATCGTCCCAATACTACTGTCTGTAGTATTCAATCTCATTCAGTGGTGTCTACTGTAATTGATACTGTGTATTATTACTGTCTGCACTGTGTGTTAGGCATCATTACATAAATGACAATTGCCAAATCTGCTTTATGATGGCATCTATGAATAAATTGCAGGTTATTTTGTAGTAACCTGCAATTCCTCTATATTTGTGTATATTTTGTACACTGAGACTCCTTCTGCTTGGTAGTAGCACCCCTCCCATTTGCCCTTAGGTGTTTTTAAGCAGTTTCCTACATTGCTGTGTTCATATTAGAATGGGCACTATGAGAGGTAAGTCCTGGATAAATTTACATAATGTGGTATTATTAGGCATGTCAGGGTCCCATCTGATGGGGCTCCCCTTGACGGGGTGGATGGGCAAGGATCTTTGGCCAAACATGTACTAAGAACCTCACTTATACTCCATGTTAATTGTAGAGTTTATCAGGATTATTTTGACTATTATTGTTCTTAGGGCCTGATTCAGAGCCGCTCGCTAGATGCGATCGCTCGCATGATGTGTATGCAAATTGCGTAGGCAGTGCTACCGCACAGCAATGCATTAGCACGCCCAGTATTTCTTAGAGAGCGATCACATAGTGATGCAGACACTCACCAGCCTGTTTTAAGATTCCCACTTGTGCACGTCATGTCTAGGAAGTGTATGCAACCATCGGTACATCGGGTAACATCAGATGCTATCGCAGCTCTTGAGGTTGACCCAGGGGCATAGGGAGGGCGGTTCCACTGGAGCGCGAGCTCCAGGCACCTTAGTTGCCAGAGGGCGCCCTGAAGTCGGACTCCAGAGCAGCTATGAAGTATCTGACAGCCTGCCGGGTCCACAGCTGCAGCGTCCTGTCCTGCCTTCCTGCTGCTCTAGTGAGAAACTCTGTGGTCAGAGGAGCTTGTGCAGAGCCCTGATTGGTGGAGCTTAGCACATGTTCATTTGACCCCAGCAGGGGGCAGAGCTACTGCAGCATGTCGATGAGGAAGCAGCTGCAGGGTCCACATTAAGGTGAGACAGGTACCCCAGTTATATCTATCACCCTGCCTGCCTGTATGTGTGTATGTATGAGACGCTGCCTGTATGTGTGTGTGTGTATGTATGTGTGACCCTGCCTGTATGTGTGTATGTATGTAAGTGAGACCCTGTCTGTATGTGTATGTATGTATGTTTGTATGTGTGACCCTGCCTGCCTGTGTGTACTGTATGTATGCGTGACTCTGCCTGCATGTATGTATGTGTGACCCTGCCTGTATGTGTATGCAGGTATGTATGTATGAACGTACTGTATGTGTGACCCTGCCATGTATGTATGTGTGTGTATATATATACATATATATATATATATATATATATAGCGGTAATATTATATAGCACTAACTTTTTTCAGGGCACCCTGCAGCCAGAATCTATGGAGCAGTGCCACCTGGAGCATCCTTAGGACGCTTCAGACAGTCACACCACTGCCCTTACAGCTCCCCGGAGCATCCTCAGGATGCTTCGGGCATTTCAGTAATCACCAGCAATTGTTGCCCCGCCCCTATGTGACATCACACAGAGGGGGAGTGGCCTGCACCGGACCCACGAATAGTGTTATATATATCAAAATGGCCCTCGGCAGAAGAAAGGTTCCCCACCCCTGACTTAGAGTGTGCACCTGCATTCTTTGTTCCCCAAATCAGAAGAAGAGTCTGACCCACTTATACCATTTTTATACCTAAATTCCGGGTCTGACCCGGAGGTTGGAACAGGGTTCCAAACCGTATCAGACCCGGAATTTAGCTGGCGCCGAACCAGGATTTTCCTGAGTCGGCGCCATTCACACCGGAGCCGTGTCTGCAGTGATCCGGCTCTTCTGGTGTGGAAGTGGACGCTTGGAGATTACGTCATTTCCAAGCGCCACTGAAGCTGGCCAATCGGCCGGCATGCGGCGTGCTCCAGGTCATCGTGACCCGGATTGCACCGTTTACACTGCAGGGTTTCACGGGTCATTCCCATGTTAAACCCTGCAAGATACCTGGGTTGGATTGCCGAGTCACTTGACCCGGGAATCCAATCCTGTCCCCTTTACACCAAGGAGCTACCTGGGTTAACCCTGCAATAACCCGGGTTTTAGCTCTGGTGTAGAAGGGGTATTACTTGCGTTTGCTCCAGGGCAAAAGTTTCCTTCTTAGCTCACACTCTAGTACAGGTAATCCTAATTCAACTTCTCAAATGAACGGTCTAGTTCAGTTACTCCTATTATACTAATGTTCATAGTAATATATACAAAATATAACAATAATTTATCTTATGCCTATTTTGGGTGGATTTAGAAATTAGAATAATAATGGCTGTTCAAATGAGCAGGACTTCTAGACGCATCACTTTGTGTACTTATTTGTCCTGAATACAGTCCATGATCACACCCATTTAGTAAGCAACTGGGATGAAGAACACAATGAATTCAGTACATGAAAAGCTTTTGTAACTGCAGATTTGTGCTTACTGCAGATTTCCTGGAACAGGATTCCTGTCGTTATGTTTACACATCATCTCAGTTGCCGTATCACTAACTCTCCCTAAATGATTTACTAAAATAGCTTTTTCTGACCACAGTTCATTAATTTCACATTTGCTTTTTCGTATGTATGGATAATAACGTTTGATCCTACTTTATTATGCAGATTAAACTGTCATGCTTGAATCTCTCATTTTATTTATACTTTGCCTTAATAACTCTTCCTGTTCCTTCATATCCCACTCACTTCAATGTATCTAATTCCTCTTCATTATCCTTATTTATCTACCTTTGTAATATGCCAATCAGAGATGTATTAAGGCTTAGGGTGGCCAGGAGCACTAAAACTGGAGGGCCCTAGAGGGCAACATTTGGGACACTGTGATCGAGTTTTAGGCAAGCACACGAAAAGGAGGCATGGTCGGACATCACATCCCCATTTTGTGCACATTGCTGCCCTAGATGCTGGGCTGTTCTCCCTACCTTTACTTCAGCCCACGAGTGGGACAGCCTCAGAGAAAAAGGACTGTCCCACCAAAATTGTGATGGTTGGGGGGAGGGGGTATACATACATTCAATGTCTCACACATACACTCATAGCCACACATATACAGTTAAATACATACTATTGTAGTGTACATATAGCCATACACACATTATATATATATATACACACACACACATACGGGGTGTGGCTATTAAATAACGAGATTGTACCTGCAAAATATAAGCCATACTGCGAGAGGTAAAAGGGAGCGGGGGAAATTTTTTTAGCCACACCTCATATACTCATACATATATATTGTATATACACATACATCTGTCATCACAGTCACACTGTGTGACGCACACACACACATACAATCACTCACTTAAGGGGGCATTCAATTAGACACGTTAATTAAACAGGTGTGAAAAAGAGTAATAGCCAGGGCTACCCAATTAGAGCCCCTTTATTACCAGAGACCCTTTTTAAAACCTGTCAAATTATCGTGTTAACGGGTATTAACACGTTATCACACTCATTATTGTACCGCTCTCCAGCCCTTCGGCAAACAAACTGCCTTCTGTTACAACCAAATATTTCACATTTTGACTAATCAGTCCAGAGCTCCTGCTGCCATTTTTCTGCACCCCACATGCATGGTTGATTTCCTTGGCCTTGTTTCCAGTCGATGGTATGGCTTTTGCCCGCAATTCTTTTATGAAGACCACTTCAGGCCAGACTTCTCAGAACAGTAGATGGGTGTACCTGAATCACACTGGTTTCTGCCAGTTTTGAGCCGAAGGGCAATACAATAATGAGTGTCTGCAGGCAACAGTGAAGCATGGTGGAGGTTCCTTGCAAGTTTGGGGCTGCATTTCAGCAAATGGAGTTGGGGATTTGGTCAGGATAAATGGTGTTCTCAATGTTGATAAATACAGGCGGATACTTATGCTTCATGCAATACCAGGGAGGTGTCTGATTGGCTCCAAATTTATTCTGCATCAGGATAACGACCCCAAACATACAGCTTATGCCAGTAAGAACCATCTTCAGTGTAAGAAGAACAAGGAGTCCTGGAATTGATGATATGGCCCCCACAGAGCCCTGATCTCAACATCATCGAGTCTGTCTGGGATTACATGAAGAGATAGAAGGATTTGAGCAAGCCTATTTCCACAGAAGATCTGTGGTTAGTTCTCCAAGATGTCTGGAACAACCTCCCTGCTGAGATCCTTCAAAAATTGTGTGCAAGTATACCTAGAAGATATGATGCCGTTTTGAAGGCAAAGGGTGGTCACACTAAATATTGATTTGATTTAGATTTCCATTCATTGACTTTGCATTTTGTTTATTGATAAAAATAAACTATTAAGACTACTATTTTGAAAGCATTCTTACTTTGCAGCATTTTTTCCACACCTGCCTAAAACTTTAGCACAGTACTGTATATACATACAGATAGACAATATAGTGTTCCCCCCCCTCCCACTTACCTTATACTTTGGTACACTGCCTGCAATTACTCCTCCCATACGCTCTCCCAATCATGCTGGTCGCCCTGACTTCACATTGCCACCTTCACTCTCCTTTTCTATTTTTGCAGATTGCAGTGCCCTAATGTACTTTAGCTGCAAAGTGTGTGTGGGGTGGGGGCACTTACCCCATGCCCCACCACGTTTAAGCTGGCTCTGCGCCCAATTTTGCGCGAGTTTCATAATGATACAATTCAAATTTACACCAAAAGATCCTAAGTAGATGAATGCGGGTTGGGTACGGGATGCCGGCAGGGTTAGGATACCGACACTGCGTTCAGTATCCTAACCCTCATCCTCTCCCTACTCGGTGCTTAAACCTAACCTCCCCCTCTAGTGCCTAAACCTAACCTCCCTGCACCCTAACCCTCCCCCTAACTCAAGCACTTACCATCGGGATGCCAGCGACGGGATTCTGACAGGTGTTGGGATCCTGGCACCGGCATCCCGTCCAAGAGCGGATTGGGCCACCGGGAAATCGGGCTGGTTCCCGCTGGGCCAGTCCCCATAGTGGCCGGCGGCCACCCAGCACTTGCCCACCCCCCCACTGCCACGATCGGAGCTCAGCTCCGGTCGGGCAGCTCTGCAATTTCAGCAGCGCATGCGCAAAAGCTGCTGGTGGAAAAAGAAAAAAGGCTGACGGGGGAGTTGCTGCTCCTCCCACAAGCCTTTGCGGAGCCTGTCAGCCATCACTGAAGGCTCCGCCTCCGTGCAGCCCCTCTGCGGCCCGGCTCCCCACCTCCAGGACACAGTGACGCTGCGCCACGTGGCCAAGACAAGCAGAGGGCAGAGGACGGAGCTGCAAGTAAGTGGCGGCGGCGGCTGCATGAGGGGGGTGGGTTTGCAAGTTTGAGAGAAATACTGGGGCTGGTGAAATGAGGCTAGGGCACACTGGAACTGATAGACTGGGGCTGAGACACACTGGGTCTGGGGGGAATTGGCCTGAGATACACACTGGGGCTAGGAGGAATGAGGCTGAGACACACTGGCGCTGGGGATTGGGGTTGAGACACACACTGGTGCTGGGGGGAATGAGACTGACACACTGGGGCTGAGACACATGCTGGGGCTGGGGAATGGGGTTGAGACAAACACAGGCTGGGGGCTGGGAGGAATGGGTCTGAGAGACACACTGGGTCTGAGGAATGAGGCAGAGACACTGGGGGCATGAGGCTGAGAGACACACTGGGCCTGAGGGAATGGGGCTGAGAGCTACAGGTGGGCCTGGAGAGAGACATGGAGGACTGGAGATGGAGAGACACAGGGACCCAGGAGAATGGAGAGATGTAAGGGGGTCTGGAGTAACACAGGGGCCTGGAAAGACACAGAAATTGTTTGATTAGGGAAATTCACATTTTTTCCTGCAGAAGAACTTCTGTTACTATACATTATCTGGTTATGATTATGACATTGGTTATATTTCTACGTAAACAGGCATCTTCCGGACAGTGTGTTCTACATAAAGAGTGAATACCGGCTGAAGACGCTGCCCGGAGACCCTCAAATTCTTCAGAGGTTCCCCAGTTGCAGAGAAACCACAATATAGGTAAGGAAAAGGAAGGGGAAATATCAATTATCCCTAGAATTTAATCGGTATTGGATCTTTATTATGTATGTATGTTTGCCAGATAGATATGCGTGTATGCATTGGTGACTGGCTATTTAATGTTATGAAATAAATTATTTTATATTTAACTGTTTAATATCACATCAATACGATTTTGGTTACTTGTTTTTATTAATAAAACGCCCTGTTTCTAGGTTGAGTCACTTGTATTTTTTGATGCATCTTTTATTAGTTCCACTCATTAACACTTCTATTTATACTATCCTACTTCAGATGAATCCATGCTTTAGTATATCCTTACATAAATTGTTTTTGTATGAATAGAAAGCATTAGCTCATCATATGATTACTTTACTTCCTATAAATGTAGGTCTACTGTCTCAGAGGGGTAAACAGATATAGGCGTCAGTACAAAGTGAAGAACATGGGGACATTTACAGCTCCTCCACAATGACCATATTCCAAATCTGCATTCTACTTTACAGGAGCTGTCACCTCTGAGCATAGCAGCACCTAACCCTTGGTTGCGGACGCCATGCTACTTATGTAGGTGTTATGCAGCAATGTATAAATCGTGTATTTGTCCTGCATTGTTTGTACTGTTAATAACTGTTTTTCTTGTTTTATTATTTGTCTATGTACTTGTCTTGTGTGCTCATTTGTTTATGTACTATGTACGGCGCTGCGGAACCCTTGTGGCGCCATATAAATAAAGGATAAGGATAATAATAATAATAATAGCAATCTCATACATAGCAGCTCCGGCAATGGAGATGCAAATGAGTCATTCTCTAGTCTGAACATTTTTTAAATTGTTCAAGAAATATTTTAATGAAGGTCCCTGTAAGATCCAAATGACACTTAGAAAGTGAGTAAGGCAACATGCAGAACACACAATATAACAAATACTGCAGGATTAGGGCCAGATTCAAAGATTTGCGCAAAGCAGATATTTTCGCAGTTGGAGCGAGTGTCTGCTATTGTGTGAAAACCGCACTGCGCACGATTGTGTTGCGATTAATCTCGTACAGAGGAACTACTCGCAAAGTGAATGACAGCAGGAGAGCTCTCTGCGTGTCAGGAGAGCTGCAGTGTTTATATGATGCATGACTGCCCGGTGTGCATCAATGATAGCGATATGAGAAGGCAGCAGTGGGCATCCCTATGCTCGGCTGCGCTTTGGAGGGCATTAGCATATTTTAGCAATGCGTGCCATGAGAGAATGCCGTTGCATTTGCATTAGCTTACATCTCTGAATCAGGCCCATAGTTTTTACTGCATTTGTCCTTTATCGTTTATCAGGCTGCTAAATGATCTGTGAGCTCCAACAATAACTGAGTGAATTCGTCATCAGAGAAGAGGTACTTTTTAATAATGCAGATAACCGATTCCTCAGTTATACTGGAGAAATCGTCTTCGTTCTTGAAGGGCAGGTGACCAGCAAGTTCGCAAAGTGCCACACTGAATGCAGATTCCTCCTTGGCACCAATACAGGTCTTTCTTGCCCATATAACTACTCTAATCCCTTCTCTGGCATCTGAACAATCCACATTTCCTGGGTCACTTCCCCTGGTTATAAACACATTATGGGCAATATTTCGGTTAACAAAATAATCTGTAACTTGGCATATTCTCTGAGACACTGGTACCAAGTCCTTCCCATCTGTGTAGAAAAAGAAACCAGGGGCAGGAAAATGAGTCAACTGGTGGAAGTTAATTTCAGGGCACAAAGCTTTGCTCAATGCGGACTCAATCAGAAGCTCTTCGTCCAAGTAGTAACCATGCAAGTGTAAGTGGTTTACAGAAGCAAACCCACCAAGGCTGTTAAAGCCTACTCTAAACCCTGGGTGGCCGCTGAGAAGAATGGATTCCAATCCAAACAGCATTAGATCTGGGGTCAAAATCTGAGTCAAGCAAAGAGATGGATCTGGTATAAATAGAACATGCCCAAATTCAAGAGGACTAACATTAATCACTACTAGTGTGTGATTACGCCTATATTCTGGCAGAGTAAAGTCAGCATTATTAGCAGGAACTTCTTGATTACCCTCTGGGTTTACATTTCTACACGTTGAGCTAGTAGCTTTCTCAGATGGAGATCTGATCATCTGAAACAAGATTTCCTTAGGAAAAATCTTATTAAAATTAAAAAGATTTGGATTGAATTTTTCTTGTATGCTTTTTATGTCTTGAGGCTTCCGTCTCTCTATACCCCTCTTGATGTTAAGCTGTGCTACATATTTCACACTGCCCGGTAAGATCCTGGTTTGTAAGCTCCACAGTGGATAGCGAAAAAGACCCTGCTCCATCTTCTCCACCCAGTTAGATCTCAGTGCTGTGTCAAAGTCAGATATAAAAGGTTTATCCTCTGCACATTCCCTTCTCTTCCGCCACTTGATGCCCGGCAAGATGAAGTCTGCCTCTGAATATTTATATTCTTCTATTATTGTTCCATTGACATTAGCTGCATTTTTCAAATCCATGTTGATAGGTTGCTGTCTGTTATTTCACATATCCTTCCTGATAAAATAAAAAAGTAAATTAGTACATATTCATGCTCATGTTATACTGTAGGATCATATTATTATCATCATCATCATCATCATCAATAAACTATTTATAGGATGCCACAATTGGTTTACAGCACTGTACAGAGGGCAAAATAATAAGACAGTACAGGGTAAAACAGTACAGTAGACAAGTAACAAATAGCACTACAAATCTCAACAGTCACTGATGTAAGGGATGCTATGGAAATATAATAAATAGAAGCACCAGAGCAGAAAGCGACACCCCTAGCTGGAAAGAGGGACTGCACGGATTGTGACAGGTGCAGGGTGCTAGAATGAACACTATCATTCAGCGTAAGCTAAAACCTGTAGCTATTAGCATGGCAAAGATGATGCGTCTAGGTTGCAGTGATGTGCGGTCAGGTCAGGCAGGTTAGCAGAGCCTTCCCTGTCATACTTATGTATACTCTAAAGATTTGACTATAAAAATAAAAGAAAAAATTAAAGAAAATATTATAAATATCTACTGCTTAACATTCTAATAATTTTTTATAGTCAAAACTCTGGAGTAAAAATTGTATGGCAGGTAAGGCACTGTCTACCTTTTCCGCACATCCCTGATGAAAACACACCAAATTTCCAGCACTATATACTGCTGCAACTTTGTACAAAGCCCACATGAACCCTCAGGTTCATATATGTATATTTAAATCTGGCTCTAATACTAGCCAGTGCCTCCTCATCTATTTACCTCACCTCACATCACTGCTAGGATGCCTGCAGAAACAAAAACAACAGAGAGAGTGGAGTCCATGGACAGAGCCGGACACTCTGACAGAGCGCTCGCTCTGAATCAGGGCCGGCCCTCTTACTATTTGGAGCAGCCTCCTGGCCGCTCGCATAGCTGTGGGTGACCAACGCTCGCGAGCGGGGCTGAATCAGGCCCAGAGAGCACAAGGAGAAGGTGCAGAATGTAGCTGGTGTGCAAGAGTAGTAGGTAATGAGAACAGGAGGGAGGAGGGCCCTGCTCATGGAGCTTACAGTCTAAAGGGAAGGGGAAAACCGTGTAAGGGGAGCAAAGGGCAGAAAGCAGAAGTGAGAGAATTGGAGAGTGCAAGAGGTAGACCACTTAGTGACATATTTAAATGGTGGACGGACATGCTCTTGTGAACAGATGGGTTTTCAGCGCCTGTGTGAAGCAATACAGGCTAGGGGATAGTCTAATACAATGAGAGAGAACATTTCAGTAATGGGGGGCAGCACAGGAGAAATCTTGGATATAGCAGTGAGAGGTAGTAATGAGAGGGAAGGAAAGGAGATGGTCATTAGCTGACCGGTGGGGGCAGGAGGGAGTATGTATGGGGATGAGTTTAGAGATGTAGGGAGCAGTGGAGCAGGAGAGGGCCTTACACATGAGAGTTTGAAGAGGGTTCTGTAGGGGAGGGGAGCCAGTGTAGGGCTTGGCAGAGAGGGGGGGGCAAATGTGGAGCGGTGGGAGGGGAAGATAAGTCTAGCTGCAGCGTTAAGTCCCAATAGGGGAGGAGCGAGATGGGAGTGGCGGAGGCCAGTAAGGAGAAGGTAGCAGTAGTCGAGGCAAGAAATGATGAGTGAGTGGATGATAGTTTTGGTATATTAGCCAATACAACAGTGTACACCCAACTAACAGGTTGGTAATTATTATGATGTTTTATTGGCTGTGTTGAAACTACACATACATGTTTTGGTCACATCCGTTTGTTCCCATTAACATGCCGCAAACTTAGAATTTTCGTCATCTCAAATTGACATCTGCAACTAAAAAAATAGTTGCAAGGAGTGCAGCTGCTATGGGGCTCAGAGCTGAGGGGGGGGGGGGCGCATCTTCCTGGTCAAAGTAAAGGCCCCCATACACTGTGCGATTTTTTACACGATTTGGCCATTTTCGATTGATCGTAACGAACAATCGTGTAAAAAGTGGCGTTTTTCTGGACGATTACGATGCGCGTCCCCGGCATCGTTGATCAACTGAACCTGCAGAAAGATTGAGACCAATCGTGCACGATGTGACAGACATCATTCGGTGTTTTGCTTGATGAACGATTCCATTTACAATATGTTGATAAAGTCCCTGGCCACTCCCCTCCTTCATTTTGTGACAGACGACAAGGACAAAGAGAGCAGCAGCGTGATCGCCTGTCTGGGGAGATTTGGCTTTTCTCGAATAGTGAGTATATACACATCGCCTATACACAATGTATTCTACTACAACACCAAATGTACACCCTGCTACCAATATCCACTGCAGCACCAATGTTTACCCCTGCTCTGCCAATGATAGCCACTATGCCACCAAAGTGTATTAACCCCTGCCCCACCAATGTTTTACCCCCTATATAAGACCTCCCCTATTAACATTCCAGCAGATGCATCGGGAGGTTGTTTGCTGCAAACGATATATAGTTAACGACACATCTATATCGTTTGCTCATTTGTACAATCGTTCCATTTGTTGTCACAAATAGTTAATTCAGACTTTCAAGGGAAATCGTAAACGACATCGGATCGTTTACAAATCGCACAGTGTATGGGGGCCTTTACGTGTATTATATATATATATATATATTTCACCATTAGGTGGTACATAGGGGTCTTTACAAACTTCTGCTATGGGGTTTTCAAATCGCTAGTTACGCCCCTGCCCATGGGGTATTGTTTTGGCTCTGCCTTTGGTCTAATGGTCCCATGCCTCCTTTTCCTATCTCCATTCAGCCTGTCTGGAGTTTGCCTTTAAATACAATCAGAAAATAATATACAGTACACTGTATAGAGGGAACATCCATCACAGGGAACAAGTCACTGATGAAACATAAACCAGGATCAGGCAAGATGTATTACATGTGGTTGAATGTGAAGGTTATTTACCTGAGTAAGCGAAAGGTGGAGGCAGCCCAGATCCCCTCACATGCCCTAGCCCCGCTCATTCATCCCAGTCACTGATAATAATAATAACCACACTAGCCGGGTCCGGGGTGCAGTAGCGCCCTGAATCTTCCTGCTCGGGATATACCAACAGGTCACCACAAATAGGGGTGTTTTAAGACCTTTAGTCACCAATTTACAGCACTATCGAATACATTTTAGGCGACTGCATACTTTTAAAAAAATCTAAAACACCTTATTTCTTTGTAGCGGAATACTTTCAGATACTTGTATGTATTTTTCGTTTATTTCTAACCTCCCCCTCTTTACTGGTGATATGGATGTAACCACCACATCAGAGAGGGGCGGGGAGGGGACGGACCTGCCAGGCTGAGCTCGGCTGTGTGTTATCGCTGTTGCGTACAGTAGAGGTGTGAGGCGGCCGGTATGCAAATCAGCTGTGTCCGGGGGTGAGGGGGTTACGTAGTTTGCGGAAGCTCCGGGCCTGTTGCTGCGGCGCAGGGACAGAACAGAAGAGAAAGTTGCAGGAGTAGGTCCGGAGAGAAGTTGGTGTCCGAGTCTGAGACGTCTCTAAGATGGGGGGATCCTCCAGCCAGCTGTCCAAACAACTCCTGAAGGAGTATCAGGTACTTTCTACCCGGACACGGGTGATACCAGCAGTGCTGACCGTAATAATAATACTGCAGCTATGTAATACTAAGTGGGTCATATTCAAACACACACACACACACACACACACACACACACACACACACACACACACACTTTTAGCTCTCTCCACTTGATCTCTCTCTAAGCTTTGATACATCTCCCCCTAGTTTGCCAAGATTTTGAACCGTGGCCCCAATAAGAAACCATCTGGTGAAGAGTAAAAAGTGATGTCTTGAGCTATCAATTTACTGCCTGGGTCGGACCAGGCCAGCCTAATGCGGTGGTGCACATAAAGGATCCTGGGGAGGGATTCAAAGATTAATCTCTAGCAACAAAAATCTGACCTATTGGTGACGGCTAACGCCAGCTATAGATTTTACCAACCGGGTACCAGTTAAGCGTTTCTAAAGCTAGGTACATACTTTTACAATCATACATGAGATGTGATTCTTCTTACAATTACACTTACTATTGAACCGCCAGATAAGCATACAGATTCATGTGTGCACACAATTATAATCTATGATTCGATCTGTGATCCTCGTCTCTTGATACCATCTGCTGAAATGGTCATGACTGTAGGAGCAGCAGCAGAAGTATTGTACAGAATGATTGCTGGTCCGTGTACACCAGTTTTGTCTGACATTGTACCATGTACAAATGTTAGGACTTCCATAAAAAACAGATGTGACTGTTTTTTTTTTAGATAAAACATGATCGTGGGTGCATACACACTCTTACTATATATCACCATAGGATTGTGAATCTTATGATCTGTCAGACTATTGTATAGGTGTGTATCCAGCTTTAGTTTGGTAAACTGGCCATAAAAAGCTGTGGAGACTGCTTATGTGATCGAAAATAGAGGTACCTTGGCGGGACCCTGATGGTAAATGGCCACGTTACTAAATGATACGCAGATCCTTTGCGCTGTTAAGTCCAACTACAACCAGTTAAGTCTGAGAATGCCGGTTACTGTGCCTTAAGCTTGGTGTTTAGTTGCAGTAACCGTCATTCTCCGACTAAAGTGCTGGCCATAAGGCTGCCGGAAAATAGGATTGAATTGCCCCCATAGAGTGTGGCAAACTGTCATGTCTGAAAGACATACAGCGGCTTACACTGCAATTGGCTGCAAAGTGATACATAAATTAAAACATTACTCGTTTATGTGTTTTGGATGGTCTGGTTTAATCTGTAGTTTTACGTAGGACATTGCTTAAGCATAAAATATACCAGACCCATCGCAGAGTGATTAACAGGAAGTGAGCTTTTGGGGGTGGTGACAGGGGGGGGGTGGCCTGCGAAACGTGGGCGTGCCAGTGCGTTTGAACGAAGTTACATGTGCGTGCATAAATTAGCCATTGTGATGCCATACGCAGCTTGACTTTTCACTGCGTGCGATGAGGTTAAGCAATTCCTGAGTAAGGTCAGACCTTGTGCAAGTGTGCATGAAGCTCCAATTGTACTCTGTTACCGATGGTTTTGCAGACTTGCAAAGTATTATGGATGTGTGTAAAGTAAAGTGGGCATCCTTCTGCTTGGCTGCGATGGCATTGCGATTGCAGTCATTAGCATATTTTCGCAGTGAGACTGCGTGTGTAATCGCAGTTGCGATCGCAATAGCGATCTGTAATGAATTGGGCCCACTACTTCAAGCTTGACCAATGTTAAGTTTATGGAAGGAAACTTCTCATAGTGGTCAGGAGGTTGTGGTCAAAGTATGTATGCAGCCCCTCCAACATGACCCATTTAATTAGGTACAGAATGCTCTGCTCCTGGACTTCCCTCTTAATTTATGATTGCAGACACCTGCGGTGAAACACCTGTCTCATCGATTACCTAGTTCAACACAAGTGACTGCAATCAGAAGTTAGGTGAGAAGTCCAGCGAGTGTTTTGTACATATTTGAACGGGTCCTTTCATGAATACTCAGATTGTTTTATTGTAGCTTTATCTGTGCTACAAAGGATTTATTAATGTAACTATTGATTTCTTGGTTTATTTTAGACTCTTATTAATTTTAACATCTATGGTAATATCTAAGTAACTGATTTAATTTCTGTTTTTATTTAGGAACTGACTTACCTCACAAAACAGGAGATCCTTCTGTACGTATTATATACTTGACATGTTATCTCTGTTTTGCTCTTACATTAATTCTCAGGCAAGAGAAAAGGAACATTGCATTAATTCCCTTTGTCAAAACTTTCATGCATGTAACCTCTCCATAAACCAAAGTTGACATTTTCTGGATACACAAAGTTCATATTTCTAGAGACTTTTAACTGTTAAATTGAATTGAAAGGGCCAAGTACCATACTACTTGTTACTGTAGCTGCTTATCTTTTACATCTGCTAAACATTAGATGTTTACAGTTCTTTTTTCATTACCATATTGTCCTACCCACCAACATGACCCATTCCATTAGGTACAAAACACTCTGCTCCTGGACTTCCCACCTAATGTATGATTGCCGTCACCTGTGTAGAACTAGGTAATTTATGAGACAGGTGTTTCAGCACAGGTGTCTGCAATCATAAATTAAGAGAAGTCCAGGAGCAGAGCATTTTGTACCTAATGGAATGGGTCATGTTTGGAGGGTCTGTATTGTTTGTGTAACACAGGGGTTCCCAAAGTCTGCCATTACAGTCCACGTTTTAGGGATATCCATGCTTGAGCACAGGTGACTTAATATGTACCTCAGTCCATTTGATTTAACCATCTGGACTCAAGCTTGGATATCCCTAAAACGTGGACTGTAATGGCGGACTTTGGGAACCTCTGGTGTAACACAAATGGTAGAATCTACTGTATGTTGTATCTCCACCCTCATGTGCACTACAATATATTAGAAGTTACTGATACATTACATGCCCATATAAACTAACAGAGTTTTAATTATTTTAAACATTATAAACTGCAGTGTGACGTAATAACTAAAACCTATTAATAACAAAATCAAAAGTAACTTGTGATTTTTGTAAAAACACCAAGTTAGTGGCTATGAGCCTTGATTTGCTCACGATTATTTCAAATTGTAGTGTTCAATGGGTGGCGTTGCTTGGAGAGTGCTAGGTGTGGTCATATGTTTTGTTTGCACACCTGTAATGTATTACTTTTTCAATTTCCTTGTTTTCCAAGAGCTGTTGCCAATTGTTAAACAACATGGTGCCAAGTCTCTGCATTTATAATGCTCTGCCATAAAAATGATTTGATTAAGATCCGGACTAGTCTGCCATCTGGACACTAGGGGGCGATCACAGCATTTACAACTAGACCTGAGAATTATTCAAGAGACCTTAAAATCTTTTATGTCTTTAATATTTTATAGCACTTGAGTTATGCCTATATTTAAATCCATGCTGGTCAATTGCCTACATTACCAGTAGTAAAGTGTTTTGTAGCATATGCTTTTTGAAAGCCTAAATTAAATATTAATAAATAATAAAACTTTTATATTCGCTTTGTTGGTAGTTTTTTTTTTTTTTTTCATTTTGCTGTTAAAGAACTGGAAAATGGAGATTCTCTGGTCCATCAGCTTGATCTTTAACAGCAAATGGTCAGAATGGGAAGTAGTCTGCTTGTTGACAATCACAATATTGTCAGGCAGTATATGGATCTCTGAATGCCGGTGCCGTTAGGTGGACAAGTGTAAAATGCTACTTGCAGCATTTAGTGCGTGTTAGAAGTACAATTGTAAACTGCCAGCGTGCGTAAAATGTGCTAACGGTACCCAATTCCGTATTCCACTTACTGCTTGTCGACAAGATGTATGTATCCTGCTGAGAATTATTCTCTATATTTCCTGGAAATTAAATCTATTGTTTCCGTGTCATTCTGCAGCGCCTATAAAAGGTTTGGTGATCTTATGCAGAAAGAACACAGAGGCAGCATTGAATCTATCAGGGTCCCAAAGGAAAAGTTTCTGACTTTGCAGGAATTAAAGGTAATTGTGTTTTTGTTTTAGAAAAAAAAATCACTTTGTTCTAAACAGAATTTCCTGACTATTTGCTACTTGTATTTAGGGAATAGGGGAGCCAGGAAAAGCCATTACTTAGGGCAGAAATAACCCATCAGGAGTACATGAGCACTCCCAAATTACGTAATTGGCACATCATATAATAGAACTAGCAACAAAAACTAAAGCAAAGTGGACACCTCTACGAATCAGGCTGTGTGCTCTGGACTTTAGGGCCTTGGGTCTCGGCACAGTAAAATGGGGATCCTCCCTCTCTCTTCTCCAGTCCTGTCACATGACCTTGATTTGGGACATTAGTATCGGCGCACAATGGGGTTTGAGAATGGTATGTAGATATGTTTGGCTGATAGAGCAACCTCACGAGCTAGCCAAAATGCCACCCAGCAATTTTAATTCTGGTAAACTGTTATTACCCATCAAGGGAGAAACTGGACAGATCCCAGGAACGCCCAGTAGTTTTGAGGCCGATGGCAAAACCTTGCGAGCCTGCACCAGAAGAGAGGGACAGCGTCTTAGTGAAAATGCCGTGGAGTAAGACGTAGTCCAGCTTGCTCCAGCAAAGTCCAGTGTACATTCCCATGTTCTGGTGCAATGACCCCCTCCCGAAAGGAAAAAGTAAAGCTTTTAGTTAGAGGGTCAAAAATAAAAAAAAATGGGCATGTTTTTATTTTGTAGTGAAACGCGACAAAGACAAGAATCTAGAACAAAAAATAAACAAATGGGGAAAAAAAGGATTAGCAAGGTATAGTGTTTTAGAACCATTATGAACCAGAAATATCCATAAGGAAAAGAAAAGCAGCACTGATTGCCCCCAGGGCACCCTCCTCCACAGCCTGTAACCTCACCATTGCCGCAAAAGGTGTATCCGGAATAGCATGAGGGCACCCCAACAATGTAATGCCTTGCGGCTAGTATACATGAACTGTTCATGCTGAACAGTATCATTAACCATTACTTTTCCTTTGATGACTTTGCCATCCACATCTTGGCTATTATCTACATTTTAAAGGCTTAGTTTATCCCACATTAAAGAATGTACTAGACCAGTGGTTCTCAAACTCTGTCCTCAGGACCCCACACAGTTCACATTTTCCAGGTCACCCAGCAGGTGCACAGGTGTGGTCATTACTCACTGACACATTTTTAAAGATCCACAGGTGGAGATCATTATTTCACTTGTGATTCTGTGAGGAGCAATGGAAAACATGCACTGTTTGGGGTCCTGAGGACCGAGTTTGAGAACCTGTGTGCTATACTATCAAACACCATAAAATATATTACAGATTGGAAAATGATAAACATGGACAATTTATAATGAATCTATATATTGGTTTAAAAACTAGTTTTATCACTCCCCAATCTCTACATTGATGATAAAACCAGAACCGTATATTGGCAAAGTCCAGAGGCGGTTGAATGAAAGTCTGATAGATATCCTTCTACAATACACTTCATGTGCCAGAAGTGAGACTGCAGCTTCCATTACCAGTACATGCCACCACACCCACGCATTAAATTGTCTTTCATGTCTAAAGTACTATATCTAGGCGGGTATCTCTGCAATACGTCGTATAATTTGCAGTGAATATGGCAGCATATCACGATTGAAGTGGCTTTGAATGAGGCTTGACGGTAGCTGGGTCACTCCATCTCTAAAGTCAACATGAAATATTCATGTTCAGCAATTTCAAGGGTATACTGTGACTGTACAAAATCAGCAAAGACATCCAGCATGGAAAACCGCTGTGGTCAACGAAAATCTCTTGACAATCGTGGGCAGCATTGTCTGGCACGCATTGTAACATCCAACCGGCGTGCAGCATTGCTGCGGATAATGGCAAAATTTATGCTGGGGCCACAAGTAACAGCGTTTGCACAGTACAACGTTCCATTTCTTCTATAGTGTATAGGAGCCGGGGTCCCATTGTTGTCCCACAGCGCAAGACTCAGCGCCATGTCTGGGCTCGTGAATACTGCCACTAGGCGCAAGATGACTGGTAATGTGTAGCTTGGTCCAATGAGTCGAGGTTCCAACTGTTTCGGTCAGATCGACAATTATGTTTGTGGGGAAAACCCCATGAGGCAATGGATACCGCATGCCAGCAAGGGACAGTCCAGGGTAATGTCTCTGTTCTGGTGTTGGGTGTTTTCAGCTGGCACGTGACCATCCTTCCGGTGTATAGCCCCCAGATTATGGCTGGAGGAGCATTCCTCTGAGTTTGGCATTATGAGTTAGACCCCTCGTTTGATTTGAACACAATAGAACATGTGTGTGATGCAGTTCAATATGTCATCAATGGAAGGCTACCACCACCGGTGAATATTAGGGAATATTGGACCATTCCTCAGGAGTCACAGTGTGCACTATATACACACTACTTCAGAGAGCTTGTTGAGTCTATGCCTTGTTGTGTTGCTGCTGTAATACAATTGAAAGGAGGACCTACATGTTACTTGATGGATCTCTCAGTTTTTCTGGCATGTGAGTGTATAAAAAGAAACTCTTCAACTCTAACTCTGAGCCTGATTCAGAGCATACTTACCGACTTTTGTAATCTGCTCCCCGGGAGATGCCACTTTGGGGGGCGGGCCGGGTTCCTATGTCATTAGGCCCCACCCCCATCAGGGCAAACTGCCACGAATCGTGGGAGTGCGGGGAGGGGCCTGTATGTTATATTTACACATACATGTAAGTGATGTTCAGAAGCATAATCTAAGTGCTAAAGTATATTAGCTTAGGCTGGCCGCTAGCCTTACTCAGGCCATGTGTGCAGAAAAAACGTAATTTCCTCCAGTGTTTTAATGGGAAGACCAGATTTCACTGGAAAATAAAGAGGTGGTTGTCTGTTAGATTCTTAAAGTGAGAACCTTCCACTTTTGAGACTGATATTATTTATTAATCTAATCATGGAATGATCTACAGAAGTGCCGCATACACTAGCATTCTGTGTCAATGTTTAAACACGTTCTATATTCTAATGACTATAGTCCCCTTTTTTTTTAAACATTTTTTTTTATTGAAGCATCACTTCAAATCACATACATTAGTTACAATGCTTCAAATGTAAATAAGAGCGATACAATAACTAATCCATGTCCACAATTGTGTACAATAACAACCTTAAATATTATCAAGAGCATTCCTCGTTTGCCCAATATTCTCATCCAATCGACAGTCTCTAGTGCCTTTCTAACAGTACATTATTGGATAATAATAACATGCCATTGAGTTGCCAGAAAACCAATTTTAAGTTGTGCACTCTCTTCCTCACAGGCAAACCCCTTTAAGCATCGCATCTGCCAAGTCTTCTCTACATCAGAGCAAGACGATGATAGCATGTCCTTTGAAGATTTCCTTGACATGCTAAGTGCTTTTAGCGAATCTGCTACCCTTGAAATTAAATCTCACTATGCCTTCCGGATCTTTGGTAAGTTCATACAGAAGTACATGAATTTAGTTAAATCATTGAACACCTATAGAATGATCAATATGACCCCAACCAGCTCATAGAAGGGAGAGAGTAGAGAGAGAGTTGAAGGTAGCAAACAGGTCAGCTGGCGAGGGTTAGAGGACTTTGGAGAAGAAGGCCATCGAATAAGACTGTTCAGCAATTGAGCGCTCTGAGCTATAGGCTGAAGGAATGAATTTGAAATGAAGGAAGTCGATGAGAGAGCACAGTTTCCTCCTGAGGTGCTCAGCAAAGCGCCTCCTTCATGTAAATGATTTTTAAAGTTCTTAGTCATTTTGTTTTATTCTTTGGTAATAATCAGAACTCCATATAATATTTGTACAAAAGAAAGAGAAAATTCCGCACAGAACTCAAAAATTAGTAAAGATAATGATAATTATTAATAGAAACCAACCGTTATATAATCTAGATACAACTGTATCAATAGTTGTTGTTGGTGGTGCTCCCACAGCCCAATATTTAGATAGGCACAAAGGACAAGGAGAGAAAGAGAGGGCTATTCGCTGGGGCACTCTTCATGACAAATGTCCACTTTCAAATATATTAGTTGATGGATAATTGGAAATGATATCAATTACACCCTACATGACCAAATGTTACACAACCTTATATGCACTACCAATAGAAGAGGGTTGGTATTTGAACATCTTAGTGATAAATA
The DNA here is from genome assembly GCA_031769625.1 of Taudactylus pleione. Taxonomy (NCBI): domain Eukaryota; kingdom Metazoa; phylum Chordata; class Amphibia; order Anura; family Myobatrachidae; genus Taudactylus; species Taudactylus pleione. The sequence continues at coordinate 18,377,587 of JAUIMM010000128.1, forward strand.
ATCCAACCTATTACCTCCTGTTAAAAATTAACTTTTAATCAGAGTTGTATTAAAAATTGAAAATAAATAACCCTTCAAACAAAATTAGAGTTATTAGATAAGGGCGAAAATAGAATGTATCAAAAAGTAAGATAAAATCTCTACATGCGTTCATACATACATGTAGATAGGTAAATACCCTGGTCGTAAATAAGTAACCATTGCGATAAGATTTCTTATCCTCTGGATATATGTGAATCGTTATAATGGTACTGAGTTGCCACTCTGCTGAGTTACCAATCGTCCTAATCCACCTCCAGTATTAATGACCTACAGCACCTGGTATTCCCAAGTGGTCTCCCATCCAGGTACTAACCTGGCCCATAACTGTATAGCTTCCAAAATCAGACGAGATTGGGCATATTCAGTATGGTATGATTGTAGATAATTCCCAACTGGGGAGTGTAAATGCCCAGGTACACACAGCGTAAGAGTGTATGTAGGACTGACTCACCAGAGAAGTCCACTTTGTTAAATAATACACAGTATCAATAAAAGTATTGCATAAGCGTACTTTAATTGCAATTATACAGTAGATCACATGGTTAAACATATAAAGTAAAACAGAAAAGTGTAATTGTCTGACTGATTACTAATGTCCTTAATCAGTCAAACAATATGTTCCAATAAGCTATTCTAGGTATGCTGTTCATGTAAAATGATGTTTGTATATTGCTCAAAATAACATTGATACACTTAGTATGGTCTGTGTGATAGATGATTGGATTAAATCCTATTAATAGGCAGTTTGTAAATAGTACATTCCAACTACTAAATCATACAATAATTAGCGTAGCGGGTGATTCCATTCAATCCTGTGAGTAGGCAATTGGTGGTAGCATTTTCCAAAAGCCTAATCATAAATGGTTAACACAGCAGCCAGCATAAAGTAATGTGTATCGTAATGTATCTCAGACCTCATAGGGTACACAGAAGAAATAGGTTATCAGTATAATACTGATCCTCCACTGTGAATAGACAGAGTATGTGCTAATCAAATGGATAAGTAATGAGTATATGGATATATACAATCATCCGAATACTTGGCTCATATGTTATTCCGCATTTACTAGAACACTTATAAAATAAACAATAAACTAAAACAGCAGGAGACACAAAATAAATAGGTTGTCAGTATAACACTGATCCTCCACTGTGAATAGACAGAGTATGTGCTAGTATAGTGGATAAGTAATGAGCACATAGATATATATAATCATCCGAATAATTAGCTCATAGGTTATACAGCATTTGCTAGAACACTTATAAAATGAACAATAGACTGAGACAGCTCTATAGATAGGTGCGTGTCACACTGAAATAGGGGAGTAAATTCCCCACTAGATCAGCAAAAAGGCCGTATAATCACAATATACAAGTTCTACATGTTGCTCCTGAAAAATATCTGTATTGACACGGAGGTCATTTACAGGCTCACATATAATCCATAGCAAAAGATGTCTGTAGTGACACAAAGTCAGTTACAGGCATACATACGATCCCAGGGTAAGGTTACTTGGAGTCCGATCACTGCATAAGTCGGATATCCAAGGGAGAAGGACGCGCGTTTCGCCCAGTCCAAGGGCTTGTTCACCTCACACATCTGGGAATTATCTACAATCATACCATACTGCATATGCCCAATCTCGTCTGATCTTGGAAGCTATACAGTTATGGGCCTGGTTAGTACCTGGATGGGAGACCACTTGGGAATACCAGGTGCTGTAGGTCATTAATACTGGAGGTGGATTAGGACGATTGGTAACTCAGCAGAGTGGCAACTCAGTACCATTATAACGATTCACATATATCCAGAGGATAAGAAATCTTATCGCAATGGTTACTTATTTACGACCAGGGTATTTACCTATCTACATGTATGTATGAACGCATGTAGAGATTTTATCTTACTTTTTGATACATTCTATTTTCGCCCTTATCTAATAACTCTAATTTTGTTTGAAGGGTTATTTATTTTCAATTTTTAATACAACTCTGATTAAAAGTTAATTTTTAACAGGAGGTAATAGGTTGGATTATTTATCACTAAGATGTTAACCCTCTTCTATTGGTAGTGCATATAAGGTTGTGTAACATTTGGTCATGTAGGGTGTAATTGATATAATTTCCAATTATCCATCAACTAATATATTTGAAAGTGGACATTTGTCATGAAGAGTGCCCCAGCGAATAGCCCTCTCTTTCTCTCCTTGTCCTTTGTCTCCATATAATATTTATCAGACTGAATCCCTGTGAAATTAGTCTTAAGAAACTCATGGGTGTAAAATGTGCTAAGTGGCGGATTTGAAACCCGGTGGGGGGGGGATTGCAGCAATTTTCCATCTGTTTTGCATCCCTCCAATTTAACTGCATTCTGCCGCACACTCTAGACCAAAAAAAACCACTGTCCTGTTTCCCCCCCCATTGTATACAAACCACCACATTTACTAAGCGTCGGGTCGTACACAGCTGTCTTAATACTACTCGAATGGCGTATTTGTGTAAAGCAGCACCATGTGTGCATGTACAGATGTTGATAGGCTAGTAATGGAAAAACAGAGGGATCCATGCTGCACTTGTATATGTTTGGGTTGATCTAAAAACACCTATTTGTGAAGACCAAGGCTGAGAGAGGCAATGCAGGGTGTATAACCCATATATGTGGTTAGGTAAGGGGTGGGCAATTATTTCAGCTGGGGGGGGGGCACTTGGCAGGTTTAAGTGAATGGTGGAGGGCCTGAAGAGCGAGCCAAGCAACCTACAAGTGCAATATATTTGTGAGGACTTCCAGAACAATATTTGATTTCCATTGTGGATAGAAGCCACAAGGGTGTTCGGCGCTTCTATCTGCAATATGTCTGCTTTGATGAGTCAAATTTGAAATTACATTTTGTTACATAAAATGATTCTATGATTTCTATTTTCCTCTAATTGTTTATTTGTTCAATACTTTAATTTCAGAGTACACTGGGATGTTAAACTACGTATATATCATTAAAAACTGGAACAATGGGGGTATACTAAAACTGTTGACTAGTAGCTTAGGTAAGATTTTGCACTTTGAGCGATATAGTCACTAGTTAACCCTCCTTTTACAGATTTTGATGGGGACGGTGCCCTGAACGAAACCGACTTGGAGACACTGGTGAATCATCTGACAGGCGTAGATGAAGACACTAAGCTAAGTAACAATGAGATGAAGCAGCTTATTGCAAACGTGAGTTCAGGGTTATTATGGGGCTGTCACTGTGACGTCACTCATCGGTGTTGTGCAAATATTTCTTCCACTATGTCTTTCACACTTAATTTTAAAGCTTATCTTCAACGGCATCAGTTTAATGTGATACATATTAGTGACGGACATATTTTTCTTGGCATCGAGATGAACAGCCAGTGAAAGTATATATTATGTTATTAATTGGGAGGAATGTGGTTTGTTCCAGTCTGCTCCCAGTTACGTTGCTGCCTCTCCTGTATGTATGGTGTGCAGTATCCCCATATTGTACTGACCAAATCCTGTCTATTGGAATGAATCTATTTTAATGCACTTTTACTAGTGTTAGTGTGGGTGTTGTAAATGGGACCAGAGTTAAATATAGACATAAGTCTAACTGGAGTGTGTAATAATGCAAGTTTATTTTATTTTTATTTTGTTTGCGCTGTGAATGTACAGAAAACAAAAAGTCAGCCTAATTTATGAAAGATAGGAATCAAGCATTTTGATACCCACCTAATTGATCTTGGCCAAATCTCCAGATGCAGTATTAGTGTAAGGGAACAACATTGGCTCCTGAAAGTAACAAAAAACATAGTAATAAAACAAAATCAAACTTCTAAAGAGGGAAAACATGGTCGCCAAGAAGAATTGTGAGCCCCAGTACAGCTTTAGGGGCTAAGAATGGTATGTGGCTGCACCTCTTTGGTTTGCCCCTCCCTGGCACAGGACCTGCTACTTTATACTTGCAAATTCTAGTGCCTTTATTTTTTAAGCGTTTCAGATGCTGCAGTAGTTATTAAGTTGATGATTGCTGTACTTTTTATACTAGGGATGTGTGCTGACCCCTGTGTTTTGGTTTTGGATCTGTATCTCCTTCGTGTTTTGGATCTGGTTTTGGTTTTGCCAAAACCGCCCTTGCGTGTTTTGGTCTTGGATCTGTAATTTTTTTTTTTTTAATTGATCAAAAACTGCTAAAATTACATAATTTTTTTTTTTTTTATTATTTTTTTTCCTAGAGTATTAACCTCAATAACATTAATTTACACTCGTTTCCAGTAAATTTTAACCACTTCACAGCTCACAATATTGTTTTCATCCGGTTTAGGCCCAGAATTTGCACCTAGCTAGCTGGCTGACTAAGCTAAGTGGCACAAACACGTGGCAGTTCAACTTCCAACATGGCACATAAGGAAACATATGTTTTCATTAATCAAGAGGCCTGAGGAAGATGGAGTATGTATGTAGTTGAAGACAGGGACAGGAAGGGTTGATTGGTAGTAAATTTACATTTTTTGATTCTGAAGTAAATTTATGAGGGAGAAGGGGAGAGCATGGGTGAACAATATGTCCCCTGTTTTGCCCACAAAATCAACTTTGTTCAGAATATTTTTTAAAATTAAAGGGGCATGTAGGAGATGCTGTCTGTGGCCATAAACATTTCTGGACATTTTTGGCATTCAGCAACCGCATGTCAAAGATTGCAGCAGCTGTAGCAGTTCAACTTCCAACATGACACATCAGGAAACAAATGTTTTTATTATTCAAGAGGCCTGAAGTTTGAGTATGTAGTTGAAGGCAGGGAAAGGAAGATTTGATTAGTTGTAAATTTAATTACATTTTTTTATTCCGAAGCAAATTTATGAGGGAGGAGGGGGAGGCATTTACAAAAAATATTTAAATCATTCACATCAGTCCTTTCCCCCAGAAGAATCCTTGAGCGTTGTGCCTGCTGCTGCTGGGAGTGGATTTTCAGCCCAGAAGGCGACCAGGAGGACTACTAGTAGTACTTTAAAAACAATTGACTGTTAAACAATGCAAGGGGGAGCAAGTATGACAGTAGTCACCCAGTTGCACAGCGGATCACTGACGCCATGACATCTATGCTGGTATTAGATGTACGTCCAATATCCACCAATAATGCAGTGGGTTTTAGACAGCTAATTGAGGTCCTGTGTCCCCGCTACCAAATCCCATCTAATTTCCACTTCACTAGAAAGCAATTCCCAACCTGTACAGGGATGTTTAAAATAACTTAATTAGTGGCCTCCAAAATGCCATTGTACCCACTGTTCACTTAACCACAGATATGTGGACAAGCTGAACAGAGCAAACTGAAAATTACATGACTAACAGCCCACTGGGTGGGTGTATTGCCTTCAGCGGCATCACCAACAGCAGCACAGCATCTAAGAAACAGCATCTCATTCAAAGGCAGGCGTATCACCGGGTTCACTAAGAGGCATACCGCTGACAATGTTTTAAAAAAACTCAGGGAAGTCACTGCAAAATGGCTTACCCTGCGTGGATTCTCCTCAGGATTTGTGATTTCTGACAATGCCACTAATATTGTGAGAGCATTACAGCTGGGTGAATTCCAACACATCCCATGTTTTGCTCAAGCAATCAACTTTGTGGTGTAATTTGTTTTTTAAAATGACAGGGCCGTGCAGGAGATGCTCTCTATGGCCCCAAAAATTTCTGGACATTTTCGCCATTCAGCGGGCGAATGTAAAAGATTGCAGCACCTGCAGGAAATGTTGAATTTGCTCGGCCACCAGCTGAAGCAAGAGATCATTACAAGGTGGAACTCCACCCTTTATATTCTTCAGCGGATAGAGAAACAACAAAAAGCCATCCAAAGCTACATAGCATACGATGACATGGGAAGAGGAGGGGGAATGTACCTTACTCAACTCGGTGGAAAATACTTTCCGTGTTGTGCAAAGTGCTGAAACCCTTCGAAGTAGTCTCCTGTGAAGTGAGTTCAAACACTGCCAGCTTGAGTCAGGTAATTCCCCTAATTAGACTATTGGAAAAGCAGCTTGAGAAACTGAAGGAAGAGCTGAAACGGAGAGATTCCGCTAAGTATGTCGGACTTTTAGATCAAGTTATTTATTCGCTTCACCAGAATCCAAGGGTTGTCAGGATCTTACAATCGGATCAATACATTTTGGCGACCATGCTGGATCCTAGGTTTAAGTCATACATTGTGTCTTTCTTCCCAACAGACACCGATGTGAAGAGATGCAAAGAGCTGTTGGTAAGCAAATTGTCAGCTCACGTGGCATGTGATGCAGCGATGGCTTCTCCTTCAGTTTCTCCAGCAAGTGCATCTGCCGAGATAAAACTAAACTTTCCCAAAAGACCCACTGGTGATGCAGATCGACATAACCAAGTTTTGACATCTGTTCGGGTCTAAAAGAATTGCCTACAATTAATGAGACCTCTACCATGACTCCATCTGATACAGTCGCCATTCACAGAATGGTTGAAAAATATTTTACTTTCTTTAATGATAGCATCCAAATAGGCATGTCAGACAGTGCGTTTGATTACTGGCAGGAAAAAAAGGCACTTTGGAGTCCCTTAAACTTGGGTACACACGTAAAGATTTTCTGTCCAACCATCCAACTAGTTGATTGGTTGGAATGAAGATCTGGTAACGTATGGGGGTAAATGAGGATCAGCAATTTGCTCCTAAATGCCAGAAAACAGATGAAACTGGTCATTCAGACAAGTTTGTTAAATGTTTGATCTTATATGGCAATTGCATCCAAAAAATACAAAGGCACCTGTAATGGTGGATTCCAGCGGGGATGAATTAATATTGTTTGAAGATGATGTACACACTGATGTGGGTGAGGAATCGGATGATGGTGACAACATCTTGCCTCTGTAAAGCCAGTTTGTGCATGTAGAGATCATTGCCAGCAATTTCAGCTGCCAATTGGTAGCTTGTTTTGTGGGGGCCCAAACAAACCAATCACTTCATGATTAATATTGTTGATGAAGGTGTTGGTGGTGAAGATGGCAGGTGCTTGGATCTAGCAGAGAGAAGGGGGCTAGCTGACGCTGGACTGCTTGTTTGGTACTTTGTTGGCCAAAGCTTCTGAATTTTGAAAAACTTTTTGGATGGATGCGCTGCAGATTATGTAAAAGGGATGAGATTCCTAGCTGGTTAAGGTTCCTACCTCTACTTACTCTGGCTTTACAAAGGGTACAAATGGCTTGACAATTGTCTGGATTTGAGGAGAAATAATACCACACATAAGAAGTGTGTATTTTTTTGTCTTGTGCCCAGGCATGACCATGGGCTTTTCCTTATCATGGGCAACAGCTGTTTCTTCCACTGGTGCCTGATTTACACAAACATCCTCATCATCAACAGCTACACAAATATACTGCTCATCCTGGTGCACTTCCACAGAAGCATCCTCGATTTCTATGTCAGCCTGTTCACTTGTGCTTACATCATAATAGGCAGAACCACCAGTCATAAATAAAGGCCTTAGCCTTTTCTTGCCACTTTGTGTGGTGAACGGCATATTGCCAATTTTGTCTTTCTACAACTAACTTTCCCTTTTTAATGTTTTTTTTTTTTTTTACCACTGTAAAAAATCGGTTCTTTGATTTTAGATACTGACTTAAGCCCTGTATGCCCTTGGGCATCGGCTTTAGTAGATGATGTAGACGGACTAGTATTGTCATGACACGTGTCAATTTGTACCAATTTTAAATATTACACTGCGGTATCAATGACCTACTGTGTCACAAGATTTTTTTATGACTAAGAAGAGCATAACACACTGCGCTACCCCTTAGTGTCAAAAGATTTTTTATGAATAAGACACTTCGCTACCACTTGGTGTCAGAAGATTTTTTTTTTATGAATAAGAATAACACACTGTGCTATGACTTATAGAGTCACAATACGTGGATGATAAACTGTGGTCTTGCCGGCAGTGTCACCGAACAATAATAGCGTAGCTAGCACACACACAAAAAAACCCCCTGAAAACAAAAAAGTGTTTTTTTTGTGGAATGCTAATTTTATTTAACTTTTATTTTTTTTTTTCAGTTTTTTACACTGGGGAAGAGCACCCCTGGATTGACAGAACCCCCCCCCCCCCCCCGCCCCCCCCCACGCTGGACAAGACAGCACCCCTTTATGAACTACAGCCCTGGCCCCTTGATGGACAAGACAACACAGCACCAGCCTGCAGCCCCAGCCCCTGACTGGACAACACAGTGACACAGCAGCACGTGCACAGACAAAGCAGCATGTCTGTTCTGTACACTCTCCACAGCCGGAGTGAAAATGTCGCCGATCACGGGACCTTTATACAATCCAAAATCCGCGAGAATACGACAGCGGGAGGATAACTCCTTTTGCCTCGTTTTCGGATCAGAGTCAGGCGGAAAAACCCGAGCCAGACTCTGATCTCGGCTCGGATACACTGGGGCCCTGATTCAGAGCCGGACGCTCTGACAGAGCGCTCGCTCTGAATCAGGGCCGTCCCTACTCCTTTTTGGAGCGGCCAAAATGATGGTCGCGATGGTCTTGAGCACCCACAGCTATAGCGAGCGGCCAGGAAGATGGTTGCGATGGTCAAGACAATCGTGACCATCGGGCTTGCGACGAGACCCTGCGTTAGGGTCTTGCTGCCGCAAGCCCTGGAGTGCTTTTGGCTCTATCTATTTTGACACTAGTGATGTCAGTGGGGCCGGCCCCAGACGGTAGGCGTTCCCATGGGAACGCCTCCGTCTGGGCAGGCACGCCCACCAAAGGGGGCGTGCTATCAACCACCATCGACAGCACACCCCCTTTGGTGTGAGACCCATAACGACGGCTTGGCCGTCGTTATTCGGGTCTCGCGCATGCGCACGACGGAGCCGCCTCCGTCGTGCGCATGCGCACTTGGGCAACATCGACCCACTTGTGAACGCTCGGCGCTCGCGAGCAGGTCTGAATCAGGCCCTAAGTTCAGCTGGGTCCAGACCCGCTCATCTCTACTTTATACAGATGTCACCTGAATAAGCCCTATCTATGCTCCATCCGCATCTGTTCACTATAGTACAAATTCCACTGGTAAAAGTGCACCAGATAACATGTATTTTTGCATGTACATTTGTATTTCGCTTGTATACAAAACTTAATCTGGCCCTAAAAGTGTTGATATGTGACTCTAGAGGTTGGGTTGCAGATCTACATCCTTCCCTGAGGAACACTGCGCTCCATATATTACACATAAGAGGCGGATGTACACTCTCACTAAGAGACGCTTCATGCTAGTGTGAGCTGTGAGTATAGTCTCCCTTCAAGTAATAGCAACCACTAACTAACCTGTTCCAGACTGTGATTGTGTACTGCACAAAGCTCAGTGTGAAATTGGTGCTAGAGCTCTCATTTTGGGCAATTCCAATCCATGGGAAATCTTGATGCAGCCTTTATTACATAAATTGTCTGATGCTAGTCATTTAGTATTGCACTTAAAACACTGCTCAGGACAACATCTTATTGGCAGTAAATAATTAGGCATTTAATCAGTCCCACACTGACAAATAGTGATGAATGTAGTCATACACACTTTGAACACTGTCTTGTGTTTTTGTTTAATAATGCTTAATTGTAATATTTAATGATGAAGCCTAGCTATTGCCCATCTGACATGAGCCTCTGCAAATGATTGCTTTCTGCTACAGTTGGACCTAATCTTGGATAGTTCATGATCAGCTCTGAGCATATTGGTACATGTCACATCTCATGGTTATTATAACAAACCTTTATTGGAGTGCGGTCACATTTTACATTGCTTTTATAGTAGTTTGTCAAGAATGAAACCTAGAGATGTCTGATATTTGTTTTATCCTGTGATAGATTCTGGAAGAGTCTGACATCGATAAGGACGGCACAATAAACCACTCTGAATTCCAGCACGTCATCTCCAGATCTCCTGACTTTGTCAGGTGCGTGTTTCACAAAGACCTTCAAGTGTAAATGATGTACACAAATACAGAGAAAAAGGGGGCATGGACTGCACACCCTAATTTTAAACATACTCTAGTAAGAGGTGCTACGATGCTGAGATAATAAAATGAAGGTGGACACTCTCAGCACTAAGGGCACTCACTAATAGTCAAAACTGTCATGATAAACTCTACAATTAACATGGAGTATAAATGAGGGTCTTAAAATAGCAGCGTGTTTTGCCAAGTTGTGTGACCGTCAAGCCCATCAGATGGGTCCCTAAACCTAAGCACACAATATAAAATGATCAGGTTGATCAATTTATGATTGGCCTAATAATTGTATAGTGTGTATGCAGCAGCGATGCTGGAGCATTAGCCGATCAACAGCCTCAAGAGCTCCTGCAGACGGTCAGATAGGGAGGCCGCACATTAAGCTGCTCATAAGATGCGACCGATCCCAGAAGCTGTCTATGGGGACCACAGTGATCAGATAATCGCTCTGAGGATTGCAGCGTTTATATGATCTGCAGATACATCTGTACAGTGTGTAGCCAGCTTAAGGGTTGGGTATGATATGTAGAAATTCATCATATCGACATGGTCATAATGTTTACGTTTACCACTTCAACATTCATAATGTAAACAGTGATGAAATGTGAACAAGTTAGAATGTAGACATGTTGTCCTGGTGGTGGCCCAGTGGTGACTTACATGCTCCTGATTGCTGCAGCGACTCCAGTGTTCGGGTGAGTATTTCTCCCATATCCCTACCCCTCACCCTCCCTCTAGTGCAGGGGTTTCCAACCACGGTCCTCAAGGCACACTAACAGTCCAGGTTTTGAGGATAGCCATACTGGAGCACAGGTGACTTAATACCTCAGTTATTTTGATTTAACCATCTGTGCTCAAGCCTGGATATCACCAAAACCAGGACTGTTAGTGTGCCTTGAGGACCGAGGTTGGGAATCACTGCTCTAGTGCCAAATAAACCCCTCGCCCCTTTCCGCAGCCCAAACCTAACCCTCCCGCATGCAGCCTAACCCTAATGGTGACATTTCACCTGTCAACATTCTCAGAATGTTCATATGTTGTCTACTGACATTAACAATGTTGGTATCATAGCTGTCGACATTATGAATGTCAACATTGTCAAGTTTTTGACTACATCCCCGTTATAACACTGCTAATACCATTACATTATATCAAGGATTTACCATAAAAGTCCCTCCTAATCCATAGACGGCAATGCAGGACCTGTGCTGATTAAAATCGCCTAAGGGCAGATGGGAGTTGTCTCAATCTTCTAGTGTTCCACCATGGGATAATGCCAGGGTGCAAAGCTTTACAAGTACCACAGGGCTTTCCTATTTTTCCCATTTAGATCTGTTTGATGACTTTGCAGCATCTAGACTGAGAAATTTTACTTTTACATTTATTTTTTTAGCTCCTTTAAGATCATGCTGTGAATGTCCCGGCAGTCTGAATGACAGCGTAGCCACTGGAATGAATGTGTCCACTGTGAATATCCCTTGATGCAACCTGTATCTGAGATCTTCCAGGAAATCTCACCAATAACCAGGAAAACCTCTTCATCAATCAATTGGAAGGCACTGTACACAACTACTGATGGCTGTTTACACTTCACTGTCTGTGACTGCTCCCATATACTTGTGTAGGTATAGATGCACTGGTTGGATGTATGCAGGAGAACAGGGGTGTAGGTTGAGCTTACGCTCAAAATATGATGCCTTAAATATGTGTTAAAGTAATTTCTGATTTATTTTTTTTCACCCACTCCACAACAGGAAAAATAAACCATATATGCAATAAAAGCACATGGACATATATCAATCTACCTTGCACACTTCTATTTTCATTTTTCAACTCTTATGTAGTTCAGGGCACTTTTCCAAGTTCATGACCATGACATTTGTGACCTCACCAGTCTCTGTAGTCCAGTGCCTAATGAAGAACTACATCCCCCACAATTCTCCAGGTATAAGTTGTTTTTTTGTAGCATGGACCAGCCTCTGGCATGAGTGCTGTCCTCTTCATGTCATCAGCACTGCTCTGGGGTTTTATGCTTTATGATGCTGAAGGTGGCATGCACTTAGTCCTGGAACAGCTTAGCACACCTACATAGAAGTTGTTAAGGGGGAGAGGGACTTTTTTCATTCCAAGACTCCATAAACCGTAACCCACTCTGGAAGCACATGGGTTAAAAAAAAAAATTAAAAAAATCCCAAAACCTTTTCTTAAAAAAATAAAAATAGTAGTTTATGAATGGGAAAAGTGTAGTTATACAGTTATACTTTAAATTGTATGACCGTTAATACGGTGTAGCCTTCAAGCACCTCTTCTTTATCAGTTACCAAGAAATATCTTTACCAGTTTTTCTATTCATGAATCTGATATGTCACTCCCTGGATGTACAAATTAACATTGAGACATAATGAAAAAATGAAAGTTATATTTTTGTAATCTGATGTGATCTATCCTTGACTGATTCTGTACAACCCACTGGCTGGTCAAAAGCACAATTTTATATACTTAGTTTTTTTGAATAGACCTTTAAAAAAAAAAAATACTACTTTATGCTATCCCTACTTATCAGTAAAAACATGTATTTTTTAGCAATTAATATGAACACAGTTGCCTTTGGTATACTGCAGATGAAATATTATTTATAAAAGTTAGAAGTTAGATTAAATGTGGTAACATATATATCTGGTGTCTTGCAACCAGAGGCCTGATCTAGTGTTTATAGACAAAGATAATAAACTGTATAACTGTGGAACTGGGAAATAAATTATAGTACTCTGTAACTTTTTAATATTGTCATAAATATTTACCAGGAAAATATTTGAGAGCAAATTTGCCTATGTTTTCATTTGACTAGTTTGCTTATGAAACATTTCATGTGCGTTTTTATAACATTCAGCGAGGTCGGCTATAAATCTCGTGTTATTATAGTCCTGGCTGATGCATTTCATTTGCACTGTTTACTTTTGCACTCAATAAAAGAAAAACTTTCTGTATCACATATTGGAATATTTTCTTACTACAAGGTGTTTTTTTTTTTTCCATTTTATAATATAAATTAATACATAACTCATTGGGTATTTTAAGAAATAAAAAAAAAAGCAACTGAAAACAATATGCTGGAAAATGGTATCTGTACTTTTTGCTTCCTGATAATCCTTTAATATACTGTAAAGATTGAGTGAATATGAAATCTCCTGTCATTTGTCAAACATTTAGAGGTCTATGTACTAACTGCCACAATTACTATCTTTCCATATTGCAGGAGATATTTTTATTTACTAGGGGAACTTGTGGGGACCGCATTTGCAGTAACCACTGTCCCTGTAAGTTTTATATCCCCAGCAAATTGTATACGTTTTTCACGTTTATTAAACACTTCTCCTGTGAAAGTGACACTGCGTATGCTCACAGTATCAGTTACCGGAGCCGGACAGAGGCTGCGAGAGAGAAAGATTTCCCTCCTGCATCAGGATCCTCCATAGGCTTAAAGCAGTTTACATCATATGAAGATGGTGTAAACTACCAGGGCCAAACTTCGAAAAGCTTTAGAGTTTGATAATAATGGGGACTGCGATCTGCAGAGCTAATTAGCACTTTGCCAGAGACTTCTGTGAAATCTCCTGTTTTGTGCCATTAGTACACATACTGTAGGAACAATACATAAAATTATTCAGAAACTGCAGTTTCTGGATAATTTTATGTAACAAACAGCTTGATACATATGGGTCTATTCATGAAGCAGAGAAGAGCCCTGTTTAGCTGAAATCCGTGTTCTTTGCTTTTGTGCAATTCATGGAGCAAGTTAACGTAGAGAAGTGTATTACTTCTCCAGCGGCACCCCTGCTCCATGCTTGCATCGCATCACCATACTTTTTGTATGATGAATGCGATTCATAGAACGGAAAGCTCTGTTTTCCGTTCCTCTATTCGTACAGATTCGCCATTTCAGGATGGCGTAATCTGTACCGGAAGCCGAACAGAGCAGGGAAATTGCATACTTCCGTGCTGGCTCTGCCCCCTTTTCCCGGCATCCTTTTGCAGCAGGTCTGACCTGACCTACTAATCTCAGATGCCAGTGCATGCGCAGTGAGAATACAGACCTATCGAGCACCCGATATGTCTGTATTACTACATCCAGGGATCACTGAGCAACATCTGTATATTCAGACACTGCTTGCAGAGCTAGGGGCGGGGCCACACCACGGGTAGTAAGCTGCACAGAAAGAGAGCTAATAGAGGCATGCCTCTGTGTATGGGGGGTATGCTTTGAGTACTGATGGACATCTTGGATGTCTCCTGTGACCAGGAAGTGCACTGCACTTCCTAGTCACATGATTTGTTGCTATGGACAACATCTCCACTTCTAAAAACTCACGTTGGTAAATATACCCCTTAGTGTAGTGAGGGTTGAAGTTACAGTGAGTAGGGGTTGGCACAGGCTCCCAGCTCTCAGACCCATCTCCATGTGTGCCTCCCCTGCCATTGACCCCACTGCACGTCACTGCTTCTTACTACTGCCTCCTTAATTTCACCACTGGTCCCTGCTTACCACAACCCCCTGCATCTCACAAGTGTCACCACAGTCCCCACTGCTGCTGCCCTGCAGCTGGCTAGGGCCCAGCCACTGGGATGTGCTGGGAAGGGCAGAAGGATCATGGTAGCTGTATTGCAGATTTATGGTAGCTGTATTGCAGCTACCATAAGCATTATCAGCAGCATGTCCTCGAAGATGAGGCGCCTGTGCATATTTCCGCAGCCTCCATGTGTCGAAAATGGCGATGAACAGTGTCCTCTTTGCACATGTACCCTATATTTCCTGGGCTTACTGTTGAGCTTTCGGACCGTGGTGTCCCTGTCCGAAAACCGTGCTGATTTCCATGGGAGATTCCTCCTGTTCACCGAGGGCATGGAAAGAGAGCATTTCACAGTGGAGTGGTGGCTGGAGTCTGCCTGCAGGTTCAGCGTAGGGATGGACATCGGAATCTAATGGTTACTAAATATCAATGTGTTTTTGTTCAGATGGTAGTTTTTTGTAGTTTTTTTTTTTTTTTACCATTTAATGGTGATCTGATGTTTGCCACCATCCAATGGAAATCATTGGATGGTGTTCCGATAGTTGTTTTTTATTAAATTCCTGATAGCTATGCCTCCCCTTGCTACTGTGACTGCATCAGGGCATCGTCATGGGTTTGTTGAAGGCTGTCTCTCACTCTGTCGGCCTGAGACATGATCCTGCTCCCTCCCCTCTCTAGGCGGCTGCTAAGCAACAGGGCACATTGCTAGCTTTGATTGGCTCTCACTTAGCTGTTTCAGCACAATGGGCAGCTACTCTGCTTTAGCTTGGTCTAAGATTAGATTTGTTTCTATGGCTGCTTCACTAAAATAGTGACTACTCTGCTCCCCCTTTAGGGCCATATTAAATTTGAGGCGAAAACCCGTTATCGCCAGTGACGTCATTATCGCCTAGTGTCATTATCCCCGTATTCAATTACATTGACTTTTCGCTGGTGCGAAAAGTCAATGTAAAGAAATGGGGATAATTTTTTGCCAGCCTTTAGCAGGTGAAAAAAAGTGCAGAATTGGGGTTTAGGGGTGCAGGCTTAAAATAAAAAATAGCCTGCACCCCTGGGAATGGACCCTAAAAATATGTAAAAAAAAAAATAGGGACACCCAAAAAAAATTTGTTAAATTTTGGGGTTTAAAAAAAAAAAAAAAAAAAAAATGGGGAACAAAATTTTAACCTGATGAAATACATTCGGGGGGGGGTTCCCAAGTATGTGGCAGGTGTTTTAAAGAATGCGGGTGGTAGCGGCAGGTGGATTTTTGAAGAATTTTAAAAATGCACTTTAGGGACTTAAAGATAGGCTTGTACCCAAAATTTGTTGCACCCAGGTTTTTTGTTTTGTTTTTACAAAACAAAAAACCTAAGTGCTCTTCTTCACCCCTTCTTCCCAGGCGGAAAAAAACACCTGCCATGGCTATTTAAAACCATGCTTGCCTTCCGCAGGCCAAAACAGGGGTACCCATAGTAATCCCCCTTGTCAGGACATCATTAGGGGAGTCCCTGGATGATTCCCCGAAAAATTCCCTATTTTTTTTCCCGATACCTTTCCGCCAGGTCCCGTTTTTTTTTACGGGGAATAAAATGACTAGGGTTCCACCGTAATTTAAGATGAGCCAGTGCTGGTTTTAAATATTGAGGGAGGGGAGGGGAGGGGGGGCGGGGGGGAAGGAAGGGTCTGAAGCTTGGGGCTCTTCCCCACACCCCTGGAGCGGTGGGTACGGGGGTAATAATGTGTTAAATAGTATTAAACTATTGTATTTTACAGTGTAACTACAGGTGCTAGCATGCCTGCCCTTTGGCACTTGTGGAACTATGAGTGCCAGCAGGCACCCGTACCCCCCCCCCCCCCCCCCAAAAGTTAATTACACACATACCTCAATCACACATACTTACCTGTACCAGCGGGTCGGTCCACTTGTCCAATGTAGAAATCAGTGTGGAATAACCTGCAAAAAATATTCTATACTCGCCTTGCTCGCTGTAGCATCCAGGGTCTTGTTAAAACAACAAGCCGACTTACCCGAACCATGACGAACATATGTAAGGATATGCTGTTACATATACTTACACCTCACGAAATGACAGATCACCAAAATCATCTGTAATTTCTCACCAGTCGCTAGCCAATCAGCGGCTGCTTATTGGCTGGGATCCACGTGGAACTCCTAGTGCAGTGTGCAGAATGGGGAGCATTTCCGCGGCGATTGCGGCTCTCCGTGGAGGTGGGGCTTAACGATGTGATTCATGAGTTGTCATTTGGCCTGCCCCCTATTTAAATTGAAGCCAATCGCGGCAATTTACAATGAGGGGGCGGGGCTTGGCACGAATCAGCAGGCCGCGGCCCCTGTCACCACCCTCCTGCTTCTCTTACCTGGGCCTCTCCCGGGAAGAGAAAAAAAAAAAGTAGGCAAGTATGTATATAACTGCAAACTGGCACTACAATCAACTACACAGACTCAGTGTCTGGTAGGCTATAGCGCTACATACGCAGACTCCGGGGAGAGGTATATAGGGGGACCAGACCGTGCATATCCCTGAGAGAGCTGTGTCTGTGCCTTAGAGAAAATGGGCGCCGAAGACCTCAGAGGGGGCGTGGGCAGAGGAGGAGAGCAGTTCAGGGAAGTGAGACCGCTGTGGAATGGAACCATGAGTTGAGGGGCCGCTTTAACGGGGAAGCTGACCTCCTCTTGCTGATTTTTTTTACCCACCGGGACATTGGTGCCCGCACCATATGTAACCTGGTGGTCTAGTGGATCATGGTGGCTGAAGCCTGCGTCCACAATCGGCACCTCCGGTCTGTCCCCTGAGACCAGAGGTATGACTGCTGCAGCGCGGGTCACTGCAAGCGATGACCCCTCTTACTTGTTCCCTGGCATCTGGCTTGCAGTCTGAGTCCGTCCATGGGGCCGGCTAGCAGGGACCCTGGGATGCCCACCGAAATTCCCAGCCTGAACTGGCGTTGGGGGGGGATGGTGCAGCAGTGCTGACATCTTATGGTAAAAGATAAAATAAAAAGCTTTAGGGCTGCCTAAGAGTTAATGGTGACCGACTCCATCTGGGTACCAATGAAACTGAGGTGCCTATGGCTCAGGGGCAGGGTATAGGGAGAGTAAACCAGAGCATCCTGGGAGCTGAAAAGCTTTAACTGCGTGGTGCTCAGATTCCTGATCCACCACCTACACCCCAAGGTCTCCTTGTGGAGCTTATGGACCCTGAAGAAGTGTGTATATATATGTATATATAAAAAAATCAAATGTCCTGACCAACTGACCAACTCAACAATGTCAAGCCCAAACCCCAGGACATAGAAACATGAAAATCGGGGAGTATATTCCTTCCATAATGTAGATGCCCACTAAGAAGGAATTTTTCACAATTTTACTCCTAAGGGGTTGAAAAGGGCTATAATGTTTCCTCTCCATGTGCAATTTCCTGCCTGACTGAATATGAACTGTGCTGCAGCCACGATGAGACAAACACCATCATCCCAAGTGCTGCCAAACATCACTGGCAGATGGTGTGGCTCCCCTATTTGAATAGTGAGAGTAGAAAATGTGTTACAACAGCACTGAGAGGAGAATGTGTTATTACAAAGGTATGGGAAGGGAATGTGTTACTGCACAGGTGAGGGATGGGAATGTCAAATGTGTTACTACATGGGAAGGGAATGTGTTACAAAATGGGTGAGGGAGGGGAATGTGTTACAAAATGGGTGAGGGAGGGGAATGTGTTACTACAGGGGTGAGGGATCACACACACACACACACATATACATACATATATATATATGGGAGGGGAATGCCAAATGTGTTATAACAGCGGTAAGGGAGGGAAGTGTTCTACTACAGAGGTGAGAGAGAGGAATGTTTTACTATAACAGTGAAGGAAGGGATGCATTACTATTGAGGTGAAGGATTAATAGGTTATTGTAGTAGTGCAATGGAAACAGTAATTATCTAAGGTCTAGCCTGGTGAAACCAGGTACATCAGCTAGTATGTGTGTGTATATATATATATATATATATATATATATATATATATATACACACACACAAAGCAGACAGCACTCCATCCTTGAATAGATAAAGTCCCAGTGCCCTCCTAGGTGTCCCCGCAAAAGGATCCAACATACATCGACTGGAAAGCGGCACTCAGAAAACCACAACCGGGCTGAAGCATATTACTGCCAGAGTCCGGTTGTTGTTTTCCAAGTGCCGCCTTACAGTCGATGTGTAAAATATATATATATATATATATATATATATATATACACACACACACAGTATATATAGATACATACATATACAGACATTTGTGTGTGTATATATATATATATATTACATGTACACACACACACATACAAAGCAGTCCTTCCCAGTACAAGAAGCAGACGGCACTCCATCGGTCTTATTCAAAACCAAAAGTGAGTCTTTATTTCAGCAGACGCTTTAAGACCCCAACGGCCTTGTCACCGGGGTGTGAAAAAGTACAAAAGTGCAAGTGTTTACCTTATACAGTATATAATACATTTGCATGTGCAGAATCAGGGTCCGTTCTCCCGAGTCTGAATGCCGGGTGCCGCGAAACTAGCAGAGACGCATTATGGGGCATTAACTAGGGACGCAGTCGGGTCCCGTCCAAGCAATAAGCTTTATCCTAGCAATGGGTCCCGGCGCCACTGCTGAAAGGGGTAGATTGAATCAATGTATAACCAGTGCAAAATAGATGATAAAGTGCAAATCAATATATTGCTGGTACAAATGAAGAATCCTATACAGACCGTAAAAACAATAACTATATCTCATAGGGGGTGAACTAAGACAGATCCATATAAGGAGAGACATCCATGTCTCAGACTAGAATATGACCACTTCATTCATTATCCACTGTGTCTGACAGGTTGCATAGCAATAATACTCTATGCAGGATCACAATTAGAGGTAATGTAAAGAATTACACCTATCTCCAAGAATTACACAGGTAACTAATAGACTTAAATAGATAACATGTACCTCTTTCACCAACGGAAAAGGGGTGTCATATGGAGACACTTCAGAATATATTACATTTCTCCTTTATCCACTAGGGGACACTGGAGTCTCAGTACAGTGGGGTATAGATGTGGGATAACCGGGAGCTGGCACTTTAATAAATTTGAATAGTAGCTAGATCCTCCCCCTCTATATCCCCCTACAAGTCCGTCTAAATTTTGTGCCAAGGGAGCTGGTCACATACAAGAGCTCTCTGCTAAAAATCAATGGATCCTCGATCAGCATGAGGATCAGACAGGCAGCTCACTGCCCCTGCCTGTCTGCTTCGTTGGAGCTGCCGAGACACCTCATCCGCTGGGTTCTTCAGCTACAGAGACCACTGTCTCTGGGGGGTAGCCAGAGGCGCTGCGTGCGGCGTTCATCGTGCACCCCCATTAGCAAGCCCGCTGCCGGCAGCATTTATCAGCAGAAAGGTTAGTGACTCCTGGCACTCTGAGTAGCAGGGTGACCAGGAGAAAATGACAGGCGAGCATTAAAACAGCAGCAAGAATGGAGGGGACGGAGCCTAACACACAGTTCTGCTCCAGCCTCTCAGCAGCCCCTGAGCTTCCACAAGGAGACTGGTGGCCATTTTACAAACACATGCTGCTGACTCATGCAGAGAACAGACATGTCTGCCCAGATTGTGCCTGCACAGTGGGGATAGACTTGTGAAGATCAGGTTGGACTGTTTTTACACAGTGATTACAGCATTATATTGTGTTAATAGCACGGGTCTCTGAAGCAGAGCTGGTTGGGCGGGGTTGATAGCATAATCTCCCTCTATGACCCTATCTCTTCAAACAGTCTCTCTACATGTGTGTTTGTCTGTATCACTTCTCTGTGTGTCTGTGTACAGTGAAGTGGTAGAATGACTTTCAAGTGGTCTAAGGCTGCACAAAAACCTCTCTCTTGTAAGCATTGTGCAGAGAAGTTTACATTGGGACTATCATCCAGTTCCCTGTTGTGTGAGAAGTGTGTTTCAGAGACACAGACTGCAGCATCTTCACAAAATTCATGGACTGATCAAATTAAATCAGTCATGTCTCAAATGTCTGCAGAGCTAGAAGCTTCTCACAGGGAGAGAGAGGTTGAAAGATCTCAGAGGTCTGCCTTCTCTGAGCCAGACTGGGCGCGGTCTTTAGCCAGGTCTGTAGAAGGGCTCACAAGGGTTATGTCAGCCCAGGTTCCTCCCGTGGCATCGTCCTCTAGTGTCCCTGCTAGAAGACTAATACCAAATCCCCTTATGTGGGATGATCCGGAAGAGGACGACATGCCCGATACAGAGGAAGGGGAGGTACAGGACCCTATACAGCGGAGCCTGTATCTCAGGGTGTAGAGGCACTGATTGCAGCAATAGGCCAGGTATTACATGTTGAGGACAGGGATCCTGTAGAGGTTAGGCCGTCTATCTTTAATAAAAAGCAAAGACTGGCAGCCTCCTTTCCAGTGTCTGAGGAATTGGACGAGATCCTTACCTCAGCGTGGAAACACCCCAATAAAAGGTTTCATATTTCAAGGAAGCTTTTATCATACTATCCCTTTTCTGCAAAAAGCAGGCATATATGCGAAACACCTCCTTCAATAGACCCTTCAGTGTCACGTCTGTCAAAAAAGACAGTGCTCCCTGTTCCAGGGGCAGTGTCTTTAAGGGAGCCTTCTGACAGGAAGTTAGAAACTACCTTGAAGTCAATGTACACTGTAGCATTGCAGAGTCTGCTGCTTTTCTTGGAGAGGCTTCTAAGGATATTTGTAGTCTTTCCTCTAGATCCTCGGCCTTGGCTGTCTCAGCCCGCAGAGCCCTGTGGCTGTGACAATGGCAGGTGGATGCGGAATCCAAGAGAGCCGTGGAAGCGCTTCCATTCACAGGAGAAGCTCTGTTTGGAACGAAACTGGATAAGTGGATATCTCAAGCCACAGGTGGTAAGTCCACTTATCTCCCATCTGCTGCTCCTCCCCCCAGGCAGCCCTTTACCGGACCGTCCTTTCGTATTCCAGGCCATGGCAGAGGCTATCTTCCGGTGTCCCAGAGGCAGGGCTAGAGCCACTGCATTCTCCTCCCAGCAGGATAAGGCTTCAGGCTCCAGCATAATGCGCTCCCTTCTCTCCTGGGGCACCCCAGGGTGGGAGCTCACCTTTGCAACTTCAAGGATTTTTTCAATCAAGTCTTGCCAGGGCGCGTGGGTCCGGGACATCATTATCCAGGGGCTGAAGCTGGATTTTCAGATCCAAACTCCTCATTTTTTCACAACCGGTTTGCCGGCATCTGCGGACAAATGGGTTGTTATACAGGAGGCAATACAAAAGCTACTGTCTTCTCGAGTAATAGTGCATGTCCCTATCCACCAGCAGGGTCAGGGTTTTTATTCCAGCTGGTTTGTTGTTTCCAAGCCAGACGGCTCGGTGAGACCTATTCTGAACTTCCGCAAATAAGGATTGAGATGTTTCAAGTTCAAGATGTAGTCCCTGCAATCCGTCATTGCAGGGCTAGACAGGGGCGAGTTTCTCATATCCTTAGACATAAGCATCCTTTATCTCCACATTCCCATTTGGCCCCCTCATCAGGCATTCCTTCGGTTCGCAGTGCGGGCCTCTCATTTTCAATTCCAGGCCTTACCTTTCGGTCTTTCTTCAGCACCAAGAGTGTTCACGAAGGTCATGGCAGTAATGATGGCCCTTCTTTCGGATACAAGGGGTTACTATCATCCCTTACTTGGATGACCTACTCCTCAAGGCTCCGTCAGTCTCTCAATTACTGCAGGACATCCAGGTAACACAGAGTCTGCTGTTGCAACACGGATGGATCCTGAATGACCAAAAATCTCATCTGCAGCCTACACCACGTCTGCCTTTCCTAGGGATGATTTTGGACGCAGCGGAGGTATTTCTTCCGCAGGATAAAGTCACCTCCATCCAACACATGGTGCGATTGATACTGCGTCATCGCTGGGTATCAGTGCACCTGTGTATTCGCCTTCTGGGAAAGATGGTTGCATGTTTTGAGTCCATCCAATACGGGAGGTTCCATGCCCGTCCATTCCAACTGGACCTCCTCTCTGTGGTCAGGGTCCCACCTCTTCCTTCACCAGCGAGTTCAACTGTCACCCAGGACTCGCACATCTCTCCTTTGGTGGCTGAATTCTTCTCACCTTTTGGCAGGCAAGAGGTTTGCACTGTGGGAATGGATTCTCCTCACCACAGACGCCAGTCTGAGAGGATGGGGGGCAGTGACTCAGGGAAGACACTTTCAGGGCCGCTGGACTCGGCTGGAGGCAGTACTGCCCATAAACATTCTGGAGCTAAGGGGCGTGTTCTATGCTCTTCAAGTGGCACATCCTCTGTTGAAGGGCCAGGCCATCAGAGTGCAATCCAACAACAGGGCGGTACCAAGAGTCGGTCCACCATGAGGGAGGTAAGCTGTATTCTTCTCTGGGCAAAGGAATATGCGGTAGCGATATCAGCAGTTTTCATACCAGAGGTAGAAAATTGTGAGGCCGATTACCTCAGTCGACAGGACATTCATCCGGGAGAGTGGATGCTCAATCCACAGGTCTTCCAACAACTGATTCAGCGTTGGGGTCTCCCTCAGGTAGATCTTATGGCGTTGAGACTGAACCATCAACTGCCATGTTACTGCTCCAGGACAAGAGATCCACAGGCAGTGGTGGTAGATGCTCTAACAGCTCCTTGGCGGCTTCAGTTTGTCTACCTGTTTCCACCACTCCCACTCCTTCCTCGTCTGCTGCAAAGAATCAAACGAGACGGGGTAAAGGTTCTGTTGGTGGCTTTTCCAACCTACGTCTTCTACTGATAGACGACCCGTGGCCTCTTCCTCTGTAAGATCTGCTGCAACAGGGTCTGTTTATTTATCAGAACTTAAAGCGGTTTCGTTTGACGGCATGGCTGTTGAAAGGGCTAGCTTAAGAAAGAAGGGTATCCCTTCCAGGGTGATTCTTACTATGTAAAAGGCTAGAAAGGAAGTTACCTCTAAGCACTATCATCACATATGGAAGGCATATGTCGTTTGGTGTGAACGCAAGGGTGCGCCACCGTCAGAATTCAACTTAGCCAGGCTGCTTCTTTTTCTACAGGCTGGTTTAGCAGCAGGTCTTCGTCTGGGATCTTTAAAAGTGCAAGTATCGGCTTTGTCGATCTTCTTTCAGAAGCGACTAGCATTATTACCGGATGTCCAGACTTTTCTGCAAGGGGTTGTCAGATTACAACCTTCGTTTGTACCTCCTACAGCACCATGGGATGTGGCCCTCTCTTTTCTCCAATCTTCCCTATTTGAACCTTTAGAAAAAGTGGAATTAAAATTTTTATCATGGAAAGTGGTTCTCCTGTTGGCGCTCGCCTCTGCTAGGGGTGCTTTCTTGTCATCCGCCTTACCTCATTTTTCATGAGGATAGGGCTGAGCTATGTCCCCAGTTATCCTTTTTGCCTAAGGTAGTGTCAGCGTTTCACATAAACCAACCAATCGTAGTTCCGGTGTTTAAAGAGGATTCTTCGGCTTCCAGATCCCTAGATGTTGTCCGGGCTCTTCGGATTTATGTTGATAGGACAGCATCCCTCCGGAATTCGGATACGCTGTTTGTTCGATATGATATGGTGCGGCCAGGCTGGCCGGCTTCTATTTCTAGATGGATTCGTCTGACAATCAGACAAGCCTATCTGGCTGCATCAAAGCAACCACCTACTTCAATCACAGCGCATTCTACGTGCTCGGTGGGTTCTTCGTGGGCGGCTGCCTGAGCGGTTTCCCTGACCCAGCTTTGTCGAGCGGCCACTTGGTCGGGCTGGCATACTTTTACAAACTTTTACCATTTTGACACGGTTGCGGCTTCTGCTTCACAGTATGGCCGTGCTATTTTGCAGGGTTCTCAACGCTCTCCCACCCGGGATGTGTGCTCTGGGACGTCCCCACTGTACTAAGACTCCAGTGTCCCCTAGAGGATGAAGGAGAAAACAGGATTTTGGTACTTACCGTTAAATCCCTTTCTCCGATTCCACAGGAGACACTGGACGCCCACCCGGCGCTGTTCCACCTGCATTTGTTATTGTTCTGCCAGGTTTGGACAGTCAGTTTTTTCTTCAAGGTCTGCTTGATTTGTTTGCATATTTGCTTGTTGTTTATGTATGTTCTAGCTTCTCTTCTCCTCTGTTATTATATTCCAGCTCTCATCGGGCACAGTTTATTTAGACTGACCTGTAGGGGGTATAGAGGGGGAGGAGCTAGCTACTATTCAAATTTATTAAAGTACCAGCTCCCATTGTCCCACATCTATACCCCACTGTACTGAGACTCCAGTGTCCCCTGTGGAATCGGAGAAAGGGATTTAACGGTAAGCACCAAAATCCTGTTTTAGTCATGATATACTTTATCTAAAACAAGGGGACCTTTAACACTAGTACTTGATACATATTAAATAAAAGCCGACCATGCTATCTTATCATTCAAGCCCCTTGGATGTGTAGTGTCTAAAATAGAAATTCATTTTGATTCCAATCGTAGTTTATTTGCTCGGTCACGTCCTAGAATGGTGGTACTGTACATGGTCGATTATTTTATAATGAAGGCTTGACATTTGATGATTTGCTATTTTAAAATGTCTAGCAACCGGCTGTTCCAAATTCCTTGCAGTGCTAGTTTAATGGAGGAACTCTAAATGGCCATACGTTCCTTGAACATCCTTGTGGTATGCCCCTCATAGCTTAAACCACAAGGACACTTTAAAAGATATATCACATATTTGGAAGTGCATGATAGCACATGGTTAATATTACATCTTTTACCGGTATGTGGATAACAGAAGGATGGACCTGGTTCCAGGTAACTATATGTTACACAACTACTTTGTATATATTCCTCAATAGGAAGGCATCACGACAGTGAATTCATTTCCCAGCGTGCCCTTAGCAGTTGTTGACCCCGCTCTGTGATTTTACGTGGTCTTCCGCTTCGTGGCTGAGTTGCTGTTGTTCCTAAACGCTTCCACTTTCTAATAATATCACTTACAGTTGACCGTGGAATATCCAGCAGGGATGAAATTTCACAAACCGTCTTATTGCAAAGGTGGCATCCTATCACAGTACCACGCGTGAAGTCACTAAGCTCTTCAGAACGACCATTTTGTACCACAAATGTTTGCAAATGGAGACTGCATGGCTATGTGCTTGATTTTATGGCAACGGGTTTGATTGAAACACCTCAATTCAATAATGAACAGGAGTGGCCAAATACTTTTGTTCATATAGTGCAGTCCTCATATCTCCCAACATGACCCTCTCCAGGAGGGACAAAATGGTCTGGTCCTGGACTTCCCTGGTGATTTATGATTGGTGGAGGCTCCAGAGGTGGGGCTGCAGTACAGTCCGAAATTCAAATAGGGGAGCTACACCAACTGCCAGTGAGTCCCAGCC
This sequence comes from Taudactylus pleione, assembly GCA_031769625.1. NCBI lineage: Eukaryota > Metazoa > Chordata > Amphibia > Anura > Myobatrachidae > Taudactylus > Taudactylus pleione. Next base: position 18,403,652 of record JAUIMM010000128.1, read on the forward strand.
AGTGATGTTTGGCAGTGTGTGAAATGACTGTTGGTGTGACTCCCCTATTTGAAATTTGGACTGCGCTGCAGCCCCACCTCTTACCAGGGAAGTCCAGGACCAGAGCATTGTGTCCCTTCTGGCAGGGGCGGACGCCCACCGGGACGCCGGGCCATTTCCCGCTGAGCCGGGCCCCACGCTCCCCTCAGTGGCTGTGCCGTTGCGCTCCCTTCCCCTATGCCTGGCCGAGGATTGTAACTGCAGCTGGCTGCTTTGATAAGAGCTTCTGCAAATGCACAGAAGCTCAAGCCGGAGCCGCGGTGAACAACGGTGCTGACAGGCAGCCGCGTTGCCTGTGTGCCGTGGGCGGCCTCCCACAAAGCGAATGTCCCAGCAGCAGCCATATCGGGGACAGGGGCCGGCCGGTCAGACATTGGTTTACACTGGCTGGCCCCTCCCCAGGGACCAGCCAAACTACGCCGGGCTCTAAGTGGACTGAATGGAGCAGCTGTCCTCTTCCTGTTTCTGCCTCCTGGGCCTGTGGCTGTGCCTCCTCTGCGTCTCCTCCTCACCCAGTGGCTGATCCAAGGGGGAGCGATCCAGGCAATCGCCCCCCGTCACACAACTGAAAAAAAGAAGAAAAAAAAAGTTTTTCCCCCATAAGGGGGCGTGGCCACGGACCCTGCGATTAGGCCACGCCCCCTATATCCAGACGGCTCTCTACAGGGAGAAGTGCTCAGGAAGAGGAAGAGCCTGAGGAGCAGGCAGAGCACACTGGCTGCCGTGGTTGGAGCAGCAGGACGCCAAACTCAAAGAAAAAGAGCAGTCCAGCTGCCGAAATGAAGGTAAGTTGGAGGGGGCCGGGGAGCTGGTTGGTTGTTGAGGTTACTCGGGGCTGGAGGCTGGAATGACAGGAGCCTGGAGGGGAGACAGGAGGCCGGAATGTTGTGGGGCTGGAAGGGACACAGGGCTGGAGGCTGGAATGACAGGAGCCTGGAGGGGAGACAAGATGACTGGGCCTGGAGGGGAGACAGGAGGCCGGAATGTTGTGGGGCTGGAAGGGACATGGGGCTGGAATGTCAGGAGCCTGGAAGAGAGACAGGATGACAGGGCCTGGAGGGGCACATTTCTGGTTGAACTTCTGTTGTACGATGATGACATTGGTTATATTCCTACACAAACAGGCATCCTCCGGACCATGTGATCTTCAACGTGAATAGTGACTACTGATTGAGGACATTGGGCCTGATTCAGAGCCGTTCGCTATTTGCGGTCGTTCGTTCAAAAACAAGGGGTGGCTATTCAAATGATCCGTTCGCAAATTGCAGTCTGTTCCCACCTCTAAGTCTGAACGAGCGAGCAAAACATATGCTCGTTTATTTGATAAAAACGCCCCCTGGCCGCTCGCACCATACGTCATGTCCGCTATTTATTAGATTAATCGAGTACATCGTACAGCGTATGAACTGCTCGCTATTCTTGTGGTTGGTTTTTTCAACCGCTATTTTGCGAGCAGTTCTAAGTTAAAAAAAAACAAGTGACGTGGTCAATGACGCTGCTGTATTAATTATGCACTCCCTTAAAACGCCCGTTTTGACCTTTAAGCACGCCTGCGTTCGAAATCCACTCCCCCGTTTTCAAACACCTTCCCCTGTTACCACCCACATACGCCTCATTCTGTCACTCAAAATAGCAGGCACTCGCTATATAGCGTACAAACGATTTTCGGCCACACTGACTGGTTCGCGCATGCATACTAAAAACCGTACGCATGCGCAGATGTGCGAACATCGCTCGGAACGAGCGTACGGCCGCTAGCGAGTGGCTCTGAATGAGGGCCATTGTCTGCCCACGGAGGATCAATTTCTTCAGAGAGATTCCCCATTGCTGAGAAACCACCATATAGGTAAGGTGAGTTTTTATTTAGTACACACAAATACAGTATTGATTTTTTTTGTCCTTTTAAGTGGGGCACCAAAAGGAATTTTCACGCTGGGCTCTACTTGGTCTAACCCGGCCCTGATATCACACAAGGTCCCCCTCCTACAGGTGACTAAAACCGGATTAATGAGGAGTCTGAGGACCCAGACAACATGCATAAATTAGCCATAGAGATTGCATTCAAAGTATGAGAGCTCTCTGCATGTCAGGACAGCTACAGTGTTTTCGGGTTGGCAGACTTCTTGCTGAATGTTTGGCCGATATGCGATGATGGTACCAATGATTACGATGTTGCACATCGTTGGGTGGATATGAGAAGACAGCAGTGGGCTTTCCTATGATCGGCTGTGCTTTGGAAGACATTAGCAAATTTTAGCAACTGTGATCCATGAGAGACTGCAGTTGCGATTGCATTCCCATCCTCTACTGAATCAGAGCTCCGCCGGACGTCGGGGCTCCTGTTCACATGTAGGTCACACATGTGCACTAGTGTCACTGCTAAGAAAGGAGCAGTGAAGCCGTTCGCAGAGACAGCTGATTTTCGCATCAGCTGTCTCGGCACCAGAGCAATGATGCGTTGCTCCAGCGTCTGCGGCTAATTGGAATGTTAATTATCGGGGTCCGTTCGGATGCAGATGTAGCATAGTATGGGCATTATTTGAGTGACATGGCTGTATTGCTGAAAGTGGTTGCGTACAAAGACACCGGATCACTCAAATTAGAGACCATATGAAGACAGATGATCTGCATCTAGCATAGGGCTGATGCAAGTTTATTGGTGCAAACTATTGTGGCGTATAAATATGCACAAATCATAATTACAGCATCTTTACACACTGACAGTGGGCGTCTCAGTCCTTGCACCTTCAGACACACAGATGACAAACAGGGAAGGGCTTTGTAGCAGCACTAGCATAAAGTCGCAGACGCCACTGCAGCAAAACACACAAGGATCAGCACGACTGCCTCCGACTCAGAATCAGGTCTAAGAAGGAGTTTTCCAACTTCCCCTGGCTGCTTCCAGAAATTTCCCGGGCTGGTTTTCCATCCCAATCCGCCCCTGCCTCCTGGAGAGGGTCATGCTGGGAGGTATGCAGTCCTGGCCAACCTGTGGCTCTCCAGATGTTATGAAACTACAAGTCCCAGCATGCCCTGCCACAGGTTTATTAGGGAATGGTAAAACAGTTGCTGGGCATGCTGGGACTTGTAGTTTCACAACAGCTGGTGAGCCACAGGTTGGCCAGGCCTGACATAGTGTATATAAGCAAATGTCCTGCCTGACTGACTCATCAACGCCCAACCCAAACCCCTGGACCTAGAAACATGAAAATCGGGGAGTATATTCCTTCTATGATTTAGGTACCCACTAAGAAGGGATTTTTCTAAATTCAACTCGTAAGGGGGTGAAAAGGGCTAAAATGTTTCCTCCCCCTGTGCCATACATGCCTACCCTCCCGGTTTTCGCGGGAGGCTCCCGATTTTTCGGGTAACCCCCCGCACCCCCGGAAGGGTAGGCATTTCTCCCGCATTCTGCCCACTTCCTAGTGAAGTGGGCAGAATTAGAATTCCCGCAGCAATCGCGGGTCTCCGTGAAGGGGGTGGGGCTTAAACTGTGATTCTGCATGAATCACAGTATTTGGCCCCGCCCCCTATGTAAATTGTGCCCAATCGCGGCAATTTTACCGCGAGGGGGCAGGGCTTAATGACGCGAATCGTCAAGCCCCGCCCCCGTCGGCCCCCTGCTGCTTCTCTTACCCGGGCTTCTCCCGGGTAAGAGAATATTAAAGGTAGGCAACCCTGCCCTGTGCAGTGTCCTGTCTGACTGTCTCATTGTGGCTGTAGCTCAGTTTAGTGTTCATACACCAAATGTCACCCCAAGGGGTCTATTTACTAAGCAGTGTTAGGAGACAGAGTGAAAAGTGATAAGGTGCCAGCCAATCAGCTCCTAACACTGAATAGTAAATAGACCCCTAAGTGCTGCCAAACATCACTGGCAGTTGGTGTGGCTCCCCTATTTGAATAGTGAGGGAGGGGAATGGGTTACCATGCAGGTGAGGGAAGGGAATATTGTTACTGTTACCACAGGGGTGAGTGAGGGTAATGTGTTAGTATACAGAGGTGAGGGAGTGGAATGTGTTAGTACACAGGTGAGAAAGGGTAATATCTTACTATAGCAGTGAAGGAGGGAATGCATTACTATAGAGGTGAAGGAATAATGTGTTACTGGAGTGGTGAGATGGAAATGGTAAATATCTAAAGTCTACCCGGGTAAAAAAATAAATAAAAAAAAAAAAAAGGGTACATCAGCCAGAGTACTAAATACTGGGAAAGAGCCCCATGTGATATTCTGTGCCAGTCCTTTTGTGTATTATATTATTAGCCTCTCTCCCATCCAAACAGCGTTGTTCTCCTCAGATCTCTTTTGTCACATGTGCAGTCTCCTCCATCCTTTACTTCCTGCTTTTTTTCCCTCCTCATTGCTCCCACCCCCATCAGCTATATCTCTCTGGTTTTCTGTCTGTAACCACCCCCCCCCCCCCCCCCCTCTGCTGCTAACCTCCACCCTTCCCAGCTAACAGGGGTATTCAATATGGGAGCGAAAACATAGTTTCTACTTCAGGGTCCATAGGGTATCCACAGGATACCTTGGGGTATAGGTGTGACGTCAGTCGCAGGGCACCAAAGAGTTAAGCTTTCAGCCTCCCAGGATGCACTAGGTCCCCCTCCTATACCCCGCCCCCGAGCCAAGGCACCTCAGTTTAGTTTGGTGCCCGGCCGGAGTCGGGTGCACCTGTTGGAGTGGGGGCTAGAAGAGCCCCTGAAGCTTATTCTTCATGCAGCTGTGGCTGCACAACTGGATGAACAGCATGGACAGTCAGTCCTGACGTCCATGCTGTCTTCCCTACACCCCGCCGGTACCAGAACGCCGGTACTGATCCGGGGATGCTGGTGGGCGTCTGGGGTCACAGCTAGCGGTGACCCCAGATGCTCCGGACCATGGCCGGATTCAAGGGGGACAGAGGTAAGCAGCGGGGTCCCGCGGTGGGTCCCCGCTGATCACATGGTCCTAAGTCCCCAGGCAGGGGGCTCCCTGGGGACTGGCTGCAGCGTGGAGCCAGGCGACCAACCTGCGCTTCCACTACCCCCTGGGACAGCGGACCGCAGCAGAGCGGTAGCGCTGCGGCGTCCCAGGGGTTAAATGCATGCCAGGGGAGCGCGCCTTCCCTGTCTCACAGCCGGCGCCTCCCCCGCTGCACACAGCCCTCTCTGCATGCTGCCGACTGGTCCTGTGGCAGCGCTCCTCCCCCAGGCCAGCCTCCTCTCTGCTCCTCGGCGGCCATCTTCTCCAGAACGCATGGTGAACGCTGCTGGAAGCGCTGGAAGGAAGCATCGTGGTCTGGGTCCCCCCGCATACCTCTCCTCCGCTGTGGTCAGGTCTGTGTATGCAGCGCTGTGTCCTACCAGGCCCTGTGTCTGTGTAGTTGAGTGATCAGCGCTGTTAGTGCAGGAATTGTTATTTTTCTGCATTGTATGTGACTGTGCTAGCGCTGCTGCCTGTAATCTTTTCTCTCTAAACTGTCAGCTTTATTACTGTCCCTGTTCTTTCTGCTAAAGCCCTTGCGGTGCGGTGCTGCAGGGTGGTCTCTCGCCTATTTAATACTTAATTGGTGAGAGAGGTCACATACGTGGTGCCATCATGTCTGAAAGTGATTTTCCCCTCCGGCTACAGTGTACCACGTGCAAAGTACCGTTAGCGGAGGGGGAGGGTAGCGCGGAGGGCCTTTGCCGGCAGTGTTTGTCCATGGCGCGGCCTATTACGGTTACAGCACCGGTACAGGAGCCGCCCTGGGCTTGTTTCGCTCAGGCGTTAACAGCTTTAGTGGGCCAGTTAGCTCCGCAGCCCGCGTTTACTCCGATGGGTTTGTCCCAGCAGTCTGTGGTGTCGTCACCCATGCAGGGGTTCCCACGACAATTGGTGGTACCCCACAGTCTCCCTATTTCCCCGCTCCCGGGTTCTCAGGAGCCAGCGTGGGTTAACTCCCTGACGAGTTCTGTACAGCACTTGTCGGATGTGTTGCAAGGGGAGTCTGTGATGCGGTCTCATAAAAGGCCGGTGGCGTCTCTGTCCGCTCCTTATGAGGATGACGAAGGGACGTCTGATGATGGGGAGATTCTAGATCCTTACGATCAGGAACCTCTCCATACTAAGGACGCTGATGCTAAGTCCAAAGTATATATTCCTGGACTTATTCGGGCGGTCCGCACAGCCTTGGTGATTGAGGACGAAGTTCCCCCAGCGGCTAAATCTAAGTATGCCTTTTTCAAAGATGTGAAGGGCGATGCCACAGTCTTTCCTCTTTCGGGTCAGTTGGTGGACCATTTAGAGGAGGCGTGGAAACAACCTGGCAAAAGATACCAGCCGCAGAGACACCTGGCGGTGGCTTATCCGTTCGCGGATAATTATTTTGCGAAGTGGGAATCCCCTCCACAGGTGGATTCTCACGTGACCCGTCTTGTCCGTAGTGCCACATTGCCGATGCCATCCATGTCCTCCCTTAAGGATGCTACGGACCGCAAGGTAGAAATCTGCCTGAAGTCCGCTTATTCCCTTGCAGGGGGGGCAGCACGGCCGGCTATGGCCATTTGCTGGGTTGCCAGAGCGATGGAGCGCTGGGCGGATTCATTAGAGGCTTCTTTTGAATCCGACTGTCCGGCCGATCAGGCGGAGTTGATTGGCAATCTCCGTGATTCGGCCACCTACATCAACGAGGCGGCTCTAGACATTAGTACTCTGGTGTCTAGAATTTCTTCAGCAGCGGTAGCTGCTCGTCGCACCTTGTGGCTGCGATCCTGGAAGGCGGACGCAGATTCCAAGAAAGGTCTGGAAGCGTTCCCGTTTACCGGAGAAGTTCTCTTCGGTCCGGATCTGGATAAGATTGTGGCCACGCTGGCGGCAGCCAAATCTGCCTGTCTCCCGTCGGCCGCTGCTCCTTCTGGTTCGGGACCATCGTCCTTTCGGTCATCTAGGGCCCAGGGCAGGCCCAAACCACAGTCGTTTCCTCGACAGGCTGGCCCTAAGAAATCGGTCAAGCCCCGGAAGCAGGCATGGAGTACCAGACGTCCGGCCCCCAAGCCAGATGGCAAGCCTGCGGCCTGACGGTCCGGGCCTCCCTTTGGGGGATCCCAGGGTGGGAGGCCGCCTGCTACAGTTCGCCCAGTGTTGGTCGACTACTACGACAGACACTTGGGTTCTGGAGGTGGTTTCCCACGGATACGCCCTCTCCTTCCGGCACAGACCCCCGGCTCGCTTCTTCACCACGGGTCTCCCATCAGACCGGAACAAGGCTACGGAGCTGCGGAAGGTATTGCACACTATGCTCCAGGCTGGAGTTATAGTGGCGGTTCCATTCTCCCAGAGGGGCCAGGGTTTCTATTCAAATCTATTTTTGGTACAGAAACCCAATGGGTCATATCGTCCGATTCTCAACCTCAAAGCACTCAACAAGTCTTTGCGGGTCCCGAAGTTTCGGATGGAGACCCTACGGTCCATCATTCTGGCGCTGGAACCTGGGGACTACTTGGTGTCATTGGACATACAGGACGCTTACCTGCATGTCCCTATTCTTTGGCGCCATCAACAGTTCCTCAGGTTTGCAATCAGCAGCGACCACTTCCAGTTTCGGGCGTTACCTTTTGGCCTGGCAACAGCACCACGTGTTTTCACCAAGGTGATGGCGGTCATGGCGGCTTCTCTGCGGCTGCAGGGAGTCCGCATGTTGCCGTATTTGGACGACCTGTTATTGGTGGCAGGATCTCCAGAGCTCCTGTTACGCCACTTGGACCTGACCATTGCACTGCTGCAACGGCACGGCTGGCTAATCAACTGGCAGAAGTCCACTCTAATCCCGTCTCGGAGGATTCTGCATCTTGGAGCCTTATTGGACTCGGGACAGCAAAGGATCTTCGTGACGGAGGACAAGATCTCTGCTTTACAGTCAAGGGTGCGCAGTTGTCTGCACAGCCGCCGGGTGTCCTTACACTCGGCGATGAGGTTACTGGGCTCCATGGTGTCGGTGTTCGACATGGTGGAATACGCCCAGTTTCACTCCAGACCTCTGCAGCACCTGATCCTGTCCAAGTGGAACGGGCTGACTCAGTCTCTGAAGTCCCAGACGATTGTGCTCACCCAGGAGGTTCGCCTGTCCCTTACGTGGTGGTTACAGACGACCCACCTCAACAAGGGACGTCCGTTCTGGGTTCCAAATTGGGTCCTGTTGACAACGGACGCCAGTCTTCGGGGCTGGGGAGCAGTTTCGGGTCCACACTTGTTCCAGGGCAGGTGGACGCCGACAGAAGCGGAGCTTCCAATAAATATCTTGGAACTCCGTGCGGTCTTCAATGCTCTCCAGCAGGCACAGCGGTTTCTCCAGGGTCGCCCGGTGCAGGTCCAGTCGGACAACGCTACCACCGTGGCCTACATAAACAGGCAAGGAGGAACTCGCAGTCGGGCGGCTCTCGTAGAGGTCTCTCGGATCCTGGTTTGGGCAGAGCGCAATCTTCCGGCCATATCAGCGGTTTTCATCCCGGGAGTGCTCAATTGGGAGGCGGACTTTCTAAGTCGCCAGGACGTTCATCCGGGGGAATGGTCCCTGCACCCGGACGTTTTTCAACTACTGGTGGACAGGTGGGGTCTTCCAGAAATCGACCTCATGGCGTCCCGGCACAACAACAAGTTGCCGGTGTACGGGTCTCGCACAAGAGACGAAGGGGCGTCTCTGGTGGATGCTCTGTCCGTCCGGTGGACGTTCCGGTTCGCATACCTGTTCCCTCCGGTCTCCCTTCTTCCACGGGTAATCCGGAAATTCAAACAGGAAGGAGGGACGCTCCTGTTGATAGCTCCCGCGTGGCCCAGACGGCACTGGTTCTCAGACCTTCAGGGTCTGTCCGTGGACATTCCTCTGCGGTTGCCGCTACGACCGGACCTTCTGTCTCAGGGTCCTTGCCTTCACCCGGACCTAACTCGGCTGTCTTTGACGGCGTGGCTGTTGAGACGGCCATGCTGAGGTCCCGGGGGTTTTCCAGCTCTGTGGTGCGTACCATGTTACGAGCTCGGAAACCGTCTTCCGCGAGGATATACCATCGCGTGTGGCATACGTTCTTCCAGTGGTGTCGACCGAGAGGTTATGCACCGCGGGAGTTTCGTCTGTCTCGGATTCTCGCCTTCCTGCAAGCGGGACTAGATCATGGGCTTCGCCTTGCTTCTTTGAAGGTACAGGTTTCGGCCCTGTCTGGTTTCACCGTAGGATTGCTACAATCCCGGATGTGCGCACCTTTATGCAGGGTGTTCTCCGCATTCAGCCGCCCTTTGTTCCACCTGTGGCGCCTTGGGATTTGGCTGTGGTCCTGAGGGCTCTCCAAGGACCGCCGTTTGAACCACTGGGCTCAGTGGATCTTAAATGGCTAACAGCTAAGACTGTTTTCCTTCTGGCCATTGCTTCGGCCAGACGTGTTTCTGAGTTAGGGGCTCTTTCTTGTAGACCCCCTTTCTTGGTTTTTTATGGGAACAGGGCAGTGCTCCGCACTCGGCCCGAGTTTCTTCCCAAAGTTGTTTCCCAGTTTCATATTAACGAGGAAATAGTTGTTCCGGCCTTTAACTCACCGGGTCTTTCCGTGGGTGAGGCCTCTTTGGATGTTGTGCGGGCCTTAAGGACTTATGTTGACCGCACTTCTTCGTTTAGGAAGTCGGACGCTTTGTTTGTCCTCTTTGGCTTCCGTAAAAAGGGTTGGCCTGCTTCAAAGCAAACTTTGGCAGCCTGGATCCGTATGGCTATTTCTGAAGCTTATCTTCATGAAGGCCTACCGGTCCCTCCTTCTCTGAAGGCTCATTCCACTAGGTCTGTGGGTCCTTCGTGGGCAGCTCGACGTGGTGCCTCGGCAGTTCAGATCTGCAAGGCTGCTACGTGGTCTTCTGTCCATACCTTCGTGAGGTATTACAGGTTTGACACCTTCGCCTCTCAGGATGCTTCCTTCGGGCGGCGGATTCTCCTTTCTGCACAGGAGCGTCCCCACCCTTAAAGGATACTGCTTTGGGACATCCCCAAGGTATCCTGTGGATACCCTATGGACCCTGAAGTAGAAAATATGAGATATGGTAAGAACTTACCCTTGTTATCTCTATTTCTACGAAGTCCATAGGGTTCCACAGGACTCCCGCCCTGTCGCACCTGTGCTGCAGATGGGCTTTGCTCTGGTCACCGGTTTTCCGTCTCCCTCTGGTGAGAATGTGATTCTTGTATGTGTCCAGATCTTTGTTCTCTCTCTTCCTTCTCCTCCTCCGGCCTATGGCTTGGTAACTAACTGAGGTGCCTTGGCTCGGGGGCGGGGTATAGGAGGGGGACCTAGTGCATCCTGGGAGGCTGAAAGCTTAACTCTTTGGTGCCCTGCGACTGACGTCACACCTATACCCCAAGGTATCCTGTGGAACCCTATGGACTTCGTAGAAATAGAGATAACAAGGGTAAGTTCTTACCATATCTCATATTTTTTGCATTAATATCAGAGGTATGACATCATAATCGCAGGTTTTACTTTTACACCGTATTCAATTTCAAAGACTTATCGCAGTTTTGAAAAGTCTTTGATAAAAAACGGGGACAACTTTTCACCATTGAATAGGTGTCGAAAAACAGTGCAGAATTGGGGTTTAGGGGTGCAGGTTTAAAAAAAATAGCCTGCACCCCTGGGAATGACATTTAAAAAATACGGGGGTTAAGCGGGAGCGCGCCCGATACTTTAACGCAGGTAAAAACTCCGATATGAAACGTTAACGTCGACAGTGAAGTTAACGTTTCATATTGAATACCCCAAATGTTAACTTCGACAGTGAAGTTTTCAATATGAAACGTTAACTTCACTGTCGAAGTTAACGTTTCATATCGGAGTTTTTACCTGCGTTAAAGTATCGGGTGCGCTCCCGCTTAACCCCGTATTCAATATAAAAGTTAACGAAAACGGGAAACTCCGAAGTTGGATTTGCCTAAAGTTACGAATTTTCCTTAAAAAAATTGTAAGACCCCCCTAAAGTAGTAAAAACATGGGGGATCACTATGGGTACCCCCGTTTTAGCCTTTAATTGAAAGTTGGGGTTTTAAAAAGCTGCAGCAGGTGTTTTTTTCCCGACATTGAAGAAGTGATGCAGAAGAGCACTTAGGTGATTTTTTTCATTTTTTTTTAAGTGGTCCCATCAAATTTGGGGTACATGAAAATGGGTACTAGCATATTTTTATGTCCCTAAAGTAAGCTTTTAAAAATTCTGCATTTGTGCACCTGCCGCTATAATTCTATTCTTCAAAACACCTGCCGCATACTTGCAGAATAGCCCTGAACCGATTTCCCTATTGTTTAACAATTTTTTCTCATTTTTTTTTTTTCACCCCAATTTTTAAATTAATTTTTTGGGGTGTCCCTATGTTTTTAAAAAACTTTTTTTTGACACAGTTCTTTTTTAAATGTCATTCCCAGGGGTGCAGGCTATTTTTTTTAAGCCTGCACCTCTAAACCCCAATTCTGCACTTTTTTTTCGACACCTATTCAGTGGTGAAAAGTTATCCCCGTTTTTTATCAAAGACTTTTCAAAACTGCGATAAGTCTTTGAAATTGAATACGGTGTAAAAGTCAAAACTGCGATAATGATGTCAAAAGTGCGATATTAACGCAAAAACGATGTTATCGCTCCCATATTGAATACCCCTGTAAGTCTCTCTGTAACCCTCCTGTAAGTCCCCTACTGCTGTCCTTTCTAAGCTTCCACAACAGCTAACCCTCTCTCTTCCCCTGTAACCCTGACCCTAATAATCCCATGCAGCATTGCAGCCGCCCTTACCTCCTGTCTGGCCCTTCTCCTGCTAGTCCAGCCTGTCCCCAGTTGTTTAGCCCACCCCCCTGCCTCTTCTACTCTGAATAGCCCCTTCTAGCTTCACCTCTCCTCTTGTTCTGTAAGCCACTGGTTGTAGCTGGCAGGGACAGTCAGTAAAAGAGGCATTTAATCGGGGGGGGGGGCTGGGGGGAGTTGGGGAGACCCATGAGAGAGGGGACACATGCCAGCTCCCCTTAATCTGGCTCTGCTGCAGTGCTGATTACCCTTCTGGGATGTCCCCAGTGGGAGGAGGCGTGAATGTTACAGCTGAGCGGGCAGCATAGCAGCAGCTTGTTCCGATCCGAGGGAGCGGGCCCTGAAGGCAGCCCGGGCCAACAGTAGTTATATATATATATATTACACACAGATAACATACCCCTCACATACACAAATACTTTGAGAAATAGAAACACCAATTTTCCACATTTTATTAAAAATAAAGTGCTGTAATAAAAAACAATGTACATATAGGGAGATCAAAATGGGGCAGCAGACTTTGCTCTACAGGACACAGCTACTCCACAGACTGACAAAAGGGGTTTGGCACAGAAAAGCTGGACATTATTATTTACAACAGATGGGGCATTGTCACGCATGCATTGTGGTAAGGTACAATCAGTCTTCTTGCTACCACAGGTAAGCTTGTGTCTGAGTTCCTAGTCGTCCTCTATATTCCGTGTCGTACCGGTAGGTCCCTGTCAAGCAGAGCTTAGTGGCACCTTCTAGTGCACACTAAACCCTTTTGTCTGGTTCACAGCATTGTAGAACTGATAATTAACATCTATACAACAGGTAGTATATGAACATTTGTGTCAGATACACAAAGTACCTTTAGTTTTAGCTACAGTTCACTTTTGTTGTGTGATGAATTGTTTTACATAAGAGGAAAATGATTTAATACTGTACATTCACTCCAAGATGCCCCGATTGTTCTACAGTAGTTTTTCTCAAACACAAACAAATTTCCCTCCAACAATGCTTTACTTGTACTTGATGCACAGGCACTCCTGGGAAAGAGACCAGAAACATGCACCAATAAGAGGTGACCTGCATTGAGGTCTAGAAGTAATGAAGATAGTGGTATCCCACTTACACAGCTGTACATTGGTGCTTTGTAATAAGTAACTACTTTACAGTCATCTTTGCCTTATCCCTCCCCCTCAAATAAAACAAAAAAACAGACTCACTGAGCATTTTTGCCTGATCATTAGTACAATTTCCTGTTTGTGCATTAACATGGCAGTAGTGTCGATAGCCTGCACCCAGGTATCCTGAGAATTCTTGAACAAATACACGATACATATTTGCAGTGGTAGAACTAAATTTGGTACACCGCAGATTAGGCTGAGCAGTGTTTCTGTATAACAAAGTGCACAATGACGGTGCTAACACTGTGTAGATTCTGTACTTGTAGTAGGCAAAGTCTTCTTTCAGCCATTACACAACCAATATTCCTATTCTCAGAGTGGTAATGCTCAACTTTCCATAACATTCTTCATACTATTACAGGATACAATATGAGACTGATGTAGCAATGAGTGTAGGATGTAGGCTCAATAATATGAAGGCACTGGAAAAGCTCTAGGTGACAGGCAAATGCAGACTAGTATCTGACATACACAGAACAGGGCTTTCTTTTCTGCACTAACCGCTTGTAGAAACAATATACAATGAGTTTAGAAAACATACTGGGGAAATTAATTCATATAACAGAACACATCTTATATACACACACAAACATTCTTTAACAAATGAAGAGAAAAATCCCATTACAAAACTGAAAAAAAAAACAGTCCATGTACAGTATTTACAGCTCCAAAAACCAAAAGCTATGTTGCTGTAATTTATAATTTGACTTATAAATTAAAAAATACACTTGGGTACACCTCTTACACGTTAGGCAGATTATAGCTGGTTGTAGGCATCATAAACACCAATTCCTGGTTTCACATTATTTTAAAGAAAACAACATAGTAAAAAAAAAAAAAAAAAAAAAAAAAAAGAAATATGAATAAAAAAATATGGTTTGAGAAGAAAAATGTTTTTGAATATAAATGATCATCAGCAGTAAATGCAATAGAAGTATCCATGAGACGGTATTCTGGGCAACATGGCAATTATCTGATCAATCCTCTGACAACATTACAGGTTACAGGTTCATTGTACTTCAGTTTGGTGGTTGTGGTGTAGAATATTACCATCTGCAAGTAAGTGAATGAATTAAACCCCAAACACCCTTGTGGCAGTCTAATTGTGCTTGTCTTTAGAAATATGTGTTGCCGACACACCATGTCCATAAGTCTCTGACCAGAAATGGCATGTATAAGTCTTATCCCTGATCTGCAACATCTTCACTTGTACCATAATATGCTTAATATTCTACCCAGTATCGCCAAGAATTTTAGGAACTGGTTTTGTGCTTGCTTTCTCTCTCACTCCATAGCAGAGACTGAAGAGCACCGTTTGTGCAGGGACGCCATCAGTATCCCAAATCTGTAGTCATCATGTGCAAACTACGTAAAAGATGGTCCTTACACACTTTACCAGATGGCAGATGAAGTGGAAAAGTGCTTTCTTTGCAAAAAAGTGTATGCACAATTCCAAACACAATTGTTCTTCTGAGTCTGGACACCATGACGATGGTTGTAACAGATGATGATGTGTTATTTCCAGAATGTACACTTTTATACTTTCTGCACATAGAAGCTATCCATGGCTATAGGTAGCCAGGGTTGACAATCAAATGTTGACCATCTTCATAATCCAAGTTGCATGCACACATACAAAATATTTAAGGAACACAAAGCCATGTTGAGTAGTTTCTTCTGGTCCCTTAGTGGTTTGTAAGTACGGGAATGCTAATCTTATTTCTCCGTGTCTCATACCACAGAATCTCTTATTTCTGACCCCAATCTTACTCTGGGTCTTGGGCAGGCTGGAGATACCTCTACAAGAGTGTCTTTTACATTTAGAGGCCTTTTCTCAGACTCCGATATGAGCTTACTCGCAAATAAAGGATCATGAACAGGAGTGCTGATTATATAGTTGTCATTCAGAGTCTGATAACCTTTATGATCAGCTTGCGAGACCGGAGCACTCGTTCCATTCAAAGGTAAACTTTCTGCGGGTTTTCCATTTTTACGTGGCTTATTGGCTTGCTTGTCGGGATGATCTACTGGCTTCAATATAGACTTCATTCCTTTCCGGTGTCTAAACAAGAAGAACAATACTAGAATGACCACTACCACCCCAAAAAGAGTGGACATTATTACAAATTCATTCCAGTAAGATTTCCCTAGTAGCTTTGCAGAGTGACTCCCAGAAGCGGAAACAAATTTTGAAGAGTTTTCAATCTTGTCAATTGCGCTAACTTGGTGAAAGACCATTTCCGTTTCGGCCCTCTGGGTTGTTGCCTTTATGATACCTTCTGTCTCCACACAATACTTGACCATTAACTTTTTGAAATTCTCTTCTACTGACCAGCATTCATAGCTTCCCAGCCTCTCTGGGCTACTTACTAGGATCAGATCTCCCATTTCCAAAACAAAATAAGAGGAGTCTATGATTCTCCCATTGTGATGCCACTGGCGAGACGCTAGGTTGGATAATAGGTTGCATGGCAAAGTAGTAGCATTGTTTGCTTTCAGCACAATCTTCTTACACTCCGGCACTAATGCGAAGACAAAAACAGATACACTGAATTACTGATCAGTTAATAATTACTTATTATGCAATATTTTCTTGCATTCTATTTATGTTAATGGTATGGTTCCTGTTAAGGTGATTCGATAATAGAGGACATTTTAGAGAGGGGATGTATACAACATACTGAAGGGTCATGCCTGGCGCGCTGGCCATCAACCACACACCCAGCCATCAACCACACACCCAGGTACTAAATGTTTGCAAGCAAAACAAAAAAAATCACTGCTCCCACAAGCCATGTAATAATGCAGCAAGTATAAACTTGTAGTAGCATCAAATACAAATGTATTATATACACAGCTGTGTACTGTGCTATGGCATATGCATTATATATAAGTGCTTGGCTGGTGGACAGCAGCACTAAAAGGATGTTATGTGACTTACCACTTGCTGGGTCTGTGCTGTTAACCTGCTGGCAAAGTTCGGTATTTGCATTTTCTATATCTTGGAGCCACTGTCTGAAACACAGGAACAGAGCAATAAGTCTGCTGTATGTGCCACCTTCCCCAATGCTTGTTAGCAGTTTGAGTAAAGTACACTCACTGGGAGCTTGGGTCGTGCGTGTGGTGGTGGTGGTGGACACTACGACAGCTTTTCCTGTTCCATGCACAGTAGGGATCACGTGACAGGATGCACTCCCCACAGCTGCTGTGCATACTGCAGTTTGAGACAGGAACTTGTGTCACCATGGAGTGCGATGAGGCATAAACTAGACCCTGTAATTGACAACATTAGCAGTCAAATGTATGTCCCTTAACTGCTCCATAGGGGGTGCCTATAGATTAAGCTGGAAAAATCCATTTGATTTGTTAATTAATGACAGAATTGTGAACTGCATTTAGACAAAAAGTAAATAGACCATCTAGCTTTAATATTTTGATGACCAGAGAAAGGATTATATCTTTCAAGCACTATAAATAAAAATCTAAAACAAATTACTTACATTATAAACTCAGTTTGTATTTAAAGTAGCTTTCTTAGTTACTGATAACATTTACAAACATACATGTACATTTTTACTGAGCTTAGCAAATTAAATCTACTTTATATAAGCTTTTGAACAAAGGTGGGGGCTATTTTGTTCCTAGGCATACCAGTATCAGAGTCAGCAGGCTCAGAGACAGGCAATGCAGGAGCAACAAATATTCAGATGTTGGTACCCTATAAAATTTTACTGATTTTTAAACATTTAAAATATAATGGAAAATTATTATTAATAATAATAATAATAATAATAATATTAATATTAATAATAGTGCACAACTCTGCACTGCATTAAACTATCCATTCTACTATAAACTACTTTATACTGACATTACACTATACTACACCAGACTCAGCCAATTAGTGGCTCTCTAGCAGTTGTAAAACTAGTGCTACTATTGCAACAAGAGGCTGACAGAGTATACTGAAACTTGTGGTTCTCCAGTTGTAGACTACACATTTCCCAGACCTGGTGAACTCTACACAATGAACTGCACACTGACAGTCCCAGTGTCTCTCCTATCTCCACTGTTCTGCACCACTGGCCAACTGCAGCATTCGGGAGATGGGGCAGAGCAAAGCTGCGTGCAGTCAGTGTCAACGGACCACAATAAAATGTACCGAATAGCCTTATAAATGTCGAGTTCTGGTATAAGAATATAGGGTTATTGTGTACAGCCACCTGAATGGTTAATATCACAATGCACTCTTACCTTGCTGTGATCAAGAAGCAGCTCCTGGACTGGGTCAGCACTTGGGAACAATTTGATCTCTTCAATAATGTGGACTTTGTTATTTACACGGACAGCCTTGTGCAGCCTCCCATCATCTGCAAGTGAAGACAACATTACTAGCAGCACTATCATCTCTCAGAACCCTGTAATCTGACAGTGTATGTGATACGCATGGGGAACTGATCTCTCTATGAGGCCAGCCTTACTGCACCATCGTGCACATACATCGTTGTAGCAAACCCCAGAAAATATTACAGATATTTATCAATGTAAATCTTCTATACAGAGAAAACTACAATTTAGTGGTAAACATTCTTATTACTATAAAGAGTAGAAGCAGTAAAAATGATCAACTCAATAACATACAAAGCAAAGTTATATATATAAACATATACTAGTATCGACTTTTATTGTCCACAGTGATTTACAGCATACATTGTAGTGTTTTTAATATAGTTTGTTTCACATATTTGCATGAAAAACTTCCTTCAGACAGAGACAGAACCAGTTGTTTTCAGAAACATTTTGATTGAGATTTGGCTGACGTTTTCCCAGCAATGGGATTTTCATGTACTCCGTCACACAAGCCCTATAATAAAGGAATCATTCTCTCACTAACTAGTTCCCTGGAAAGTGTTTAGCACCAGCCTTACACATTGTTCACCCTGGCTCCTTCTTTCCCTTGTTTTATTTCTGCACATTGCTACCTGGGTTTGTGTCATCATGCAAACCCTGGTCCAGCTGGACCCCAACATTTGCCTCTATACTATACACACTTCCTTCCATTACGCATGAGCCACATTATTTCTCCCTTTATTATTTAATACTCATTGTCCCACCACCCACCCATATAAACATCTCACTACTACACACAGAGGCTACCAGTAAGAGTTAGAACGTCAGGCACACTGTCCCTAGCTCCACGCTATCAGAACCTCCTGCTGGCAGCAATGTCATCAGCTAAGGAATTACATTATATGAAAGTGGGAAATTAATGTTGATGAAAGGTTACAGAGATAACAACTAAAGGTCTTTAATACATATTAAACAACACGTGATAATAATTATATACCAATCTGATGATCAGGACTCTTACGCTGCCCATCCACTAGGCGATTAAACCTAGCGATTGAGCGATAACGTCCGTCGTTATCGCTCAATCGCTTGGAAATCGTCCGCAAATCGTGCAGTAAAATGCCCTAAATGACCAGCGATGCACAATCCCGCCGGTCGTTTGCGTCGTCCTCTTTTGCCCGTCAATTAGTCGTTATTGGACATCGTTATCGTTCATGCCGTTTTCAAAGCCAGAACGACCAACGACAAATATTTCAGCCCATTTTTATTAACAACTGCTTTGAAAATCGTTGGTCTATGGTTTCTGGTCGTTTTGTTCTTTCGTTCACAAATCGTTCATGCACATGAACGATAACGATCATCAGGAATTGATGAACGATTTGTGAAGATCTTTAGAAACATCTACCAGTACTGTAACCTATAGGACTTGGAAAGCATGCGGTCTGTACAACTTTATAGTCCATTACCTGTTCCCAAGAACATGACGTCATATGTATTCTTCAGGCCTCTGACTCTCTGCACACTAATCTGCTCATAGCGTATCTGTGTCTGCAGGAGCAATGGTTGGCTCCGCACAGGACTGTCCATCAGGAAATGATCTTTGATAAAGTTTAACACGCGGTCAGGCATTTGGAGTGAGGAATTTATTTTCATGTTCCTTGCTTTGTTGGTAATGCACTTTGGGGAGAAACAAAAAAAACACTTGAATGAAGAGCTTTTTATAACGAACATTCTACATTCAGTTATCAGTTCATAAGTAAATATATTGCAAGCTCGATGTGGCAGCCCCTAATTCACAGTCATAGGTGATCAACATGGGGCTCACCCGGATGCTGTGGAACTACATGTCCTAGAGGCTGGCGGGGTGCTGGGTTTATGTCTATTCTATATAATTAACAGTAATTTTTTGGATAAACATTTCCTACACTTTCTCCACTAGAGGGCAGTATTAACACGTTTGCCCAAGAAAGTGACAAGTATGCTCTGACATTTAGCATTTTTCTTGAATGCGAGGACAGTAAAAAGAACCTGTGTCTGGCCTCACATAATTGCTCTCACGTTAACTGCATCAATGTAAGACTCCATACATGAATTTCTGTATTCTGCTGTAAAGATGTATCAGGCACCATTAGAATACATGACATAAGCCAGTAGGTTTGAATGAATTTCTGCTTGCAGAACAACAATACATTTTGGTACAGTCAAGGTAGTACTCAGCCACTGAAGGATTACATTTTTCCAGGTTAGACAACAGCTTATTTCAGTCAGAGATTCCAGTCAGTTTCAATACTTACAGCTCCAGGTCGCGGCTCTGGAATAGAATGGGTATATGTGCTCCACTGCCGAGTGTCCCGGTTCACTTCCTTGTAAAGGCCATTGAAGGTCTTCTGCACGTCATTCATGGAGAAGACACACACGGCAGAGCTGCCCACACCTCCATTGTTCCTGGAGAGAACATAAGAGAAATGGCCCCCTATAACTCATGTA
Source organism: Taudactylus pleione (assembly GCA_031769625.1). Taxonomy (NCBI): domain Eukaryota; kingdom Metazoa; phylum Chordata; class Amphibia; order Anura; family Myobatrachidae; genus Taudactylus; species Taudactylus pleione. Next base: position 18,423,473 of record JAUIMM010000128.1, read on the forward strand.
CCAACACTTCCAAAGCACACCTACATTTCACTAATTCAATTTAGGCCAACTAAATTCTAATGATCTCAATTCATCTAATTAAGATGAAGGCTTGTGAAGCCAAGTTGCCATTAAGGAATAAAGAACGGCTGGTGTACATCTCCAGTGAATGATTAAAAGAAAGTGTTTATGGCCAGGACACAGCACCGGTCATTTTACCACCACACATAGGATGAATAAGAATAACCTATGACGTACCACTGGGAAGTAAAGACCCCATAGAAAATGGTATTCTTCCAATGTTCCTCCCCTGGTGTGAGCACAAACATGTCCTTGAGCACATTGAAGGGGAAACCATCTTCTGGGCGAGTACACAGAAGTGTTGCCTTCAGGAATGTGGTCCACTTCTTCTGTAGGACACGTTCCCCACCAAGGTCACCCTGGGAGAGTAAGGAGAATACGGTGTCACAGAGGATACAGAGCGGACATGGAATTAACGGTGTATAAACAAATTCGTGTCTCCCACATAATGTCGATTGATGGTACAAAAAAATAAAATAAAAATAAATCCTTTATATACTTTCACATTCGTACAACACAAATAAACTGAAAAGGAATTTATACCCATTTTACCGGATTTGGCACTAAATGGAAGCAATGGTTAACATTCATGAATTAAGCAAAATTTGTAAAACTCTGTTTCACCTCTTATACAATTTTTGACAGGACATAGAGATTTCTAAGCACTGACAGCAACACCCTGGCCGAGAAAAACTAATTTTCCTCACCTTGCACACTCGGGCAATACGAGAAACCAAAGGGTTGTCATAATAATTTCCTAACTCATTCCCGGTCTCCGTGAAGAAGAAATATATTTTATCGTCATCACCCACAGGGTTCCCTTTGGGAAGACTCTCTTGTATATTAGCCAAGCCAACAAAATCTGGGTCTGCAATGACAATGCATCAGGTCAGAAGTTTAATAGCAGGTCCTCTGCACAGTTAATCACAATCTCAACAAAAATACACATCCCAGGCTGTTTAATGCTCCAGCAATGCTCTTATTTGCATACTAGAATCTACCCATCCTAAAACACTCCTCCTCTGTCTGTTACGTAGAGGAAACTACATCAATTCATTGCAATTATCTTTGAATGTAATAAAAAGTAATGCCTGTTCCTTCTAGACTCTATAAAATGTTCTGGTTTATAAGCTAAGGAATGAATGCTTGTTAATGAAGAATGCACTGCTCCAGCGGAAGTCTTAAATGGTTTCAACATTAAAGTCAAACTTGTGCAACTTGAAGGTTTCATACACTGCAAAGATGGTCCTCTACTGTATGTTAAAAATGTATGTTTTGACTTATCAAAGGAGGAAATCAAAGACCAACCTTGGAGCCAGTTCGAGGATTTTTCAGTCTTCAAAGAAATCTTGCTGTCTTGACTCTTGAAAATGATGGGATCATTTGCTTGGAAGGTGGTGACCGTGCCGCCATACATGTCCCCATCTGGTAGCAAGATAAAATCATTGGATGAGTATTAACAACAAGCAGACATATATAATGTACAGACATTGTTGTACATGTGGCGGTACTCACCAACCATGATCGTGGGAGACTTATATACTGGATCAAAAGGAATTCTATACTTTCCATCTTCCAAAGTTATGTTCCCATTGGAGTCCCTTTCGAAAGTAAAATCATGGATTTTCTAGATTTGAAAGTGAAAAGCCATGTTATTTTTTTCGTGTAAGGAGTGCACACATGAGCAGGCTTACTGTTACTGTACACAAGAAAGCTATAGATAGCAGACCATGACCAAGTACTGCACGATGCTACAGTCCTCTCTGGACCTTTCTTTGTACAGATTTTGCTCTGGTTTTACGTCAAAACTGCACAGCATTTCATTTTCAGCAAAGATAATTGTCTGCCTAGAGCATAGCTTGAAGCACGTCTGCCTTCCGGATTTTGGAATTGCACCCATAAAACCAGTCTGCACCTGGTGGGATTTTAGATCCAGCAGGAAATGGTGGAGATGGTAAAAACTCTGCATATACATTTTTCCATTTTCCCCCCATTATTACTGGGCTGTGTGCACAGACGTTGGTGTCCATGTAATGCTTCCCTCTAGCACAGTGTTGGCTAACCTTGACACTCCAGCTGTTGTGGAACTATATATCCCAGCATGCCCTGCCACAGTTTTAGCATGCCCTAATAGCAAAACTGTAGCAGTGCATGCTGGATTATGTAGGTCCATAACAGCTGGAGTGTCAAGGTTAGCCAACACTGCTCTAGCACAATGCTATGATTGTTTTCACTGCAGAAAACAATGAGGCGGGCAGGCAGAATTTGTTGGTGTGCCTGTTTGCAATGATTACATATTTGCATGGGCACCCGTGGGTACCAGTACATCTGTGTATAGACAATCCTATTTATTGATTTAGTCAGGAGCAGTTGGCATGTGTATAAATATTGGTCTAGTTAATAATCGGAAGGTATGCAGTACACTAGCAGACACATTGTCAGCTGCTGCATAGAAATGTCGGTTAACCCTGTACAAACTGTTTTTCTTGTAATAAGAGTATTAAATGTCTTACGTGTACAGGTGAACAGTAATGTATATATAGGTCTAAAAGGTGTGGCACGAACATGGATTGCAAATTGTGGGTTATATACACACTGAGATGATAATACGATAGAACAGTTAAGTCACTACAATAACACTAGACTAATCATTCTATATACATACAAGTTTCAGCCTATGGCCTACATATATACACTTCTTCATTCACGGAACATTGCAAAATCCTCCAATTGCCCTCAGTGAAAGCTCATCATACACAAAACATTTTAGGAAACTCAATAATACATCCCAGAGGCTTCCAGAGAAAATGATGTTATTGTGAGGAAATAAACTGACTGTGCTACTCATTCATATACAGCTTGCTCATTGCAGGAATCCGCTAATAAAATTAAATTTTCCCCAGCTCAAAAAAATAAAAATAAGTAATGCAAAATAAAAAAAATGCTTTTTCTGCAGTAATCAGAAAGTATAAGACTATGCCTATAATACAAAAATAGGAAGAAAAATGATTCATGGATACTGCTATAAACTATACTTATAATAAAGTTGTAATGGTTGTGTACTCATTGGCACTGTGTATGAACTATGGAGGCAAAAAAAAAATAATGAATTTTTGTCTGTATTCGTTCCAGCAAAACTGTGGGATGAATTTGGATTGCGTTGTCAATATTGTATAGCTTAGGCACCTAGAAAGAAACTGAGGTATGTATTATCTCAAAGTGACATCAGGGAGAGGAACAATAAAGGACCAGACGCTTGACAGACAGCGTGTGCAGTGTGCAGGCTCCTCAAGTCAAAAATGGCTAGATGTATATAAATATATATTTTTGGGACTGTTTATGAACTATGACGACAATTTTTTTTTTTTTTTATTGGAATTTGCACAGGCTCCTCAAGTCCAAAATGACTACATATAATATTGCACACCCCGTACACAAACAGTTATATATGTATGCATATATAAATACATAAAAATATATATATATATCTCAAGATATATTTTGTAGGAAAATACAACTATATATTAAGAACTAATCAGGCAGCTTATCTTGACTCATGGAGTTGCAGTATACATGTCAATCCAGTAGATGGCGTACCAAGACAAATGCTACATATCATAGAGTCGCTGCTCATGTTACTTGCAACCTTTCAGCGTTACTTTAGGTTAAGTGGCTTGCTCACGAGTTAGTAGCCCCAAGCATCTTTTTGTGTTAATAAGTGAAGGAAAAACTGCAAAAATAGTGTTTACAAGATCCATTTTATGATCAATGTCTACAATATAAAATATACATCACAATATTAGATGCCACTACTGTCTTTGTAAAATTAGTTCCGCTGAGCAATAACAGACATACATACGCAAGTGAAGCTGCGGGAAAACGCTTGTATAGAATTATATCCAAGATTACATGATGTTTCAAGAGTATAAGAAAAAAAAAAAAAAAAGACGTAAAAACACTTAGCACAAGACTATAAAGGAAGGAAAACACTGAAAAAAATGCCTTAAAACATGAAGGTAGTTAAATATAGGGTATAAAACAGTCTATCATGTACTTTAGAGAATAGATTTGCTAACAGAGTTAGCCAGGACTATTAAGTTCACCAGGACTATTAATGTGAGCATAAGCTATGATATCAATAACCCAATGAACCAGTGAGAGAGCTCTGCACTATTGATAATGAGAGTACTTACAATAAATGAGCAGTTCGGGCTGAATGCATATGTTCCGCAGGGGTACAGGTGTGTGCTGTTCAGCTGCAGAAGACTCTTAATGTAATTCTGACATTCTCTCTGAAACCATAAACATGATTCAAGTTGTGCCACTTGCTTTCATACTAACATTGGTTATTTAGTTTTTGCGTATAAAATGACGTAAAATACAAATCTAAAGTCTCTAACAGACTCTTCCCTAGTAGATCTTCCTAGTCCTCATATAATACAGTGGTGATACCTTGTAATTAGATATTTCGGATTTGACCCCCACAAAAAAAAAAAAAAAAAGTCAGATTGCTAGTTAGGGACCTTTTGCAATTTTTGATGATCCACTGGTACTTGAGCAAATCTCCCTCCATCCACCGCTCTACCACTTTTACATAGAACCAGATGTGGATCGCCATTACAGGAGATGTACATCCGCTTTCGGTTACATCATAATTATTATGTGTTTATTCATTAACGGCGCAAGTGTATAAAAACAAGAAGACTGGAACAATAAACACTGCATTACTGCAAAAAAAAACAAAAAACAAAAACATTCCCCTATTCCCAAACTCCTCTCCTACCTTCCTTTACACCCAAATCCCTGTCCCACTTTCCCACTCTCCCACCTAAATCCTTCACTTACTCCCAAACACCTCTCCCATCCTTTTACACAAACCTCTGTTCCACCTTTATATTTCCCCTAGTCCCAAACCCTGACCAATCTATCTCGTCCCCTTACTTAGAAACCCTTTTCCCATTTTTCTAATTTCCTTACGCCCATCTTTCACTTTCCCTTAATCCCAAACCCCGGTCCCTTCTTCTCTTGCTACCAAACACTCTCCAATCTTCCTCCTTCCCTTATGGTGGGTACACATTAGAAGATATGTCTCCTGATCCGGCAGGGTCATTCATCGCATTGACAGATCTGCCATACATGCTGCTCAATCTCTCAATGTGATGAAAAACCCCATGCGTTTGGATGCGGCTGGTGAACAACATATCATGCGGTCGTTCACCAGATTGTGTGGCGTGTACGGACCGCATGATATGTAGTCCAACGCATCATGGGACGGCTGGGTACACACGTCATCTAATGTGTAGTCAGCTTTACTCCCAAACCCTACCCCATATTTCTCCTTCCCTTACTCCAGAACCCACTCCCATCTTCCTCCTTCCTTACTCCCAAAACTTCTCCCATCTATACTTACTCCCAAACCCATCTTCTTTTTATTCCTCAAACCACTCTCCCATCTTCGCTACAGTAACTCCTCTCCCACCTTCAGCCTCCCCTTACTCCCTAACACTCCCATTTCCCTTACACCAGGAGGTGATTTAATTGTTGGTAGCTGCCAAACTACTGTCCAACCTTCCTCCTCCAATTACTACCAAAACTTTCTCCCACCTACCTCATTCCCTTACTCCTGAATCCCTCCTCTCCCATCTTCCCTTTCCCAAACCTCCTTCCCTTACTCCCAAGCCACTCTCTTATTTCACTCTTTGCCTTATTCTCAAACCCCACTCCCATCTTCCCCCTTCCTTTTCTCCTGAATCCCTATCCTATCTTCTAACCCATCTCCCATCCTTGTCCTTCCTTTTCTACTGAACCCCTCTCCCATCTTCCTCCTTCTCTTACTCCCAAACCTCCTTCCCACCTCTCTCCTTCCCTTACTTACAAACGTCTGTTATTTTCCTCCTACCCATACTCCAAAAACCTTCTCCCATCTTCCTCCTTCCCTTATTCCAAACCCCTCTTCCTCCTTCCATTTCTTCTGAACCCACTCCCATCCTCTCTTACTCTCAATCCCCTTCCTACCTTGTTCATTCCTTTACTCCCAAACCCCTCTTCTAATATAAACCCCCACTCCAAAACCCTAACCTATATATGTATTCACTTCTCACACACCCCTGTCCGGTTTCTAATTATTTGTTTATTTAATCAAGTGGTGAACAAGAGTTTTGGAGAGTTATTAAAGTTTATTTTAAATTTGTGCTTATAATTTGCTTCTTACTTTTAAGACCCCGGTCCATTTTACTGTGTCCACTAGAGTGGGAGAGTTGCCCACTCTAGGGCTGCCAATCTTGTTAATTACCCCAGCTCTAACAGATCAGTACAAAGCTGATTGGCACAGCAGCACCCAAGCCCAACCATGCAACCTAGTATATAGCAAGAAATAGGAAGCAGCGTCACTGCAACTCCCTGTAGGCCTTTTCTTGGACTCCGTTATAATAGGAATCACACTGGACAGCAGCAGAGGCTTTGTAAGTGTGCAATGCAGAGAAGCAAGTGAGATATATTTAAACATTATAACATACCTGATCATTTTTTCCTTTGAAAACACAATTCTTCTTAACCTGAGGCTCTGTTTCCCACTTCAGCTGGAAAAAGAGTAAATAATCACAGCATTACTATGAGTCAAGCCACAGGACATCTTTGTCACTCTTATACAAAAAAAAAAGAAGCAGATTAAAGAATACCTACACTTGAGATTGGTTTAAAGTTTGTGCTGTTCAGTGAAAACAGGGCTTCTCGCGCCCCCACATACAACTTGCTCCCATCTTTACTCAGCAGTAGAGCGGTGTAGTTACTAACTCCGTCTGCATTAAACCTCCTTACCGTCCTCTCTGGAGAACCTGTACATGAGACAAAAGACATGTCAAACTAAATAGATTTGTCCAGGAACAAGCACACACACTGGGCATGTACACAGAATGGCATGACCGTAGAAAAATTGGTTAGCGATGTATTCCATATCAAACATTCTATATATAATGTTTGTGTGTATAAACACATACACATAAATGTCTTGACTGACTGACTCATCAACACACAGCCTAAACCCCTGGTTTAGTATGTCTTCCACTAAGCAGGGATTTTCTAAATTCGACTCCTAATGGATGAAAAGGGCTAAATATTTCCTCCCCCTGTTCAATCTCCTGACTGACTGGCACATTAACGCCCTGCCCAAACAAACCCCTTGACCTGGAAACATGAAATTTGGGGAGTATAGTTTTTCCGTGATGTAAGCACCCACTAAGCAGGGATTTTTGAAATTCAACCCCTTAAGTGGGTAAAAGTTTCCTCTCAGCTAGGTGATAGGGTGACACAGTAACATGTCCCAAGTGCTGTAGTACTGTAAGTTCATTGTCTTGGTTGAGTGGTGGCTTTAGAGGCGGGGCTGCAGCGCAGTCCACTATTCAAGTAGGGGAGCTTACATTAACTGCCAGTGATGTTTGGCAGCAGTTAGGGTGACAGTTGGTGTGGCTCCCCTATTTAAATATTGGACTGTGCTGCAGCCCCACCATAGGCACAAAATAAACTAAGCATGTAAGTTTAGCATGTAAGGTATAAAGGAAATGAAACTGGGTACACCAGCTAGTTTTACATATATACATGAGAACTTTAACCTAAGTCCATATCAGTCCAATATTACATGCAGATCGAAGTTATTTTACCATGTAACCATTGCTGCTATTTCTGTTGTCAGGCTGTAGGTAAAACCAAGCACATACTGTAAGTTGACCTGGTAGTAGAGCTTTTCCTATGGGAACTGTGCGAGCAGCATGATGACCCATACTTATTTTAATACTTCTGAATAGCCAGCGTGACGCTCGTGTCCTAGCTCTATCTAGGAGTAAGAGAGACTTCCATTGTTGTCCACACTTGCAGGCAGAATGGTGAGGAGGTGCGTTATACCACCGGCTGAAGCTCAGTATTATGCATGAAAAGGATCTAATCTGTTCCTTAAAGTAGGGCTATGAAAAAGCAGAAGGAATATGTGGACAGGGCCGCAACTAGGCTGGCGCTGCCGGGAGAAGATGCAGAAAGCTGCATCTTCTCCCTTGAAAACCCCTGGCAATGAGCATTAACCCCCTAGTAATGGGCATAAACCCCCCTGGCAACGAGCATGAAACCCCATGGCAAGAAGCATAAACCCCATGGCAACGAACATGCAACCCCTGGCAATGAGCATGTAACCAGTGGCAACAAGCATAAACCCCATGGCAACGAACATAAACCCCATGGCAACAAGCATGGAACCCCCTGGCAACAAGCATGAAACCCCATGACAACAAGCATGTAACCCCTGACAACGAACAGGTAATGTTAAAGTAATTAGAAGCCTTACTGTGGGGTATAAAATGGTGTCGGGCAAATATGTAAGTGGCACTTTGGTAATAGGTATTACAGTGTGTGGCATAATGTGTAATGGGCATTATGGTGTGTGGAATAATGTAAGTCACTATACCAGGGACGTCTGAGTAGTGCACTGCCTTATGGAGGAGCAAGGACAAAATCCAGGTACAGGAAGGGAGGAGGCGCAAAATTGCTGCCTTGCACCGGGTAACAGATATCCTAGTTTCGGCCCTGATGTGGATTTATACAACGAGTGGAAATATTTTCTTTAAAGAAAGAGTCAGCAAGGGGAAAATTAATATTCCGCAAGAGGAAAAGTACATGAATAATTAGCAAGGGAGTGCTCTGCATGTTGGAAGAAAACAAGCAGTCTCCATTCCACCTCCTATACAGACACCGCATGAGTAAATTGATCCCTAGGAAGTATGCAAGACTAAAAGGTAAATGACAAACAGTGCCCATTGACTAGCTTTCCAGTTCATTAATATCCATGAGGTGATCACTATTCCCCTGTGCACCTTTTTATTTCCTATGGCCAGGCACAAAAGCACATATTGCCTGCGCTGGCGGATAGAGATCTTTGGCACAGAAACAGGATATCAATATGTTCAGCAGCAGGACGCCTGCTTCCTCCAAATCATAAGGGGCACAGATCTTCTGGAACATTTCGTTTTTTCTTCCCTTTGTAGTATATTATTAGAACTACAATATCTACACATATTTTATCTCATCATATAGGAATTCTAGGTAATTGGTTTCTATGACAAGGTTGGCCCTGGCGTGTATTATTTATTTATTAACATTTATAGGAGTGCCAACATATTCCATTTCGCTTTACAAATGTCACCAAACAAGTAAAAGTAAAACAAAACAAAAAACAATGAGAATGGGGAATACAAAAAGAGGTAAGACACCTGCTTGTGGTAGAGAATTTTGACTGTAAGCTCCACTGTAAAAGGGACAAATATTAAACCGATTGTAACATCATGCATAACATGTTGACACTATATAGCTAATAAAGGATATTAATCAGGGCCGCAACTAGGGGGGGCTAGAGGTGCACGTGCACCGGGAGGGGATTGCGGGGGGGTGAAAAAGCAGACTCTGCCATCTGAAAATGGCCGCCGCCGAAGAGGAGACTAATGCTAGAGGTCCTTACTGGACCTCTAGTGTGTCTCTTTCTTGGCGGCGGCCATTTTTGGATGGCCGTTTTCAGCAGATTCCATGCGGACTAGCCGTCCGCATGGACTCTGCTGAAAACGGCCATCAAAAAATGGCCGCCGCCAAGGAAGAGACAGATGCTAGAGGTCCTACTGGACCTCTAGTGTCTGTTAGCAGAGCGCAATGCACACAGCGTTCCTGGAAGTGCCGGGAACGCTGGCGCTGCATGGAGAGGATGTTGAGAGCTGCATCTTCTCCCTTCAAACCCCCCTGGCAACGAGCATAAACCCCCCTGGCTGAGCATAAACCCCCATGGCAACGAGCATGGAACCCCATGGCAACGAGCATAGAACCCCTGACAAAAAGCATGAAACCCCCTGGCAATGAGCATAAATCCCCTGACAACAAGCATGAAACCCCCTGGCAATGAGCATGTAACCCCTGGCAACGAGCATGAAACCCCATGGCAACGAGCAGGTAATTTTAAAGTAATTAGAAGCATTACTGTGGGGCATAAAATTGTGTCGGGCAAATATGTAAGTGGTACTTTGGTAATAGGCATTACAGTGGCATAATGTGTAATGGGCATTATGGTGTATGGAATAATGTAAGTCACTATACCAGGGACGTCTGAGTAATGCACTGCCTTATGGAGGAGCAAGGACAAAATCCAGGTACGGGAAGGGAGGGGGGCGCAAAATTGCTGCCTTGCACCGGGTGACAGATATCCTAGTTTCGGCCTTGTATTAAAGTTATAATTAATGACCACACGTACAGAAGTATAGGCATGCTCAATGAATACTGCTGTATATTACTAATGAACTTATAAATCTGTGTGTCTAAAGAGAATGCATCTGCCTACTTGTAACCTGCTGCCATTCCCGATACCCAAAGTACTAAAAATAAGACTTCTAGAAAAGTTTTCTTGATACAATGCTAGTCTTATTTCTTATCTGTTATTTATATATCTTCATATTAAATAAGCTGAATTGTATGCAATCGTCCACCCAGTGCAAATAAAGCTGGTGCAATCGTTAGCATTACTGCCTCACATCACTGAGGTCTTGGGTTCGATTCCCACCACAGCCCTAACTGTGTGGAGTTTGTATATTCTCCCTGTGTTTGCGTGGATTTCCTCTGGGTACTTAGGTCTCCTCCCACAATCCAAATATATGCTGGTAGGTTAGTTGGCTTTTGACAAAAATGATCCCTAGTTTGTATGCATTGGTAGGAAATATAGGGGGTGATTCAATTCTCACTTGTTCAATTACTTCCCACAATGACCACTATTGCCTGTGATAATTCCCGTGGTTACCCGCATTAAGCTGCAGCTCCCAGGCTAAGTGCAGAATGTGATGCAACTGTCAGGTTGTGGCTAGCCCCTAAGCCCTACTTAACATGGATATCTGCTCACACCTCAGCAGGCTGAGCAGAAATCTGCGATAATTGCAGCCTCAGGGCTAGTTGCGGGAAGTAATTGAATAGCACTTACCCTGGGAGCTAAGGCCCTCATTCAGAGCCGTACGCTCTGAGCAGAGCGCACGCTCTGCATGAGGGCCGGGCTCCTTTTTCATGGAGCGTCCTCCTGGACGCTCGTATAGCTGTGGGTCACCACCCACAGGCTATACGAGCGTGCATTTTGATGGCCGCGATGGTCGTGACCATCGCGACCATCGAAATTGCGAGCCGGAGCCTGCGGTTGAGGTTTTCAACAACAAGCTCCGGAGTGATTTTGGCTCTATCAGAGCCAAAATCACTCCCACTGACATCACTAGTGATGTCAGTGGGCCGGCTTCTGACGGGAGGCGTTCCCGTGGGAACGCCCCCGTCAGGGAGGCACGCCCCCGGCACGCCCACCAAAGGGGGCGTGCTGTCAATCAACATTGACAGCACGCCCCCTTTGATCGGACACAACGAGCGAAGGAAAGTCCTTCGCTCGTCGTGTCTGGCGCATGCGCACGACGGAGCTCCCTCCGTCGTGCGCATGCTCAGTGCAGACCATCGACCCACTTGCGAGCGTACAGCCGCTCGCGAGTGGGTCTGAATCAGGCCCTAAATTCCCAAGTAAGAGCTGAATAGCCTCTAGAGATTGTGCGAGTAAGTTCCACTGGAGCAGGGGCCGATGTGAATGGCCAAATGTTCCCTGTAAAGCACTGCGGACTGTGGAGCTCATTCAGACCCGGAAGCTAAGCTGCTCTCTCACGCAGCTAAAAGGGGCCGGTTATGCAAATGCCGCGAGCGCACTGTCTGTCTATGTCTTAGAGAGCGACGGCAGAGCGAGCGAATGCCGGGGTATAAAGCCGCCCACCTTTCTTTCTTAGCACATGTCATCTCCAGGAAGTGTGTGATTAATTGGTAACATCGAGAGCCATCGGAGCTGCACGCAGCGCTTGAGGTAGACCCTAGCCCACCTCAAACACTGCGATCAGTGCTGGCTAAAATACCACCAAGTGACGTGTACAAGTACACTTCCTTGCTAATTATGCACACCCCTAAAATGCCGTTTAGACGCCCAGACACGCCTGCGTTCACACATCCACTCCCCCGTTCACAAGCACCTTCCCCTGTTACCACCCACAAACGGCACTGTCACTCAAAGTAGCGTCCAGTCTGTGTCCTACGAGCGCACAATTCCTGACCGCAATGAGTGACTCGCGCAAGCGCATATTGCCGCATGCGCAAACATGCGATTATCGGCCATAGCGTGCGTTCGCAGCTTAACGTCCAGGTCTGAATCAGGCCCTGTATGGAGCTATATAAATAATAATAAACTACAGCTAGTGCTCAATCTGCTAGTTCGGTTTCTGTAAAAACTGCAACATTGCTTTAAAATCTTTACACAACTTCAGATTTGGAACAATAACAATTAAATTACAAATATCTGAAGTGCATTCATTGCATGGAAATGTATATATAATGGGCCATCAATATGTAAAGCTCCTTCATATAAGATAAATGTTTACTTTGACTTTTGTTTTCTTTTAACAACTGACAAATCAACTTTGATGTACGTCCTGGTAAATAACTGTAAATTATACACCACTGATCTGCTGGTGGTTACAAATTATCTCATATAAATCACTAATCTAGGAATAACTCGGACGCCTTGATGTTTTAGACTGGGCTATACAAAATACTTTAATGTACTAAATTAGGGTGGGGACAATAAACTAGGATTATGAAAGATATTTACAGCCTCTTATGAACACAAACTCCCCACCAAAAGCACCGATCCTCCACACAGCAAGATTGTGCCAAGCGGACAAATTAATTGAAGAGAACTGGTTAAGGGATTGTTCGGTTTGGTGCCTGGGCCTCCTGTGAGGCACAATCTACAAATGCATCCTGACCTTTGTCATCTTTCATGCCGTGTTTCACAACATTAGACCGCAGCCTGTTATTAACGTTCATTAACTTGTCTGAGCAGCCTTGACATTTCCAGTTGTGACATGTCAAAAGAAAGAAAAAAAGATTTGGACACATGTTCCTTGTAGATTTCAGCATTTAGGCACAGCTTGTGTGCACCATCCGGCATCAACAAAGATGGGAATTCTTTGATAGTAGGAAAACTTACCAATTTCAGTATAAAAGTGGGAGAAAACCGTTCCCATTGAAATAATAAAGTAGTTGGTGCAAAGATCAGCCGCCTTAGAAAAGGTGGGATAAAACAACTAGAATAAGCTCTTGAGATTCAATTATCCTGCAAATACAATATGCTGATCAGAGGTGCTGTACATGATCAGTGACAGTTCCAATATTAGGGACATAACACAGGACTTGTAGTTCCACAGCATCTGGTGAGCTTCAAGTAGCCTAGCTCTGCTGAATTTGGTATTGGAGATATACACACTGATCAGCCATAACATTAAAACCACTGACAGGTGAAATGAATAACATGATTAATAACAATTATTTATATAGCACTATCTCCCGAAGGACTCAATGTCGCTTTACAGATATCAAAAATATGGTACATTGTATAAGGATTTGGTATTGCAGAAAATAGAAAACCACACAGAGATAATTAAACAACTGAAACCTAGAGAGCACCAGTGTTCTCCCCAGAAAATTTTCCAGCCGGGTGGCATCAAGAAGTAGCCAGGTGGGGGCCTTCGCAAAAATAATAAAAGGTTTTAAACCCTGACCTTATAATGATTTCAACTTGAAATAACATTTCATATATTAATTATCCTCTTATTATTAGAGGCCCAGTCGTCTGATTATGAAAAAGCTGCAAAATCTGTAGGATCTGGTCCTTTTTATACAGCTCGAAGATACTGTCCCCACTTGCAGGCTTCCAAAGTGCTGGGTGGTGCACCCGCAAAAAACAGCCTGGGGAGAACACTGTGCACAGTAAGCATATTGCAAAGTTGGTGCAGACATTTTGGAAAACAACTTCCACAGGTTATAATTTCCACCCACGAAAGGTACCAGATGAGGCAGCCATCTTGGAGTAGGGTCCCACCATAGTCATCAGGTCCATGTATTTTTCATCCCATCCATGAGTGTACCAGGTGAGGCAGCCATCTTGGGTACACTATGAAGGTTGCACTGTGGGAGACATGCCGTACAAATACCCAAGGCATATATGGGAATACTGACATGTTTGTGGCAGTATAATATACCACGTGTGAATAGATCCACATGAAGTACATAATGCCCATGGAGGATGCAATTCAGTGGAGGTATAGCACACCGGCATAGCATACAGTGGGGCGGAAGTGCATGGTACAAAACAGGGAATAGCAAAATTCAGCAAACAGTGATGCAGTTCGGGCATGACATATATGGGTGACTGAAGCTTATGTAATATGATATGCACTGAATGAATAGATTCACATCCTGGCAAAGAAAGAACCATCCGAGGCAGCCATCTTGGGCGCACTGTGTAGGTTATATCTGGCAGGGTGTGCAAGCAGCGGAAACATAACGTCCAGGCGGAGAGAAGAAGAAAAAACTGAATGAGAAGCAGAATACAAAGGTATAAAAGGTTGTATTAAAAGAATGGTGACAGCATTATAAGTTAAAAACCATGTTAAAGTTAATCAGAAATTAAAAATAATGGAGTAAACTGCAACAAGCCACATGACTCGGCCTGCGCCTAGCGTCTCCCTCGCTCCAGTGTGCGGTCTTGTCGCATCCTATGGCACCGGTCATGGGGTGGGATATATTACGCAGCAAGTGAACACTCCGTTCTTGAAGTCGATGTGTTGGATGCAGTAAAAATGGGCAAGTGTAAGGATCTGAGGGCCAAACTGTGATGGCTAGATGACGGAGTCAGAGCATCAGTATGCAGTGATTAGTACCTACCTCAAGTGGTCCAAGGAAGGTCAACCAGTGTACTGGCGAGAGAGATATGGGTGCCCAAGACTCATTGATGCGCGTGGGTAGTGAAGGCTAACCCATCTAGTCCTTTTCCACATTAGAGCTTCTGTAGCATAAATTGCTGAAAAGGAAAAGCTGGCTATGATAGAAAGGTGTCAGAACACACAGTGCATCACAGCAGGCTGGGTAGCTGCAGACCGGTCAGAGTGCCCATGCTGTCCTCTGTCCACCGCCAAAGTGCTTACCATGGGCACATGAGCGTCAGACCAGGTGGCCTAGTCTGCTGAATCAGGTTTTCTTTTACATCACGTGAATGGCTTCTTTCCACAGGATAATACGCACTGACACACTGCAAATATTGTTCAGGAATGGTGCGAGGAACATGATAGAGTTCAAGGAGGGAAATTCAATTGTGTTTTTGGGCCACGATAATTAATGGGCGACTGTAAGAGCAATTCAATTGTTTTGGGCGCCCTTTATCGTGCTTATTGTGCCCAAAAGCACCGGGTTTAGCAGCACAAAGTGGCAGCACGTTTAAAGTAGTGGCCAAATCACAGAATTCTTACATTTGTGTGCAAACGTAGTACTCACGCCTAATTGGAGCAACAATTGATTTACTCCGTCAGGTGCCCATTCATTACAGCTGCAGTAAAAAAAATTGAATTCCCCCAAGTTATTTACTTGCCCTACAAACTTTCCACATTTCAATCCGATCATGCATCTGTGGTATGTGCTGGAAATACAAATCCAAGCCATGGAGGCCCCACCTCGCTACTTACAGGACTAAAAGGATCTGCTGCTAACGGCTTGGTGCCAGATGCCACAGGACACCTTCAGAGGTCTTGTGGAATCCATGCCTCGATGTGTCAGAGCTGTTTTGGCAGCATGAGGTGGACCTCAATATTAGTAAGGTGCTTTTAATGTTATGGCTTATTGGTGTATGCCATAGACAAATGTGGAATCTAGGTAAAATGGCCCAGGTACAGTGCCTTGCAAAAGTATTCACCCCCTTTGCATTTTCCATGTTTTGTTGCCTCACAACCTGGAATTAAAATGGATTGCTTGAAGGTGTGCATCATTTCATTCACAGAACATGCCTACAACTGTGAAGTTGTGAGTTTTTTTATATTGTGAATCAAACAACATTTAGGACAACATAACAGAAAACTTCAGCGTGCATAACTATTCACCCCCCTAAAGTCAGTACTTTGTCAAGCCACCTTGAGGCAATTACAGCTGCAAGTCGCTTTGGATAAGTCTCTATGAGCTTGCCACATCTTGCCCATTCCTCAAGGCAAAACTGAAATTCCTCCTTCACGTTGAAGCAATCTTCACGTCTGACCACAGATTCTCAATTGGATTGAGATCTGGGCTTTGACAAGGCCATTCCAACACATTTAAATGTTTCCCCCTAAACCACTCGGGTGTTGCTTTAGCAGTATGCTTCGGGTCATTGTCCTGCTGGAACAGTGATTCCCAACCTCGGTCCTCAAGGCACACTAACAGTCCTGGTTTTAGTGATATCCATGATTGTGCACAGATCGTTAAATCAATATAACTGAGGTACTAATTAAGTCACTTGTGCTCAAGTATGGCTATCCCTAAAACCTGGACTGTTAGTGTGCCTTGAGAACCGTAGTTGGGAAACCGTGCTGGAAGGTGAACCTCCGTCCCAGTCTCAAATCACAGTCAGACAAACTGGTATTGCTCAAGAATATCCCTGTATTTAGCACCATCCATCTTTCCCTCGACTCAAATCAGTTTCCCAATCCCTGCTGCTGAAAAACATCCCCACAGCATGATGCTGCCACCACCATGTTTCACTGTGGGGATGGTGTACTTGGGATGATGGGATGTGTTGGGTTTGCTCCAGACATAGCGTTTTCGTTGGTTACCGAAAAGTTACATTTTAGTCTCATCTGACCAGAGCACCTTCCTCCATACATTTGGGGAGACGCCCACATGCCTTTTGGCAAACTCAAATCGTGTCTTCTTATTTTTATCACTAAGTAATGGCTTTTTTCTGGCCACTCTTCCATAAAGCCCAGCTCTATGGAGTGTACAGATTATTGTGGTCACATGCACAGATACACCAGTCTCTGCTGTGGAACTCTGCAGCTCCTTCAGGGTTACCTTTGGTCTCTGTGCTGCCTCTCTGATTAATGCCCTCCTTGCCGGTCTGTGAGTTTTGGTGGGCGGCCCTCTCGGCAGGTTTGTTGTGGTAACATGTTCTTGCCATTTGATGATGACGGATTTGATGGTGCTCCGGGGGATCATCAAAGATTTAGATATTTTTTTTTATAACCCAACCCAGAATTGTACTTCTCAACAACTTTGCCCCTGACTTGTTTGGAGAGCTCCTTGGTCTTCATGGTGTGATGCCTCTTGCTTAGTGGCGTTGTAGCCTCTGGGGCCTTTCAGAAAAGGTGTGTTTATACTGACAGATCATGTGACACTTAGATTTCACACAGGTGGACTTCATTTCACTAATTATGTGACTTCTGAAGGTAATTGGTTGCACCAGAACTTTTGAGGGGCTTCGTAGCAAAAGGGGTGATTACATATGCGCATGCCAATTTTCCATATTTTATTTATAAAGATTCTTTTTTATTTTATATTTTTCTCATTTCACTTCACCAAGTTAGACTATTTTGTGCAGATCCATCACATAAAAGTCAGATAAAAAAATAAAATAATTTGCAGGTTGTAATGTCACAAAAAAGGGAAAAAGCAAAGGGGGGGGTGAATGCTTTTGCAAGGCACTGTGATTAGTCCCACACTGATAGGTGCTATTTGTATCAGTGAATAAACTACAACTATTTGGAGCTGATATTGATAATCAAATAAGCTATGTCCTGCTGTTGGGGTCTCTATAGACCACATAGTTGTTGATGTGGTTGGCCCAATGTCCAAAAATTATCCAAGTGCATTATTTTGGGATACTGCTCTTCTAACGGGACCCCATCCCCCGTCCACCGACCCACCGATTGGTGATAATGTACCATTTGTCCATTATAAATGGCAACATCCTGTATGTGGCCAGCTGTAAAACACTGAATGATTCAGCTGTATAACATTGTTGGACTTGGCAGAGAGACTTACAGCGTAAACAGGCTGACAGAGGACAATGGCTTCTAGTGAGGTAGATATGATAACAGTGTGCAGGATCTTACAGTGTCTACACCTACAGTCAGGTATATAAAATTGCACATATACATTTGTCACAAGATACACATTAACTATTCCTGCTACAATTTTTGTCTTCAACTTTACTAGCACAGCCCTGGAGTACTGCATCTGTTTTCCAAGTGTGCAAGACATTTGTTCTGAATATAGATTAATTAGAAATAGCAAACTTCAGTTGTGGTTTAGGTTGGAAAGGCAACACAGGAAGACTTGTACCTCAATCCTTATTGATTCAGCAATTAAATTAAATGAGACCCAACTGCTTTGTAATTGACTGGATTGTTTGGGCTTTTTAAAAAAACAAACATCTGCAAGTATTAGCACAGAAGTAGAGGAAAGCACACAAGGGTATACTTCCGGTGCTGAAATACATTGGGACATAAAATGGACACAAAAAATTAAGGCACAGGTTCCAGGAATTTACACGTGGGCAGACATACATAATGGTACAAATGGTGTAAATGTCCTGACACTCATTGTTTCAATCACATATTGGCCTTCATTCCTCTAGCTTGCACTTACTACATCTGACTGGTTACTATAGACCACATTATAAAGACCAATTTCACTTCTCTAAGATGCTATTCTTTTTTTCTTTTCTGTAAGTACAGCTGTGATTCTGAGTTTTCCAACTAACTTAAAAAAGGGCTAACAGGCTTATTAGGAGGCCTCATCGTCCAAAGTGTTCGTTTAGGAAAAAAATACTCATGATCTATGAAAAAAATATCTAGTTTAGATTATCCTATTTGGCTGTCCACAAAAAAAAGTTGCATTACAACTGGGGTGTTGCTTTGTTTGAGTAGCAGCTTGGGAAACGAGGATTCTTTTGTTATAATATGGTGGTTGTGGACTAGGAACCCGCGTAGAGGATATTTTACCAAATTATAGCCTCATGGAAAAATCAGCATCTACAGGAGTTTGAGTCTCTCCTGGCTGGAGCATTATGGGACTATTACGGGCAGATGTATTAAGCTCTGGAGAGTGATAGATTAGAGAATGATAAAGTTCCAACCAATCAGCTCCTGTCATTTTTCACATTTTTTGTAACATGACAGTTAGGAGCTGAGTGGCTGGTACTTTATCTCTTTCCAGAGCTTAATACACCTGCTCCTGCGATCTCAGAGCCTCTGCTAGCTGAAGATGGGTCTTAATGTAAAAACAACAACATACTATTGGGTCCTTCTTTAATTGGGAATTGATTAAATGAGTGAAAGAATTTCAGTGAATATAAATCTGATATTGTGATTTATATAATAGAGGGTAAGCATTTACCCAGAGTTAAGCACTTTTTAAAAATTGGATAGTACAGTGGCCTTCATACCTAGGGACATTCAGCAACCCCTTGTCCCATCAAGCCCCCACACCTATCAGTCCTCTAAACACTGATCATATTTCCCCATGCAGAGCTTCATTCACAGCAGTTAAGTTTTAGAGTTTGGCACTAAAGTAAACAGCCCACAGAGACACAACCCTCTTTGAAAGAGATGTGTTACTCTTTGATGCTTTACAGAGTTGAGCGAAATGTAATTTACAAACCGTGAAAATCCTTTAACGTCCTGGCACCAGGGGACAAATCATCCCTGCCTTACAGATTTGCGCTGCTCTTTCAACCATCCGCTTGAAAATTTGCTATGTTCATATAGTGAGGACTTCCAAACACACATTAGCGTTCAATGAGTTGGCTTGATATGCTTTGAAATGTGAAAATGCAGCTACTCGAGGCTGCACTAGCATTTGGTCACATACAGATGTGTCCTCATGCATCTAGCCTCCTTGCGCGTTAAAGAGCCCTTCTAATCGCGCCATGTCGTGGCTCAGTAGCGCCGAGCGACTTCTGTGCGACTTTTACCTTCAAATGCGTCTTATTTGCACAGTTATGTGAATAATATGCTCAAACAGCTTCTGCTGATTAAATAAATATGCAGCATGCCTATATTCTCTGTGCGTCTGCGGGTGTATCTGCATGCAAAACACTACATTACAGTGTTACAGCCAGGGGTTAAAGTGGGCAGGAACGGGGTGGAACTGAGTTCCATCACCTCTAATGGTAGGTGGAACTAGTTCCACCTCCACCAAGTCCCTGCACAAAAGTCCCACAGACAGAGAGCCACTCACTCAAGGTTCAATTTCTCCAGAGAAACCAGCATATAGGGAAGGAAATAATCAAGCAAAGGCAATACATAGGGGTTGCAAAAAAAACATTGGGCATCCAAGTGACATAGACTAGATTGTGGGGACCCCATAAAAAACTCAGAGGCACGACAGAAAAATAACACCGATGATATAGAATTTTTTGTTTAAGTGATCTAACATTGTAGACTCAGCTGATGGCAGGAGTGCTAAAAAAGCATCTAAAATGTATTTCATACTGTCATTGCTCTCAAATGAGTTCCACCACCTTTCCAGGACCACTTTAAGCCCTGGTTACAGCGGCTGACACTGTAACGTAACATTTTACATGCAGATACACCCGCAGATGCACACAGAACATAGGCATGCCGCATATCATTTTAATCAGCAGAAGCTATTCAGATCACTGTGTGAATAAGACGCATTTGAAGGTAAAAAGTTGCACGGAACATGCTCGGCACTACCAAGGTACACGGAGCTCCCGCGTTTTATGTGGCGCGACTTGTAGTGCATGGAGGATAGATTTATGTGGACACATCTGTATGAGACTCTAAAATAAGATATATAAAAAGCAAAAAGGACATGGGCGAAAAAAAACACACCACTCCAATACCTTACCATGTTACACAATGCCAAATGCTTCACATGGCTGTTCAATAATTAATCTAACAATAAAGAGTATAAGTGACAATGAGTTTTAAAAGAACGTTTACACTATGCATACACTTCTAGAAAAGTCCATGATGGCAGCAGTGAATATGATAAAATGGCAATAACTTTGGGTAGATATACTAAAACTAAGGAGCTCATTCAGACCCTCTCGCTAAGATGCAAACTCTCGCTGCTGCTCCCGATGGTATGTAGTGTGTATGCATTGTGCGCATGCATCGCAGTGCGCATACCTTAACGAAAGTTAACAATACGTTTGCTCGCTGCGCATTGACAGCCCAGCAGAGTGAGTGACAGGGGAAGCCATTTGTAGGTGGTAACGGGCTGGCCATTAAAACAGGGGAGTGGAGGTGCAAACGCAGGCGTGCCTGAGCATCTCAACAGCGTTTTAGAGGTGTGTAGAATTATAAGACAGCATCATAGTACGCGGCACCTGGCTTGCTTTTACACTGAAGTGCTTGCAGTGCTTGAGGCAGGGTATGGTCAACCTCAAGCGTTTCGATCGCATCCGATGTACTGATGGTTGCATACGCTTCCTGGGCATGATGTGCACAAGTGGGCGTCTTCAGACAGGCTGGTGGGTGCCTGCATACACTATGTGATCGCTCGCTAAGAAATACTGGGCGTGCTAATGCATTGCTGTGCGGTAGCACTGCCTACGCAATTTGCATACACATCGTGCGGGCGATCGCATCTAGCGAGCGGCTCTGAATCAGACCCTAAGTCCCTGCATCATGTGACAGGAGTCTTAAGGTGCCTATCCACTAGGCGATTAAATTGAGCGATTGAACGATAAAGTTATCGTTCAATCATTCATTAATCGTTTTGAAAACTGTCTAAAACAACCAGCGCTGCGCGCTCCCGCTGGTCGTTTAGACATTTATCATCGAGCAAACATGCTGGACAACTTGGTGATAACGTCAGGTTGAGCATGTTTGCAGATGATTGATGTGCCTACACGGAACAACTGCTCGTTCAATGGAGGCTCATCACAGACCGATAAACAACTGCACGATTACAATGTCGTAATTGTGCAGTCGTTTTGAGGTCTGCTAGTGGATGGGCAGCAACACATCACTAATCTGCTTTTGGAGTACATGCATTCAAATAAAAGTCAATAGGCCATTCCCACCTGTGCATTAAAGCTTTAAAACGTGGAACCTCCTATTTCGCAGGTGTTAATGTGCACTACCAAATAAAACCGATTGTATTATTAAAAGCACAATACATAAGAAGTACCAAGTATGCTAAAAACACATCACTAAAGAGCAAATGTTCCTGCCTTTTCACCTATTCTCTCATACAGGACAAAATCAACACGGTAACTTAAATATATGAAGCACAAAGAACAAATGCACTCTTTACTCTTTCTCTATTATTTGAAAAGTAAAATAGTAACAGAATATCTTTTGTTTTATTTCTCATCGCAAAGAGCAACATTTGACATTCTACAGGTCTTATGGGGCACATCCACTAGCAGACCAAAATGACTGCACGATTACGACATTGTATTCGTGCAGTCGTTTCACAGTCTGTGCTGTGCCTACACTGAATGATCAGTCGTTCAGTGTAGGCACCCTCCCTCATCCCCGAATATGGCCTATCTGTCGTTATCGGCAGATTGACCAGCATGTTCGGCGATGATCGAGGTCAAAAACGACCAGCGGGAGTGCGCATCCCTGGTTGTTTTCGACATTTTAATGAACAATTAATGAACGATAACGATATCGTTACCGTTCAATGAAATCGGCAAGTGGATGTGCGCCTTTAGGATGTTAATATAGGTCAAAAAGCTCAAACAGTAGCTAGTGCAAACCTCACATTGCCAGCGCTGCAGTTTCTGCCAATGTACCAGCTGGGAGAAGTTTAAACACAGACTGCCTTGATTAAAAGGTTGCAGCTGATTGGACAAACTATGACAGTCACCCAATAAGCTCCAATGACAACCATGCAATGCTTTCACACTTTTAAATATTATAATTCATATGGCATCACATAGCATCCTTAGCACTGTACAGGGAACAAAACACACACTCTCCAAAGAATTCAAACAGACAGTAGAAAAGGGAGGGGAGGTCCATTTGTGAGATTTATATACAATGGGGTGACAGATAATAACACTTAACAGTCTGTGACCCAGTGCTGGAAAATGTAGGGGGTGAGTGTATCCCAATGCTCAGTGTCTCTTAAGCATGGCACCTGGTGCTTGTACACGTTTTGGAGAAGGGGATTGTTTTTAAAGTATTACTATACTTGAAGTTGTCCTTTAAGTGCAGATCTTCTAAGGAAACACGGTTTTGCGGCTTTGCCTGTTTTGCAGTTTATTTAAAAAAATAAAACAAATCTATATTAGTCAACTGTATAAATATAACCAACAGCAAAGAGTCTGTAAATAATTAACTCTAAAAGTAAAATGAATCACTAATTTCTGGTCTTGTAAAGAAACAAGAGAGCTTAGACAAGAAAATACTTGCAATTTTCCCCGTAAATGATCTAATCCACCTTTATCGCGTGTTTAGACAGCAGGTAGTGTGCACCAGGCGTTTGTAGTAGGCCTGATGCACAGGGAAGGGATTTTATAGGACTCATTCCTGAACTTCTTTCAGAATGTTGCATCTAGACAGAATCCCAGTACCACGCCCTCCCAATTGTCCCCAGGAGCCTGCAGAATGCTGCGTCAGCAACACAGACAGCAAACATGGGAAAGATCAGAGCAAGTGGCAGAGACCTAAAACAAGCCTTTCAGAAATAACTTAGAAATACATTATTTTGCTACTTTGCTGGTGGAAACACAGCCACTCCATTACATTACATGTTATAAAACCTTGTGGAAACCAGTCAGGTTTAGCCTTGATCAGTGAATGCAGGTAAGGAAGTTAAAAAAGGGAACTATACAGAAAACCTGACTGTAAAAGCAATAAAAAAAAGTTAGCAGACAGTCAGATGCAGTTGCATGTCTATCAGTAATAACACATCGGAGCTGCAGGCACCATGTTATTAGAGAAACCTGAAATGTTTTTCTGTGGGTCCTTTCCATGTGAGTCACACGTCACGTGAGCAGGACCAGGTGTAGTGACTCGCTCAGGTTGTCAGGGCAGTTTTGTGAGTAAACGTGAGCGGTAAAAGGATGCAATTAAAGTAGATCACTGTAATTCAGAACAGTGGGAAGAACTATACAGTGTTTTGTACACTTTACATGTTGTCCCATATTCTGTGTCTGTCAACAAACCCAAGCCAATTTCACACAGTACATATATTTTGGCAGGTGGTGTAAAAGGCAAGAAACACCTGTGTAATCGGTTACCCGGCAGATTTTCGTGCCACAAAACTAAAAATAAAATAAAGCCATTTCCAGCTATGGTTACAATGAGCTGTGTTACAAATATAGATCAATGCCTTGTTTTGCTCTACTCTATGGACACAATTTGATTAAATAATGCTATTGGTCATAAAAGGAATCATGCGTGTAAAAGGTATATACCATGTCAAACACGTATACAATATTTTTACAGAACTTGGTGGTGATGGTGTATTTCCCACTGCACACAAAGCACGAGAGATCATGTCTGTTAGCAGCTGTTTGGTGTTTTTGGATAACCAGCTTTACAAATAATCCAGCTCGGCTGTCTAAAAGGAAGTGTATTCATCCGTGCACTCACCAGCACCCCTGTGTATAATAATTAACATTCAGACTGATTAAAACATGCACCATTAGCTGGAAAGATTAGGATATATGCCATAAATGTATAGGTGCAAAGTTCATTTGCTTTTCTCTACAGGGCGTATTATGGTGTAGAGGTAAGAACTACCTGCAATCAATGGAGCAAGCAATCAATATAGTGCCAGACAGAGAACCTCCTCCCAATATGCTTGTGTCATTTTGTAGAAATGTATGAAATTCAATGACCTTTCCTAAGCTACATTTCTCTGGTAACATCCACACTCTGAAAACTGGGGCATATATATAGTACATAGGGCCTGATTCAGAGCCGTTCGCTATTTGTGGTCGCTCGTTTAAAAACAAGGGGTGGCTATTCAAATGATCCGTACGCACATTGCAGTCTGTTCACACCTCTAAGTCTGAACGAGCGAGCAAAACATACGCTCGTTTATTTGTTAAAAACGCCCCCTGGCCGCTCGCATCCTACGTCATGTCCGCTATTTATTAGATTAATCGAGTACATCGACCAGCGTATGAACTGCTCGCTATTCTTGTGGTTGGTGTTTGCTACCACAAATTTGCGAGCAGTTCTGGCTATAAAATAACCCAGTGACGTGGTCAATGACGCTGCTGTTTTAAATATGCACACCCATAAAACGCCCGTTTTGACCTTTAAGCACGCCTGCGTTCGGATCTCCACTCCCCATTTTCAAACACCTTCTCCTGTTACCACCCACATACGCCTCATTCTGTCACTCAAAATAGCAGGCCCTCGCTATATTGCGTACCAACGATTTTCGGCCGCACTGACTGGTTCGCGCATGCGTACTAAAAACCGTACGCATGCGCAGATGTGCAAACATCGCTCGGAACGAGCGTACTGCCGCTAACGAGCGGCTCTGAATGAGGGCCATAGTTACATACATATGGTAGCCTCCAATGAATCCCAATTGTTATTGCTAGACAACAATTAGGACTCCTGACCAGGATCAGGTGCATTAATAGTCAGGATTGATAGAGATATATTGTCTGGACTAATTACCATGTTGGTCCAGGCATATGTAGTGCTTCTTCTTGTAGCATAATGTAGGCAAAGCCATTTGCTGATTTTTATATATAAAATAAAATGTATGAAGCTATAAGCCATATATCAACACATGATATCTGCCACTGGTATAGCCAGTGATTTACATCTGCTGAAACATATCTGGTAATACCATGTAGCAAAACTCACCACCAGATTATCATAAGTTTCACGAACAAGATCCTGGATAGTGGCACAGAATATCAATATACAAACACATAGGACTATGGAAAATCATTTTTAATAACTATCTCTCCGACCTTGGACGGGTCAGTACAAGTAGCGCTGAATATTAATGTTTTTTTTAAACCAGTCCAATGATTGAAATCATTTAATAATAGAAACCAACCGTTACCAGCTTACACCGGTGGACTGTAAGTATCCAGAGGATGCCAAGTTGTGCAGGAAGTTAATGGAGAACTAGTGTGACATATCCGTGAAATGGAACCACTGTGATAAGATTACACAGAACATTAAGCAGTCACACACGTGTCGCTGTACTGAGCAGGTCTTGCTGTTGAGAGCGCGACATAGGAGTTTGTTAGCGCAGTCAGCAGATGGCCGCACACAGGATCCATCAGTTATCATCTGCCAACTGGATCAACTGAATTTAAGAATCCAGTTGATTTCTATTCTTAAGCATCAACCTAAAATTGGTGACAAATGGCACCTTATGCGTGGCCAGCCAGGATAATGCCTATAATTGCTGCGCTACAACAATGCTTTATACACAGAAAATAACATTGCAAATATAACACATATTGTGGTTTCTGCTTATGCTTAAGTCAATCAATTCCCAGCAGCCATCTAATGCAATGTTTTTACTTAGCATTAGATGAATACAGCAAATATCCTGTCTGTGAATAAATCGCTGTGCAAAAATCTGATCCTCAAATTCATTTACTCATTTCACTGCACATGAACCAAGGCTTCCTATGGCTTTCCTGGAACCAATTAAACCAAGTGTTCATTAAAGAAGAGAAAGGGAAATAGCTAGCTTAGGAACCGTGTTAAAAGGGAAACTTCACATTAATGGACGGAACAGAAATAAATCAGCTCTGGTGATTTGCAAGATGTACCAAGATCCACTTTACAGTAACTAGAACATTTACCGGAACTTCCTATTTACCATAATAGATCTTTTTTTAAAAATGCCATCAAAACTGTGGGAATGATCCTGTAACACAACAATTAAACAGTGCTTCTCTGTAATAAATATATATATATATATATATATATATATACATACACACACACACACACACACACACACACACACACACACATATATATATATATTGCCCTGTTAAAGAACAGTTAAGGGGATTCACCCACTTAAGTGGATGATGTATGTAGACGATAAAACATTAAAATTATTTTGAGACATGTGCCATTATTATTAATGTATACTTTTAAATTCAATTTTTTTAAAAGATTGAATAGTTAGAATTTTACAGTAAAAAAACAGGAGAGGTGTACAAGTTACCAGTGAATGAATGCACAATGCTAGCAAATGAACAGACAAGTACAGTTAATGAATAATATGACTTACATTGATAAAACATAGATCTAATGTAAGATTGTATGCACTAAAGATTAAGATTACTATATTAAACCTGAAACTGCTTATGCACTGGTAGTGTTCATTCACTGGCTGATTCACCCTATATATTTAAAATGGTTTAATATTTTCTGCACTATGCAGAAACTGGTCTGAAATGTGATTGTCTCCAGCATATAATGAAGAGGTCAATTGTAGACTGGACCAAATATTCAACCTATTAATTCCCTAGGACCTAGAGGCATCACTGAGACAGAGAAGGCACAGTGGGGGAGATTCAATTGTTAGCACCTGCGGCTGCAGGTACCGGGCGCCCGACAGAGCAATTCAATTGTTGCTCTGTACGGGTCCGTACAGCACCGGGAGCATACATTTCAGCCCCCGAGGCTATGAGCAGAAATGTGCAATAAGTCGGCACTTTGGGCGCCCAAACCAAAGCAGGACTTTAGACGGGTTTAGCAGCTTTGCACGGCTAAACCCTGTCTGCTTGGGCGTGACATGCTCGATATGCATGGGTGCCCAAACACAATTGAATATCGCACCCTGATCTCCCGTTACTTTAGGCGGGAGATAGGGTGCGATAAAACAATTGAATCACTCCCAGGGGCCTATTCATCAACACTAAAATAACGTTTTTAAGGACATTTTCCTTAAATAACGTTATTTTGGTATTCATGAACAGACTTAGCACAGGAGATATCACAGATATCTCCTTGCCAAGTTCCCCTGCGTTAATTTCCACACTCCCCATACATTAGTATGGGGATGTGGAAATTGTGGTATTCATCAAATTCCGAAAATTATAAATTTTCGGAATTTGATGCAGTTACTATTCGCCACTGTGAGGTGGCGAATAGCAGAATCGACTTACCTGTATCCGCGTGTGCAGGTCCCCCGACGAGTCCCTCCGGCGCTCTGCTCTGTCCTCAGGCTCCGGAGGCTGGTCTGTCATGTGTGCTCCCCAGCAGAGCACAAGAAAGTTTAGGAAAAAAAAAAAAAAGTGTTTTTTTTTCTAATCTGTCATGTGGTCTGCTGTGAAACCACATGACAGACCAGCAGGACGGAGCCGGAGGCTGCTGCGCGGACAGGTAAGTGGGGGGTACACAAACTTACCGCATCTGTAGGCAGTGATGCGCATGCGCTGGTTTTACAGATGTAACAGCGCATGCGCAGCACTGTTTCCAGATGCGATAAGGTAGTGTAGGTAGGGAAAAGTATATATTTCCCAAAAAGCTGTCATCACAAAAATGACAGCTTTTCGGAATAGATACTTATGGAGAGGTGGAATGATGAATTCCACCTATAATTAGGTAGAACTGCATGCGAGTTCTAAACCTAATTATCTCTAGAGAATTTTTAGGTTTAATGAATAGGCCCCCCAGTGTGTCTCAGGCCTGAGTGATGTTAGTCCCTAATGAAGCTCCTAGTTAACTTTAAGGCTAACTTCTCATGAATATTATTTTAAACTACTGCCTCTACTATGAGTAGGTGAAGGGTAAACGTTAATGTATCAATTAAATATACTACTGATATAAAAATGCATGTTGACATTTACAGAAAAAGTGCACAACATTATGGGCTAATCGATAGTTCCATTGCAAAATCACCATTTTACATAAAGGTGTCCGCATACACTTTTGCGCCACTCGCGCCAAACAACCCTTCATAATACGACATGTACCTTGCGCCAAGCGTCTTTTTCATCCGAAAATGCATCTTAGTCGCAATCAGATGTGACAAGCCGTTTCACCATACTGCACTGATTAGTTTGATATGTGAATTGGACATCTGCGTGAGTCTGAATCTGTATGCGAAGTGTTACGATGCAGCAGCTGCGGCTGTTTTTCACACCAAGTTACGTTATACTTTGTATACAGACTCTGACTATCCCAGATATACAAGCGTCGCATATCAAATCAGTGCAGCCTTGTCAAGTAGTTTGTTGCATCCGGAAACACCAATGGCGCAAGCTGAGACGCACAGGACCTGGCGGCTCACTCACGCCAGGTGTCTTGCGGACACATCTGTATTGTATAAATGCAAAAAAGTACTGATGGACACATTTTATCATGTTAAAAAAAAAAATTAAAAAAAATTGTACTTATGTTGTTACATTCAGTTTTGCACACGTAGAAACACTTGCAGAATTCAGATGTTAAATTTCCTCAGCAAAAACCCACAATTTAACAAATTGGCCCCTGTTTTATATATTCGGTAATGAGATGTATAGCTACACAATATTATGTCCTCCAGAAATTGTTACACAAAAAGGGGGGTGTAGTTATATTGTGACATTAATTACAGTGGTTCATAGCAGCTAACACGTTCAGAAGAGGAGGAAAGGCGACAGTGCTTGGTTACACATTCTTCTGAGTGCAGAAGACCCACCAAGTCAGCGGTTTCTATTACAGAAAGCACAAGAGAAAAGAGCTGGTGAAATTGTACAAGCTTGAGCATGCCTGGTCAACCTGTGGCTCTCTATGTGTTGTGCAACTACAAGTCCCAGTAAACTCTGCTAGGCAGACATGCTGGGTCTTGTAGTTTCACAACTAGAGAGACACAGGTTGTCCAAGCCTGGGGTAGAAAACTACTCTGTGTCATGCTGTGTGAAGTTATTGATACAGACTGAAATGAGAAGGTGGAGTCTGCATTAATAGGTTCTAGTACTTTGCACTATTTCACTGGCCATTGCGCTGGAAATGCAAATTCAAGAAATCGGGCATTGAACCCAGATGCAGCTACAGCAAAATAAGACCACTAGCTTTTCCCAAGGAAAATCCCAAATTTCTGCCTCTGGATAACTGAAAACATTGCGATTTGATTATAAATAAATAAATAAAAAAAAATACTCTACACACAAAAATACTATTTTAATAAAAATATAATTTGAAATACTAGTTTGAATTTTATTGAACAATTTCATTCAGATATTTGGTGTGCTACACACAAAATGAGAATAGTAAGAACTCATCGGATATCAGCGGTCCTATGTGGTAATAACAAGCTGCACAATTCAAATAATATAGATGGGGTACAATAAGGACCAAGAAGCAAAAGGGTTACTGCTTTCTTCTGCCTATTCTGCAGACAGCGAAGCCATGTATCAGGTAGGCACATTCGTTATGTGACTTGTCAGATATCCATGAAAATTCATTGTTAGTTGCCGTGGAAACAGCATTGGTTGGCTTTTCCAGTAAAGGAGCAGGGGGTGATTTCTATCAGAAAAGTTTCACATTAATACAATATCTTCTTGTAGAAGAAAAGCCATAATGTAAGGCTGAGAGCATCCTGTGGACAACACTTGTGTGCCTTAGTGTAGCGTCACACTGTCCATCTTACAACTGCTGTTTTTCCCCCATGGAGTACATTGTCATGAGATTTTTCCAAAGCTAAAAAAATCACTACTGTAACTTTTTCCAGTGAATTTAGGGTAACAGATAAAAAGAAGCTGCTTTGAATCTCTACCTGACAGCTTTTAGTCCACTCTCAGATACTACTGCTGACCAAGAGTCGAGTGTCTTATTCAGTACAGTTTTATCTGTTGGGCTAAGTTGCCGTCAGCAGCAACAGTCAGTGTATCTATTGCTGGAGGATAATCCTTGCCGTAACATCCTCCCGACACCAGCAATTAACAGATTCTGTGGGAACCTCATTTGTGATTTACCAATAATCGCTGCAGAACAATCAGCGGGTAGCTGGGCAGATTCCAATTTATTTATTTACTTCCTGATAAAAAAAAAAAAATGAACTAAAAGGTTGTCAAACAAGGTCCCTTTGAGAGATGCTGCTTCCAGTCTACACAAAACGTAAGTAATGAAATGCCCTCTATATACAGCCAAGATCTCACTCATGGGCCAGCCTTGATGTGCCAAGTTCCCCATCCTTGCACTTTGTAATCCATTATATCAGATCAATGCGTGAATGCTGGGATCCGTGCAGTTGAGATTCTTACAAATACAAATGTACTTGGACAGGGATGAGTTACCATATAATATAGAATGCAGGCATCATTATAATTACACAAAATAACACAAAACAAAACCCTAGCCTCCAGACTTTAGATTTGGCAATTTTAGATACTTGTAGAACATTTGTTACAATCCTTATCACTGTTCCTTGTGCTGGAAACAAAACAACATGAGACTGTAGGAAGATAGGAAGCAATATTACATTCTCAGAATTTCTGTATTGTTACTAGATCATTTACAATAATTGAATGTTACAGAATGTCAAATGTAGATAATAACATGATCAGTGGCGTAACTAGGGTATTTGGAGCCCTGGGCAAATTTGAAAAGGGAGTCGCGCCCCCCCCCCCCCAACATCCCGAGATGTGTGCGCGCCTAAGGCGCGCGTGGGAAGAAATGGGCGTGGTCACTTAAAAATGGGGCGTGTCAACATGACACACCGCTTTATTTTCACGCTGAACATTCCTATCCATATGCACCTTAACCCCAGTAGTACCCCTTATACAGTACCCCCAGTATGCAGTTGTGGTCCCTCTTATGCAGGCCCATAGTAGTGCCCCTTATACAGTATCCCCAGTAGTGGTCCCCTTATACAGCCCCCAATTAGTTCCCCTTAGTACCCCCAGTAGTGGTCCCCCCAAATGCAGTGCCCCACGTAGTGTTCCCCTTATGCAGTGCCCCCAGTAGCAGTCCCCACAATGCAGTGCGCCCAGTATCGGTATCCCCTTATGCAGTGCCCTTTATATGGTGCCCCAGTAGTAGTCCCCCCCTATGCAGTGCCCTTTATATAGTGCCCCCAGCAGTAGTCCCCCCCCATGCAGTTTTCCCAGTAGTGGTCCCCTTATGCAGGCACCCTGTAGTGATCCCCCCTATCCAGTGCCCCCTGTAGTGGCCCTTCCTATTATTGCCCCCAGTAGTGGTCCCCCGAGTGCAGTGCCTCTAGTAGTAGGCCCCTTTTATAATGCCCCCAGTGGTAGTTCCCCCCCAAGTAGTAGTCCCCAGTAGAGTAGCCCCCCCCAGTAGAGGTCCTCCCAATGGCGCCCCCAGTAGTAGCCATCCCTCCCCCAGTAGAGGTCCCCCCAGTAGTAGCCACCCCCCTCCCCTGTTGTGCAGATAGGTTAAAAAAATATATATATACTTACCTGAATCTCTGCTCCTGCTCGCGACGCTGCTCCCGCCTGGGCTGGCGCGCTCAGCATTATGGGACAGCCGTCATGACGTCAGTCCCATTACCCACTGCAGGAGCCGGACGGAAGTCCGGCTCTTGCAGTGGGTGCTGCAGCAGTCAATGAGAGTCTATCTGACTCTCATTGGCTGCTGTTTAACACACGCATCGCCGCCAGCGCTGGCGGTGATGCATGTGTTATGCACAGCCTGAGCCCGCCTCCTAGCGCTATTGGGCAAGCGCTCAGGGGGAGGGAACGGGCTCAGGTGTGAAGCACAGGACCGGTGCTGGAAGCCTAGCGCCGGTCCTGTGTAAATGTGTAGCGCTGACCGCACTCATTGCGGTCGGCACTACACTGGCTAACTAGGGCGGGCGGGTCGGTACCGTGGCCGGCGGCACCCTCCCGCGCCGCCGGTCCAACGGCGCCCAGGGCACGCACCCCGCTCGCCCTGCCCTAGTTACGCCACTGACCATGATATTCTGATATTTCATGTATAATACTTATAAATTTGGAAAATGTAATCATTTCGGCATTTCCACCAAGATGTTCACATCATAGAATTTCAACAGGAATGACGATTTGTAGAGCAAAGTGCTGTGCTATAAACCAGTCAGTGGAGGATGACGTGATAAGAAGAGTGACAGGGAAACCGTGTTTTCTATTCAATGTTGATTCCAAGTAAGGCCGTACACATCAGAACGTCAGAACGACGTGCATCTCAGCCGACCCAACAGCCGATGGAAAGATATATTTGGACGGCCATACACAGTGCATGATCCGGTGTGCAACCGCGCAATATAACTTTCCATCCTGCATTCACCTGCATGCCGTCGTCAGCAACGTCTTCCCATCTGATAGGCACATCAGAAAGGAAAACATAGCTGACGATGCACATGAACACGAGCTTGAAAGTACACACAGAGTGATATGGATGATATATCACTCTGATCCGTGTATTTTATTTGTTTTACTGTATTTTATTTGTATTATTTTGTGAAAAATACATATTTTTATTTGAATGGGATTGAAATATCGGCGGGTAAACAGTTTACCCGCTGGTTCAAATCCCAAAAGAGGATGCCTGATAGGCTGAAGATCCCGACTGGGGCAGGTAAGTACCCCAACCTCCCTTAGTGGTGCCTAACCCTAACCTCCCCCCAGGGGTGCCTAACCCCCTCTTACCGCTCCCTAAACCTCCCGGGGGAGGGGGGGGTGCCTAACCTTAACCTCTCCCTGGGGGTGCCTAACTCTCCCCCCTAGGGGTGCCTAACCCCCCCCCCCCAAACCTAACCTGGCTAGACTCCCTAATCCTAACCCACCCCACCCATCGGCTAACGCTAAGGGCACCCCGGGCTTGCATCCTCGGCGTTGGGATTAACATAGGCATCGGTATTTCGATGCCTATGTTAAATCCCTTGCAGCAGCCGGTCTCATAACTATATCCCTTTTATTCTATACATTATTTAAATGTTATTAAATACCATAGATTAATACTATTCCTATGTGTCTTAATTACATATTTGCCATGTCAAATCATTAACTTGACATGAGCGCAGAACCACTTTTTGTTTTCTTTGCTTTTTTCTTTTCAATTTTTTTTGGAAAAGTATAGAGAGCTTCCACTAGCTCACGTGGGTTGCTGCTGCGGACATAAATACATTTCATGGTTTGGTATTACGCTTTTTATATACATGCATATCTTTTTTACACTAGTGCCTGACTTTTCCTTTGTTGTTTTATGTACCAAAAATAACCAAGACAGAGATAAGGTAGAGTAAAGGGATGTAGGGTGGAAAAGGATGATAAACCAGACAACACAACAACACTATAATATGGCCCTTCCCAATTTATTTTGAAAAAAAAGGCCATAAACTCTTCAACCCTTTTACTGTAGGGAATTTATTGTTCAGCCAAAGAAACGTGTTAGAACAAGGCCTGTCCCTCCTAGACAAACTGATCAACATATGATCTTACAGGTTCTATGAACTCAAACACCACACACAGAGAGGAGATAACCTGGAGCTTGTCAACAACTCAGCCTCACTACCAAACTTACAGATAAAATAACTGCTATCAATCTGGTTAAACAAATAACACTGCTAAGGAGAGAGAGGTTTCCTCATCCCTCATGTCACACTTGCAGATCTCCTCTACTGCATTATATTCACCTTGTTTTTGTGTTTAGAAAGCCTTACATTGTAGAGCTGGGTATGTCATGAGTAATGCTGGGTACTCACATACTTGCCGACTATTGGCTTCCTTTTCCGGGAGAGCGCTGTCGGGCTTCCATGCGGAGGGGGGGAATTGTTGTGGCAAAAGGGGGCGTGTCACGGCAATGACACATCATTGGGGGCGGAGCTTGGCAGCGATGTTTGAGTCATCGTGGCCCCACGCCCTCTTCACAATGCAGAGGTTAACGGCATTGAGAAGCAGGGGGCGGGGCCACAATGACGCAATTCAGCGTGAATTGCGTCACTGCCCCCCCCGCTGCGGGGGTTTATATCGTAACCATTGGCGAACAGATCGCCGAGAGGCTTGCCTTCCTCTCCTGGGGGCCGAAAGCGGCACCCTATTTTCGGGCCGGATTGGACGAGATATCGGGCACATCGTCTAGTCTGTACCAGATAAATTAGCCACTGCGATCTCCGTTGCAGCATGAGCACTGTGTGTGTCAGGAGAAATACTGTGTTTGAGACAGGTCAGAATTGCTGCATATGCTGCCCGATCTGCATCGATGTTACCGATATTTATGCTGGTGCGTGACATCGGACAGATATGAGTAGACAGCAGTGGGCGTACCTATGTTCGGGTAAGCGTAGGACACATTAGCATACTTTAGCAGCTGTGTTCCGTGCCAAATCGCAGGTGTGATTACATTAGCGTACATCTCTGAATCAGGCCCACAGGAAGGTGAGCAAATACATGTGTACACAAAAGGGAAGAGGGGAATAATGTCTGTGTGTGGTGAACACTGGGGTATACTGTTTATATCGGATGGGCGTACTGTGCATCATCAGTTGAAGAATGGCAACGTTTGGCAAACACATGCAAGTTGCCCAAGTTCTTCTACCAGCGCACCGCAGCCTGTTGTATATGATATGGCTGCGCTTTTACACAGCCAATAAAATATTCAGAAAACGATTTTAGAGAACTGTAATCAGAAAGCACACAGCTCCCTCTGACCCAAGGCATGTTGGTAAATGTGTGTGCCATGATTTTCCTATCACACTCGCACCAATCCTGAGGTCATCTTCCTACTTCAGCTTAGAAAGTGCTAGTACGATCAATGTAATATGACTAAAAATGAAGGAAAAAAAAAAAAGATAGCTAACATCTAATAACATCCACAATGTGAATGAACTAAGCTTCTACATCACATTGCACACCGATCTCATAAAACAATGCTTATAAACGCCTACAGTTACAATGTCTTCCAGAACGTCAATTTCTCTGAAGCCACAAACTACACACAAGGCCAAGTTTTTTGAATGGGAACTAGTATGGAACTCCTATTGAAATGTGACCTGGAGATTGTTGAATGGATCGATATAAATAGTAAAAAAAATATATAGGCCTAATCCACCAGTTCCTGGAAGATTAAATCTTCCTTCGTCCAATGCTGCACTCTGGTGAGTGTGACCTCACAGCCTTTGAAGTCTAGTACTGGGCTTTAATTCCAGATCCTAAATGATAGGAGTTTATAATTCCAGTCCATCTCAAAGTGGTTGTTGAAGAGATCTATGATTCAGATGCTAAAAACATCAGATAAGCCTAAAAGACTGATTAAAGTAGGTATGTAGATTACTTATTTTAGTTCCATTTTTACGTAAAAACAAAAAAATACCCTATGAGGGCGATTCAATACTTTTTTAGGGATTTTAGCTCCTGGGGTAAGTGCTGGGCATGATGCAGCTGTCTGGTTACGACTAGCCCCAAAGCCCTACTTAACAAGGAAATTCTGCTCATATATCAGGAGGCTGCGAGCAGAAATCCGCGATAAGTGCAGCCTCGGCTCGGGGCTAGTGACGGGAAGTAACTGAATAGCTCCCGGGCACTAAGTTCCCGCTAAAGAATTGAATCGCCCCCTATAAGTCCTCTCCTGTGGGGTTTGTTCATATAATATAGATACACACACACACACACACACACACAAAACTTTATTGGGTTGGATACATTTGAATTTTGATCACTTAAATAGTAGCTGCTATTGTGAACTTTGTTTCTGTTTTCCGGCCTCCACTATACAGTCATGTTGGTTACTGATTAAAAATGTCCATGCTGTACTAATTTCATAGGTAATAGCATTACTACAGCCTTTTCTCCAGAGACTGATGTACTGTAAATATTCATTTTCCCACTGCTGCATGCATTGCTTAAGTAACCTATACTTGTGGTCGCTATTGATCTCTCCCTTGTTAATTGGATATATCTAAGCTAGTTCTACCTCTTTATCTCAAAACATCCTGATCAAGCCCAGGAAGAACTAATACACTACATTACTGTACTTCTCACACACACAAATTCATCATGAATAAGCAATTAGAGCCACTATACACACACATCTTCAAATAACAATGGAAAAGATCACAGTCCACTTCAGAATTTTAAGGCCAATGGTCAAGAAAATGTAACTTAATATGTCAAAGGAGTTAAAGAAAATTTGAATATACAAAATAAATATATCACCAAATCAGAAAACACATATTTGTATTTTTACTTGCAAGGCAGCTCCATAGATCACTGTGTTGCAAACGAGTCATAGTAAATGAATGTAAAATAATTAAATTTACATATGCGTTGGGTTTTACCACCAAAACTTTGTTTAATAAATCTCTAAATATGCAATAAAACATACATCAGGGCATTATAAATTGAAGAGTGTGGAGAACAAGGATTTTAGTACTCATCAAGGAAATTAATGAATCATAATGGCAGCTGTCAACAAAAGCATTTAGTACAGTGTCATTAAGCATAATATCTTTTAATGGTTCCAGAAAAGTACTATAAATAAAATTATGTATTTTATTAGTGACAGTTCTTTCATCAGAGAAGATTTATGGTTCATGTCCAATGTTGGAAGCTAATTAGAAGTTTAAAGAAAAGCAGGCAATTCCGCCTCTGCCTAAGCCAGAGGTTACCAAACTCCGCCATTACATTCCAGGTTTTAAGGTTATCCATGCTTGCACACAGGTGACATAATAAGCACAGTCAATTGATCTAACTATCTGGGCTCAAGCATGGATATTCTTAAAACCTAGACTGTAATAGAGTTTAGGCACCTCTGGCCTAAGCCATGGAGAGATGGACAGAACAAGTGTATTATCAAAATATCTAAACCAAAAGTCAATTTTCTGTACCACAGAAGACTCCTAGAAAAGCAACAGCAGTGACAGCAGAAAAACTTTCCATATAGGAGGAGTTTGGTTTCGAGAATGAAAGCACCAAATCGTGGCAGGAATGAATAGATGGCCTGAAGTTAGAAAAAAATAAACTTTTAGAACTGGGATAGTTGCCATATGGCCCTGGAGCAACAGCTTCATTGCTAGAAGCAGGTGCACGTTTCTCTAGGAAGTGCCGATTGTCACACTGAGTTTTTGTATGTGCTCACATTATCT
Source organism: Taudactylus pleione (assembly GCA_031769625.1). Classification (NCBI taxonomy): domain Eukaryota; kingdom Metazoa; phylum Chordata; class Amphibia; order Anura; family Myobatrachidae; genus Taudactylus; species Taudactylus pleione. Next base: position 18,461,396 of record JAUIMM010000128.1, read on the forward strand.
TGCAATATAGTAATTCTACAATAGCCAGTCATCATGGCTGTGTAACATGAATACGGCGTTTAATGTAACAAACAAGAGATTAGATTTCTGTAAGGGATACAAGACATTTGATAGTAAAGGGCATTGATCAGTCTGTCCTCTTAGAGCTGTGCACCATCATAACCAGGAAAAGCACCTTTTATAATAATGTAGATATACAGTATAGAGCGTTCTAGAACTCTCTACTTAGTGGAACAATTGCGGTTCTCTTCCAGGGCTTATTGAAATGAACCACTCATGGTTACTACATGTGTCAGAGAGAATGGTAATCCAATTATACATATAAAAACAAGTTGGTGCCAGCCTGTGTGACACTGAACAAACTTGGCTATGTAACTAAAGAAGATTACAAAACAAAGGCTATGGCTGGGGTTAGATCTATTAATTACAGGGTAAATATAACCCTAAGAAAAATGACCTTTTGAGGATAGTAGTGGTTGAAATGCAGTATACCACAAAGGCTAAGGGGTCTAGTTAAACCTAATAATGGCATTTCCCCAGCATCTCTAGATGGAGAAAGCAAGACACTGCACTAAAAATGTGGAGAATTCACAGATGTTTCCGCCTATCAGATTCCTGCAGCCCCCATAGGTTATAATGGGGGCTTCACAGGAATAATATTCATAGAGATGATAGAAGCTTCACTTATTTCATCTTTTGTTCAACACATATAATGCCATCTCTGCATAGAATTATGTATACTCAATGAAACAAGAGCAGATTGTGGGAATACTATGGCCCGTATTCAATTAGAGGCGAAAAGCTGAGATCAGCGATAAGCGCAATGTTTTCACCTCATTCACCTGTTTTGAGGCATAGTTATCGCGTACATTCACAATGCGCGCTCGCCCTATTCAATTGCAAAACAGGCGAAAAACGCGGATGTGCAAATGGCGAAACTAGCGAAAAGGACTTTTTGGTGGGAAATCAGTGTGTACCCCCCAAAAAGCGTAAGGGACCTTGGTAATCAATATAGAAGTGTACCAATAGCTGTAATAAAAAGTATTTTGGGTTTCTAAGTTGAGTCAAAGGGCTGTTATATACAATTTTGCATTAGTGTGAAAAAATTATATAAAGCAATATCTTTGGTGAAAAACAATTGCTGTAGTTAAATTGGGGGTACATGTAAATGGGTACTAGTATATTTTGTAGTTAATAAAGTGCATTTAAAAAAAAACTTTATATAAAAACAGCTGCTGCAGCCTCCTGCAATCCTAAAAACACCTGTCCCATCCATACAGCACCCCAAAATACCCAACCCAATACTTAAAACCTATTTTCACACTTTTTACATTTTCACCCAAAAATGACATTCATTTTTTAGGGGTACTAAGATTTCTATTTTTTTTTTGCCTAATTAGTTATTAGGGGGGTGCCCAATGGGTTCTGAACCAAGGCCCTCATTCATAGCCGCACGCTCTGAACGAGGGCCGCCCTCCATGAAAATGGAGCGTCCTCCTGGACGCTCGTATAGCTGTGGGTCACCACCCACAGCCTATACGAGCATGCATTTTGATGGCCACGATGGTCGTGACCATCGCGACCATCGAAACTGCGAGCCGGAGCCTGCGGTTGAGGTTTTCAACCGCAAGCTCCGGAGTGATTTTGGCTCTATCAGAGCCAAAATCACTCCCACTGACATCACTAGTGATGTCAGTGGGCCGGCTTCTGACGGGAGGCGTTCCCGTGGGAACGCCCCCGTCAGGGAGGCATGCCCCCGGCACGCCCACCAAAGGGGGCATGCTGTCAATCAACATCGACAGCACGCCCCCTTTGATCAGACACAACGAGCGAAGGACTTTCCTTCGCTCGTCGCGTCTGGCGCATGCGCACGACGGAGCTCCCTCCATCGTGCGCATGCTCAGTGCATAACATCGACCCACTTGCGAGCAGACAGCCGCTCGCAAGTGGGTCTGAATCAGGCCCCAAGTCCCCACATTTTTACTCAAAAATAGGGATTTTTGCACATCTTTTCTCCTGCCTTTGGGTAGAGAAACTTTTTCGCATGTTTTTGCCTAAGAAGTTTTCGTACAGGCGAAAACTTCCTGGAAATGAATAAGCCGATACTTCGGAAACTGGTGAAAACCGCACATCGGCAAAATCTTTTCACCAATAATCATCCTTTTCTGCAACTCTCGCTCCTTTTACCCATGACTGCAACAAGTGATATGTGTGCAGACGGCCTACCGCACACCTTATATCCCCACCAAACCAGCACACGGCATATATTTCATGGACTACGCGCTGCCGACGTCAAATGTAGGAGGTGGTCAAAATAATATATCTATTATACAGCAGCAGTCAATCACAATTTTGGACTGTTTGCCGAGACTGAGCTATGCACTCACATAAAATAGGCCGGCAAAAAAGTAAAAAAAAAAATAATAATACAGAGTAACAAAGATAGATAATCCTGCACTCACATCTCAAAAAGTTCCATACACTGGGGTGCAGATAATCCTGCACTCACATCTCAAAAAGTTCCATACGCTGGGGTGCTTCCTCAGGAGCCACAGGGGGAGATGCAAGAAGCTCAGAAGCGGTATCAGCGCACTTTATGTGTGCTGATACCGCTTCTCCCCGATGTATGATCGGGGGGTTTGGCAGTAAATGACAAGGGTGCTATGCGATACAAGATAGCAGCGCCGATAGCCTGGGCCATATATGAACGGTCTGAATGCCTGACCGTTCGGCCCGCTTTAGATGTCGCTATCGACACCTACAGCCTGGCGCTGCCCTATCCCCACAGCAGGGACAGCGCTGTCCCTGCTGCGGTGGCTGCTGGCTCCAGGCTGCACGCGGGGATCTTGCGATACGTGCGAGATCCCGCGCAATCTCAGTAGAGCCGGCTGGGACTGAGAGACAGCGCATCAGCACTAGGCTGCTGCGCTGCGGTATCTAGCTGGTAGTGCCGGAGGGGGGAGTTATCGCTCCCCCGCTCTGGACGATGAGATGTTTAAACATCTCATCGGTAGTGCACATTAAGTGCCGCTATAATACATCTACACCACAGTGTTTTATTTTCATGCCAGTCAGCCCAAAGAAAAATAGAAGTCAAAATCGACGCTTTGATCCTGCAGGACCTTTGTCAAGACATAAGCCACTTCACATCAGCAGCAACCAAATTCATGCCCTTCTCTTGATAAAAGGCTTATCTGAATTATCCAAGGTGTCAGATCACTCAGGTGTGAATAACTGGACCAACATGGAAACACCAAAAATCTGATAACTGCAGCAAAATCACCAGACTGAAAAGCGAGGGAGGCCATCCAACACGTTTTGTTGCAAAGACTTTGCACCCTTCATCACCGCTGTCAAAGTCCTTGCCAGGTAACAGATGACTCCTATATGTAATAGTCTTTGTTATCTTTACTACATAGACTTACAAATTAATCCTCTATCGATACCACAAAATCAATTGCATACAATGAGAAACTACTATGCAGAACATACAGTAAGTAGACTAGGTAGACTAGGCAGACCAGACAGTAACCAAGATGACCGAAAGCATGTTCACATGGCTAATGCCTGGTGAAATACTGCATCCAAGAGCTTGGTTAAGTTTTTGGAATGCCTGCATATTGTCAAGCCTGAGGGTAGGTTTGTGTTGGAACAGGCATAAAGGGTTGAAAAGGATATTTGAGAGGCGCGAGGGAACTTAGGAGGCTTGAGCAAGGGCCTCCTCATCTAATGATGTGAAGATGTAGAGATATGGCAGTGGATGATGGGCCCGAAGGCAAGGACAGGAATAGAGTGTTTATTGAACAGCAGGTTGTAATGGAACTGAATATAGAAATACTGAATGAATGGGCAGAATCGGATTGGGAACGATGATGCTGGATTGAGAGCTGGATTGGTTTGAGACAGATGTAAATAAACGGAAGAACTTGATGAATTAGACTCCTATGTTGAAGAATTGATTAACTTGATCGGTTTGAGACCGATGTTGAATAACTTAATTGATGAAAGTCTGATGTTGATGAAGATCGGTTGGGACCAATGTTGATGGTTTGAAGTACTTAATTAATACAAGTCTAATGTTGGAAGCACCAGATGAGACCAATGGTTGGAAGCATCGGCGAAAACGATGGTGGCTGTATGAACAAGTCTCAGTGGTAAAACCAGACTGGTGTGCAAGGTGGTATAGGACAGAGGTTCTCAAACTCCGTCCTCAGGACCCCACACAGGTCACATTTTCCAGGTCACCCATTAAGTGCACAGGTGTACTCATTACTCACCAACACATTTTAAAAGATCCACAGCTAATTATATTACTTGTGATTCTGTGAGGAGACCTGGAAAACATGTACTGTTTGGGGTCCTGAGGACCGAGTTTGAGAACCTGTGGTATAGGAGACTTGTTTACCAGATCAAGGAACTGGATATAACGGACTGGGGCCGTTCAGATACAGAGTACCTGGGAGCTCAGGAGCCGATTCAGACCCGCTCGCTAGGATGCGATCGCTCATAGCTGGCCGATTTTTGCAATCTACGCATGCATCGCAATGCGCGTGCGCGAACCAGTGCGAACGCTCGGGAAGGGATCGCTTGCTGCGCATAGACAGCCCAGTAGAGTGAGTGACAGGAGAAGCCGTTTGTGGATGATGACAGGGGTAGTCCACTAGAAACGGGGGAGTGGAGGTGCGAATGCTGGCGTGCCCGAGTGTCTCGACGCCGTTTCAGAGGCGTGCCAAAATTAAAAGGCAGCGTCATAGTACACGTCATTTGGTTGTATTTCACTCTGAAGTGATCGCAGTGCTTGCGGCAGGGTATAGTTAACCTTAAGCGCTGCGATCGCATCTGATGGTGCTCGATGTACCACTGGTTTCATACACTTCCAGGAGATGCCGTGCGCAAGCTGGTGTCTTATGAATGGCTGGTGGGCGTCTGCATACACAAAGTGATCACACGCCTAGACACAGTGGGTGTGCTAATGTCTTGTCGTGCGATCGCCTGCTTTGCTGGGCGTGAGCTGGATTTGCATATGCAGGGTGCGAGCGAACGTATCTAGCGAGCGGGTCTGAATGAGCTCCTGAGTACTGAGCTGTAACCTCAGCAAGAAGCGACGTTGTACTGGCACAGAGGCCAGTCTGGAAATGGAATTTATAGGGGGGGGATCCGCAGGGGTTGAATGCTGCAATCAGTGTGTCTGGGAGCAGTGCTCTGAGTGGAGGAAGAGCGTCAGGTGACAGAGTCCAACATGGCTGTGCCCATACTGTTGTTTAGCAGGGAACTCTGGCATGCAGCCTGTTGTGAGCAAGGGGTTGCGGAAAGCCATCTCCATGCTCAGTGATAGGACACTGAGCGGATGGGGCAGGAGCAGCACAGACAGACCTCAGCACCAGCCGCGAGCGATGTGCAGCATGAGCGGACCTCTGTGCTATCCTGGAGTGATGCATAGCGCGAGTGGACCTCAGCGTTAGCCTGGACAGGCACCGGAGCGGTAACAAATTGGTTTTAATAGTCCAGAGCGTGACACATATTAGGTTCAATTTTAAAATCACACAAAAATAAACTAGTAATTGCTTTTTTTCTGATGTCTTCTGTAAGCCACATTTGTCAGTCTGCTGTGCTTTTAGTAAAATTGTGTATGGATGTTATAGCTTAGGGGGGGAAATCAATTCAGTGTGTTTGACACGATATGCCATTCCGGAACGGTAACATCTCGCCCGCCGGCATTGCAAGTTTTCCCCTGCTCCCCCATAGAGGTGCCATGGAAAATTTGCACCGTCGGAGCACATCATATATGCACCGTCGGAGCACATCATATTGAATTTAATTCCTCTTTTAGTAACCATAATGTCTCCAATGGAAACTTTTTTTTAACTTGTACTTTGCATTTGGTCATATATTTTTTTCACAACAGTCATAAACCCAACAAATGTTTTGACACATTAAAATGTAATGTAATAGATCACAACAACAACAACAACCTATGTTTTGCATAATCACCCAAGTAAACAATTCATTTGAAATCAATGGTTTAAAACAAGGACACATTATACAAGCATTTAAGAAGCTCTGAAAAAAAGTCATCTTGTGTAGACAAGCTGGGCTGACTTGGAATGGCCTTTGCACCATAAAATAAACAGAGATGCAGGGGGTTGGAAATGCTTATATCTCTCATCCCCCTTATCCTTGTGTGGAGATGTATCTGTTCTGATGTCAACAAATGGAGGAGTCAGAGCACTGCACACCAGAGGGTGGTGGTGGGGGAGTGGGAGTATACTTCTAGGCAGAAGTTGGAGGAACGACAACCAAAAAAAGAATATTCTCTGTGCTTACTTGCACAGATAAGCAGACATAACTAATACGTTATCATTTTTTCTTACAATGCTAAGCCTCAACTGTTTTACATGCAGCCAAGTATACACCTGAGGGTGTGCACAACTGCCCTAGAAACCAGTTCTCTGCACTCTTTACTTTTTCCTTGTGTACATATGTGGATGAGGAAGAGGGAGTTTGTACAGAGGAGTGGTGGGTGGGTATTCCTGGTAATATCTGCTCTCTATGAAGCAGAGTGGTGTGCCAACGTAGCCCCAAAAGTGACAATAGCAATGATGACAAATCTAAACCTACTAGGTACTTATATACCTGAAAAATAAATAAAATAATAATAATAATAATAATAATAATAAATTGCTTGATTTTGTGGTAAACATAAGAAAATGTGCTTTTATATCTTAGACACAAATTGAGTTTTGCATCCAAATCAGCCAATGTACATAACCCAATGCACTAGTTCAGTAAGTTTTGAAAGGTCACATCATTGATTCACCAATGCAAAAGGCAAGTATTACCAGCAGGTTAGATTTACTGTGGCATACGCAGCAAAACATAATATATATTTGTATTTTTCATATACTGTTTTCATTACACTGAATAATTTATTTTACATCTATGAATAAATCAGCACCACCACTTATCAATGCCTTACTAATTTAGACACTTTGAAGCCTATTAAATCCTTTTACCATTATACCATTGGGAAGAGAATTACGTAATAGACACTTATTCTTGCTCAGCCCCCATATATCCATATTTATAAGTTTGTACTCGTTTGTAAACCCATGTACCGTGGTGTAAAAATCCTAATTATCAGCAGCTGTATGGTGCAGAGTAATACCTCGGGGATCTTCCCAGTACATTTAAACCAGAACTATTAATTGTGTCTGTGAGAGATTCTACAATACTGCCTGTCTAATAAAGTGACACAATGATAAACAGGGAATCCTCTACCTAGGGAACTGTACTGTAGTAGCTCAGCATACACAAACGCATCCCAGAATAAGTTATACTTGATGCAATTTATTTTATTAAGGTATACCATACTTGCCTACCCTCCCGGAAGTCGCGGGAGACTCACGGTTTTTCGAGTAACCCCCAGCATCCCCGAAAGGTGAAGTGGGCAGAATAGGGAGATTATTACCGGGGTTCTGCGGGTCTGTGCATTGGGGGCAGGGCCTAATGATGCGACTATGAGAATCGCATCATTTAGCCGAACCCCTATTTAAAATATACGTAGTTCGCGGCAAATTCCCACGAGGGGCGGGGCTTAATAACACGAACCGGCCGCCCACCTGCTTCTTCTCCCCAGGCTTCTACTGGGGAGGAGAAATATAAGTCGCCAAGCATGAGGTGTACCCATCAGCTACACAGTGAAGGCAGTCAATTGGTCGGATGAGATTACAGCCTATCAATCCAGTATAAGTTACTGTAGCTTAACCCCTCAGTGATATGACTAGTTCCCAGTTAGGAAATAGGCAGAATATTGGATTTAACCACAATATTCCTAGCTCCTATGTACAGGTGACAAACACTACGGGCCTCATTTACTAACGAGTTTTATCACCAAAACAAGTGATGTCACTGTGTATGATAAATGGTTCTCCAGCCAATCAGCTCCCAACTGTCAACTGTTAGAAAAATGACAGTTGGGAGCTGATTGGCTGGAGAACCATTTATCATACACAGTGACATTTATCACTTGTTTTGGTGATTAAACTTGTTAGTAAATGGGGTCTATATTGACAATTGTAAAGCACAGTGGGGTATGCTGGCTCTATATAAATAATGGTATTAATAATAAGAATAATTTGGGCAGTAAGTCAGTTAATGAAGCAGTCTCGCTATTACCTGCATGAGAACATGTTATACTAGGTAACTTGAATCTTTTATAAGCGAGCGCAGATATTGCCAACAGGGCAATGCAGAATCTCTCTGGCTTATTTAACTGGTAGTAACAGATTTTAATTTATATTTTGCACCAGATTTATAAATATGAATAGCCGTCGCTGGATCTCCTCCGCTTCAAGTGGCAATCATGCATGCACTTATTGCTTGAACTCCTGGCTGGCAATGTTAGGCTGCTGGTGAAAACTAGAAAGACACTGCTTAGGGGTAGATTTACTAAAGTACGGATATATAGAAGTAGAGGTGTTGCCCATAGCAACCAATCAGATTCTAATTTTCATTTATCTAGCACATTCTAGAAGATCTAGAATTTAATTGGTTGCTTTGGGCACTTCTATAAACCCGCACTTTACTAAATATACCCCTTAGAATCAAGATTTGTTGAAGCGGGTTACTGCACCTCTCCTCTATGTTAGTAGATAGCCCGTCATGACTACTGTTTACGAGTGAGGGTAAAGCTGCCCACACACATAGCGATATTTTACCCGATCTGGCCTGTTCCGACACATTGGATCGACAGATCGTGTAATATATGGCCAAATCGTGAATAAATAGTGAGTCCCCACTCATGATTGCGATGCGATGCGCGTCCTCGCTGGTCGCACATCGCATTGTCAGATCTGCCGTGCAGTAGGGCAGATCTGACGCAATGCACTGTAAAAAGTCTGGATGTAGGAGAGATCGTATGAAGATTGGACACCAAATCATGTGCAGAGCTGCCGGGGAGAGTTTCAAGGGAAATCGTACACATTGGCTGATCGTGAGCACATCGCTATGTCTGTGGGCACCTTTAATCTGAAGGCACTTTGTTTTATCTTTCATGAAAATACTGTATGAATACCCAGCATTTTATGAATACAGGGCCTGATTCAGAGCCGGACGCTCTGACCAGAATCAGTGCCCTCCTACCTAAAAATGGAGCGGCCTCCTGGCCACTCGCATAGCTGTGGGTGACCACCCACAGCATATGCGAGCAGCCAAAAAGATGGTTGCGATGGTCAAGACCATCGGGCTTGCGACGAGACCCTTGTGGTAGGGTCTCGGTGACCGCAAGCCCAGGAGTGATTTTGGCTCTATCAGACGGTAGCCGTTCCCATGGGAACGCCTCCGTCTGGCAGCCACGCCCCCGGCACGCCCACCAAAGGGGGCGTGCTGTCAGTCACCATCGACAGCACGCCCCATTTGGTGCGAGACCCGGAGCGACAGCTTGGCTGTCGCTGTCCGGGTCTCGCGTATGTGCACGACGGAGCTCCCTCCGTCGTGTGCATGCGCATTGGGGTAACATCGACCCGCTTGCGAGCGGGTCTGAATGACCCCCACAGTCACAGTGCAGCATGATATCATATGCAGAGCATATCAACCATTTGGACCGATTTACAGTAAAATTCGATCATGTGTGCTAGTGGACAGACCCACACAAAACATAAATCACATTGTAAAACACAAGATTCCATTTATTGTACTGCAACCATTGTTGGCAAGAATAAGTGTTTGTATAAGTTACATTGGAACACAGTGCACTATTCACAAAATAAGGTGTTTCTGTGAGAGAATAAATAGCTTTATAACTGGTGTAAAAGTTAATGCTACGGCTTTATACTGGGCAGGAGGGATTTGGCAAGTACGCTGTACACGATAAGACCTGTTCCATTTTGGGCCCAGTGCCAGATTTGCTATACGTTTGTCAAAAATCCAAAACAATTTATATATACGCTTTTATAGAAGTACAAACTCTCCAGATGTTGGACTACGACTCCCAGCATGCTATGGGAGCCAGCAGGAAGAAGGGATCTAAACAGATGTTGTCCAGACTGGAGTCACACCGGCGGTTCATGCCTATTCCATATTTTTTAGATCCTATATGGGCAAAGTATAACCGCAATTATACCATCACCTACATATTATTATAGGGTGAGGTGAGCAGAGGGCATGAGGCCTGATTCAGAGATGGACGCTAATGTGATCGCAGCTACGATTTCGTACGGAACACAGCTGCGAAAATATGCTAATGGTTCAAAAGATCACCCTAGCATAGGGACGCCCACTGCTACCTTCTTACCTGCGTACGACGTCACTTAACCGGCACATATATCGGTAACATTGGTGCACAAGGAGCGGGCATCTTGCCCTTAAGGCAGGTGTGAGCAACTGCAGACTCGGCGGCTCTCCTGACACGAAGAGGGCTCTCATGCTGCATACGAGATTGCAAAGGCTAATTTATGCACGCTCATGTAACAGCGTTTACACACCTGACCGCCCCACCGTTACCACCCCCAAACGCTGACAACCTGTCAGTCACTTTGCGATGGGATTGTCACGGCCAGGGTATTTCAGCATGGCGCTAGGCGAGTGTTACCTGTGAGGTCATTGTGGCGCGGGCTGTCTGGTGGCGGAGCTGGTGTCTGGCGGGGGGCTTTGGCTGCGCGCGTTGTTGTGCGGGCCTGTTGTCACTCTGCGCTGGTAAGGCCTGGCGGCGTCTCCATTCCGTTTGGCATGGGCGCCGCCATCTTGCCTTCTGGCCATGTGATGCGGCTGGCCAATCCTGGTGAGTCACATGTTCCCTCCGGCCAGTAACAGCACGGCATGGGGTATTTAGGAAGGGTCAGTGCCTTCCTTCTTTGCCAGTGCAACGTGTATCTCAGCCTAGCTGAGAGGGAGTTCTCTGTGCTTACCTGTTCCTGTGAATTCGCTGTCTGCCAGTCTGCCTGTCAGCTCCTAGCTCCCACTGGACTACCCCGCTTCCTCCATCACCCTTGCCCATACCTGAGTGCCTAAGCCTGCTGACATCCTGCGCTTCTGTTCACTACCTGCAAACCTGGCTTGATTATTTTCAGTTTCACTACCTGCACACCTCTAATTATTTCTACTTGGACATTAACCCTTCTACTCCCACCACAGAACTCTTGTGCACATTTATATATTCCTGGACTTTTATTTACTGCCATTATATGTCTACTCAAGCACTTATTAAAAATCCTAGTTTTATTTTCAAATCTGCTTCTGTGTTCGCTCCTGCTACCACCCCGGGTCCACAAACAACCCAGAACATCACAGGGATCCTCTGTGCGTCCGTAACTGCAATGTGATCACTGCATACGCGGATTGCGGCTTATACACATGTGAAATGCAAACAATCGCTCGATCTGCGTGAAAATCACATTAACGTCCAATCAGGCCCATGGACTGCAGCCAACTAACTTACACAGTCCCAATGAGGAATACATGTAGTCATTACTTTCACTCAATCCATCAACTAAAAAAAACAAGTGAAGACACATTCTATTAATGTGCATGTTTTGCAGTGTTGATAGATGTTTAGTTTAAAAGATAACCATAGCAATTCAGTGCATGCACTCTGCATGGTAATTCAACTGCTGTTTAATTATAAGAAAGATGTTTTATTTACACAATTATTCACAGAGAACACATTTTTCAAAATAAATAATATGCAAACATTTCAGAGATCATTTGCAAAAACAAAACACAAAAAAATAACAAATTAAATAATTAAGTCAAATAAGGCATTAATAGAATTTGATTTTAGTAGTGGCAAAATGCAGGCACGCAGCAGCATTAATCTTGCATCCGCTGTGACCTCCTATACTGTGCTTTAAAGAAGTCATATTAGGTTTTCGATATTTAAAAAAACAAATTCATTTTTTTGTATGTTAGGTTATCACAGAGGCATTTCCTGGGGGGTCTGCCAGGTGTCAGCAGATTAAAACAATGAACAAAATACCATTCAAAACCAAGTTTTACAGAATATTTATTAAAAGACCTGATATCTTTTATTCCAAAAAAATCATGATTAGGTTATCTGGAAATACACATTCCAGTTTAATAGTTTTATGGCTACAGGACAAGGATCTCCCCAGATTCAAGGCAGCACATACCAAACATAAATATGCCAATCTTCTTGACCAGTTTGGTCAAAGCAACAGTCTTTAACAATAAAGTAAGATTTGGAAAGAAAACATAGAAAATCTTGGTTGGCAAATCACCCAAACAACAAATATGAATCTCCTTGAGGTCTGTGGCCCATTTTGTAAAAGCAACCAGATCATTGTTTTGTGATGATTTATTAGAAACAAAATAAGTAAATTGTGTACAAGAATCCTTTCAAAACAAAGATAGCATTGCATTAACATTTCAGCTTTCAGTATGTTTACTATGTGTATACCACAAAAAAATAACTGAAAACATCAACAAACAAAACTGCACCTTTTACAGTACGTTCATCCCAAAGCCACCTTCACCGTCATAAGCTGCAATCACTGGGTGAAGCGTACAGTACAGAGACATTTATGCTGCTGGTTATTAGAAACAGATTTTACCCCACCCTCCGACTTCAAAGCATGAACTATAAAACAGGCTAAAAGCAAGCATGGGCATGAGGGTTTTCTCATGGTGTTTGAAGCAGAAGCACAGAACAAAACAGAAAAAGCCTTTTGTAAACTGAACCTAAAAAAAGAAAAAGAAATGTATGTACAGCTGGCATTTTTATTCAACCAATATTGGCATGCATTGTGGTCTGAGATCTACATCTTGGCACTGCGAGTGCTGGAGGTGGGGAATATTTAGCTAGGTTGAAGTCACAGAGGGAATAACTACAATCACCTCAATGAATGAATTATAGAGGAAGGTTTCTGTATCATTTACTCAGCTAGGTAAAATAGCTTTCTTTTATGATGGGGTCAGGAAAAGGGGTACATGCATTAGGGTCCAGACAAGCTTTAGTACAATGTTACTTGGAGGTTTACTCTGTTCCAATTAACATATAACATTCAGTAAACGAGAAAACTGGCACATAGGGGCCTATGTATCAAGCTGATTTTTACATAAAATTATGCAGAAACTGCAGTTTCTGCATAATTTTATGTATCGATCTTATGTACTAATGACACAATGCAGAAGATTTTCCAGAAATCTCCGGCAAAGTGCTAATTAGCTCTGCAAAGCTTTTCGGAGTTTAGTCCCAGTAGTTTACACCATCTTCAGATGGTGTAAACTACTGTAAGCCTATGATGGCTCCAAGGGCAGGAGAGAGATCGTTCGATCTCTCCCCTGCACCCACTGGCCGGCCCCGGAAGCCGACACTGCGAGTGCTCCCGCTCTGGGTTCGCAACCCGCTCCTTCCCTATGGGAAAAAGTCCCGGGTTGCGAAGAGGGATCTTTTCGGATCCCTCCGCCCCTGTCCTGCTCCTTCTGCCAGACGGCGGGGCTCTTGTGCGCATGCGTGACCTGTACAAGCAGTAAAAAGCGTCAGCTGTCTCTGCGCCAGAGCAATGATGAATTGCTCTGGCGTGAGTTAGAATGTTAATTATCAGGGTCCGTTCAGATCCTGATAATTAACATCATGATTAGGTCTCTAAAAATGACAATATTCCTGGCGAGATGGATACAAAATAATCGCGGCAGTACATAAACCCCATAGTGAGAAACTTGATGCAAAATTATATTGGCATTATATGGAAACTAAATAGTTTACCACATATGCTATAAGCTCATCATGGTACACTGGATTTCTCAGTGTACAGTCAGAATTACATAGCAGGTATTTTCTGAGATATCATTAAAAATACCTATACACCACTAGAAGTGACATTGCTAGACAGTATCAAATTCTGCACTTGTAACTTCAATGGTGACGCTGCATTGACATGACAGAACCATTAATAATGTATATTTCCTGTATATATGGTCACTATGTCAGTGTCAGCAGTTGTTTAGATGATTTATTATTCTGCTGTACACTGCATAAATCACTTTTTATTGTATTATAAAAGAACAGGCAGGGAAAGCAACTTTACCAACACTAATAATCCACACGTGGCCAATTATATAAAATAGTTTCTACTTCAGTTATAACATAACAAATACTGTATTGAGGATTCACTTGTTAGATGGCAGTTTAGAGAGATAAGAAGTCACCAAAATAATCCTTGATGTGCTACATAGACCAGCAGGGGCTGAACCATCTCCACTCCTCTTACCATCAGTCCCAGCAGTATAAGCAAAGGTCACCAAACCAGAGGCAATCTCTCCACTAGTGTAATAACAAATACCTGCACAGGACATGCAGGCCATGCACCAAGGCTGTTCCACTCTAAGTTAAGTAAAAAGACACAACACATTTTTTTTCTTCTTCAACGCATTAAATGTAAAATGTGTTGCGTTCAGATAGTGGAAACAAAATGTCAATGCTAGAGGTTGGCAGAACATGCTGAGACTTTTAGTTCCATACTAGCTGGACAGGAGCAGTCTGCATCACAAAGTAAAACCAGCTGCTTGCCAGCCTTGCATTGAAAGGGTTAAATGCCTCTTATAAAATGTGTTGAGGCCAGATAGGGGTAATAGAACATTAATGCCAGGGGCTGGCAAGGATTTCTGATACCTCTATTTCCTCTGGCACAAATCTTGTTACGTGGTCTGGGATCCATTGATATTATACAGTGTGGCGGGACAACAAACAAGACAAAAACAAAATAAAACTACTACAATGCTCCTTATAAAACTAAAACAAGACCCATCAGCAGTTACACCAGAGTGACAGCTGAGCAGTGCCCGGTGTACACATGTCACCGCGGGAGATGGTTACTGGTAGCAGCCCCCTCATTCTCAGGGTCCCGTAGGCAAGGTCCCCTCAGTCCCACTTGTAACCCCTTGCGGTCCCCTACACTTACCGTACTGCAAGGTGAGCCTAGGAATGACCTCATCCGCGGACTGTACGAGCAGGAGAGTGGCCACAGTCTGTCCCAGGACAAAGAACCATTCCCAGGTGCCCCCCATAGCCGAGCCTGGCACCGGCGCCCAGCAGGACTTCCCTCTGCCTGTAGAGCACAGGTAGCGGCGTCACTTTCCTCCCAGCGCTTTCCTTATTCCTTACACCAGATTTGTAATCCAGCCCGGAGCAACAGCAGCAGCGACGTGCGGGGTATTTACTACTCAGGAGATGAAGGTTAGGAAAAGTTTACAGAGTGAGCAGAAGGGACCGCCCCGGAGCCTCCTCCTGTACCCGCCTCCACTCACTGACCTGGAGAGAGGGAGAGGGAGAGAGAGAGAATCTAGATGAGAAACACCAGTCATCACATTTGTATTGTGTAACAGGAAAAGGTGAGCTCTCCTCTGCTACTACACACTGCTTCATGTAGATTAGCTTTCATTTTAGCAATAGGTCAATATACTTGTATACAAATTCATAGCATACGTATTATTGTACAATTTGTTTTACTAAACTAAAATGTAATTAAGTACAAGTGACATATTTTAGGTGTGTCTGTCAATTTAAGTGCATTGATCAGCCACGTATAACCACTTTTCACACCCATACACAGTCAACTAAAGTGTACTGACCAGTGGCCACCAAAATGTGATCAGGTTAATCTAGTGCACAGGTTCTCAAACTCGGTCCTCAGGACCCCAAACAGTGCATGTTTTCCAGGTCTCCTCACAGAATCACAAGTGAAATATTTAGCTCCATCTGTGGATCTTTTAAAATGTGTCAGTGAGTAATGAATACACCTGTGCACCTGCTGGGTGACCTGGAAAGCATGACCTGTGTGGGGTCCTGAGGACCGAGTTTGAGAACCATTGATCTAGTGTGACAGATACCACCACTCTGTCAATATTTATTCCACAATAAAATAAGCCATCTGTGGAAATTAAGTACACGGTACACCCGGTGAGTCAGTAGCTTTAGCAGCATGAACTTGATTTAAGCATTTTCAGTATTCGTTTAATCAAGCACTTATGTCACATTTGAGGTATCTTGGCCCAAACATGGCATGAAGTACAAAATATGTCCTTTTTGGTCTCATCTGACCAGACAAAAATCCTCCATGCTGGCGTGAATGGGGCTTTCCACAGAGATAGGGTCCACTCTAGCAATAAGGTTTATTAAACTTTGCCTAATATAGTAAGAGGATCACAACCAGTGAACATAGGATAACCCTGCTGTTCAGGGGCGTAACTAGGTATTTGAAGGCCCCATAGCAAAAGTTTGTAAGGGCCCCTATGTACCACCCAATGGTGAACCCCTTGCACCAATGATAGTTATGCCCACGCTGCTGCTGTTGTTATTGGGCGCCTATTTATCAAGTATGGCAGTAGCCCCACCCCCAGAAAATACAATATAATCACAATATACATGTCGGAAATTAAAGCTGTAACTTGGGTCCCTTACCCACACAAGCACCAATTTCCTGTGCATGCTCACAAGAGCAAAACAGGATCCTCCAGCACAGTAAGCTAAATATCACTCATCTACCACAGAAATAAAATATAGTTAAATTGTGCTTCTAAAAAAAATTACATATCGCCAAAATAAGTGTAAGTTACCTAAATAGGCCCAATTGCTCAAAGAGGTCTTGTGCTTTGTTCAGATATAAAACTTTACTAGAAGTACCTATCTATTATCTATCTATCTATCTATCTATCTATCTATCTATCTATCTATCTACTATTGACTAATTATTACAAACATTAAAATGCATCTTACAGGGAATGGGAAAAAAATTAAAATAAAAATGTTACTAGTAGAAAAACCTACTAGAACATTTTTTTCTTTTCAAAATAAATATTCATATGAATTCATTAAAATGTTCTCAGGGGTATATTTCCTTAGTATTCTGTGCCAGCTGCAAAACGCACCAGTGTTTGATATTACTGTACAAATGTTTGGGTATCGACTTTCCTAGGGCCTCTCTCGCTGCGATCAGATCTCACATTTACAATGAACGGATTATTTTATTTATTGCTATTTTATTGTTAAAGAAAGCAGTAGAGTCTAGACCAACTGACACAAAGCCAATAAATGTGTGAGCTGCTTTATTTTCTGAATTCCACCTCTATACTGAAAGTGGGTATACATTATGACCCCTTCAAGTGTAAAAACACAAAACCCACACCTGTTAGACACAAAACACTTAGGGAACTTGTTAATAGATGCTTCAGATATACTGTATAATTTAAAATAAAACATCTTTGTCAAATAAATCACATTTCCATAAAAAGTAATTGAAGGTAGAAAAGGATGTAGTGTTTATATGAAATAGTAGATTAAAAAGTATTTGAACTTACAACACACACACCCTCTCCACCCAACACCCACCATACTTGTGTTTCTGAGCGTACAAAGCTTTAGGAGTGCCTGGAAGGCTGTGCGCATTATTACTGTATGTATCTCAGATGTCAGCTTATAAAAGAGAAATTCTATTTTCTTTTCAAATAAGTTTTAGAAAAGCTGACCTGTAAAAGCACATATAAACCTAAAAACGCACCTCCCGACTTTCCAGCTTCTTGAATTGGGACAGGGGACCTGGCCATGTTACAATGAGGGTATGAAAACCGTTAGAAAAAAATTCTAGTCAGAGTCAATTCCAATAGTTGAATATACAGATTTAAATCAGGACCATTGTAGAGGGGATTCATTTCCAGCAAGTTCCTCGTGGCTAATAAGCCCTCTTTGTGGGGAATTATGGTCCTGATTTAAATCTGTATATTCAACTATTGGAATTGACTCTGACTAGAAATTTTTTCTATTTCAATGGGCATTACTACCTACAGCGTACGGGGTGTGCGGTGGGTTAGAATGTCACACCCTTGTACGCTAATGCATATATGTTTGACATTGAACAAAATTTGTTCTTTACTCGTGATGTCCGTGATAGAATTATTTTCTATTCACGTTACATAGATGATATTCTATTATTGTGGAAAGGTAACTATGAAGATTTGAATCAAATTATGACCCAGATCAATAATCTTGATTGTCCTATCAAATTCACCTGGTCCATGAGTTTGGAATCTATACCGTTCCTTGACGTTTTAATTTCTGTTATGAATAACAAAATTTGTACTACCATTTACAACAAGGTTACGGACCGTAATACCCTTTTGCTAGCAAATAGTTATCATCCACCGGCTCTCAAAAAGGGTTTGCCCTTCTCGCAGTTGTTGCGAGTTAAAAGGATAACAAGCATGGATATTGAAAGGGAGACCAATATGGCTACCATGTTAGATAAATTCAAAGCATGAGGTTATTCAGATAAGACTCTTTGGAATGCCAAACAAAAAGTGGACTTGATTCCTAGAAGGGAAACACTTATTGATTCTAAATTAGATACTGGATCTGAGACCATCAATTGGGTACATAAATATGACACCGCCAACTCACAGATTTCCAAGTCCATCAATACTTTATGGCCCTTGTTACAACAAGATAAAGATTTGAAGTGTTTTAAATACAAAAGAATTAGACATTGCTACCAAAGGGGTCGTAACCTTCGAGATTGGTTGGTGCATTCTGACATCACGGATCATTTGAAAAGTCAATCAGTTGCTCAGAAAAAGAGTGTTGGTTGTTACCAGTGTGTGGGATGTACTACTTGTAGATATATGATTAGTAATAAGTTTTTCTTTCATCCCCATACGGGTCGCAAATATTCCATCAATTATGCCCTTACTTGCACTAGCACGTATGTAATATATCTCATAAAGTGCCCGTGTGGGCTGTGCTATGTAGGTAAAACCATGCGTTCAATTCGTGAACGCATGGCATTACATCGGTCAGCCATTAGGTCTGCGATCAATGGGAAAACGTCGGATCAGCCCGTGGCTAGACATTTTTTTTAAGCTAAACATAACCTTGCCAGCCTCAAACACATTCTTATTGACCACGTTCCTGAAAATATCCGCGGTGGAGATCGCCACAAGAGACTCCTTCAGCTAGAGTCCCGATGGATTTTTACTTTGGATATGGTTAAAGCCCGTGGCCTTAATGATCACTTAACCTTTAATGCATTTTTATGATGGATTTAGGAATAATAGATTTTATGAATATGTCTTTTTTGGGCTTATGCATTTATTAAGTATATACATTTTCTGCATCAGTTGCCTTTCCAGTATTGCAACCATTGTGTCTCCTGGATATGTGTTATAAGTGTGTTATGCTTTCATGCTTATTATTCACCAGCTATCAGTATTAATAGCGCAGCTAATTTTGTCTAACTCTGTCTATATTTATATGTATTCGAATATTCATACTCATGATTTTCATTTTTATCCTGCAGATTTGCTGTTGTTTATGGTGTGGGGATGTCACGTGCTTTAGGCGTCATCGGTTGCTGGGATACGATGACGCTCCGGCTCTGCGGTCGCTTCCGGTTCATGTTTCTGGAAGTGGGTGTCTCGTGCACCAGTGGACGGGAGATGCTGTTACACACTGGGTGTATAAAGGTATGTTATTATTTTGTATATCTTCTTATTCCTTGAAAAAGGGTAATTAAAATACCCGAAACGTTGGACTATGGCTGTCGTGTTCGACTTATGATTTAACCGTCAATACCAGACCCTGGAGTGCCCCCCACAATCTTGTTATTTGTATATGTTCATGGAGGGAGTTGGCACCGGGGCGTAATAACATTATTTTGTGGGAGTGCCGACCATTTGGATATATATATATATATATATATATATATATAGTCCTATCCTATGTCACATCATGGGTGTAGTGTGAGGTGCAGGCGGTGAGAGAGGGAAGCAGGTAGTGTGCGGTGCTGGAGTTGGGCGAGAGAAGCAGGTAGTGTGCGGTGCTTGGGGCGGGTGAGAGAAGCAGGTAGTGTGAGGTACAGGTGTGGGTGAAAGGAGCAGGTAGTGTGAGGTACAGGGGTGGGTGAAAGGAGCAGGTAGTTTGAGGTGCTGGGGAGGGTGAGAGAAGCATGTAGTGTGAGGTGCAGGGGGTGGGTGAGAGAAGCAGGTAATGTGAGGTACAGGAGGTGGGTGAGAGAAGCAGGTAGTGCGAGGTACAGGGGGTGGGTGAGAGAAGCAGGTAGTGCGAGGTACAGGGGGTGGGTGAGAGAAGCAGGTAGTGCGAGGTACAGGGGGTGGGTGAGAGAAGCAGGTAGTGCGAGGTACAGGGGGTGGGTGAGAGAAGCAGGTAGTGCGAGGTACAGGGGGTGGGTGAGAGAAGCAGGTAGTGCGAGGTACAGGGGGTGGGTGAGAGAAGCAGGTAGTGCGAGGTACAGGGGGTGGGTGAGAGAAGCAGGTAGTGCGAGGTACAGGGGGTGGGTGAGAGAAGCAGGTAGTGCGAGGTACAGGGGGTGGGTGAGAGAAGCAGGTAGTGCGAGGTACAGGGGGTGGGTGAGAGAAGCAGGTAGTGCGAGGTACAGGGGGTGGGTGAGAGAAGCAGGTAGTGCGAGGTACAGGGGGTGGGTGAGAGAAGCAGGTAGTGCGAGGTACAGGGGGTGGGTGAGAGAAGCAGGTAGTGCGAGGTACAGGGGGTGGGTGAGAGAAGCAGGTAGTGCGAGGTACAGGGGGTGGGTGAGAGAAGCAGGTAGTGCGAGGTACAGGGGGTGGGTGAGAGAAGCAGGTAGTGCGAGGTACAGGGGGTGGGTGAGAGAAGCAGGTAGTGCGAGGTACAGGGGGTGGGTGAGAGAAGCAGGTAGTGCGAGGTACAGGGGGTGGGTGAGAGAAGCAGGTAGTGCGAGGTACAGGGGGTGGGTGAGAGAAGCAGGTAGTGCGAGGTGCAGGGGGTGGGTGAGAGAAGCAGGTAGTGCAAGGTACAGTTGGTGGGTGAGAGAAGCAGGTAGTGCGAGGTACAGGGGGTGGGTGAGAGAAGCAGGTAGTGTGAGGTACAGGGGGTGGGTGAGAGAAGCAGGTAGTGTGAGGTACAGGGGGTGGGTGAGAGAAGCAGTTGGTGTGTTTATATAAGTGATTCACTACAAGTTCACAGCATGACCTTGTCATGGCTAACCGTCGACTGACCATTCGACATTTAGAAGAGGTTACTGGCATCTCAAATACCCGAATTCAAGCCATACTGACTCAAAAATTGGGGCTACACAAGGTGTCAGCAAGATGGGTTCCGAGAATGTTGACGCCTGATCAAAAGCACTCTCTTCAGGCGGTTAAGTTCTATTTATGAGGTAATATTTATTACTAGATAAGAGACAGGTGAGGGGGAGGCATGTATTCGTGGCTCCGTTGCAGCACTGTACAGTGGTGGTGGGAACATGATATTATTCATGAACCTACCAGGGGACTCTCCCGGGCATTCCAGAAGAGTTGGTAAAGATGCCTTTAACCTAAATAGGTAATGGCAGAGTAATTATAAACATACAATTTTTAATTTAAAAGAGGGTAATAGAGTCCGATATCAGTGTCATTCACTTGGATTGAAGTAAAGGAAATTCAGATGTCTCAATAGATAGACATCTGACTTGAAGCAATGCTCAGCATCTGTTCTTAAATGTATGCTGTGTACTAACTATACAAATGATTGCATTATGACCAGTAGTCATGTTATAATTAGAGATGAGCAGTTCGGATTCTGTGGAATCCGAACCGCTCCGAACATTGGGGATCCGAGTCCACCCGAACCCTGTTCGGGTGTTCACCGCCTGACTCGGATCCCCGTTCGGGGCCGAACGGCGGCTGCCTGATGTCGGATTCTCACTGGAGAATCCGACATCAGGGCTCCTATTGTGTAGGGCAGAGCGCTGTGATAGCGCTCTGCCCTACACAGACACAAACACACAGCTGCCAGCGGCAGCTGTGTGTTTGTTACAGCAGCCAATGAGAGTCACACAGACTCTCATTGGCTGCTGCACGGAGGGAGCCGGCTGGAGCTCACACATGAGCTCCGTCTTCCGGCTCCCTCCTCAGCGTGTGACAGCAGAGCGGACGGAGCGGGAGCGGGGATACAGGTAAGTTTTTATTTTTTTATTTGTGCAAGGGCCGGGGGCGCTACTGGGGGGGGTCTGCTACTGGGGGGGTCTGCTACTGGGGGTGCGGGGAGGCCATACTACTGGGGGGTCTGCACTACTGGGGGGGTCTGCTACTGGGGGGCTATACTACTGGGGGGGCCATACTACTGAGGGGCCTGCTACTGGGGGGGGCTATACTACTGGGGGGGGTCTGCTACTGGGGGGGCCATACTACTGAGGGGCCTGCTGCTGGAGGGGCCATACTACTGGGGGGGGCATACTACAGGGGGAGCCCATACTACAGGGGGGGCTACTACTGGGGCAGCCTACTACTGGGGGGGGCCTGCTACTGGGGCAGCCTACTACTGGGGGGGCCATACTACTGGGGGACATACTACTGGGTGGCTGCTAATGGGGGGCATACTACTGGGGGGGCCTGCTAATGGGGGGCATACTACTGGATGGCATGCTAATGGGGGGCATACTACTGGGGGGGCCTGCTAATGGGGGGCATTCTACTGGGGGAACTGCATAGTGGACCCTACTACTAAGGGGACTGCATAGGGGGCACCACTGCTGGGGGCATTGTGTAAGGGACACCGCTACTGTGGGCATTGTGTAAAAGGGGCACTACTGTGGGCATTGTGTAAAAGGGTCACTACTGTGGGCATTGTGTAAAAGGGGCACTACTGTGTGTCGTAACATAAATAAGAGACACTACTTTATGGTGTAATGTGAATCAGGGGCACTATGTGTGGTTTAATGTGAATAAGATTGTGCACTGTGACTCCTAGGGCCGTAGCCCACTATGTAAACAAGTACTGTGATTCTGCTGGCCGTACCCCACTGGGTGGGTGCACTACTTTTCATTTCTGCCACTGCTGTGTGGCAATGTGTCATAGATGTGCTTTATACTGTGGTGTCTGTGTCGTTGTGCCGCTGCTTTGTCGCTTAGTAACCAGTCAGCTCACTGCAACCTTTGGCCAATAATGTTGAAAACAATATTATAAGCTGTGATATGGTCTAAATTGACTGGAAATTAATGTTATTGAGGTTAATAATACTCTAGGAAGAAAAAAAAGACCAATTTATGTGATTTTAGCTTTTTTTGTCAATTTTTGTAAAAAAATCCAAATCCAAATCCAAAGCCAGTCACCGCAGTTTGGCAAATCCAAATCCGGACGACGAATTAGAACCAAATCCAAATCCGGCAAAAATGGTCCGGCGCACATCCCTAGTTATAATGTGACATGAATACCTACATTTCTCATATGACATTAAATGTATCACATTTTACTTCTTGGTGAAGACAATATGACTGTTAATTTTCTCTTCATATGCAAAAACACAGATTTGAAGCCCAGTGTGCTTTTTTTCCAAAGCTGTATAATTTCTTATGCAGTTACATAGAATATGAACATTTAGAAATTCTATCATACCACAATGGGAAGAAAACTAAAACTTGTGTTGCCCATAGCCACCAATCAGGTTCTATCTCCTATTAATCTTGTGCATTATAAAAAAAAATGATTGGTTGCTATGGGCTTGCTATGGGCAACACCTCAAATTTTTTATTTTTTCTAAGTTTTATAATAAGCCTGCCCTAAAGATAGGGACTATTTATCAAGCACTGGCAAGCAATAGTGCTGACTGGTTAAAAAAAAAAAAAAAAAAAAAGATGCTTTGTTACTTAAATAATGCATTCTTTCCTTTGTTAAATAAATGTAAAACTCACTAGTATGAATCCACACATGCCCTTGATAAAAATGTTATTAACAAAATGCATTGGGAGTCCTCTTAGTGTTTCTAGCATTTAAATATACTTTCCTGGACTCAGTTGGACTTTATCCAAGATATAACGGATTCTTTTGTCGATGTTATGGGTTTATGGATGTCTAGGAGGGGAGTCCAAAGTTTCTCATTAACCCATATGCTAAATCAGATAAGCCTGAATTGTTTGTCCATTTGTGTGCATATTTATTTGGGAGTATGTTTTATTGAAAAAAACCTACATTGTTTTATGGTATTGCACCAGAGTGTGCTTACATGTCCATTACAGATTATTTCCGCGGTGGATAAATGCATTTGGAAGCCTTGGCTTTGAGGAGTAGAAAAGTGATATCAGATAATCTTGCATTTTTTTCACCTAAAAAGTACTCAAATTTGGCACCACTTTTAGGATAAAATGGCTTTACGTGTTACACTGTGAGAGCTCTTCCCCTCTTGTTGTTATTAATATTATTAATCTTAGGACGTTTGTGATCTGAAGCTGTTGGACTAGAAAATTAAGTTGTTGTGAGCATTGAAATCAACAACAAAAGTATATTGTTTAAATTAAAATGCCAGCTTTTTAACCAAAATACACAGAGCAAAGATAACAAAACAAAGTACCTAGTAAAGTAATTAATTTTAGTTCAAATGCGGTGTAGGTTGCGTTGACGTACAACTGAATAGGAAAATATTCATTTATTGCTACTACAGGCATGTCTACTAGTACAGGAAAATTATATTGTTTGTTGTACAATGTAATTATCTTGCGCCAATATCTGGTAAGTGTCACATTCATAGGTTTCAGCAGGGTAATAAATTCCACTCTGTCTCCAGTGACCAGTGACTCAGTCATTTGGAATAATGACACACATATATATATATATATATATATATATATATATATATAATTAAAAAAGCCTCAAGATTCTTCTATGTTTGTTGATGGAAGTTTGGCATCCTGAAGAGTTTAATAAACGTTTTGCAAAAATTAAAATGCATTAAGGGGAATGTCCACTTTCGGACATTCCATCATCATTAGTTATTGTCCTCTACCATGCCCTACGTATCAGTCAAATTATATTCACTACACGCCTGTTGTAGTCATGGGGAAAAATTATACTGTATTGGAGGTGGTCTGTGGTGAATGTGGCACAAGATTGGGCAGGGTCCATAAGTATCCAATCATGTGCTATATTCACTACACACTAATGCTGCGTACGCACTAGACGATAAAAGTGAACGATAACGATATCGTTCGAAGATATATCGTTCATATCATCTAGTGTGTATTGTCTGAACACCCAACGTTGCGCGCCCCCCGCGGGTCGTTAGCGATATCCCCAGTCGGCTGTATATGCAGCTCAATCAGGAGATATCGTTAACTATGCCATGCTGCCGAATGCAGCATGGCCCTGCCACCCCCCACCACTGTCATTCGTCATTGACGGCATCGGCAAGTGTATGAACTTGCCCATGCCTGCTCCCACGCCGGGTCCGTCGCTGATGAGGTCGTCTCATACACACATCGTCTTTTGTATATGAGCTATTACTCTAGATCACTCTCAAGTTCTTGATATGGCTCCATATTAAAGGGAAGGTCAATTTTCAGATACAAGGCCCACCTACTTAGTTCCCCTGTGTAGGTCCTCTTCACTGGTATTTTAGTACTGGATGCAAGTTTCAGGGGTCTATTTATCAAGCAGTGTTAACGCCTTTTTCTCGCTTTTTTTTCCCTCCAAACACAGGTGTTGTCACCACTTTGCATTATGAAGAGCCATACCATGGTGACATCACTGATTTTTCCAGGAGCACCTTATTTGTCGCACTTCACCTCTACACCTACAGCCCACTATGGGGACAGCTAAGGTCCCCAATTTATCAAGTGTGTGTTTTGTGTTAAAAACATGTCATATAAGGATTATATTCCCATTTGTAAGAAGACTCATGTAGACTGCTCTGCGCATGTGTGGCTTTTTTCGGCTTGCATATGCACAATACAAACAAATAGCAACAAAAACAAGAGATATGGTAAGAACTTACCTTTGTTATCTCTGTTTCTACGAAGTCCATAGGGTCCACAGGATTGACCTTGGGGTATAGCTGGATCTGAATCCACGGGCACCACACAGTTAAAGCTTTAGCTCCCAGGATGCACTGGGTCCATCCTCCTCTATACCCCGCCCCTGAGCCACAGGCACCTCAGTTGGTAAGTAGCCAAGGCCGGAGGAGGAAAAACAGAGAGAAGGAAGACTGGAACACACAAGAACTATACTCACAGAAAGGGAGACGGAAAACCGGTGACCAGCCACATAGCCCATATGAAGCCAGGTGCGTCAGGGCGGGTGCCCTGTGGACCCTATGGACTTTGTAAAAACAAAGCTAACAAAGGTAAGTTCTTACCATATCTCTTGTTTTCTACTTCAGGGTCCATAGGGGGTCCACAGGGTTGACTTTGGGGATGTCCCAAAGCAGTTCAACTAAGGACGGGGACGCTCCTGTGCTATAAGAATCCGGCGCCCGAAGGATGCATCCTGAGAGGTGAAGGTGTCAAAAGCATAGAACCTCAGAAAAGTCTGGATGGAAGACCACGTGGCCACCTTACACAGCTGAACAGCCGAGGCGCCATGGCTAGCAGCCCACGAGCGACCCACAGACCTAGTAGAATGATCCTTAACATAGGCCATAAAAGGCAATCCCTCCTGTGCATAAGCCTCACAAATAACCAAACGAAGCCAACGGGCCAAAGTTTGTTTGCCTGCAGGTCAACCTCTCTTATGAAAACCAAAGAGGACGAACAAGGAATCCGACTTCCGAATGGAACTAGTCTGGTCCACATAAACTTTGAGAGCACGGACCACATCTAAGGAAGCCTCACCAACCGAGAGATCAGGTGACTGAAATGCCGGCACAAAAGTTTCCTGATTAATGTGGAACTTAGAAACCACTTTAGGTAGAAAACCCGGGCGATTGCGAAGTACCGTCCTGGTGAAAAATCAGAAAAGGAGGACGACAGGAAAGCCCCCCAATTCTGACACCCTTCTGGCCGAAACAATCGCCAAGAGAAAAACAAACAGTTTTAACCGTCAACCACTTGAGGTCCACCGACTCAAAAGGTTCAAATGGAGGACCCTGTAAGGCCTGAAGCACCACCACCAAATCCCAAGGAGCCACTGGGGGAACAAAGGGCGACTGAATCCTGAGAACACCCTGGAAAAAGGTGCGGACATCTGGAAGAGTAGCTATCCTATGCTGGAACCACACAGATAATGCAGACACATGAACTTTCAAAGAAGCTAGGCGTAAGCCTAGGTCCAAACCAGACTGAAGGAACGCCAAAACCCTAGAAACACAAAACGCCTGAGGATCATAGTTTCTGGATTCACACCATTGAAATTAAGTATGCCACACTCGGTGGTAAATCCTGGCGGAAGCAGGCTTGCGCGCCTGTAGCATTGTGCTGATGACTGAGCTGGAAAAACCCCAGGACCTTAAGACGGATGTCTCAAGAGCCACGCCGTCAAAGACAGACAACCCAGATTTGGGTAAAGGCAGGGCCCCTGAGACAACAGGTCCCGACGTTGAGGCAGAAGAAACGGAGCATCGATGGAGAGGCTCCGAAGATCGGAGTACCAAGGAAGTCTGGGCCAAGCCGGAGCCACCAGCAGAAGCGTGCCGCCGTCCTGTTTGAATTTCCGGAGGACCCGAGGCAGCAGGGATATCAGAGGGAATAGATATGCCAGCTGAAATGTCCATTTCCCTGACAGCGCGTCGACCAGGCCTGCGCCGGCGTCTCTTGTCCTGGACCCGTACAAGGGCAACTTGTGATTGTGATGGGAGGCCATGTTGTCCACCTCCGGCAGTACTCACCTGTCCACGAGTAGTTGAAATACTTCTGGGTGAAGCGACCATTCCCTGGGATGCACGTCGTGACAGCTGAGGAAGTCTGCCTCCCAATTGAGGACTCCTGGAATGAAGACTGCCAAGATGGCTGGAAGGTGGCACTCCGCCTGTGACACTTCCAACATCGCTGCTTGACTGCGAGTCTCCCCTTGACGGTTGATGCACGCCACTGTGGTGACGTTGTCGGATTGAACTTGCACGGCTCTTCCTTTGAAGAGCGTGACCGGACACCTCTAAGGCCCTGTACACAGCCTGAATTTCTAGTATGTTGATGGGAAGAACCGCTTCTTCCGCCGTCCAACAGCCCTGAAGCGAAAGTGGACCCATCAATGCACCCCAACCCCGTAGACTGGTTGCTGATGAGAGTCAAGAAGGGCTCCCAAAAGAACCATCCTTTGTGATAGAATCAGGGAGGACTTTTTCCAGTTTATCAGCCACCCGTGCACTTGCAGACAAGCGATCGTCAGGTGCAGATGTTGTAGAAGTACCTCCGGAGAGCCTGCCAGCAATAGGAGGTCGTCCAGATACGGCAGAAGCCATATACCCTGTCTGTCCAGATGGGCAGCCATGACAGCCATAATTTTGGTGAACACCCTTGGACTGACAGTAAGTAGAAATAAGTAAGTAGAAATTAAGCACAGACAGTCAGCACTAGCAAAAGTCACATACAATGCACAAAGTTAATACTCACTGCACCTTTACCACTACATTCAATGTGCCCGGATTCATTGTCTGGGACGGCTATAGTGCTGTGTACGCTGTCCTAGCAGGGGAGAGGTACACAGGGGGACCGGTCCGCACGCTGCCTGTGAGATCTGTGATGTGCCAGAGGAAGATGGCCGCCGCAGAACTCGCTGGAGGTGTGGCCGCAGGAGGAATGCAGCTCAGCGGCGCCAGACCCAAGCGGAAAGGCACGCTGAGCTGAGGGGAGGAGCCGCTAAACAGGGAAGGCTGCCTCCCCTGGCTGGACATTAACCTCTGGGATGCCCGCTTACCGCCATATTTCCCTGGTGGTCTAGTGGACGTGCGGGCCACTGCTAGCAACTCCGGCCTGTCCCCAGAGACCGGAGGTGGAGGACTGCAGACTGTACACGCGGGTCACCGCCAGCGACCCGCATGTCTTACCTGATCCCCGTCCATCCGGCCACAGTCCAGGGATCCCCCAGAGCCCGGCTAGTACAGACTCTGGGGTCCCACCATGATCCCCAGATCTGTACTGACGTCACGGCGCCGGCGGGGTGTAGGAGCGGCAGCGTGGATGTCCACTGGACAGTCCGACGCTGCTGCTCTGATTAGTGTAAAATAAAATAAAACTAATTACTAAAAAATATATATATATATAAGCTTGGGGGCTGCTAAGCAGTCCCCCTGTGCAAACGGTGACCCGACTACGGCCGGGCACCAACTGAAACTGAGGTGCCTGTGGCTCGGGGGCAGGGTATAGAGGAGGATGGACCCAGTGCATCCTGGGAGCTGCTGCAGTCCCTCCAAAATACATTGTGATAAATGGGCCTTTGGCGAGAGAGAAAGTGGAGAGGGATAAAGTACCAATCAATCAGCTCCTAACTCATTTTACAAGCTGTGCTTGAAAAATGACAGCAGCTGATTGGTTGGTACTTTATTGCTCTCCACTTTATCTCTCTCCAGGGCTTAGTACATAGACCCCAGTATCACCTAGGAACAGTTAAACAGGAAAATTAGGTTTACACTCTCCTGTTTAAAGTTCATTACTCTTTTGGTTTAAAAAGTCTCTCTCATGAAACCAAACATTTGTCCTGTAATCTAATCTTAAATGAAAATACAATAAAGCAAAATATACTAATATATATATATATATATATATATATATATATATATATATATATATATATATATATATATATACACACACACACACACACACACACACACAGTATATGACACTTTCTTCTTATTCCACATAATGGTTACAAAAATTAAAAAGGGGGTTATTAGTAAGTAATACAAATGCATTATCAAAAACACTGTTGTTTGTCAACTTGATGGCAAAGTCTGTCTTTAATGTACGCTATTAAATTTGAAAGACAAATAATTAAACCTTTGATGTATTAATAGCATGTAAAGTGCTATGAGCAACTATTTGTTTTTCAGAATTACTGTAATTGGCTGCTGCTCTTTTGCTGAGACATTCACCTTTAAGCTATTGAGCAACTGAAGTGTTCCAAAGCTGTCTGCAGTGTTCACAAGGGGTTACATCTTATTACAATACAATGGGGTTCTACACATAATACACTATGCTAGATTTGTATGCAGGGATGGCTCTATAACAAGACAGACTGAAGGAACATCTTTTGGTAGCATAGCAAAATAAGGGCATTTAGTTCAGATATTTGATTTAAAATTGCATACCGCACTAATACAAATAGTAGAATGATAATGTGCACCACCATTTTGGTTGCTGCTTTTGTTTATTATAGAGTCAGATGTCTGTTTGTAAACAAAAAAACATAGTATTTATTATTCCTTTTTCCAGACACTAGTAATGAATTTGTTATCTACATCAGTTATAGTTGAATGCAGCATTTTTATTGTGGTTTAGCATTTAAGAGGCCTAAATTCAGAAATGCAATTGTTTACTTTTGTCTGGAAAAGGGAGCTAGTAATGACACACAAATTTAGTTCAAGAACTGCTGGAGTGAAAGTTACTTGTCTGACACTAACCTAGGGCATGTGAGCAGATAGTGCCCTCACAATGGACCTCTATCCAGCCAATTTAGTTGTTGAGTATTTACGGTGTCTGACATCTCTGAGAATGAAAATACCCCAACATTGAACATTTTCCTGCATACATCTCCATGGGGTATGAGGGAAAAAGTGCAATGTCGGTGGCCACAAGGTGCCAGTATTCTGACCGTTTCTGTGACACCTAATGGCCGCCAATTGAATTGCCTTCTGTGAATCTCCAGAAAGTTCTAGAAAGCAGAAAAATGAAGTCATAGCAGAAAATAGCAAACACTTTCGCACACACATAGATATGACTATCAGAGCCGTAACTAGACTTTTTGGTGCCCTGTGCCAGAAAGAGCATTGGTGCCCCCCTCATTTTTCAAAGGGACATAATGCACCCAAAAAGGGCCATGGCTTCATGGGGAAGGGCCAGAGAAGAGATAGGGAAGGCCAGGAGATGCTGGGGATAAAATAAGAGGAAGCTACAAGCGAGAATGATAATAAACAGAAATTTGACAGGCCCAAACAGCGCCCCCTGACCTGTGGTGCCCTGTGCGATGGCAGCGGCCGCACTACCCTAGCTATGGCCCTGATGACTATTAAGGGTTCCTCTACTGTGAGAAGCATTGGCACACATTTTACATTTAAATTGATGGATGAGAATGGCAGTGGAAATCTTTTTAATTTGATTTATGATCATTTAGGCATGGTGCTTCACATGACAGAAAATCTCCATATCCAGAAGTCTCATTCATTCCTATTGACAGAACTTATTTCTGTACAGAGTGGAGTTCAAGGACTGGAAGTTTCAGAGTAGGCTGAGCGGTTGCATTCACAAGACATGAGTATGGACGCCGGCTCAGGTGCTCGGTTAGAGTACAGAGCAGTGTGGCGTCAACTTTGTATTTTAACTTTAACAATGGGTGGAATTTCGAATTGTTTATCTATGAGCAGAGTTCTATTCGGAATATACTCAAATGTCGACATTTACAATGTCGACATGTGAAATGCTGACCATTCTGCTTGGATCGGTAATGGAGGGTAAGGCTGCAGGAGGGGAGGTTAGGGTTAGACACTAGGAGATTACGGTTAGGGTTAGTCATTAGGGGAATGGTTAGGGTTTAAGCAGCCCGAGCTGTTGTAGAACTACACATCCCAGCATGCCCTGCCACAGTTTTGCTATTTGGCCATGCTAAAACTGTTGCAAGGCATGCTGGGATTTGTAGTTCAAAAACAGCTGGGGGGCCACTTATTGCCCACCCCTGGTTTAGGCATACTCATCGCCACAAGTGCCACTGGATCTGCAGGAGTCATCGTCACCTGACTGCTGGACCCGGACAACACCGCATGAGCCACTAGGAACATTTTGTCAACATTCTAATCATATCGACATTCCATCAGTGTCGACACCCTGCATGTTGACACCATGACCATGTGAACATGATGAAGGCCGACAAAATATACCCCATACCGGTTTTTGTCTTCAAGCGTTGCTGGACAGGACAATGCACACTTCCTGTACCAACATTTAGTGATGATCTGTGGGATGTTTTAATAAAAGAAACAAAAAATACCATCCAGACCACTTTCTTATACTTATGATAGTTGTGCAACGTTCCTATTTAGTAGATTTAAAATTGCAGATCACCCTTTACCCTGCTACACACCTGAATCTCATTACACAGTATCTCTAGGAAGGAGAACTGAACAAACATGTTTGCTCAAAGACTAGTATTAGGGATGACTCTGCTGTGGAGTATGATTCATGCTGAGTATAACTTTTTATTTTTCAGATTTCAGAAGGCAGAGGATAACCTAGATTGAAGATATCCGCACAAGCTGATAGAAACAGAACATAGAAAGGAAGTGATCAAAGTGACAATATACTAAAGGGGAGTGTTCAACAGACTTTGACCTGCATAAATAACTTTTTATTGCTGTTGAATGGTGGTTAGTTAAAATAGGTCTCAATCTTTACAAATACATCACACATGAGTTAAACACTTGATATTGTCCACAAGTTTGAGCATAACATTATTTTCACTCCCTTCTGCAGTTAAAATTAAATTCAGCAGTGATACCCAGACCTGCTATAAACAGCAGAGGTAAAGAATTGGGTATTCTAATATTATATGTTACTGTATTACTAAGTGCAGACATAGTAGTCACAGACTAGGTTAACCTCAATTACAGTCACCTGGCTGACAACATCTCTAAGAAATGCAATACTTTGAACTTTTTGTCTGTATCCAAAGTGGTTACTTATGTCATTTAATTCCCCTAAGTAGTTAAAGAACTACTATTACATATATTTTGTGTGTGTTTAAATAACATGTAAATTGTAGTTTCTGATGTAATGAGGTAATTGTGATGGTCTTGTACAGGGAGTGTATGTTGTTATTATTATTCACTTGAGCACTGCTGAAAAATAAACTAGAAATACAAAAAAATAACATCGAAATAATGAAAATCAGTAACAGATTTTGAGCCCTATGAGCCTATTGTGTAATAGCTTTGTCTTCTTTTGGAATCCCCCTAGGTGGTGTTTGTTAGGGAATATGTAGGCACTATATCATTACATAGGGACTGATTCAGCATTGCACCCAGATTCCGTTCTGCGAGTGTGCAGAATGGGTCCTGCGTAATCGCATGCAGCCCCTTCGATGCATCTGCCTGATTGACAGGCAGAGGTATTTAAGGGCGGTGCGGGGGCAAGGTCGGCCATCTCTGTCGGAAACGGGGCGTGGGAGTGGCAAGGCCAGGGACTGCATTGACGGATGCTTTATCCTGGCCTTGCGGTCTGCCTGAGTACGCTGAGCCTTACTCAGCTGGCCGGTGGCCCGGCGCCATCTGCCATCGCGACCATCGTACACTGATGGTCGCGATGGTGGTCGCAGTGCTGGGATCCCAAATGCAGCAGGGGCTGTCATACACCTCCTGCTGCATTTGCATAATAGCAAGGACGTAATTGCAGAGCTGTCTGCGTGCAGCTTTGTAGTTCCGTCCAATGTAAATCTACCATTGAAAGTAAATGGATAGGAAAATAAGGGAAGACTGCTTGAATAATATATATATATATATATCCAAGGGTGCAGTAGTTAGTAGCATTGTACCTGGAACAAGTGTTCAGTCCCTGTATAAGCAGCGGATATTTAGTCTGTCATTGCTCAGTATTTCCACTTTCTAAAGATGGACACAGTACTGATGTGAAAAGATGCACTATGAATTGCATTTATAATAACTCACCCTTCAGCCATGCTTCCCACATGATTTAACTTTCAGAGTGCAATGATCCCATTTTTCCCCACTCGGTAATATGGACTGAATAAAAATTTTTCCAGCGATTTGCGGTTGCCAGTGGTTTCTACAGCTGTTCGTCTGAACAGCAAAAGGCTAAAGGCTCTGTGATCAATGATATGATTCCTGCTCGGCTCCCAGGGTAGTTTGCTAATGTCATGTGCTTTTTTTGAATGCACCATGAGCAAATTATTTTACTGTGCTTGTCTGAATGATAAACAACTGGACATGTAAAGCAGTTTGCAGCGGTATTTCATAGGGTGAAACCTGGTTAAGCCAAGAGGAAGTCATTATAACCGAACGGAACCGAGTAGAACCGAGCCTGCACATCCCTAATATAAAGTATTAAAACTTTTGTTCATTTAAATAGATTTGATGTGAAAGGTGGATTTCATTTTATTTTTTACCAGATTTATAATTTTATGGAAACTAGGTGAAAAGAGTTGGAAGCAGGACTGCCAGATCGGCTAGTTAGATCTGTACACATGTGAAATCCACATACAGAGCTGGACTATGCATCCCAGCCTCCTGCACTGAGGGGCCTCGATTACCCCAACCTACTTTTAGATGTTTTTTTTTAATTTATTCTTTCATTCATTTTTATTAGAAAAAGGAATTGGGGGGTGAGGGTGGGGGTAATAGGGGGGCTTACACAGTATCTTGCCTAGGGCTCTGATTACATGTTATATGACTGCCCTAGCATCATTGGTTACTGAGTATAATATCAACTATCTGATCACAGTACAACTAGTGACTTTGGGCCTTATTCAGAGGTGAACAAAGTGTCGATTTCGGTCACCAGTGGTATTTTTTTTTAAAGTTTGCGCATGCATCAGATTCGCACTGTGCTTGTGCCACGATGGTCTTGTGACAGAGGGTGTGTGGATTAGGACACAGAGGGATTACAGACAGTGCCCGTTTGGGGAGGTAATGGGGAAGTGGTGACTAAAACGTAGGCATGCCGCTACCATCCCGGGGTGTGTCGCCGTTTCACTGGTCACAGTGGCTTAGTTGCGATGGACTTTCTGAGCAACCAGAGGGTTACTCAGAGGTTCGATGGTGCAACCGATGTTCGTTTGATGCTGTGTCTTTGCACACCAGCGGTGGGCATCTCTGTACAAAAGACGGCGCCTGCGACATTTGCATATCTTCTCAAATCTTCAGCAGCAACGAGAGTAGCGTCCACCTCTGTATCAGTCCCTTTATCTTAATCTCAGGTGTAGCAGCAGCTCACTACTTGTAAGAGGTAACATGAACTGGGACACAACCATCATTATGCAGGTTTATTCTACTGTGGTCACAATATCATGAGGCTAGAGGAGAGTGAAGCTTTCAGGCTGCCTGTTTGAACCTGTCTAAAATCTACAGCCTGAACAAACAGGTTTTAGATAGATTTTCATCCAAGTCTGTATAGGAACAGTACACTATGTGTGTGTAGAAAACACCCAACCGTTTCTTCTTTATTATGCTTAGTCACGTATAAGTGATTGGCAGATTTCAAAATATGCACTTTTTTTTCTATCTACTTAACTATAGTCAATGCTATAAACATATTATATAATTTTTATTACAGACAACAGTGTTTTTCATATCCTTAATTTGCAGTGAGTTTAGGGCAATGGTTAACTACCCAACAGCTGTACAGCATAACATTCTTAGCTTGTCCTGCCATAGAGAGTGCGGGAGGGGGCTATACATTCCATTCAGAAGTTGGTTGCTTGGAAAAAAAAAAACCCCAAAAAAGTAATCCCAGTGTCCCACATACTCACTGGCATCTTTCTTGTATAATTCTATTAGTACAAAAAGATCATGGTTGCATTCCTAATGATTCTTAACACATTAATAAAAAACACCCATTTTTTGGGGGGGTAACCACAAATATTTAGTATCACCTCCATGCTGCAATTCCTCCGTTCCTGCTGGCAGCTGCAGCCCCAAAAGGTTTCTATAGAGGATGCGATGCTGCCAGATTTACCAACTTCCGGAATGCAAGGCATTCCGGAGATTGGCCCCTGCAACCAACGCCATCTGTAGATGGCGTTAGCCTGTTGAAGGCTATATGCTATACTTCACATCAGGGGCGTATCTGTAATGGGTGCAGGGTGTGCGGGGAACACAGGCCCCTGGGTCCAGGGGGGCCCCGCACCGCACACCCTGCACCCATAATATTACTTACCTCTCCGGAGTTTCACGTCAGCGTGGGGGTCCGGCGCTGTAAAACGACTGGAAAATGGCCGCGGCGGCCATTTTCCTGTCGTTTGCACATGTGCAGTACAGGGAAACTGGCCGCCGCGGCCATTTTCCCGGTGCCCTGTGCATACACTATAGACTCTGGGCACACTCTAGTGCCCAGAGTCTATAACTCCGGCGCTGGCCACGCACAGCTCAGTCGGAGACTGAACACAGGCCCCCTCCTCTCTAGAAACGCCCTTGCTTCACATAATTAGCCGGAAAAGGGTCCCCCGGCAATGGCGGCCGTGCATATGCAGTCAGCTGTAGTAGCACTCCAGGCAAATTTATTTGAATATTTGTCATTTTGCATAAATTACTACAGTAGATAGTTGACAGCAAGTTTTTATTATTATAATAATTAGTTGTTTCAATGTGTGAAAGGATCTATTCACTGCCCTTTAAAAGGCTTCAGACTATTGATTAGCAACAGGCGGGCTTACAGCTGTATACATCTCTCTGAGCCATCACTTGCTGATGTTATTACAGATAAGTGTCTGTTACTTTGATTAAAAGTATTGTTTTATAGTATTACTGAGAATAAGGTTACTGTGCCGTCCTTATGAAGGTTAAAGTGCAGGAAATGCATTAAATTGTCTATCACTGCTTCAGACTCTCCAACATGACCATTTACACTCATTACATAATGCTTTGCTCCCAATTTTTAAAAATAGACCATACCCATCAGTTATTGAATTGTGTGCTGGTAACTACAAAAGTAATTAACACTTCACTGTGACAGTAGGTGGAGTGATACAATGCTCTCTGTGAGCGGTATCCAATTTGCCCCGAACATTGGACCTGATTCAGACCCGCTAGCGAGCGCTGAGCGCTCGCAAGCGGGTCGATGGTGCCCTAGTGCGCATGCGCACGACAGAGGGAGCTCCGTCGTGCGCATGCGCGAGACCCGCATAGCGACGGCCAGCCGTCGCTATTGGTCTCACACCAAAGGGGGCGTGCTGTCAATGGTGAGTGACAGCACGCTCCCTTTGGTGGGCGTGCCGGGGCGTTGCTGCCCAGACGGAGGCGTTCCCATGGGAATGCCTACCGTCTGGGTCGGGCCCCACTGACATCACTAGTGATGTCAGTGGGAGTGCTTTTGGCTCTGATAGAGCCAAAAGCAATACTGGGCTTGCGGCAGCGAGACCCTACCGCAGGGTCTCGTCGCAAGCCCGATGGTCGCGATGGTCTTGACCATTGCGACCATCTTTTTGGCCGCTTGCATAAGCTGTGGGTGGTAACCCACAGCTATGCGAGCGGCCAGGAGGCCGCTCCAATTTTAGGTAGGAGGGCCCTAATTCAGAGCGAGCGCTCTTGTCAGAGCGTCCGGCTCTGAATCAGGCCCATTGTTCCGTCGCTAATTGATCCTGTGAAAAACTGGTATTTTTCTCAGATTTTTCGCAGATGTTTTTTCCACCCTATCCTATTATTCTGGTAGAAATAATAGAATAGTTCTCCCGAAAACACATAGGTGCTGCGATAAGCTCGCGGACCTATGTGTTTTTGCCTTTTTTCAGGTGAAAAAACGGCAATTATCATGGATTTCTTTTCGGGACACATCACGTCCCGAAAAAACCCCCCCGATAAGTGCCAGCATCAGGTCGACTTCGGGGCTAATTGGATAGCCCCGGGTAAGGTAATTAGCAGCGGTAATTTAGCACGGCTAATTGGAGACCCCGTGTGGTTGTTTGTGAAGAGAGGGATGGAATGATACAGCTGTGTGTGATTTGTCCTGTCAGAGAAAGAGGGGCAGGATGAGACACAGAGTTGTGGTGATTCCTGTCAATGAGCTGCAGAGTGAGGATGGGATGCATCAGGTATAGCAAATACGTTTCTATACATCCCGCCCCCTTTTCGCATGTATGGGCCCTTTAATGCATGACTACTTACCTGCTGGGACAGCTCTGCCGATGTAGAGCTGTCCCAGCGACGTGCTGACTTCTGATTTATGACCTGGGAGTCCTATTGCACATGTGCAGTGTCCATGACAATTTTAATTTTTATTAACATGTCCTACAGCAAAGTCTCCTTTAAAACATTTTGTGACCCCAGATTAATTCATTGGTTTGTACATGCCCTTATACAACTTAATGCCTTTTTCTTTTATGAAAATTTTTGTGATTGTTATTTATATCAGGTAGTTTCTTAGTTATTTTTATTTTTTTCTTTCATTCCAAAGAAAGTGATACAAGACAATAAAATAACAGCATCCGAAGTTAGAAAACATCCTTATAATAATTGTAAGATGTTGCAATACATACTGTATAACTTGCTGTGCAGTAGTGTAGCTGAAACATGCAGTGTGACGAGATCTACATTGCCCTAACCTCACCATGTGAATCACATTTAGTGGTGTCGTAGTGTGACCCTGAAAGATGAAAACCAATGAAGACCAATAATTATGATCAATGTAATTTAACGCTATATACCACATGTACCATGGACTTTATTATCTGTGCTAAATGTGAACCCAATGGTTTTCTTAGCTTTGCAGAGGTTACATGTGGCTTCAATGTAGGTTGACCGCATAGCTGCAAAGTATAAAGGAAAGACTTATTCCTGGTTGTTTTTCCAGCTGTCCTTATCCTCCCTGCTAAAAATACATATTCAAACACTAAAATCACAAAAGATTTGTGAGGGGATCTGCAAAACTGCAGCTTAAGGATCACTCTTTGTTGTAATGATATCAGAGAGGCAAAGAAAAATTATGATAATAATGACAATCCAATAAAAAGGCTGCACTGACAACTTGGCATTATGGATCTGATTCAAACCCGCTCACTAGGATGCTTTTGCTCATAGCTGGCCGATTATCGCACTCTGCGCATGCATCGCAATGCGCATGCGCGAACCAGTGCGAGAGATCGGAAAGCGTTCGCTCGCTGCGCATAGACAGCCCAGTAGAGTGAGTGACAAGAGAAGCCGTTTGTGGGTGTTGACAGGGGCTGGCCATTAACAACGGGGGAGTGGAGGTGCGAACCAGGTGTGCCTGAGTGTGTTAATGGCGTTTCAGAGGCGTGCATAATTAACAGGCAGCGTCATTGTACAAGTCACCTGGTTGCATTTTACACTGAAGCAATCGCAGTGCTTGCGGCAGGGTATAGTCAACCTCAAGCGCTGCAATCACATCTGATGGTCCTCGATGTACCGAGGGTTTCATGCACTTCCTGGAGATGGCGTGTGCAAGTGGGCATCTTATAACAGGCTGGTGGGCGTCTGCATACTCAAAGTGATTGCACGCCAAGACATAGTGGGCATACTTATGCCTTGCCGTGCGATCGCCTGCCTTGCTG
Source organism: Taudactylus pleione (assembly GCA_031769625.1). Classification (NCBI taxonomy): domain Eukaryota; kingdom Metazoa; phylum Chordata; class Amphibia; order Anura; family Myobatrachidae; genus Taudactylus; species Taudactylus pleione. The sequence continues at coordinate 18,500,526 of JAUIMM010000128.1, forward strand.
GATGTGTGCCGAATTTGCATACACTGGGTGCGAGCGAACGCATCTAGCGAGCAGGTCTGAATGAGCTCCTCAGTCCTCAAGGCACCCTAACAGTCCGGGTTTTATGGTACCCCCTGGTTTAGAGTAAATGTTGCACCTAAACACAGTAAAAGGAACCATATTGTTTAGTATGTGCTAGAAGGATTGCGGTCTATATCCCGACCGCTGTGATTCTGGCAGTCAGAATGCCAACGCCAGAATTTTGACACTTGTTCCCGACCGCTGATAACCCGAAGGTAAGTAGTGTGTTGGGGAAGGGTTAGGCACTAAGGGGGGAGGTTTAGGGTGCGGGGAGGGGGAGGTTAGGTTTAGGCACTATGGGGGGGCATAGGCAAATGGTTGCCTGGAAACCCCTCCTCCCCCAGGCCACACCATGTCCACTATAGAAATAGTAATATAGAATTTTATTGTTCTTCTCAGTATCACAAATGATATAATTAGCACAACCTTGGAATCTTTTGTGTCCACCAGTAATAAATACACCTGTGCACAAACTAGGAAATCTGGAAAACATGCACGGTTAGGTGAGCACTGCTATAGACCATCAATAGTGTTAATTATTAATACCATATAATAATACACTATCCAGTGCATGAAAAATCCAATATGTACATATATGTCCAGGGCAGTGCTAGGTTCTTCTGCCCGGACTAGCTCCAATGCTCTGGAATGGTGCCCACATCTGAAATAAAAACATTAATCTCAGGCAGGATGGCTCTACTGCCGCATTTAATGGCTTACTGTAATTGCTGGTCCTGTATATGCTGGTTAAGTGATAATTATGCCCTCTTCATTGGCTGGCCACACTCGCTCTAAAATTAAGCATTTGGAAACCCCCCTCTAGAAGTCCTGCCTTTGCCACTGGAAGGGGAGGTTAGGGTTAAGCACCGGGGAGGGAGAGTTAGGGTAGGGAGAGAGATGGGTTAGGATACCGACCAATAAAGTGTCGGTATTCTAACCCTGTCGGGATGTCGGCGTCGGGATTCATACCACTGGGATCCCGAATGCTGGCATCCTGTACCCAATCCAGGCTAGAAATAGGGTGTGAATTTCCTTTTTATTCAGGATTATGGTACATTTTAATATATTTTTCTTTACTAAGTACTTTCCCCACTTGCTCTGTAGATTTACAACTTTGAAACAATGTCTAAAGCTAATGTATCAGATATGTGAGGAATGTCACACTAGCTATGGAACGTCTTTTCAATTAAATGTTTCTAAGATGACAATGTTACTTTCATGCCTCATATTATTGAGATATAACAGTATACTGGTTTCTGTTGGTACTATTAAAAATATATACAGTATATATAAATAAAATGAACACAGTAATTTCAAATTATGCAACAAATAATTGCTGGTGCCATAGTGAAACCATATAAAATGTAATATTCTGCTTTTATTAAACTGATTCATGTTGAAGAACAACTATAGCTGTGTATATTTAGCAATCTTTCTGTTAATGTTACACACAGTAACTAAAATGGTAAAAAATATTGTACTACTAAGTACTAACTGATGTTAGATTGGACAAAAAGCCTGCAGACAGAATAACCAGACAAGAATGCTGTACCTGCATTCAGGCTCTTCACTTACATTCACTATCATACTGTTAACAGTTATTCCACTGGGAGTTATAAATGTTTACAGCAGCATTATGTTGTACTCATTTCTTTTTCACCAATGAGGGATGCTAAAAACTGTGGTCTGGTAAATGGTGTGAGGAGCCTGGCACTTTAAGAAAACTGAACCATTTAAACCATGGCTCCTCCCTCTCCATACCCCTGCAGCCTAAAATGACAGTTTTATCAAGTACCAGAAGGAGCCAGGCACTGTATCTGGCTCAATTTAATTCAGCACGATGCCCGTTTGCACACATATCCACTATATAGGGTAGTGCCAATCCAAGTTTTCCTGGAAAACTTGCTATGCTGGCGAGCAAAATGTGCCATTCTATAATGGCACATCACGTCCGTCACGTTGAATGTAATTCCCCCTATGTCAGGCTGTAGTGCCTGACAGAATTTTTTGTTTATTTATATCCTGTCTGTGATGCCCTGTTGGGATCCATGGGACAGGCTTCTGGGCTGCAGGATGGCAACCCTTGCTACGGGCTTATGTCTCCGCAGTGGGGCAAGCATCCTGAGGGACCAGCCACCACAGAGACAGGCTTGTGTCCAGGATCTCTGATCTCCATTAACATATTGCACCCACCAATAAGTGCGGCTATATGCCGGTACCTGGGACTCACAGCTCTAGCAAAAATGTGCAAGTCTAGCGCAAGTACAAGCCGCGACGGCTGCGAGTTCCGGTGCCGTTGTCAGTGTATACACACCGATGCTGAGTGCTGGGGTGAATGGATTAATAGGTGCTGGGTGAGGGGGATAATGGGCACTGAGAATTAATGTATTAGTAGGTGCTGAGGTGAATAAATGAATAGGTGGTGGGGGAGGTTAATATGTGCTGAGAGTGAATGAATTAATAGGTGCTGGGTGGCGTTAATAATAGCTGAATGGATTAATAGGTGTAGTGGGGGGAGGTTAAGGGGCGCTGACAGTGTAAACTAATGTTAATGGGTGCTGTAAGAGGAATTAATAAATGGATTCTTTGGGCGGAATGTACTAAATGGAAAATGCGATAAAAACTCTGTTTTCGAGGTTTTACCGCATTTTCCATATGTACTATTGGGTGGCCGCCAGGGCTCCGACTTGGAAGTTAACTCCAGCTTTTGCTGGCGTTACACTATAGAAGCCTATGGGCTTCTACCGAATCGCACTGGTATTAGGGATCCGATTGGATCCCTCCCAGCATGCCCTGCGGCCACCGCGTCACTCTGCGCATGCGCAAATGGACTCCCGGGTCATAAACCCGGAAGTCCATGGCTCAGTGCTGATCACAATGGACAGCTCTTATCAGAAGAGCTGTCCTTTGTGGTACTGATCGCATATGTTAGTATGCGATCAGTAGGGATGCGATATCTGACAGAATGTACCGCACAATGTTAGTACATCCTATCCTTAGAGAGGAATGGGTTAATGAGTGCAGAGTGGGTGAAATGATTAATGGTTTCTGGAAGGGAATGGGTTACCAGGTGCTGGTTATGGTGCTAATGGATTAACAGGAGCTGGTGAATGGATAAATGAATGAATGGTGCTGGGACGTTAACGGGTGCTAGGAGGGTGGATTGATTAATGGATTCCTGGAGAGGAATTGGTTAGTAGGTGCACTGCTGGATGGGGGAAGTTAATGGATGCTGAGTGGGGGGTGAATTGGGAAATGGTGTTGATGGGGGCAAAGGTGATTGGGCATATTGGTTGCTCTGGTTCTACAACAAAGTGTAACACATTTACAGACAGGATATGTCATAGACTTTGGTAAACATGTAAATATGGTCTTAGGTAAATGGATTGAAAGAGTGTATTAGGGGAGGTAATGAGAAGCTTCGCCTAGGGCGCCTAAAAACCTTGCACCGGGCCTGCTCACACCACATACCATATTCAGTGCTCCAGTTTCCCCCAGAAACCGGAAGAAGGAAATTTAACAGTAAGTACAAAAATCCAGTTTTAATCTACAGTGTGTGTGTGTGTGTGTGTGTGTGTGTGTGTATATATATATATATATATATATACACACACACACACACACACACACACACACACACACACACACACACACACACACACAGTCAGGTCCATAAATATTGGGACATTGACAGAATTTTCAGATTTTGGCCTCTATTCACCACCACAATGGTTTTGAAATGAAACAAATAAGATGTGCTTTAACTGCAGACTTTCAAATTTAATTTGAGGGTAATTACATCCAAATCAGGTGAACGGTGTAGGAATTACAACTGTTTCAATATGTGCCTCCCACTTTTTAAGGGGCCAAAAGTAATGGGACTATCAACTCAAAAGCTATTTCATGGACAGGTGTGGGCTATTCCCTCGTTATTTCATTATCAATTAAGCAGGTAAAAGGTCTGGAGTTGATTCTAGGTGTGACATTTGCATTTGGAATCAGTTGATGTCGACTCTCAATATGAGATCCAAAGAGCTGTCACTATCAGTGAAGAAAGCCATCATTAGGCTGAAAAATCAAAACAAACCCATCAGAGAGATAGCAAAAACATTAGGTGTGGCCAAATCAACTGTTTGAAACATTCTTAAAAAGAAAGAACGCACCGGAGAGCTCAGCAACACCAAAAGACCCGGAAGACCACGGAAAACAACTGTGGTGGATGACAGAAGAATTATTTCCCTGGTGAAGAAAAACCCCTTCACAACAGTTGGCCAAATCAAGAACACTCTCCAGGAGGTAGGTGTATATGTGTCAAAGTCAACAATCAAGAGAAGACTTCACAAGAGTGAATATAGAGGGTTCACCACAAGATGTAAACCATTGGTGAGCCACAAAAACAGGAAGACCAGATTAGAGTTTGCCAAACAACATCTAAAAAAGCCATTACAGTTCTGGGACAACATCCTATGGACAGATGAGACAAAGATCAACTTGTACCAGAGTGATGGGAAGAGAAGAGTACGGACAAGGAAAGGAACTGCTCATGATCCAAAACATACCACCTCATCAGTGAAGCATGGTGGTGGTAGTGTCATGGCGTGGGCATGTATGGCTGCCAATGGAACTGGTTCCCTTGTATTTATTGATGATGTGACTGCTGACAAAAGCAGCAGAATGAATTCTGAAGTGTTTCGGGCAATATTATATGCTCATATTCAGTCAAATGCTTCAGAACTCATTGGATGGCGCTTCACAGTGCAGATGGACAATGACCCGAAGCATACTGCAAAAGCAACCAAAGAGTTTTTTAAGGATAAAAAGTGGAATGTTATGCAATGGCCAAGTCAATCCCCTGACCTGAATCTGATTGAGTATGCATTTCACTTGATGAAGACAAAACTTAAGGGAAAATGCCCCAAGAACAAGCAGGAACTGAAGACATTTGCAGTAGAGGCCTGGCAGAGCATCACCAGGGATGAAACCCAGCGTCTGATGATGTCTATGCGTTCCAGACTTCAGGCTGTAATTGCCTGCAAAGGATTTGCAACAAAGTATTAAAAAGTGAAAGTTAGATTTAGGATTGTTTAGTTTGTCCCATTACTTTTGACCCCTTAAGAAGTGGGAGGCACATATAGAAACAGTTGTAATTCCTACACCGTTCACCTGATTTGGATGTAATTACCCTCAAATTAAATCTGAAAGTCTGCAGTTAAAGCACATCTTGTTTGTTTCATTTCAAAGCCATTGTGGTGGTAAATAGAGGCCAAAATATGAAAATTCTGTCAGGGATTCAAGTGTGTTACGCCGGTGGCCACTAGATGGCGCCCGATGGAGCAATTCAATTGTGGCTCCGTTCAGGCGCGCATATGCGCCAGCACTGACATTTCTACTCGCAACCCCCGAGCTGGAAAGCAGGAATGTCCGGAAAGTGATTTGTTTAAGCGCTCAAACAGGACTTTTTGCTTAAAAACAAAAACTACTACATATACACTATCTGAGAAAAATGTGATCACCTCATATTGGTAAAATAAATTAAATCATCAGAACCAACATTTTATTTGTGATAAAAATTGGACTGGGATAAGGAGGGATGGGGGGAGTTCTGATCCTGATCATGGGATTTATTTACAAAGCAATCCGGCACTTCTGGACGTATTTATGCCCAATATTTAAAAGGGCAATGCTTTGACAAGCAAAACATGGCAAGCAAAAGCATTGTCCTTTTAAATATTTGATTTTTAGCACAAATAAAATGTTGGGAATGATAATTTCATTTATTTTATCTCCCACTACTGTGATTGGTGGATGGTTTGCACCATCCACCATTGGCATTCTAGAAGCTGGGAATGACAGGCTTCTGTCATACCCTGACTCAGGCTGTAACAGTCATGTGACTGCATGCACGGATGTGACAGGTGGCTGGCAGTCAGAGAATGCTGCCTGGCCACTCAGAATGTATTATAGCACAAACAAAGCAGCCAGGAGGCATCCTCTGCCTGCCTCTTGGTCACAAGCCACCTCCATGAAACCCCAAATCCTTAAAATGGTACAGGCTTGGGGTGCAGATGCCACCCTGCTCCTTGAACCAACCTGCCCTTGGAGTAAAAGCAGACAGAGTAACTATCATAACATAGGTGCTCATGCAAAGTTAAACGTAAGTCAGCTGTAATTATAACCGCATTGTGTGCATAAATCTAATTACGGCTATTCATCTGTAAGTATTTTTGCAACTGCACCACCCCTATCCATATGTTTGAGTACATAGCCATCATCATTCTCAGTGTGCAGATAGAGCCACCCTAGCCCTGGTGCAAGAAATCGGTCTGAAAACAGACAAATCTCTGCGTATACATAACTCTGAATAGCACGCTGTTCCATGAGAATGCCCTGTTACCATCCGGTTACATACAACTTGGTCGTCTGTAGTTGTGTACCGGAGTACAAAATCATGAAGGGTCCTTCCACAAAACTGACTTGCGTTCCAATGGCTGGTGGTTTAGTATTGGCCCAGTGTTATTTGCATAGCACAGATTAGCATTCGTGCATGCGGATTTTTAATTTTTTTTAAGAATAAAATAAGATAGGGATTCTCTCTGCTTAGTTGAGGTGTCTCCATTGCCAAATTATTGCTATCACCACCATAATGTATAGTATCCTGTAGTAGTTAGTGAAGGGGGTTCCGTATTGAATGCCTATAAAAAGCAATTACTAGTGATAGCATAACGGTTGGGTGAAGGCACTTTGCAGCTAGTCACGTTGCAACAGATAAAGGTACATAGGAAAATTAGTAATGTTGGGCTACCTTAATTCTTGGTGATGTGTGCAACCGCATATGACTAAGAACTGAATTACGCTCATAGACATTTGCTAATGGTGAATTTCCAAAGTGGGATCTTGTTGGTGGTCTAGTAGACTTAATGCAATAATGTGCTGCCATCTATATTGTATCACTGATTGTCCACTAAGAATATAAAGAGTGACACGGCAGAAACACGTGACACTACCCCTCACATGATCTGTTAGAATCACGGTACAATGTGAGCTCTTGCTCAGACACCTAAACATAAAGCAAAGGTCATGGTAATGTTTAACTGCTTTTATTTTCTATTAAACAATTGGCTGGTAACATTTTTGGCCTTTAATCCACGCAGTGATTGTTTTGAAAAGTGTGTGCGTTTGAAATACAATACATATACTGTATATGACCCTTGAAATATTAATATAAAGGGCCCCGACGCAAACCAACTTATTTTACAAAATTGTCCACTCTTATCTAAAAGGAAAATAATGAAGAGAAAAATCATATTAAATTCTAAATATATTTTATGGAGGTGCTATATAAGATACAGACTGGACTAGCGAATAACTAAAGAAAATAGGTTTCCAAATGTTGATGAACAGGACAGTAAATTTGAAATAAATAAATTTTTGAATAAAATGTATAATCTTTATTTTTATGACATTAAAATATGTAAAACTTAATCACACAATCCTCATGTACTTGTCCTCTTTACTTGATTGTTGTTAGTTTGCTCTTGAAGTAAGCCAGCTCGCCTGTCAATGATGGATGCTGATATACAGACTGACTCCAGATAACAGAGATCCACAGCAGCAGTTACTGAGGCATCATACTGACATTTCCTGCTACATTTGTCAGAACCGCGTGTAAACAATCGGCCTTTTTCATGGCAGTATGTGTACAGTTTGCAAACAGCAGCTGCATTATCTGTATTCTTTACCTAGGTAATTATCACGATGGTGATGACAAACATCATACGGTTTGGCAAAACTACAATGTGGGAAACCTCTGCATAAATTGGCAAGAGAAATGTGCCATAACACACTCTTTTACCAGATATAAGTAAACAAACTAAACTTACATTTGTAGCTAATTACAGCATGTTTTTGCATTGTTTTCATCATACTTGTATAAAAGCATATGACAGGACAGTATATGTGATAACTGATAGAGGGCTTTCCTGGCCAGGAGATTGGCTGAATCTGTTTGTACGCTACAGTGCATGCGCCGTTTCAGGGACTCTGAGATGGTGGCGTCAAACAGCGATTGGAGAGCCGGGGAGTGCTGGATTATGGAGCAGGAAGAGAATGTCTCGTCCCTGCATTTCTCCACTTCAGCAGGCAAAAAATTACACAACACCATCCAGAGATGGCTTCTCTCATTTATCTATGAACAGCCCTCATTAACCACTTAACTGACTTTTTTTCCAGCAAAACCAGTCAAAAATTGCCGTTCCCGCAGGAGAATCCGGGGAGTCAGAGGAGATCCATTCTGCACATGTATAGAATGGATTTCCTCTTCAAATCTCAGCGGGGTGGTGCAGTCGCACCTTGTCAGCTGAAGCACAGTTGGCTGCGTTTGCACCCCGTGCGACCACGTCCGTTATGTGGTTAACACCAACGGGGGCTGCAGGAGCCGAATTGAGAAATGAACTACAGTTAAACAACAATATGGCTTTCTCAGCTAAAATACGGGAAACACCTTTTCTAAGTTTATTAAATAGACCCCATTGACAATCATCTGTTGTCTCGCATTATACCACTTGCAAGTCCACAATGTGGCTGCCTTCAGATTACAGTAACATATTATGTATCTAAGCATGAATACAGTACTAATTTCTAAGAAAAACAAATATTATATATGGTACTGTAATCCAGGCACATTAATAAAATGACAGACAGAATATATTGTTACAATAGAGCCTAGATATAGAACTACTCATCAATACATAAATCTTTCCCCAAATCGTAATAGTGCTGAATAGAGAGCGACTTGCTGCTCACACCTGGGGTACTACCAGACATGTAGATGATTAGTCTTTATTGTTCACTTAACCTTGTCTGACCCACATGTCTAGTTTGACTCATGTCTCTTATTTTCTGCAGCTGAGATGGCTGATACACAGACTGTTGTTTTTCATCCCAGACCTCTGGGCTACCAACGGTATAATACTCTAATGTGTGTGGGTTACAAACGTGTGTTTATTTGAGCTTGAAGATGAGTCTTGAAATTTGTTACTAAATAAATGTTACAAAATAATATTACAAGATTAATCACAAACCATAAAATGCAATAAAAACAGTACACACCCTTCTTTTTTCATATTTTTGTCATCAATAATTTGATAAGATCCATTTGCAGAGAAATGTGACAACACAACAAAAATGCTCCTTGTCCTTGTTTGTAATGGGACGTGTTATATATACTTTGTTTTACTTGAAACATAAGAAAATTTCATTTTAAGATATGTTAGACTAAAAAACATGACACCAGGATTCAAACACATATTCATCATAATCATAGATACAGATGTATACAGCTCAGGAGGAGCCAGACATGTTATACAAAACACTTTTAGGGGATATGAGTCATTTTGTAGTAGAAATTATGGTTGGAGATGTGTGGCAAGGAGGCTAGAGAGCGTCTGCAGACAATCTGGGGGAGAGGTCAGGTATTTAGTCTCTGGATAACAAACAGGGAGTGATATCATTTTTATTACAAATGCAAAAAGGTATTTTTAGATAAAACATTAAAAACCTTAATACATTTGGTGACACGTTTTCAGTTATTTGTTATGCCTTCAATTTAGAATACTGTAGAACAAGAACAATTAGGCATTGCACAAATGTATACAGGTTGAGTCTCCCATATCCAAAATGCTTGGGACCAGGGGTATTTTGGATAACAGAATATTCCGTATTTTGGAATAATTGCATACCATAATGAAATATCTTAGGAATGGGACCCAAATATATACACAGAATGCAGTTATGTGTTATATACACCTTATTCACACAGGCTGCAGGTAATTTGATACAATATTTTTAATAATCTTGTGCATCAAAAAAAGTTTTTGTACATACATGAAATTCATTTATGTTTCATATACGCCCTATACACACAGCCTGGAGGTTATTTTATACTGTATTTTAATAATTTTGTGCTTTAAACAAAGTTTGTGTACATTGAACCATCAGATAGCAAAGGTTTCACTTTCTCAGTCATGCTAAAAATTTTCCGTATTTCGGAATATTCCATATTTCGGAATATTTGGATATGGGAGACTCAACCTGTATACATGCACTCTGTAGGGATGACACCATCAAATATTTAGTATAGGACATGCATTCTCTGTTATGGAAAATATATAATGGGAGCAGGCTTCCTCTCTCCCCCCCAAAAAAAACAACAAAAAAACATGTTGAAGCTAAAGTATGACTTAGGGGGGTATCCAATTAGGCTGCGAAAAAGCCATTATTGGCGATAATTTATCGCCGATGACGTCATTTTCACCTGTTTCACTTATCCCTATATTCAATTACAAAGACTTTTCGGAGGTGCGAAAAGTCTTTAAACGGGGATAAGTTTTGTAATGGCAAAAAAAGTGCAGAATTGGAGTTTAGGGGACCAGGCCAAAAAAAAAAATAGCCTGCAGCCCTGGGAGTGTCCTATACAAGTAATCTGTGTAAAAATAAAAAAAAAAATCCTCTGGACACCCCAAAAAAATGTATTTTGGGAAAAAAAAAATATTGGGAAACAAAGTGTTAAACTAGCGCAATTGATTCAGGGGGGGGGTTCCCAAGTATGCGGCAGGTGTTTTCTAGAATGCGGGTGGTAGCGGCAGGTGCATTTTTGAAGAATTAAAAAAAAATGACTTTAGGTACTTAAAAATATGCTTGCACCCATTTTTATGTACCCCAAATTTGATGGGACAAGTTATTTTTTCCCCCCAAAAAAACCCTAAGTGCTATTCTTCATGCCTTCTTCTAAAGTCGCATTTATGCACCTGCCGCGGCTATTAAAAACACCGACTACCTTCAGCAGCCCAAATCGAGGGTACCCATAGTGATCCCCCATTTCAGGACATCTTTAGGGGGGTGACAGGAAGATTTCCCGAAAATATAATGGACTTTTCGATACTAACCTTTCCGCTGGGTCCCGTTTTCGCAGGATCCTAATTGAATACTGGGATAAAGCGGGCACGCGCCAGATACTTTATCCCAGAAAAAGCAGCGATTATGTAATTGAATACCCTCCATAGTCATATTCAATTTGAGGTGAAAAGTCCGACCTCGGACTTTTCGCCATCATCGCCGTTTTTTTCTGGGATAAAGTATCGGGCGGGTGCCCGCTTTAACTCTGTATTCAATTAGGATCCGGCGAAATCGGGACCCGCCGGAAAGTTAAGTACCGAAAAGTCGTGGGAATTTTCGGGAAATCATCCTAGCCCCCCCTAAAGATGGTCTGACATGAGGGATCATTATGACATTAGATCACTATGGGTACCCCCAATTTGGGCTGCTGAAGGTATCAGGGTTTTTAAATAGCCGCGGCAGGTGCATATATGCATCTGTGAAGAAGAGGTGAAGAATAGCATTTATCATATATATATATATATATATATATATATATATTTTTTTTTTTAATAACTATGCCCATCAAATTTGGGGTACATGAAATGGGTGCAAGCATATTTTTAAGTCCCTAAAGTTATTTTTTCAAATTCTTCAAAAAAAATGCACCTGACTCAACTACCCGCAAAGAAAACACCTGCCACATACTTGGGGACCCCCGCCCAAGTCTATTTTGCTAGTTTTTAATTGTGTCCCCCAACATTTTTTTTCACCCCCCAAAATGAAAGTACTTTTTTTTTTGGGTGTCCTATGGAATTTTTTTTTTTTTACATAGATTAAATTAAGGGGTCATTCTAAAGGCTGCAGGCTATTTTTTTAAGCCTCCACCCCTAAACCCCAATTCTGCACTTTTTTTCGCCATGTATTACATGGTGAAAACTTATCCCCGTTTTTTAACAGACTTTTTGCACCTGTGAAAAGTCTTTGTAATTGAATATGGGGATAAGTGAAACAGGCGAAAATGACGTCATCACGGGTTTTCGCAGTCTAATTGAATACCCTCCTTACAAAAGGGTTATAGGTTGTAACTGCTCAAAGTCTTGTATAATATCACTACTATCAGATAATGGGTAATGGAAGTGTGGCTGCACAGTTGACCCCTTCTCATGGATTCTTTTATTATTTGCACTGTTGATGCTGAGTTAAGTAGAGAGAGTTTTATTTGTATGGAGTGGTCAATTCAGCACACTATACTGCCTGGAAGATCAAATCTACATATATGTACAGTGCCAGTACTGCACGGAGCCCCAGTTACATTTTCACTTGGCCCAACTGGAAAACTCAGAGACCTGTCATTTATCCCAAGGTGTATGTGGTTAGATCACATATCATGTCTTTAGGAGTCAGGTTCAATGACCACAAATGCCCCTGTGTCCTCAGGTTTACAGTTAACAGAGCTGCCTGGATCAGGAAAACAGTCTACGCACGGTAGACAAGCTGAAACATTAGGGCAAGAGTTGTTACATGAAGGTGGAGTTATTGTACGATTCATAGGAAAAAGATATTTCCTTATAATCTTACATTTTGCTTCTAAACTGACAGCAGTGAATAAATTGGCCTGGAACTACCTTTTTGAACATTAGAAAATTGATTAAACTTTTTTGCGATTTTACTTACAGCATAGACCTTAATATTTAGATCGATTAAAACTTTGTGAAACGTTTATTTACAGCTTATGTATGGTTTCTCCTGCTTTCTCTCATGCTCAGCAGCAATCTAACACGGCCGCTAAAAGGTTAACGTGAAATGTGTATCTGCAGCTGATATCCGCACATGCTCATAGGTGGTCCAGTGAAGCCTCTCTGCTCTTGCTAACATGAGCCAAACCGCTGTCCCCATAGATGTCTATCTAGATGGTGGGAGTGATCTCTCAGGAATTTATCACTTGGTAAATTGTGAATATACGAGATAAGCCCATTATTCCGGCAAAGACACTGGAGAAAGGCCTTATCTCATAAATAGACCCCAAGGAGTCAACTGCAGATGAGTTTACGCAAATTATTTTACATTTTCTTTGCTTTGCTTAAAGTAGTAGGGGTACATTTACTAAGATTCGAGATAGGTCGAGATGACCATCTCGGGTGATTTATTAATTTTTTTTTTCCTGCTTGCAAATTTACTAATAGCAAAAGACGTGTGAGTTAGAGAGAGATTTCTCTCATCTCACTCGTAAAACTTGGGTGAGATAGCAATCTTGAATCAAATCACCATCGGGCCAAATCGGAAGTACTTTCTACCTCACATACATCTCTCAAATTTACCAAGAATTGGGATGACAAGCTCGGGTAAAATAGGAGCAAACTGTCAAAATCACTTTTCAATCTCTCAACCCCCTGAGCTGCGAGATGGTCAGAAATATACACAAATCATTGTGATTTGTGTATATTTATTTCTTCTTAAAATAGGGTTAATTAAAAAAGAAAAAATAATGACGTGAGGTTTTCCCCCTAAAAGACTAACCAGCCCCGGACTTGCCAGCCAGTCCTGGTTCTTAAAATTACAGGGAAAAAATGTGTAGGGTTCCACTGTAATTTAAGAACCAACACCAGGCAGCAGGGCCAGACCTTTTTTTAAATATATGGAGAAAAAAAAATTGTCGTGAGGTTCCCCGTATATTTAAAACCAGCCCTGGACCCTTTCTAGCGGAGGACTGATGCCACAGCCAGGGGTGCCCTTTCTCCTGCACCCCCAGCTGCAGCATCAGCCTTGACCGCTAGTCAGCCTAGGCCAGGGATCCCTGGGGAGTTGGGGACCCTTCTCCAGGGCACCCCTGGCCTAGGCTGATAACCCGGGGCTATCGCCACCACCCCTGGGCGGTGGGTGGAGGGTTGATATTGTATGTGTAGTGTTAATAATAGAATTATCAATATTGTCTTTACAGTGGAACTACAGTTCACAGCAAGCCTCCCCCGCATACTGGTACTTGTGGAGAACCACAAGTACTAGCATGCGGGGCATTAATGGCCCGCTGGTACATGTAGTTCACCTGTAAAGAAATGTGTAAAAAAAGACACACACACCCTGTGAAAATAAAGATTTATTACATCCATACACACTCACACATACTCACCTGTTCCCAGATATTCACGCCCTCTTCTCAACATAAAGTATCCAATGGAAGTACCTGTAAAAAAAGATCCAATACTCACCCTTTGTCCCACGATATTCTCCGCAGTAATCCAAATAGGGCCCCGGACACACTGTATCAACACGCTACAGCATGTTGATAAAGTACGATAATGACAGGTCAGGGAATGAGCTGTCATTAGTCCTGGGCCGCGAGCCAATCAGCGGTGGCTTAACATTAGCGGGCGCTCATTGGCTGGGACCCACGTGGGTCCCAGCCAATGAGCGGCCGATAATGTTAAGCCGCCGCTGATTGGCTCGCAGCCCGGGACTAGTGACAGCTCAAAAGAGCTGTCATTAGCTTACTGTATCAACATGCTGTAGCGTGTTGATACAGTGTGTCCGGGGCCCTATTTGGATTACTGCAGAGAACATTGTGGGACAAAAGGTGAGTATTGGATCTTTTTTTACAGGTACTTCCATTGGAAACTTTACGTTGAGAAGAGGACGTGAACATCTGGGAACAGGTGAGTATGTGTGAGTGTGTATGGATGTAATAAATCTTTATTTTCACTGTGTGTGTGTCTTACACATTTCTTTACAGGTGAACTACACGTACCAGCGGGCCCTTAATGCCCCGCATGCTGGTACTTGTGGTTCTCCTAGTACCAGCATGCGGGGGAGGCTTGCTGGGAGCTGTAGTTCCACTGTAAAGACAATGTTGATAATTCTATTTTTAACACTACACATACACTATCAACCCTCCACCCACCGCCCAGGGGTGGCGGGGATAGCCCCGGGCTATCAGCCTAGGCCACGGGTGCCCTGGAGAGGGGGACCTCTTTATTGGAGGGGTCCCCAACTCCCCAGGGATCCCTGGCCTGGGCTGACTAGCGGTTAGGGCTGATGCTGCGGATGGGGGTGCCGGAGAAAGGGCACCCCTGGCTGTGGTATCAGTCCTCCGCTAGAAAAGGTCCAGAGCTGGTTTTAAATATACAGGGAACCTCACGCCAAATTTTTCTCCATATATTTAAAACCAGGTCTGGCCCTGCTGCCTGGTGCTGGTTCTTAAATTACAGTGGAACCCTACACATTTTTTTCCCTGTAATTTTAAGAACCAGGACTGGCTGGCAAGTCCAGGGCTGGTTAATCTGTTGGGGAGGGGGGACCTCACGTAATTTTTTTTTTAAACATTAGCCCGGTTTTTACAGGTACAACACAAGCAGCTTACACTATCTCACTGATATGTGCACGCTGCTTGCTAGGGAGAGTTGTGCAGAGAGAAATCACTGCAATCTCGGGTGACATAACTCACTCGAGCTTGCTTATAAATCACCCGAAAATCTCGACCTACATCACCATCTGCAAACTCGTTTAGCCTCAAATTGCCTGTTGGTAAATTTTGAAAAAATAAATAAAAATTACCCGAGTTGCTGCAATTTATATCGGGATGAATCACTTTGCAAATCGGGTCAATCCTGATTCTTAGTAAATTTACCCCGTAGTGTTTATAGTAAAAAAAAGAAGAAGGTATATGTACAGTATACCGGTCCATGCTTTTTCCTGCTTTGATGATTTTGATCAGATTGCTTGTATAATAAAATGCACTGTGTGTGTATAGTTCTAGCAGTACGTAGAACTTTCCTCCCCCCTTACATTATTGTAACTATCCACTGCAGGGTTTTTTTTTACCATTCAATATCATGTTAATCCCTTTGTCTACTCTAAGGTATTGGGAAGATGTACATTATGACTGAAATAGCATCAGCAATCTGTAAAGTGCTAATTCGTCTACACAGTGTGTCCGGATAGCTGTCTCCACTGTTTTGCTACACTGCTTATCCACCTTTCAGTCACATGAAACAACGGGCACAGCTTACTGACATGATGCTAAGCTTCTGTCCACCTGGACATTTATATAAGTCTGGCTTGAGACAAGTCGCACTTAATCCAAACTCTCCCACGCTTTCCGCCCACCTCTGAAACCCCCCTACCAGACAATACAGAATCCTAAAGACTTCAAATGCTCCCTCTCAAAACACACCTTGCCTACAAATGCCCTCTCCGAGACCCTCTACCATTTGCTCCTTCCTCCTCTCTTTCCCCCTCTAGTCATGATTGCCCCATCTGCTCTTAGTCTTTTATCTCCCCCTCTTTCTAAATCAGCGGTGGGCAGTAAGCAGCCCCCCAGATGCTCTAGATTGTAATGCCATTTGATAAGGGCCCTCTCTACCCCTTGCTTCTTGTATGTCCCTGCTAAGTGTTCTGCACCACATGCTGCTCTTCTGTATATTAATTCCTGTTTTTACTATGATAGTGATATCTTGCATTCATGTACTTATTACACTTAATTGTGCCCTTGCATTCTTGTTTTTAAGTATCATTCTGTGTTGACTTTACTATCTTTATCCACAGCACTGCAGAATATGTATGCTCTATATATAAATAACTGGTAATAAATAATATTTTCTATATACTTTTGGCTGTACACCTCTGTGGACTCTGGGCCTAATTCAGAGTTGAATACAAACCTGATGGCTAGTATATAATCCGATGTTTAATGATCTGGGTATGCGCTAGATATGTACTGCACATGTGCTCGCTTGCAGTGCCTGATTGACAGGCTGCAGCCATTTGAGAGCAGCATCAGGCAGCATCCCAGAAAATGAGAGGGGGGGGGGGGTCTGCCCCATTTTCTGGGTATGCTAAAGCCAGTAGCTGCAGCCTTGTACTCAGCATCACTGGTTTCAGCTGCGTGAAAACACTGGCCATCCTGAGTAACATGACGGTTACTCAGCTGACCGATGACCACACAGAATGATCCGGTGCTGCGTCATCGGACACAGCAGCGAATCACAGAAGCCGGCAGGAGGTGTCTATTAACACAAGAAGCATCGTGCAGAATTAGCATATTATGACAAAGTCACAGTGGCTGTGCAATAGCGTGCAACCCTAAATCAGGCCCTCTGCATCACCTTTTAAATAAATGATGGTGATGATGAATACATATTTGTTGCTCACAGCAATATGTGATAAGAAGAAAGATAATGAAATGATTATTAGTTACAGATATATCGTGAGAAGATGATTTTATCTTCTGGCCTTTTCCCATCATCACAAGAGCATTTTCTATCACCTGGACTTGTCTGTAGTTGAATACATTAAGTTTCACTTTGACAGGCAGCAGTACTTGTTCAATTACAGTTGTAATACTATTCTATAGATGACTTGAAAAACAGGGGAGTATCTGCAGGGTGTGTGTCTCAGTCAGGCCATGGGTATGTGTTATTATAAAACTGCTTAACTAACTGTTGCAGTGATGTTTGAGGACAAGCTATAGTTTAGTGGAGAGCAACAGCATGCCATTATTTACATGGAGAGCAAAATTCTAAACTTTATCTCCTTCAATGTATACAATACTATGAGAAAAAATATTAAACTTGCCAGATCATGCAAGCCTACAATCCCTTATGAAGATTATTGCAGTTAGCATCTACTTAGTTGTTGTAAGGGGATTTAGTTACCACATACTTCTGGGAGAGAGCTGAATGTCTGCATACAGCGGGGGGCGTGGCTGGGTGATGATAAAGTATTGGGGGTGGGGACATGACAGAGTGATCACGTCATTGTGGCTCCGCCCCCTCTTCACAATGCCGAAATTAACAGCATTGTGAAGCAGGGGGCGGGGTCATTACTGAGAAGGGGGCCAGACGGGTCGGTGGCTGCCGGGAGGCTTGCCTGCCTTTCCAGGGGGGCCGGGAGTGACACCCGATATTTAGGAGGCTCCCGGCCAAATCGGGAGGGTAGGCAAGCCTGAGTTACCATCCCTACGGTAGGAATGCCGGCGTTCAGAATACCGGTGCCGGGATCCCAACAGCAGTCGGAATCCCAGCTACATAATCCAGACAGGCATCCCAACGTTAAGTAGCGTTAGGGGGATGGTTAGGCGCTAGGGGGGGTTAGGGTTAGGCTGTGGGAAAGGTGGGTTAGGGTTATGGGGAGGGTTAGGCTACTTACAATCAGGCGTCGTGATTCTGACTTTCGGGATGCCGCTGTCGGTATTCTGACCGCCGGCATCCCAACCACTGGGATCCTGTACCCAACTTGTTAAGTGTGTACTGCAAAAGAAACACGGCTTGCTTTGCCCTTAACAGTCTCTGCACCCAGTAAACAGGCTCCACCCACCAATGTGAAATCACACAGTGTAAACGCATGTGTTGAAAAATGTAACTGAAGATGAAACTTATTTAAAAATGATTCAATCACAGATGATGTGTGAGATATGACTGCGCACATTACCACTTAATACAGTAACCCAACACCACAGAGGAAAAATCATTGGTGTTGGTGGTTGCGAGGTGCTGGCTCCCTGCTTTTTGCATACTCTGGATCTCCTGCTGAGGTAGAAGCCGAGAACTCCCACCTGCCGCCATCTTCTATTCATGCTACTGCTACTCTGAGCTGCTGCTGTGTATAATGCTGGGGTGAGTCCAGACTGCTGTGACCTGTGGTGGCTCTGGGGTGTTACCCCCTTATTCTCAACTGCTGTTATATCTGCATTTGGACCCTGCTACTGTGGTGAGTTCAGACCATACTTGCCTACCCTCATGGAATGGCCGGGAGGCTCCCGAAAATTGGGTGGTGCTACCGGCCACTCAGAAAGATGGACAAGTCTCCCGGGTTTGGGGCCACCGGGCCACGGCCACCCACTTCCCTAGTGATGACGCAAAAATTGAGTCATAATGGCTCCCCCCTCCACTTCACAATGCCGGTAATCTTACCATTGCATAGGGTGGAGCGGGCTACGATGACTGTGTAAGGTGACATCACACTGATGTCTCCGCTATATACAGCCTTTTCTGATTTACTGCTTGTCCATCTAATTGCATATCGAACCACTGACTATTCTCCGTCTTATATATTGTTATTCTGTGATTTTTTATTTTTCGCTGTTTTCTTTTATCTTCTTTACTTGTCCTCCTATGTACCTGATCTTTACATTGTGTTTTGTAACTATACACACCTGTCTGGTCCCCTGTTTTTTTTTTTATGAACGTTATTTTTGTGGGTCAAAAATCCAAGTATAAACACAATTTAAGAGAAAAAAAAATCTATTCTTACAATTTACTTATATATTTTTACTTGGTGGAACAAGATGGCTCATGCACACACACAACTGTAGTAAATTGCCCAGAGAAGCTGTAAGTTAACTCTCTTGCTCCGTTGCCTCAGCCAAAGTTAAATAAAAAAACAAAATTGCTTTGAGAAGTGTTTAAAAAAAATATCACAGTTATCACTGCGAAGGGGTTCCAAATAATAAATAAGCTCTAGGATCATCTGAGAACAAGCATACACAATAGGCAATCTTTCAAGTGTGTATAGCTCTATATTGTGCAATAAGTTGTGTATTCCATGAACGTTCATATAGTGTTGCAACTTGCAAGGAAGTACAGACTATAATAATGCACTGAGTCACTCAGAAAATCAGGAAGACAGGATGATGAAACTCCAGTGACTGAGGGTAAATCATTAATCTTTCAATAGCCTGCAGTCTGACCAGTCAGCTGTAAGAAACTTTGCTTACTCATTCAGAAAACAGTTTTTGCTGTGCAGGTCTTCCACTGTGCAAATTTCGTAAAATTTGTCTATTAATGTAAGATACGCAAATTTTGTAAGATACGTTAATAACCTAAGATACACTATACGTTAGCGGCATATTCCTAAAGCTACCAGCCCTATCGGTCTAATAGCATAAAGCGTCATCTTATGATGACGCTATACTTAAAACTATTATGATCTCTGGTGTTGAAAGGGTACTAAAATAATTGTATTCCTGACGGTGTCCGGGAGTAATTTGTGTCTATGACACTATGAGGTTGGTGTAACAAATCCCTTACTCACAACTGTGAGCTATATATAAATTAGGACTGTCCAACCAATATAATATTAAATAATGTCATTTATTAATAAGTAAATTGCAACTCAAAAAAAGTTAATTAATTTCAATATACTGTGCTGTCCTAGAGACATGTAATTATAAGTATGAAATGCTTTCATATTTAAAGATAACATAATGACTTATGGGGTGAATAAAATCCAAATAAGACAATAAAACGTTTTTGAGGAAAAGTGTTGGGTCCTGCGCTCAGGGTTGTATGGCCTAACAGTACAGCTCGAGTTGTTAGCAGTCGACATTCCCAGTGATTCCGGGCTGTGATGGAAGCTTATACTGTGCGGAAGTAGGGGGTGTGTGTACCCACGTAGGGTTTGGGGTTTCCCTGGTGTCTGGTTCTAATTGCGGCAGTGCCAGTGGCCTACAGCTGGTGTTCGGCGTGGATCGCTGGTGCTGGTTGAGTCTTATTGAAAGTTCAGATGTTAAGGTATAATCTGTGGGTGGCTTCTTCCAACGTGTTTCGGATCACACCTTTTTCAAGGAAGGTACTGAGCTGTGGTTAGTGTCCATATTTTATCCTGCCTTGTCTTCCTATTGGATGATGGGATGGCGGTGGGTGGGGTTGCATGTGGGCGTGGATGGTAAAGGTGTGTGCCGTGGTGATTTATGTTATGATATGGATGCTGGTAATCAGTGTACTGTATGAATGATTAGTAATACTTGAGGTATGTACATGTGTGTTATCTCTGAGACATATGCATATGTGGTGAAGGTACGTGCATGCTATGTCAATTAGAGTGGTTACATGCTAGGTCAATTGGACTGGTTCTGCTTATATGACTGGTGTGGATACCATTATTGTTCCACTTTGGTTTGCTATGCTTACTTACAAGCCCTGCCGCCACGTCTGGACAATCCTTAAGCATGTGCAGTTCTTTTGCATAGAGATTTTGCAATTTATTAAGATCCCAGACATGCAAAACAGGACTGTCGGAATAGGTATGATTTACCACCGGCTGCATGCCCGGCAAGGGTAAAAATCCTGATCGTAAATTCAGGTAAGTATCACTAACCTTTCTAACCCCTCTAACCCTAACCCTCCCTGCCTAAACCTAACCCCCCCCCTTCCCCGCAGCCTAACCCCAAGTCTCCTGGGGGTGGTGCCTAATCCTAACCTCCCCCGGGGGGTGCCTAACCATAAGTCCCCTCCGGCATAGGTAAAATGACAGGTGTAGGTAAAATGGCAGGCATCGGGATTTCGACGACTGTGATTAGACCAGGGCCTCAACTAGGGAGGGGCTAGAGGTGCACGTGCACCAGGTGCCGGAGTGCAGGGGGTGAAAAACAGCTGACTCGTGGTGGCTTGGGGGCTGCAGATTCAGAAAACGGCCATCCAAAAATGGCCGCCACCAAGGAGGAGATAGATGCTAGAGGTCCTTACTGGACCTCTAGTGTCTGTCTCCTCCTTGGTGGCGGCCATTTTTGGATGGCCGTTTTCTGCAGATTCCATGCAGACTAGCCGTCCGCATTGACTCTGCTAAAAACGACCATCCAAAAATGGCCACCGCCAAGGAGGAGATAGATGCTAGAGGTCCTATTGAACCTCTAGTGTCTGTTTGGCCAGCGCAATGCAAACAGTGTTCCCATAAGTGCCGGGAGAAGATGATGAAAGCTGCATCTGCTCCCGTGAAACCCTCTGGCAACGAGATTGTAACCCCTGGCAATGAGCATAAACCCCATGGCAACGAGCATGTAACCCCTGGCAATGAGCATAAATCCCATGGCAATGAGCATAAACCCCATAGCAATGAGCATAAACCCCCATAGCAACGAGCATGAAACCCCCTAGCAACAAGCATGAAACCCCCTGGCAACGAGCATGGAACCCCTGGCAACGAGCATGGAACCCCTGGCAACGAGCTTGGAACCCCTGGCAACGAGCATGGAACCCCTGGCAATGAGCATAAAACCCCTGACAACGAGCAGGTCATTTTAAAGTAATTAGAAGCCTTACTGTGGGGCATAAAATGGTGTCGGGCAAATATGTAAGTGGCACTTTGGTAATAGGCATTACAGTGTGTGACATAATGTGTAATGGGCATTATGGTGTGTGGAATAATGTAAGTCACTATACCAGGGACGTCTGACTAGTGCACTGCCTTATGGAGGAGCAAGGACAAAATCCAGGTACGAAAGGGAGGGGGCGCAAAATTGCTGCCTTGCACCGGGTGACAGATATCCTAGTTTCGGCACTGATTAGACCCTTGCCGGGATTAAACAGTAGGTATGCCGATGGTGGGCATTTAGACCACCAGCATCCCGACTGCATACCCCGCCATGCAACGTAGCAAGACAGAGATCACCGGAGTGAGTTATTATCATAACACGTCTCCGGGCACTCTCTTTTTAATATGTTGCTGTGCTAAGATATTCTGCATCACTGTGTTGAAGTGCAGAGATAAGTGATATTTTAATACATTTGCCCCAAATGAGATTTCTACCATAAGCATATCTATAATGGGTGCAGCATGTGAAAAGCACACCTCTCACCCTGCACCCAAACACTACTGTATACTCACATCTTGGGAGTTTGGTTGCCGGCATTGAAGAAATCACCAGGAACATAGTGTGGACACCATGTTCCCAGACACCTGCACAAGCACAGCAGACAAATCACCGGGAACATGGCGTGGACACCATGTACCCAGAGACCTGGGCATGCGCAGTAGACTTTGGCACATTGCCAGAGTCTACCTTACAACTGCGCCAGCGAGAGAGGGGTGGTCATACAGAGACTGCACATGAGCCCCCTCATGTCTTAAACCACCCTGGTTTCTACGTTAAGTTGTCTATCACAGTGTACACCTCTCTCATAAAAACTATTGATAGTTTGAATAATGGATGGAGAAGACTATTTTGCTTTGCCTAGGTTTTCTCTAGCTAGCAGGAGATGCAGAGAGATAGTTCAGCAACAGTTAGTGACCCACAGATCTATACTATCTGCACCATGACACACACACAGTGCCAACATGGAGGTGGATCAGCTTCACTGATAACTAATTGGAGGCATAATGTGTAATAGAATGTGCTATTATAGGGCTTTGCTTGGTACTTTAGTGCAAATATATATATATACTGTATAATATGAAAAAAATGTACTTTGTATTTAAGTTTGTTTATGGCTTAGTTAATTAGCTTTTTTTTTGTGTTCAGCTCATTTAAACAAAAGCTCTCCTACCACCCAACATTTGTCTAAAGCGAAATGAGCTCTTTATTACTAAATAAATACAGCTTCCTAAATAATGAAACATTGGTGTCTTTGTAGATGGAAAGATGACACTTTTGCATATTATTTTTAGAAGCGGCTTTATTCATAGAGAAGCTGATTTCAGCTGAAGGGATTGTGTTACGTGTCACATCTCCTCAAAGGCACCAAAACAAGGGGGAGAAAAGGTTACATACATGTAAACAAATCTCCCTGATCCTGGTAAGTGACACTCTCACGTCTGCATCTTCTGTCTATATAGGAATGATTCAGTACGGGTGCACCCTCCCTTCTAACCAAAACCTTGACATTTGCCAATACCACACAGGCAAGCAAAGAGTGCCCAATGCGTAAAGCGGCTGATTCTGAGTCAAATGGATTTTTCATTTCGTACTAAAAAGGCGAGTGTTTGCATACAGCACACGTGTAGATGCTAATTTATGCAACATCTCTGGGCCACCCACGATCGGCGCTGCCCGGCCAGGCCCCTGCCAGTTCAGATGTCAGCGCTTCCGCGTCAGGTGGCTTTCATACCACCTAACGCAGAAGCGCTGGTAGCTGAATCAGCAGTGGACGCGCCATGCTCTCAGCCCTCCCAGAGGGAGCTAGACAGAGGGAGGCACTGCCGGAGCCGGGCTCCACCTTCCGGCTCACGGACGGCAGCGGGACCAGGAGCGGGGATTCAGGTAAGTGTTTTTTTTATTCAACGTGTGTATTTTTTCGTTGTATATGTAAGGGGCACTGCTGGGGGGAGGTACTACTGGGGGGCACTATATTGGGGGCACTGCAAGGGGGGACCACTACTGGGGACACTTCTGGGGGGGGGGCACTACTGGGGGCACTATATAAGGGGCACCACTGGGTGCACTGCAAGGTGGGACCACTACTGGGTGCACTGGCACTGCTGGGGGGGCACTACTGGGGCACTATATAAAGGGCACTACTGAGGGCACTGCATAGGCTGAAGGCACTGCATAGACTGGGGGCACTATGTAAGGGGCACTGCATAGGGGGGACTACGACTGGGGGCACAATATAAGGGGCACTGCATATGGGGGACCAACTACTGGGGGCTCTGGTACTGCTGGGGGGGCACTATATTGGGGGCACTACTGGGGGCACTGCATAGGGGGGACTACTACTGGGGGCACTATATAAAAGGCACTGCATAGGGGGGACTACTACTGGGGGCACTATATAAGGGGCACTGCATAGGGGTGACTACTACTGGGGGCACAATATAAGGGGCACTGCATATGGGGGACCACTACTGGGGGGTTCTGGCACTGCTGGGGGGGCACTATATAATGGGCACTACTGGGGCCACTGCATAGGGGGGACTACTACTGGGGGCACTATATAAGGGGCAATGCATATGGGGGACCATTACTGGGGGCACTGGCATTGCTGGGGGGGCACTACTGGGGCATTATATAAGGGGCACTGCATAGGGGGGACCACCACTTAGGCTACTGCATAGGGGGGACCACTTTTGGGGGGCACGATATAAGTGGCACTACATAGGGAGGACTACTACTGGGGGCAGTATATAAGGGGCACTACATAGGGAGGACTACTACTGGGGGCAGTATATAAGGGGCACTACATAGGGAGGACTACTACTGGGGGTAGTATATAAGGGGCACTACTGGGGGCACTACATAGGGAGGACTACTACTGGGGGCCTCTGTCGCGCGCACCTACTTGGGGGGTGCTCTGTTTTTTAACTTGCCCTGGGCTCCAAATACTCTAGTTATGTCTCATCCCTGAGAATCCTGCGTTTGCCCCTGACTCTGCACTGTAACAGTACTCATATAGAATCAGCGGTAAAACAACAAAGTACTGAATCAACGGTGAAATCTAACTTGAATTATTCATACTTCTTATTTTATTTGAATTGTTTTATAGCAATATGAACGACCTAAATCAGCTCTACAAAAATACCATTAAAGTAAATTATGGACCGTTCGCATTTTTACATTAACCAGACACTAATGTAGACTCCAGAATGAACATTACTTTCAGCATTGTCCTCCTTTCTCCCACATCAAATACCAGACATCTAATTACTGGCAAAGCATGATCTGTCCTGTAATCCCTTCTGCTATTTCCACTATAACAGAGGTACAGTAGTGATTTGCCAACTGCGGTTACATAGTAACCTGAATGAATTGAGCTTGGTATATACTTGGCTGCTAACACATGGAAATTGTTACAGCCTCTGGCTGCTAGGGCACAATCCTCTCATTTGTGTAGTATTCCTATGTGCCTTGACTCCCAGCTACTAAAAATACCCGTTATCTTCCTTCTCTCTGCACATTTAGTTGTTTGTCTAGTTTAAAAATAAACTTACTATCAAAGGAATACTGGGGTGGAAACATAACGTGTGAACAAAAGCCTCTGCAAGCTTAGTGTGTACAATACTTTTCCCCTGTATACGGTGTGACCGCACACCATGCAGCAGACCTACTGTATATGTTTGTGTTCTGATATGGTGGAAATAGTGGTCACCAGCTACTCACCTCAAAATTAACCAAGTCTGACATATCACAAAGGAACGGGGGTGTGGTACAAAGATTAGCCTATAAGTTGTAAATGATCTTGTTGCCTCTTTCCCATTTAATACATTGCATCCATACCATACACTTATGGGACTGAAATACACAGAGATTATAAATGATTATTTTGCCTTCACATTTTCTTCCTTTATCTTGTTTATGTCAATATAGTTGAAGCAGTAAGGGGTCTTTTCATGAAGCAGAGAAGAGCCCTTTTTAGCCGAAATGAGGGCTCTTTTCTGTTTTGTGCTATTCATGGAGCTAGTTTACCGTGGAGAAGTGTATTACTTCTCCAGCAGTACCCCTGTTCCATGCTTGTATTGCGTCACCATATCACCATACTACTGTATGGTGAGTGCGATTCATGAAGGAACGGAGAGCTCAGCTTTCAGGAGAGCGTTATCTGTTACCGCAAGAGCAGGGAAACTGCATACTTCCCTGCTCTCTGTCCGGCACCCGGCGCTGGCTCCGCCCCTTTTCCCAGCCTCCATAGCAGCAGGTCTGACGTGACCTGCTGCTCTCAGACGCCGGGGGCATGTGCAGTGAGGAGCAGGTCTGTCTTCTCACTGCGCTACAGGGATTGCGGAGGGGCCGGACATCGCAGAAAGACGTCGGAGAGGTAAGTGTACATGAATGGCTACTAAACTTCACTATATATCGCATCAATGTGATGCGATATATAGCGATATAATTTAGTAGCCACTTCATGTTCTACATGAATAGACCCCAAAGTATCTAAAACACTGCTATAACAATGCTGTTAAAAATTTAAGATTCACAATTTGGGCATAGTAAGCCCTACCCAGGGCCTCTCAAACACCAGCTTTGCAATTGCGTCCTTGCAATTACGGTAATGCAGCAGGAGGTGTAAAGCCTCCTGCTTGCATTACTTACCCGAGCTGCGTCCAAGGACGCAGCATCGGATAATCTGCGATAACATCAGCCAGCTAAGTGACCCATGGGGTAACGCAAGCCGGCCGCTGCAGATACAACATGGAGGCCAGGAAATCTTCATCAGCTGACAGAGATCCTGGCCTCTTTCCTCCCCCCTGGCACGCCTCCGTTTTGGGAAGCTGAGGCCGTCGCCGCCCCGTCCCTGCCTACAAACGGCTACAGCAGACTGTCAATCACTGACAGTCTGTTGCCGCTCTGCGTGTGATCACGCAGGACCCGTACTGCATATGTACAGTACGAGTCTGGGATCTGAGCAGATTCCCGACCACTGCTGAATCAGGGACCAAGTCCACATTTGTAGCAAAACTCATCTTACATTAGGCCATGCCTCTTCAGGGTCCCAAAATCAGAACTACCATGATGTGTAATGATAAACTGATACTGCTTTTCCACCTAAGTCCAGGATCTGACCAGAGATTTGGAACACTGTTCCAAAACGGGTCAGACCCAGGACAGACCCGTTCACACTGCACACAAGAGATGAAATCATCTCCAAACGCTGAGAAACCCGGAAGTCCACATGCTGTAACCGGGACCTTGCCCCTTTTACACCTAGCAACAACCCTGCAATAACCTGGGTTTTAGCTGTGGTGTAAAAAGGGGTAATTTAATAAATGCATCTGTGATCTTGAAGAAAATTCTGCTTATATTACCTTTTGACAGACAGCTTTTATCACTAATGCAGAGTATAAAATCTACCTATCAGCAACAGCTTCATAGTGTGGAAGCCACTAATTAATGGGCTGAACTACTACGCACAAGACTGCAGCCCAATAATTCAACTGAAACCAGTGACACTGGCCACTTTTATGTACACTGGTTTGTTAATGCAAATCTAGTCAGTCAAGCTTGTGCTAGCAATTCAAAGCATAAAAAAAAACACATACTCATACATGGTAAAGAGGTTCAGTTGTTGTTCAGTCCAAACACCAGAATGGGTAAGAAATGTTATTCAAGCGCCATTGATCGTCAAATGATTGATGCCAGAAAAGTGGTAGTTTCAGTATCACAGAAACTGCAGATCTCCTGGGATTTTTATGCACAACAGTCTCTAGAATTTAGAGAAAATGGGCCAGAAAATGAAAATCCTCTAGCAAATTATTTGCACTTGATTGTATAAATGCACCAATAGAGCATAGTATATACTCTATTTCCTGCTTAAGATGCTGTCCCAGATAGCGGTAGAAAAACGTGTTAGAGCATTGTATTTCTATGCAGCATCATCCCTCTGCCTCTTGCTTCCACACTGAGGATTCATTACTGGCAAGGAGGACCAGTGACTGTCAACTTCGGGTAAGCGCTATAGTGGCTTGTGACATGCACCTGCTGGACTGAAACCTTCTGCTGTTTGGTTAATGCATTTAGTGATCAGAATGTGCAACAATGTCTCAAACAGCATAAAGAGAGCGCTAATGAGCTACTAGTACAATGCACATAGATTAATACTATTCTCTATTGGTGGAGTTATGTGATCAAGTGCAAGTAATTTTGGCTCTTCAAAGAACATTATACAGTTTTGATTGGTACCAATATTAATCAGTCTCTCATTTACTGAGGGTTACATTACCCTAAATGCTAATATATTTATATATTTTAAACGGGTCAGATGTGTGCTAATGCCATTGCTTTAATATATATATGATTTTTAGTGCAAATTATGTTTAATAATTTCACAAACCAAAAGAGAACAGAGAGTGAAAGTTAATCACAATGGTAAGGCATAGCAATAATTTGGCAAATAAAAGTAGCATGAGAAACACGAGTGCCTTGAAGACCTAAACATGCTATAGACAGGCCTAAATGTAAACAAAAAGATCAACTAGTGAAAAAGGCAAGTACGAATATTACAGGAAGAAGGAAGTAAGAATAGAAAGGAGTGAGGCAAAAGGAGGAGAGGGGGAATAAGTAAGTTAGGGAAGGGAGGAGTGGGGAAGTATTGACATATGAAGAGCATACCATCATAAATCAGTAAGAGACAGTAAAGTCATGGGATTAGCAAAATCGCAGTCCCGATGCCAGTGGGTAATCCTCAGAAAACATGGCTTCGAGTGGGGAGTTAGGGATGAGACTGTCTGGGAGTAGTCAGATGAAGAGATAGAAAAAGGGACATGAAAGATGTGAATTTCTTAAAATCGAGCCATCGGAACCAAGTTACATAGTCATCAGACCGTGAAATATATAGGTTGTCCATATCCATGTAAAAGTCAATCATGGAGAGCCAATCTGAAATGGCTGGAGGAGAGGAGGATCACCAACATACCAGAATAACTTTGGCAGTGTTATTCCGATGTTTCAAAATAAACCTTTTATAGCTTGCGATGGGCAATGAGGATAGGTGGAAAAGCCAGAAGGTGGGGCCAGAATGTACTGCCTCACCAAGAATTTCAGGTGGTGGCTTAAGCACTGCTTCTGAGTAGGGTCAAAGTGCAGGACAGTCCCACCAAATGTGGAGTAGAGAGCCAACATCTTAAACATCTCCATGCATATTATTATTATTATATTAGTATATCCAGGCAACAGTACCAGCACGAGATAATTTTGTACTGTGTCTCTACAGCACAGGTACTTAAAAATGTTGGCCCACCTGTCGACTCAAAGTTCACAGCCTAAATGAAATTCCCAGGCACGGGTGAAACTCAATAACAAAGCATCTGAGTTCTTAAGGAGAAGCTAATATAGTTGAGATATGGTATGTTCAGTGCATGAGGAGTAATACAGAGACACTCAAAGGAGGAGAGTTCGCTGCAGGAAGGCGCAACAAGGTGACCGGTGGATAGAAAGCAGCAGACCTTCAAATAGCGCCATTCTTCTATGGGGGCAAGTGCCTAAGTAGTACGTAATGTAATAAAGAAGTGAATGTTCCCAGTCCCCAACAGCTGCCCGATCCTAAAAAATCCTGCCAAAAACCAGTGTTGGAATGTCATAATATCTAAGTCTAGGAGGGGGAAGAGCGATTGAATAAAAATTAGGTCAGTGGGGAGATCTGTGGGGAAATGGAGTTATAGCCAAAGAGATTTCCAAACCTAGAAAGTGGGGGAGATAGTGGGTTGGTGTATAGTTGGCAAATTGTAAAACCAGGGAAACATAGAAACTAGAAATTGGCACTGTTGTTCCTCAATCAAGATCCATTGCTTGACTGAAGGATGTCAAAAATCAGCACAAGAGAATCCGTTTATATACTAAGCGCTGCTGGCTTCTATCGATTCATCACTTTCCTATCCCTGCAGGACAGGTTTTCTAGACATCCTCAGCATTTATTATCATCATCATCATCATCAATTTACTATGGCACCACAAGTGTTCTGCAACGCCTTACAAAGTACATATACAAATAGGTTGACCAGTGACTTACACTACAATACAATACAGGCCGAGGACAAGGATAATATACATTGCTACATTAGTGACCATAACACCCAGGTAAGCAACAGAGCATAAGCAAGCAAGTGTTAAGTGCCCTAGTGGGGAGCAAGAAGTAGATTAAAGTTAAGTAAGGAGAAGCATAAGAGGGCAGAGGGCACTACTCGTGTGAGCTTACATTCCAAATTTGAGTTGCTGCTGCCGAAACATGGGCGCCGCCATCTTGTGTCAAGTCAGGTGATCGCAAGTCAGTCAGTCCAGGTCCAGTCTGGTTGCATATGATCGCTGCAGCCAATCCACATCAAGGGAACCCTATATAAATCCCTCCCAGGTGCTTCATCCAGTGCCAGTGCAACTTCTGCATCTCCTGTATGTCTACCTGGACTGCATTGGTCAGAATACTACTGTTACAACTCCATTTTTCAAGTCCTGCTGATTCCTGCAAAGCCTTTAGTGTTACTTATCAGCTTCAGCCATTTCAGCTGTTCCAGTTTGCGGCTAGTAACTTCCTATTTCAGCACGTCCTACTGCTCCTGTTTCAAGTATTCAATCACTTTTCAGCATTAAGCACCTCTGTGCTCTGCAAGTTATCATTCAGCCTCAGCCACTCAGCTGTTCTAGTTTACAGCTATCTTCAACTTCCCTCATTGCAGCATGTTCTGCTGCTTCTGTATACAGCTACAAGACATTCAGGCTTGCACAGTCATTTGCTACTGCTTTGTGCAGCTACAAGGCATTCTGCGCGCACACTCATCCTATACTCCTGAGTGCAGCTACAAGGTACTCTGCTATCACAATCTTCTGCTGCTCCTGCGTGCAGTGTGGCAAGTCTCCATTCACTCCAGTGGTTGCAGCCAGTTTCTAGTTGCGGACCTCAGCCTCTGTATCATCATTAGCCTACAATACGGGATTCAGGCCCTACCGCTACACCGCAAGCTGCTCTTTCCCTAGGAGTTTACTCATTCCACTACAAAACATTTCAACATCTCCTAAGGATTATATTCGCCAGTCTTGCTTTAACGAATAGCCCCGTTAGTGATATTTATAGTAACATTTAATACACGTTACTTTATTAGGAGCAGCATTATTATTTTTATAAATTCTTTATTTTTGAGTTTTAAAAATAACATTTTTCCCAACATGCAAATATGATCACAAAGCATTGGTACATTATCATAATACAAAATATAACATTTAGTTTCAGATACGGTATGTAACATACAGACTATGGGCCTGATTCAGAGCCGCTCGTAAGCGGCCTCTCGTTCGCTCCGAGCGATGTTTGCCCAACTGCGCATGCGTACGGATCGTAATACGCATGCGCGAACCAGTCAGTGCGGACGAAATTCATGTGCTCGCAAAATAGCGAATGCCTGATAATTTGAGTGACAGAATGAGGTGTATGTGGGTGGTAACAGGGGAAGGAGCTTGAAAACGGGGAGTGGAGATCCGAACGCAGGCGTGCTTAAAGGTCAAAACGGGCGTTTTATGGGTGTGCATAATTAAAACAGCAGCGTCATTGACCACGTCACTGGGTTATTTGATAGCCAGAACTGCTCGCAAAATTGTAGTAGCAAAAACCAACCACAAGAATAGCGAGCAGTTCATACCCTGGTCGATGTACTCGATTAATCTAATAAATAGCGGACATGACGTAGGATGCGAGCGGCCAAGGGGGCGTAGTTTCCCAAAAAATGACCGCAAGTTTTGTTCGCTCGTTCAGACCTAGAGGTGTGAACAGACCGCAAAGAGCGAACGGTTCATTTGATTAGCCAACCCTATTTTCTGGACGAGCGAGCGCTAATTGCGTCCGGCTCTGAATCAGGCCCAATATATACTCAAAGCGTCTTGGGAGGACAAAAAAGATATCAAAAAGACGACACATATACTGAAAACAAAACATAACAAAAAAAAAAAAAAGAGAGACGAGAATAAATGAGGGAGAAGGGGTAGGGGAAGTAAGGGTTCCAGGGAAGATTGTAGGTTACACAAGCAAAGTATGAGGCAATATATATATGATGGTCGAGGAGCATAGAAGCTAGGTAATATATGTTCTAAGCCTTGGTGATAAAGTGAACAGAGCTAAAGTACCAACCAATCAGCCCCTAACTGTGACTTTACAGGCTGTGTTTAAAAATGACAAGAGCTGATTGGTTTGTAGTTTATCTCCGTCCACTTTATCTCTCTCCAAGACTTAGTAAATAGACTCCGAAGACTTTATAGCAGGGATGGGGAACCTCAGGCCTGGGGGCCATATAAGGCACGCGGAATCATTTGGTTCGGCCCGCTGCACTTTGCTCTGCTAGCCTCATCTGGCTAGCAGGGTGCCTAGAATGGCACCCTGCAGCCAGAATCTATGCAGCAGTGCCACATGGAGCATCCTTAGGATGCTTCAGACGGTCAGACCGCTGCCCTTACAGCTCCCTGGAGCATCCTCAAGATGATCCGGGCATTGCTGTAATCACCGGCGATTGTGGCCCCGTCCCCGTGTGACGTCATACGAAGGGGGCATGGTCTGCACCTGGCCCGCGATTAATGTTATATATATCAAATAGGCCCTCGGCTGAAAAAAGGTTCCCCACCCCTGCTTTATAGGAAGGAGAAGACTTGAACTCTGTCTAGCTAAACCAAGTTGCGACAAAGTCAGAGGTGTTTCTCTAGGACTGTGAGAAAGACATCATCCATATGCATATAAAAGTCTAAGTCCAATTGCTGGCACCAATCACAGAACGAAGGGGCCACAACAGAGCGCCAATGAACTGGGATTACCACTCTTGCTGCATTATTAATATGTTTAAGGATTTTTTTTGTGGAGCAGCATTGTTTTAACATGAATGTAACTAAAGTAAAAACTATTTCATTCTATGTTTTGCGTCAATTAGCGATGGACTCCGTCGGAACAGGTCCCAGCGGCTTCCACGCGTTAATTGCAGTAGGCAGGTTCAATATTGCACCCCATGGAGATTTTAGAAGAAGCTGCGTATCATAATGCGCAGAAAATGTCAGCAGTTCACGGCTAAATGAATCCGCCCCTAAAAGTGTGAAATCATGGCACTGACACAATAAGGAGGTGCCGCTATGCAATATATAACTGACATTGGGGGGATTTCTGCAATATTACAACAATGGGGTATTCTAAGTGCAATGGATACTGAATTAATCATACACAAGGGCACTGAATGGATTGGTTGTGAACAGCAGTGGCTTCTACCCTCTTAGATGTGGGGGGCTGCCACTGTCTGCATTGCTGATGGAAGGAGAAAGACCCTGGTCCCGGGCGGTTGGATCCCGGTGCCTACGCAATGGGGCCGCGTATATGCAAAACTCCAGAATCTAGGGACTACATCGGCTGCAGACCCTAGAAGCCGGATAGGGCTGCCCGAAAGGCGGAGGAACGGCTTCCAACAGGAAGCACGCTCTCTGCTAGCCACAGTTCGAACTGGCCATCCCCCTGGGACTGCCTGTCCTGTGTGTGATTGGCAGTGGCTTCCCAATGGGAGCTCTACCTTGTCAGTCAGTGTAGAAAGTGCAGTCACTGGGCGGAATTCAATTCTTTCCAGCCCCTATCGCGCCCGACGGAGCTATTCTATTCTTGCTCCTGTCGGGCGCGATCAGCTACCAAGCGCTACATTTTAGCTCGCAGCCCCTGGGGGATGAGAGCTGAAATGTGCGAAAAGTGACATGTTTGGGCGCCCAAACATCACTTTTCGCGATCGCGCCCAGCACTTTGGTCGGGTTTAGCTGCTTTACGCAGCTAAACCTGACCTCTATGGGCGCGATCAGCGTGAAAAGCTGGCACAATTGCATAGCGGCCCGCGATCTCCTGTCACTTTAGACGGGAGATGCGGGCCGCGAAATCAATTGAATTCCGCCCACTGGCTGCAACTGGCTCACTGAGGTGGCAGATTGTATACTGGGGGGGCCGAGTGTTCCCAAAGTGAACTTCCCCTGAGAGTAATCCTGAGATGAGCATGTGTGTCTTAGCAGTGCTACACTACTGGTACATGTATAAAGGCATAATCATTTAATTTTAGAAATAAAGGGGTGGCCTGCCAGGATCCTTATGAATATCCTTCTTCATAGATTTTCATTAAACCTGACTAATTATTGAAGCTAGAGAGGCAACCCCTTGTTACTGCAGTGTGACAATACCATGGTAACCTCCGATTACATTAATACTCATGCAAAACATTACTCTTGAGGGCTATGCAGGCACCAGAGCATATACTATTTATATTCCCTGCTTCAGGAGCTCTGTTTCTCAGAGACAGTGTTTCCCTCACAGATTGTTAAATGGCCACTAAACCTAAAATACAGGTTGCTTATCTTATCAATGCAATGCCAATCTTATTAGTAGGGAGATTGTGAAGAGGAAAAGCATGTGGCAAGTGTGGGGGTGATGTGTCTATAATGATGTAATTTACCATGAATCACCAAGTCCTGCCTTACCCAGTATATTAGGGAAATGGGCAGTATGCGTGTAGGTGCTTGGGAGGTCTGGAAGTCCTCTGATACAGGTAAAAAAGCTGATTCTGCAGTTGTGCATGATTAAAGCAACCCTCAGTGTATTTCTGCAAAGCAAGTCTGCCAAGCGGTCACTCGCTGTCTGTCTGTTTAGTCAGAGAAACTTCCCTTCAAATTTGGCAGCCTGACTGAAATAGACCATGTACAAGTACAAGCCCTTATTTCAAGAATAGTGTTCAGCTCAGTAAAGCTCAGTCTTTGATATACATTAATGTCAAATAGTGACTATCTGTACTTTAAAATCAGAGAATATAATTTATTAGTCACACTGGCTGTGTTTAAGTGCCAGTAAATGGATGTAATGGATGTAATTACTGGAGCAGCAGATATGTAATTGTAAATGTCTACAGGTCCTGACAGCTGAGGGGCTGTATTAGATTATTAGGAATCAGTATGTTATACCGCCGGCCGCATGGTTCAAATCCCAACAGCGGAAGCCCGGCGCGGGTAAAGATCCCGAAGCTAAAGAAGGTAAGTAAAACTAACCCTATTCTACCCCCTAACCCTCCTTTAGGGGTGTCTAACCCTAACCTCCCCCCCAAGTGCCTAACCCTAACCCCCCCTTCCCCTAGCCTAACCCTCCCAGGGGGCTGCCTAACCCTAAGTCCCCCCCGAGAGCCCCTAACCTAACCCACGGCTGTCCGCGCCCGGTGCCTGGCTTACCTTCGATTGGTATGCCGGGTGTCAGGCTCCCGGCGTAGGTCTAATGACAGGCGTCGGGATTTCGTCGCCTGCCATTTGTACCTTGCCGGCATTTGACAGTCGGGAAGCCGGCAGTCAGCATTGCGACCGTTGGCTTCCTGACTGCATCCCGATTATTAGCCCTGTGTGGCTAGCGGTCCTTGTTCCCCTCTGCAAACTCCTTTGTGGCACTAAAAGTAGGACAGTGCAGTGGCCACAGTCAGCAGTTTAAAGAGCTGCTCTGTGACCACTGAAACTGAAGAGTAACCCTCAGTAATGAAATTCGGTTGCTGCTATTTCCAAGTTGGAGAAAGGACCTCTGTGACGTAGACACCACGTGACCGCTGCAGGAGGCTGGACAGCTCCTGCGTTACCATCCACTAGGGCATAGAGGGGGAATAAATATCTGTGGCGAGCGCAGCGAGCCACCGTGCCCGAAGCGTGGCGAGCGGAGTGAGCCCGCGAGGGGACACTTTTGGTCCCCCGTCACCATCCCCGCCCCTCCCCCTTTCAGGCCGAGTCACGTGGGTGTGACGTCACAGGGCCATCAGCCCTCTATAGTCTAGACCTAACCAATGAAATTCTGCTCAGCAGGAAGTAACTGATGTCCCCTTCCTCTTTGAGCAGAAAGCACTATCCCAGTAAGATCTGTGAAGGGAATAGACTGTTGGGCTCACAAATTTCTAGTGGTCTAGTATCACTACATTAAAGATTCTTAAAAGCAATAAAAATAAACTGTTCAACTTTATCTGCCCCATCCTCATTAATTTAAATAATTAAAAGAAAAACCACAGATATAATATGCTTGTTGTTCTGCAATTCAAGAACTACTAGAAACATTTACAAATACGGATGCAAAAATGTCAGCTTCTCAGAAAAGGATATTTCTGAAAATCCTTTTTTTCTCCATACACCAGACAGAGTCAGAGGTAGACAACCTACTGTACATCTCTCCAGCTATAAGAGCATACTTGCTGACCCCCTGGGAGATGCTAGAATAGAAGGCCCAGGTAGGAGAGATGCATGGGGCATGGCAAATGAAAACGGGGGACTGCAGCAGAGATCTCCGATGTCTGCTGCAATCCCCCCTACATACGTTCTGTGATACTTACTTTTTGCTGGTATCCCCCCCAAAACAGCTGTTTATAGGGGATTCCCTGCAACATTCCTTTGGTAAATATGCCCCTAAAGAGAAAGACAATATATTTTCATTCAAGCAGAGCATCAGGTCTTTCCATTCAGCAGGACATCATATAAAATCTATTAGCTTTAAAAATCAATGATCATCACTTCCCCTCTGACAATTGTACAGGGAAACATAGCGGGATATAGACTTGGTGTCTGATAAATTTATCTTAATGTTTGTGGCTATTACATCTCATAAAAACCCTATATTTTTATTGCTGCGTGAACTATCCCCGATTCTTTGAGCATGCACATCATAAATCACAGCCTGACAAGTTTACTGTGAGAATTACATCAGTTATTCGTTTCACACTACCAACCAATGTAGGCAGACACGCATTTATCAGAGAGACCAGAGGAAGGCTGAGAAAGCCAAGAGTCTTGCTGACATAGCTGAAATATATTGGAGTCATCACTCTCTATGCAGCGAAGCAGGACAGGAGGTTTTCATTTTTATTCCAACTGTGCAGTTGTTATAAGACATGCAAAGTAATAACATATATATTTATCACTATGCATTTATGGTATAGTGTCACAAAGTAACTGTTAATAACTAAAAGACTTACGGGCTAATTTATCAAAGGGTGAAAAGTTTTATTGTTACCATTTTATGGCTTCCCATGATATTCAGTCTATTTTTCTTGTTGTGACCGCACACGTGCAGCTTTGCTTATTCAGTTTCAGTGTTTTTGATCACATTGGATAACCATCTCACAGTGTGAGGTCCCATTCCAAATAATCAAGATATGATAGACTAATGGTGCGTACACACTGGGCAATTAAAGTGGACGACTGAACTATAACGATATCATCATCGTTCAAGCGTCCAGTTTATCGTCAATTTTTAACACAAAAACGATGAACGATAACGATGACGCGCATTCCCGCGGGTCGTTCGTCATCGTCATTCATCGGGTTAACATGCAGGTCAACCTGACGATGTCGTCAGGTTGCTGCATGTTGGGGAATGGGGGAAGAGAGCCCGGCGCTGAACGATATCATTAATGATATCGTTCAGCGGCTGTGCTCAATGTCATGAACGACATTGAGCACACCCTGCCGGGGACACACTAGACGATATCGCTCAGGGAGCATATCGTCTAGTGTGTATTACAGTCAGGGCCACTGGTGGATCTGATGGGGCCCGGTACTGGGGGTGACTGGCCACGCTCCGTTGCAAATAACGGGATTCCTTCATATGCTGCAGGATTTTGGCCACACCATTTGGGGATGTTATTTCTTCTCCCTTGGATACCTAGGCCCATCAGCCAAGGATCCCCTGGCCAGTTCGGACCCATACAAAAGTTGGGCAATGACTCATTTGGTACATGAGTCAGATTACTGACTACTGTAATAATTATTTGGTAAAGAAGCATTTGAAGATAAATTCCATAGTGGATTAGATCACTGCACTACAATCTGATCTGCATAATTTGACTTGAACGAGTATTGCTATATTGTTCTCAGACACAGTTATGACACGTGCCCAGCAATTTCCATGTATTCCCCTGCACTGAGTTGTACCATTGGTAAACTGAGACTTGAGAATGAGCCCTGAGAGCTTCTGTAGAGGTGTACTCAATATTCCTGGAATGAACGCAATGCAAATGCACCTCTCACAGAATAAATGTAAAGCAGACTTCTATCTGTACGCTTGAACAAGCACTGAAGTTCCACTATATCTATTTTAATTCTCAGGCTATATACAGCTTGCTGTATAGACAGTTAATCATGCCTTTTCATTGGAAATTATTTTTATTGATCAAGTAATTTTCTGTGCTACAGAAGCCCACAGCGTGCTCAGGTCTCCTGACTAAGGGCCTGATTCAGACCCACTCGCGAGTGGCTGTCCGCTCGCAAGTGGGTCGATGGTCTGCACTGAGCATGCGCACGACGGAGGGAGCTCCGTCGTGCGCATGCGCCAGACACGACGAGCGAAGGACTTTCCTTCGCTCGTTGTGTCCGATCAAAGGGGGCGTGCTGTCAATGTTGATTGACAGCACGCCCCCTTTGGTGGGCGTGCCGGGGGCGTGCCTCCCTGACGGGGGCGTTCCCACGGGAACGCCTCCCGTCAGAAGTGATGTCAGTGGGAGTGATTTTGGCTCTGATAGAGCCAAAATCACTCCGGAGCTTGCGGTTGAAAACCTCAACCGCAGGCTCCGGCTCGCAATTTCGATGGTCGCGATGGTCACGACCATCGCGGCCATCAAAATGCACGCTCGTATAGCCTGTGGGTGGTGACCCACAGCTATACGAGCGTCCAGGAGGACGCTCCATGAAAATGGAGCCCGGCCCTCATGCAGAGCGTGCGCTCTGCTCAGAGCGTACGGCTCTGAATGAGGGCCTAAGATCTATACACTGGTCCCATAGTGCATAGCTGTTTTCAGAAAAAAATTATTTTACGGAAATTGTGTGTAAAATTGGGCACACAAAATACGATGGTGCCACCCAGCAGCCGTGTGAAGCGATATAATAATATATTGTGTGCCGTACACACTGCACAGTCTGGTGTACAAAGGGCAATGTGTCGTTACATGCTGCATGTAGCAGCAGTGCGTTGCTCATTGCATCGTCCCATCTGCCATGCGGACAGTGGATTAGACGATGCGATGAATGACACATCGGACGTACACACTACACAATGTGTATGATATATCATTCCGATCCACGGTAGTACGGTACAGCATATGTACCCAGCTTTATAAACACAAACTACTTTTTTTTTATTTTTACATATTTTGTGGAGTTACTGACTGTACATTTGTGCTATTGTTTATAGTGCTCAATCGCAGTTATGGGGACACAATGAAGTCACACAGAAGCGATGGCTCAGAAGACATTGCATGCAGTATCTTTAGAGTGTGATCACTCCAACATACTAGGGAGGAGAACTCATGCGAAGGTTGTGCTAAAATGCAGGTACACAAATTTCTGTCCCGGAAAGAAGTTTCATTTAAATAGCACAGTAATAGATTTAAAATATGCCACGATAACTGCTGTATATTTAAAACTATTACCACAATCTTTACTAAATAGACTCTTAAATCACTTTAACATATAATAATCCACAAACAACATCTAAGGGTGGACTATGGATGGTTTATTTCATTTTACAATATTTTCTACAAAACATGATTTGTGTAAAATACCAATTAAATGAGTTTGTACAATTGCTGTTCATGTACAGTTTGTTAAGGTGTTGATATATGCTTGTTTGGGGCAAATAAGAAATATATTGGTGAGGCATTGTTCAGCTCGTGTCTCATACTATTGAGTCAAATGCATACTATAATGAATCTGTGCTTGCATCGAGGTCGGTTAGGTGGAGATAAAGCCTTCCCAAGTGTCAAAGAATGAGGCAGCCTTCCTCTCTCGATCAAACAATGTTTCTATCAAATCCATGCAAAAAAAAAATGAAA
This sequence comes from Taudactylus pleione, assembly GCA_031769625.1. Lineage (NCBI taxonomy): Eukaryota > Metazoa > Chordata > Amphibia > Anura > Myobatrachidae > Taudactylus > Taudactylus pleione. Next base: position 18,540,423 of record JAUIMM010000128.1, read on the forward strand.
TGAACTTTCTCTCTATATAATTGGAAAGTAACAGGAGTGGGATGTATCCATTCTTGTATTTGTTCTGCTGCTGCGCTTATTGCCATCAACTGCTTTCTGCTGCCCTGAGTGAGTTTCTGTCCGCTATGGAAAATGCCCAGGATGGCTCACTCAGGTGTGAAGGATACAGCTACATGTATTTTAAGAGAGGTGTAAGTGAGGTGACCAATATCAGCACTGCTGTCACCCCCAGCCCTGTCCGACACTTGCCTCTTCGGTGCTCCTGTGGGGGTCTTCTGGGGTCCGTTGTCGGCCAGTCGCCTCCTGCCACTTCATCGCTGCTCACCACCAGCGCCTGCTTCAGCGTGCTGCAGGCTGCTTTGGCGTGTCCTCTCATGCTGCTCCCACCAACTCAGTTTCCTGGGTGCCATCTTTGTTTGGGTCAGGTGACCACTGCATCACCAATTGTGTGTTAGGCCTGGGAACTGATGCAGTCCTCCAATTGTTAACTAGCAGCCTCTATAAAAACACTTCCTGGAGGGTCAGTGCAACGTTGCTACTTGCCAGTGTTCAGTGGTTCAGCAGCACAAGTCCCAGCGACCTAACACTACTATGTTCCTGCTCACCACTACCACCTGTTTCAGTCCGGTCATCAGTACCACCGGTTCCAGTCCGGTTGCCAGCACCACCAGTTCCAGTCCAGTTGTCAGGATGCGGCCTGGGATTGGCAGATACTCACCACTACGCCGGCGTCCTTGGGCTTAGGTGTTCAGTCGCCGGGAGCGGAGGTGAGTAGTGGGCTGAGTATTCTCCCTGGGGTCTGCTAGGGCTTCCATGCGTGAGTCCTGTTTCCCACGTTGGCGGTCATGGGCACAGCCATGTTAGTCTGTATCACCTGACTAGTCTCTCCCAATGGTAGTCCTGCGGTCACTCAGCTGATCTTCTGATCAAATGACAAACTTCCTAAGGGTATTTAATCTGACTCCAGGAACAGGAAGCTGCTGTTCAACTTTGCTTTTCCAGTGACTGTGATTACTACCTGTTGCAGCTTTCCGTTCTTTCCTACCAGTACTATATCCTAGTATCTGGATTCTGTGATTTCTCCAGTGATTTCTTCTGTACTTGTCTGTGTACTAAACTCCAGTTAAGACTTCAGCACTAATCAGCATCTGGTTCTCCTGTATGTGCTGAAACTACACTACAACTTCAGCATTAAGCAGCATCCGTATGCCATTTTCCTTTGTCTATCCTGCATCTGGATCACCAGTGTGTGTACTCAGTACAACATCCGTATACCGACTCCTAGTGCCATACCCTCTTTTGTGCTTCTTCCTACTTTAGTTTCATCTACTTCTTACTCAGCACTAGGGCACCTAACACTTGATTGCTTATGCTCTGTTGCTTGTATGGGTGTTATGGTCGCTAATGTAGCAATATGTATTATTCATGTCCTTGTCCTGTATTGTATTGTTCTTTAAGTCGCTTGTCAGCAATTTGTTTATGTACTTTGTAAGGGCTACGGAACACTTGTGGTGCCATATAAATAAATTATAATAATAATAATTATCCTGTGTCTGGATCACAAGCATGTGTATGCAGTACAGCATCTGTATACTGACTCCTAGTGCCATTATCCTGTGTTTATCATGTGTCTGGATCACCTGTGTGTACTCCATACAGCATCCGTATACTGACTCCTAGTGCCATTCTCCTGTGTCTATCCTGCGTCTGGATCACCAGCGTGTACTCAGTACAGCATACGTATACTGACTCCAAGTGCCATTCTCCTGTTTCTAGCCTGCGTCTGGATCACCAGCATGTGTACTCAGTACAACATCTGTGTACTGACTCCTAGTGCCATTCTCTGTGTATACATTCCATATCATTACACTGCATATGCATATGCAGTCTCCTAGTCATCTTACTTATAGTGTCAGCTCCCGGCCCTCATCACTCCCAGTTACCTAACAAGAGGGACGCGACCTGCTCACTCGGTGCGGCAAAACCCAAATCCCAATAGGAGGGGTCACTGATGAAGACCACAAAGTGGGTTAAACTCTGGTTAGGTCTAGCCAACACCTGGATTTGACCTTTAAGGAGGACATTATTACTATCATCCCATCTGTTGCTTCCTAGCCACCCTAACTCCCCAGCTCCTAGTCCTCCAACTGAGGAATTCCTTATATCGTATCGTGACACCGTTCACCAGTACCACCGGTTCCAGTCTGTTCACCAGCTTTACCGTTCCCAACCCGGTCCCAGTGTTACACTTTACTGGTCCCAACCCAGTTTCAGTGTTACGCCTTACCAGTCCCAGACCGGTTCCAGTATTATACATTACACGCCCCAGCCCAGTTCCAGTATTATGCATTACCAGTACCAGCCCAGCCCAGCTCCAGTGTTGCGCATTACTGGCCCCAACCCAGTTCCTGAGTATCACATTACCAGTTCCTAGCACTACTGATCCTAAGCTGTTTCTAGACCAGTTTCAATTTGTTACTTCATCCATGCGCAGGAATTTCATCTAATCATCTAGTTTTCTGCACACAGCTCCTATTCCAGCTCCTGCCCTAGACCCCAGTCTAGGAACACAATCTAATCCAGATCTGATAACTAATTTTACCTACTATATTACTTTCAAATCTCATAATGTTGACACCTTTCAATCATCTCCCTTCCCATCTGTTTTCTGATATGTAAAGGGTGGAGAAATGGATACTTTGAGATAACTGATCTCTATTGGAGAGGTTCCAGATGGGGCACATCTGTAGGTCTAATTTAGCGTGATTCAAAGGGTGGTAATACAGTGCTCGTAGCCTTCATTTTAAAGTGACATTTTGCTGGCATGGGCATTGCATTCTGGGCCCATAGTCCATAGGCCCATAGCTGTGTGTCTTGCAGACAAAAAGACACTTTTCCATAAGAATAAATCTATTTTGCATCTAGATATTCTGCGATTACTAAATATTCGTAAAATATCCAGATGCAATCATAATCATATCAGCAGTTTGTTTGTAACTCTTGCTTGTTGTGTTTAGATAATATTCCATTTGGAGGCTACAATCAGACCCAATCAGTACCATGTTATTCAAAGGGCATTTGCTCTCCTTACATGCACCAGACCTTTTAAACTCGTAAGTCATAAAGTTGTTATGATGGCACCCATAGAAATATTGAATAATTGCCTATGGCAGAAAGAAGATGTCATAGGGCAGGAAGAATTTGGGATCGAGGGAGAGCAGATATTTGCTGGACATTATCCAGACTGCATAGTATGTTGTTGATTCCTTCTGAGAGCCTAGGGCTCTGAGATATAAAAACAAAATAACAAATATATCATTTTTCTGCTTTCACCCCTGAACTATGCTGACTTTTCCCAAGCAGTGTCGTAAATAGAGAGCTGGACCCCTACTGCCAACATCCGCAGACAGAGAGGATGTGGCATCTTGCTGGGAACCAGGTCTGACGTATTCTTCAGGCATATTATGTTGTGAATTCAGTTAACTAGTTATCTATTCCCACATCACAGACCTAGCATACTGTGTGAAAAGTACCCATTTCTGCACATTGATGTCATTACAGATCTTATAGAACATCTGTAACATATGATATATAATATAATTCAAAAGGGCAATTATCCAATTGAAGTAACTTTGCAGAGGTAGAGTGCACTTAAAGAGGCCAAAATGTATAATGTGATGTAAATACTCCAGGTGCACACTGCTGCAGGGGCCTAGTTATAGAGGATGAAAACAGTGTCATTTCAGCTTTTGATGCAATTACTGTAGATGCTAACTGCACCGAAAACGTATTTCACCTAGGGGTGTGCACCGGCCACTTTTCGTGTTTTGTGTTTTGGTTTTGGATCTGGATCTTTCTTCGTGTTTTGGATCTGGATTGGTTTTGCCAAAACCACCCTTCCGTGTTTTGGGTTCTGGGTTTTGTGTTTTGGATCTGTATTTTTTTGAAAAAAAGCATAAAAACAGCTAAAATCACAGAATTTGTAGGTTTTTCTGCTCCTATGCTATTATTAACCTCAATAACCTTAATTTCCACTCATTTCCAGTCTATTCTGAAAACCTCACACCTCACAATAGTGTTTTTATGTCCAAAAGGTTGCACCGAGGTAGCTGGATGACTATGCTAAGCGACACGAGTGGGCGGCACAAACACGTGACCCATCTAGGAGTGACACTGCAGTGGCAGACAGGATGGCAGTTAGAAAAACTAGGCCCCAAACTGTACATAATGCAAAGAAAAAAAGAGGTGCAAGATGGAATTGTCCTTGGGCCCTCCCACCCACCCTTATGTTGTATAAACAGGACATGCACACTTTAACAAATCAACCATTTCAGCGCCAGGGTCTGCCACACAACTGTGGCTGAAATGATTGGTTCGTTTGGGCCCCCACAAAACAAGCTGGCAATTAATGTGTCCCTGCACAAACTGGCTCTACGGAGGCAAGATGTCATCCTCATCCTCCTCATCCACCGATTCCTCACCCTCTTCAGTGTGTACATCCTCATCCTCACAAAGTATTAACTCGTCCCCACTTGAATCCACCACCACAGGTCCCTCTGTACCTTCTGGAGGCTGGTCTGCCTGGAAGAGCTGATAATTCATTTTGATGAACATCATCTTCTCCACATTCTGTGGAAGCAACCTCCTACGCCTTTCGCTGACAAGGTTCCCGGCTGCACTAAACACTCTTTCGGAGTACACACTGGAGGGGGGGCAACTCAGGTAAAATAGAGCCAGTTTGTACAGGGGCCTCCAAATTGCCTCTTTTTCCTGCCAGTACAGGTATGGACTGTCTGACATGCCTACTTGGATGCTGTCACCGATGTAATCCTCCACCATTCTGTCAATGGTGACAGTATCATATGCAGTGACAGTAGACATGTCAGAAATTGTTGCCAGGTCCTTCAGTCCGGACCAGATGTCCAAACTTGGTCCTGCCTGCCCTGCATCACCGCCAGCGGGTTGCTTAGGATACCTAAGTTTTTTCCTGGCAGCCCCAGTTGCGGGAGAAAATGAAGAAGGAGCCGTTGACGTGTCACGTTCCGCTTCAGCTGACAGTGTGTTCACCAGCAGGTCTTTGCACCTCTGCAGGCTTGTGTCGGCCGGAAAGAGAGACACCACATAGGCTTTAAACCTAGGATCGAGCACGGTGGCCAAAATGTAGTGGTCTGATTTCAACAGATTGACCACCCTGGAATCCTGGCAAAGCGAATGAAGGGCTTCATCCACAAGTCCCACATGCCGAGCGGAATCGCTCCGTCTTAGCTCCTCCTTCACTTTCTCCAGCTGCTTCTGCAAAAGCCTGATGAGGTGAATGACCTGACTCAAGCTGGCAGTGTCTGAACTGACTTCACGTGTGGCAAGTTCGAAGGGCTGAAGAACCTTGCACAACACGGAAATCATTCTCCACTGCGCTTGAGTCAGGTGCATACCCCCTCCTTTGCCTATGTCATAGGTGGATGTATAGGCTTGTATGGCCTTTTGCTGCTCCTCCATCCTCTGAAGCATATAGAGGGTTGAGTTCCACCGCGTCACAACCTCTTGCTTCAGGTGATGGCGGGGCAGGTTCAAGAGTGTTTGCTGGCGCTCCAGTCTTCGGCACGCAGTCGCTGAATGGCGAAAGTGGCCAGAAATTTTTCGGGCCACCCAAAGCGTCTCCTGCACGCCCCTGTCGCTTTTCAGAAAATTCTGCACCACCAAGTTTATTGTGTGAGCAAAACATGGGACGTGCTGGAATTTGCCCAGATGTAATGCCCGCACAATATTGGTGGCGTTGTCAGATATCACAAATCCCCAGGAGAGTCTAAGTGGGGTAAGCCACTGGGCGATGATTTCCCTCAGTTTCTCTAAGAGGTTGTCGGCGGTGTGCCTCTTACTGAAACCGGTGATACACAGCGTAGCCTGCCTTGTAACGAGCTGGCGTTTCTGAGATGCTGCTACTGGTGACGCTGCTGCTGTTGCTGCGTAAGGTGATACATCTACCCAGTGGGCTGTCACAGTCATATAGTCCTTAGTCTGCCCTGTTCCACTTGTCCACATGTCCGTGGTTAAGTGGACATTGTGTACAACGGCATTTTTCAGGACACTGAGGACACTTTTTCTGACGTTTCTGTACAGTCTCGGTATCGCCTGCCTAGTGAAGTGGAATCTAGACGGGATTTGGAACCGGGGACACACTACCTCCATCAATTGTCTAAATCCCACTGCACTAATGGCGGATACCGGACGCACGTCTAACACCAACATAGCAGTCAAGGCCTCAGTTATACGTTTTGCTTCAGGATGACTGCTGTCGTACTTCATCCTCCTCGCTAAGGACTGTTGGAGGGTCAATTGTTTAGTAAAAGTAGTGGTGTTCCTACTTCCTCTCTGGGATGATGAACGACTCCCAGCAGCAGCAACAGCAGCAGCGGCAGCAGTAGGCGTAGCAATGCAGGATCCTCCGGAGGAATCCCGGATAGGAGAGTCAGTCATGCCAGTGATATGGCCTGCAGGACTACTTCCGATCCTGACTAAGGAGGAAATTGACGAGGAGGGAGTTGACGGTGTGGTTTGCAGGCGCTTGGATACAACAGGACAACGGGATTTAGGTGTCCCTGGACTGCTTACGGTCTGAGCCAAAGTTTCTGAACTTGACGGTAACTTTTTATGAACGCGCTGCAGGTGCCGTATAAGGGAGGATGTTCCTAGGTGGTTGACGTCCCTACCCCTACTTATTTCACCTTTACATATGGTACATATGGCAAGACAGTTGTTGTCCGGATTTGGATAGAAATATTGCCAGACCAAAGAGGTGGAATGTTTGGTCTTCTGCCCAGGCATGACCGTGATGGGCTTTTTCATCCCACGGACAACAACTGTCTCCCCCGGAGCCTGATTTAAACAAACCACATCACCATCAGAATCCTCCTCGCCACCTTCCTCCTCAGCGCCAGCTACACCAGTATCCTCATCCTGTTGTACTTCAACAGTGACATCTTCAATTTGCATATCAGCAAGTGGACTGTGGGTGCTCCTTTCAGCACTTGCAGGGGGCGTGCAAATGGTGGAAAGAGCCACCTCTTCCCGTCCAGTGCTGGGAAGGTCAGGCATCGCAACCACCACCACACTTGGACTCTCCTTGGGGATTTGTGATATCTTCTTAGAAAGCACAGTTCTTCGCTGTGCTTTTGCCAGCTTAACTCTTTTGATTTTTTTAGTGGGAGGAGTGCTTCCATCGTCATGTGAAGCTGAACCACTAGTCATGAACATACTAGGGATCGACCTTAGCCGTTCCTTGCCACTCCGTGTCGTAAATGGCATATTGGCAAGTTTACGTTTCTCTTCAGCTGATTTAAATGTCTTTTTCAAGGTCATTTTCCTGAACTTTGCCATTTGGGATTGTATGTGCCCTCTACTATGACATTGGGCATCGGCCTTGGCAGACGACGTTGATGGCATGTTATCGTCTATGTCATGACTAGTGGCAGCAGCTTCAGCACTAGGAGGAAGTGGTTCTTGATCTTTCTCTATTTTATTTTTATCGGAGAAAGTTTGGTCCTCCATTTATGTTATATCGATTTGATATATACGTGCGGCTAAACACAGAAAATAATTTTTTTTTTGGTTTGGACTGGAGTGTACTTTGTGGGTTACAGCACCCTTTAACGGTCAAGCCAGCCGGCCCTTTACTTATGACACAGGCGCACTCTTGGCACTACTTTGTTGATGCACGTGCGGCTACTGCGCACACAATTCACAAACACAGAAAATAATTTTTTTTTGGTTTGGACTGGAGTGTACTTTCGGGGGTTACAGCACCCTTTAACGGTCAAGCCAGCCGGCCCTTTACTTATGACACAGGCGCACGCTTGGCACTACTTTGTTGATGCACGTGCGGCTACTGCGCACACAATTCACAAACACAGAAAATAATTTTTTTTTGGTTTGGACTGGAGTGTACTTTCGGGGGTTACAGCACCCTTAACGGTCAAGCCAGCCGGCTCTTTACTTATGACACAGGCGCACGCTTGGCACTACTTTGTTGATGCACGTGCGGCTACTGCGCACACAATTCACAAACACAGAAAATAATTTTTTTTTTGGTTTGTACTGGAGTGTACTTTCGGGGGTTACAGCACCCTTAACGGTCAAGCCAGCCGGCCCTTTACTTATGACACAGGCGCACGCTTGGCACTACTTTGTTGTTGCACGTGCGGCTACTGCGCACACAATTCACAAACACAGAAAATAATTTTTTTTTTGGTTTGGACTGGAGTGTACTTTCGGGGGTTACAGCACCCTTAACGGTCAAGCCAGCCGGCCCTTTACTTATGACACAGGCGCACGCTTGGCACTACTTTGTTGATGCACGTGCGGCTACTGCGCACACAATTCACAAACACAGAAAATAATTTTTTTTTTGGTTTGGACTGGAGTGTACTTTCGGGGGTTACAGCACCCTTAACGGTCAAGCCAGCCGGCCCTTTACTTATGACACAGGCGCACGCTTGGCACTACTTTGTTGATGCACGTGCGGCTACTGCGCACACAATTCACAAACACAGAAAATATATTATTTTTTTAGCACTTGGGGGGAGCACCCCTGATGGACAGAGCACCCCCTGGACAACACTACAGCACTCCTTTAGGACTGGGACACTGCACAGGACTTTGGAGTGGACACAGCCCCTATGGAGAACTGACTGCACAACACAGTCCAGCCAGCCCCTATGGACTTTGAAGTAGTGGACACAGCCCCTATTAACAACAGCAGCACAGCACAACACAGCCAGCCCCTATGGACTTTGAAGTAGTGGACAACAGCAGCACTACACTACACTACACTACACAGCCCTAACTCCCACCCTCCCTCTTCACTGTCCACAGCCGAGTGAGAAAATGGCGCCGACGTGTGTACCTTATATAGGATCCAAAACCCGCGAGACTCGGAAGGCGGGAAGATGACGTTTTGCCTCGATTTCAGATCCGAGTCAGGCGGGAAAAGTCGAGCCTGACTCGGATCGGACTCGGATCGGGGGGGCTCGGGGGGGTTCGGATTTCAGAAATCCGAACCCGCTCACCCCTAATTTCACCTATTTGATAATTATCAACAATGTCTTCAGAGACATCAAATCAGAGGAGTTATTGCACATCACTTGGAGAGCATTTGGACTGAGGACATTTGCATTTTCACCAAGGTATTAGGTGTGTTTATTTTGGAGACTGGTCCGGACTGTCTTGGGTATTACACACCTTTATGACAACTATACCTGGAAGTTTTTGTGAATTGTCCCTTATTTTGGATGTCTTTCTATAAGATTGGCGTTTTACCTTTTTAATTTTGTATATTTGAATAAACATTTGTCAAGTGAACAAACTTTTTGGAGTTTTTGAATTGGACCAAAAGAAACCTTGATATGTTGGTGTCACACCTATTTTGAAGTGAGTTGTGGTACCTGATCATTTTGAGAAAGAAACCTTTATATGATTGACCCCACTCTATTTTATGTGAGTAGGGTACGTGTAAATTTTATTCGCTGTATGTTGTGCCATATCGGTTGGAATCTGTGTATAAAGAAACCATTACATGTTTCAAACCATACTCAATTTAAGTGAGTATGGTACGTAATTATACCTTCAAATTGAGAAGAAAAGATTGACTCTCTATAGAACTGTTTTTTCAGAGAATTACACCTTTATAAGCATCTTAACGATTCTACACATATGTGTTTTTGTTGTTTTCTTTTTCGTTCTATATACTGAATATTCGAAGAGGATTTTTGTGAAGAAAGTGACAAGCTACATAAGGACCTTTATAATAAGTATATATAGGAAGCGCTCCTGAGACACTATCTATAAACTGTAAAAATGATCAGCAGATTTCTGCATAAACAGACTTTTCCACAGTGGTTTACAGTCAGGAACTTGCTGAACGGAAATTATTTTCCATTGTATTTTTGGAAATTTTAACCAATGGCATAATTGTATCTCTTCCGTCAATCCTTCACTCATAGCAATTTCCCATAGAAAGTGATCTCAAACACCTGACCAGGTAAAATAATGATGGAAAAATATTGGGCTAAAGGTAATTGGTGAAGTATATCCGAAGATCAGGTTTTATGCAGTATTTTGACAAAACCCTGCAATAAATATGGCCAGTGTTTTCTAATTACACTTTAACACACTATTAATATTAGTCAATTGATTGACTACAGTAATCAATCACCACTTTGATCTTTAATAAATAGACCCCAAAATCCTTTACAAATGATGGGAGCCACAGTTATTTGAACACACATGGAAGAGAAGCCTGTGGACTGTGGCGGCCCACTTAGGTGAGCATGATTTGCCCTAATGATCGGTAAGTGTCCTCCTTTCTATCAGTATGTCAGGACTGCAAGTCTAGTACTGTCTGCTGCCTTGTTTGTGGTTTATCATATTTAATAGATTTTGGGGTACAAGCAGAACTTTATTATTTAGGAATTATATTTTAGAAATGGTCTAAATACCTGGTTTGTTGCTAGTGCAACAAATCTTATTGAATAACCTGTATTACACAAACTCACCAATACACCCATTGGCTCTAATTCAAATACTGTAATGAGCAGCTATGCACATCACCACTTATTACAGTACACCAACATCAGATGTTCCTGTGCACCTCTATGAGATGTAAGAAAATATATGCTGTAATGGTGGTGGTTGCTAGGTGCCGGAGAAATGGTCGGAATGCGGCTATTTGCTCTATTGAGATGAGTAGGACTCTGCTCTCTATTGCCTAATTCATATGTAGAGTTATTATGTGTCGCAATTCAGACATTAATGCCATGATATTTGTCAGACTTGCATCTCCTATAATGTATTTAAGAACAGAGAGTTATATTCTATGGGGTAAATTCTATATGTTGTGTTCCCTTGTGGTGTGAGTCTGTTCTTTCCGGACTTGCTATATTTTGTTTGCAGCCCTAGTCTGGGGAGAAATCAAACCGTGAATGGTTGCGGTGCCATTGCCGGCATTTCTACGCAACTCTCCCCCTGCACCTAATAGGATTGAACCCCATAAATGGATTTAATGTGAGCCTAAAAGGATGCAATCGGAGTCAAAAAGAAATATTCATATATAACTTAATTCCTTTTGATTCACACCAAATTTATAGACATTTGGCATATAAGTTTGGTGCCAGACTTGCTGCACATTTAAAAATGGCTTTAGTAAGAACTATAAACTTACTTGGCAATAATGAGATAACTCAACACCAAAAACTGTCATTCTGAAATACAATGACTTACCAAAACAGGCCACCAAATTCTAATACCATAGCATGCCAACTTGTCTGTCATTGGTATGCCCAATTTCTTTATTTAGTATAGATATGAATTCTAGTTAACATCACCCTCAAAACATTTCTGGTCATTATCAATGGCACCAACTGAACAATCCAGTTCATTTGCAATTTTAATTGCCATAGTTGTCTTAAATTTCCAGTGATTAATGACTGGCCAATCAATGATAACAGACAGACACTAATAAGGCAGTCATGGACCCAATACCGACATCTCCCTTCTCACTCGGTACTATGGTAGTAATGACAGTGTGGTAATAATTGTTCAAAATAAACCATACAGCTACAGCAACGCCTTTCTTTAGATGCAGGGCAGTAACCATTTTCGTGCAGCCAGTAGCTCTTATTGGAATTAAATCTTAAAAGTTCTTCAGAAAGAGTTTGACAAGCCCTGAAGTGTGGAGTGAGATAAGTAAACAGATCAAGGTTTGGCCTTTAGCAAAGCTGATCACAGAAAGAAGTGATGTGTGAGACAAATGTGAGCAGGCAAGTCAGTGCAGATGGGGTATAGGAATGGAATGCTGTGTAAAAAGGGACAGGGCCTCGTACCTCTGAGCGGAATCCTATATCAACCACTGTTAAAAACTAATCAGAGACGTTTATTACAGATATCTTCTGGTGGAAACTTTAACTCTTTCATCAAACATGTCACTTCTAATTTTTGATAATTGCAAAGCAATTTTAGGGGCCAATTCAATTAGAAGAGAGGCTGTGAAAGCGAGTTTGTTTCCTTAAACTTGCATGCATTGCGCGAATGCGCGCACCCGAGAAATGTGAGATCCAATTAGAAATGCCAGTTTGCGCTACTCGCGGCGAGTTTGCCTGGCTCATCTACAAAAAGCAACCCCAAATAAGTGACAACTGACATAGCAGGACCGTATAGAGTACTGTTAGTGGCCAAGGAAAGTACTGGAAGTTCTTAAAAGGTACCAAACAGCTGAATAGTTGAAAAACTATAGCAAGCGTTTTTCAGCAAATGACAGTCTTCACAGCCTTTTGGGGTACAGGAAAATGTTTGTATAGTAATTTTTCAGCTTGTAAAATGTTGGAATAAACACTTTCTCATCTGCAAGTTAAAAAAACCCTCTCCCATCAATACAGCACCCCCACATATCTGTCCCAAATCATTTACACCTCCACATACCAGTCCCACATCATTTCCATCTCCACATACCTGTCCCACATCATATACACCCACTGGCGTCACTAGGGGGTGCGGAGAGTGCAGGCCGCTCTGGGTCACACCAAAATAGCAGAGCTACCCCAGCGGATTGTGAGACTGTGGGCTGCCCTAGCAGCTGCAGGAGCGCTGGGTAAGCCCACTGTTTGCTGAGAATGGAGGGTGGTAACACCCACAAAATCGGCACACAAAGGGGGTGTGGCTTTGCAAAGTGATGCCACGCCCCTTTCACTAAGTCACACCCCCATTTCACTCGGAAAACCTACGATCAGCCAGATGCCGCACCAGGTGTCACCCAGGTAAGTGACGTCTCTGTATACACCTCCACATACAGTCCCACATCATTTACATCTCCACATACCAGTCCCACATCATTTACATCTCCACATACCAGTCCCACATCATTTACATCTCCACATACCAGTCCCACATCATTTACACCTCCACATAACTGTCCCACATCATATACACCTCCATACCTGCCCAACATCATTTACACCTCCACATACCTGTCCGACATAATTTACACCTCCACATACTTGTCCCACATCATTTACACCTCCACGTACCTGTCCCATATCATTTACATATCCACATACCTGTCCTACATCATTTAACCCATTATTGAGTTTTTTTTAGAGAAAGTCACCTTAAAAATGACATGTCTTTATTGGCCAAATTATGCTATTTAATCCCCTCCAAGTGTATGATTATTCATTGGGAGGGGTGTAACAGAGGTACTGCACTGTGCTCTGACCCTGGGCCAGCTCTTGGGGTGTTCGACCAGTATGGTCGAACAGGAGTGCCACCCCATAGGGGGCGCACCCCTCCCCAACATCCCGATTTCAGCGGGACAGCACTTCGGGTGGTCTGGTCGGGAGGTTGGGTACCCCAGCTGTGCGGCAGTGCTGGACCCCCGAGTCTGAATGGATGCTGTGTGCATGCGCGCGGCATCCATTCAATGCCGGGAGAGGGCTGGGGGAAGCCCAGCTAGTGGCGAAGTGCTGGGCTCCCCCCAGCCTGACATTACACGGGAGGCTTGCCATGCGGGCACCCCCCTCAAATAACGTCATTTAGGAAGCATGGCCTATTGTAATTAGGCCACTCCCCCATTTGCGGCCTGTGCCTCTGGGTTGTCACAAGCAGCTGGACGTTGAATTGCGCACTCTGGACATTGAGTGCAGATTGTGCCACCTGGATGACACAAACGGCAGAGCGTGTATATGCAGACCATGCTGCCTAGATGACACAAACAGCAGGTAGTAGATATGCGGCCCGTGCACCTAGATGACACAAACGGCAGGTAACAAAAGCAGACAGGAGAACTGGGTACTCAACTGGATAACAGGAGATAACACCAAAATCGTAAACACGTTAAACACTATATAAACACTATATATATCCTGTATCGGAGCAGCGTCCGCACCAGAAGGAAATAGCCGCAGGAACCAATCCAGAACAGAGCAGAGATGATGGACCGTTGATGGGTGGAATTCTGCGAACGGTCCCTCGGCGTTTGCAATAGAGCGTCTTGTGACAGGGTGTGCACAAACATCTTACTAGACATTATAATGTGATGGTCAGGAGGGTGCACAAACATCTTACTAGACATTATAATGTGATGGTCAGGAGGGTGCACAAACATCTTACTAGACATTATAATGTGATGGTCAGGAGGGTGCACAAACATCTTACTAGACATTATAATGTGATGGTCAGGAGGGCGCACAAACATCTTACTAGACATTATAATCTGATGGTCAGGAGGGTGCACAAACATCTTACTTTTTTAATCCTACTTTCAGACACGGGAACAAACAAATTAAAGCACAGCTCATAAACATGACAGCATTTTTCATCAACTTATAAAATTAATGAGGAATTACACAATGCACGCTCTATACTTACAAAGGGCATGCTGATGTCTACATATCATTAAGTTGATAAATAACCAGCTCGCATGTTTAAATATAATTAAGCAGTAACTGATCACCAAGGGCTCTATTTGCTGAAGTATAAAACTGCTCTCCTTGTGCATTGTACCTGGAGAAAGCAACGTTTTTCATTTCTCCCTGTCTAGTAAATGCATCCGAATACTTGAATAAGTTTGAGGATAGATAAGCACCCTGTTTGATATGTAATTTTGTTAGGTAAGTTAAGGGTTAAAAGCTGGAGGGGGGTGCGGTTAGTTATTGGTCATTTGAGGAGTATAAGCCTATGGTAGGATTTCTGGGAGGGCTTAGAGGTCCCATATAAATAGTCTGGGGAAGGGAGCCATCTTCCTCTTTCCAGTTTATTCAACCAGGCTGGCTAAGTGTCATTTATATATTATATTTAATCTGCCTGTCTTTCCCTTGCCCATCTGCATTTTACACCTCATTTATCTACCCTTTTCTTACACCCTCTCTAGCTCCTGTCAGTATTTCTTTTATTGTTTATCTATTTTGCTTCCTTTTAGACTCTGTTCCACATTTTCCTCCTCCCTCCCCTGCTTTTGTGTTCATCCATCCCCTGTCCCCTGCCAGTATCTTCTCAGCCATGCCCAGCCGTTCAGCCGCCCCCCACCCCCCGCCCGCCGCCTTATGGAAGCTCCCAGGCCTCTCGCCCTGCGGCCCCCTCGTCCCCTTCCAGTACCCCCCTCAGTTACTCTCAGGCCCCGCCGTTCAGCCAACGCCCTCCCCCCCGCCGCCTCTCACCACAGTGGCTTCCTTTTAGCGGGGCGCGCCCTGCTATAGGCCGCGACCACGCGCCTGTCTGCGCTCCCGCACATGGCCCAGATCATGGCCGTCTGGCTCTCTGGCGGCGCCGCGAGTAGCTCAGGTGGCCACAGCCCCCCGTCCCAGCACCGCAGATCACGGCCAGCCCGCTCCCTGCGCCGGCGGTTGGCCCCGGCAACAGGGTCACGGCAGCCATTTTATATATTTTCGGCCTACGCAGGGAGCCCTGCTTGGTCCTGTTCCCCCCTTCATCTGCCCCCTCTGCTCCAGGAGCAGGGCCCCCCCCAGCACTCCCCGCTGTTCTTTAGTAACAGGGTTTTCCAAGGCCCCAGGTGCCCCACCCAGCAATCTTTCCCCTGTTGTTTGCTGGCACCCAGGGGCGGGAGTTATACCCCTCCGCCCCGTTTCTGGCTCAGCAGTAGGACAGGTCCCCATATTTATACACCACCACACTACACGCAGAATGCCCTTGAAATATACTGCCCCTTACCATCCTGCCCCTTCCGTGTACCATCGTGTACCGTGTACCCCCTGCTGCAACTCCAGACCCTAACCCCCTTTTACAAGGTTTTTGCACCTTCCTATCAGGTTTTTTCACCCCTTTTCCCTGCCTCATGCCCCCGCACCTGCATATTCCCAAACTACACATATGCTGCAACCCCCCCTTCTGTCCCCCCTGCCTTCCCCGCAATCTGCCCACGCCCCCCACTGCCACCCATTGCCCCCCCTGTCCCCCATTCCGCAGGCACAGTTGCTGTGCGGTCCAATTCACCAGTTACTGTTTCAAGCCCCCAGGTAGGAGTTTCTGATCTTTCCAGTCGCGTTATCGAGGTCCAGCAGATGGATGATGCAGTGGTATCAGCGAGTCAAATTGTGGTGGGCGCACCATGCAGCGAGGGACAGTTGGCGAACGCTCAGGAGGAAATGTCTGGTCCTTCGGCGGCAATTTCTGGTGAGCATGGTTTTTCTACATTTCGCAGCGCACATTTATCTTCCACTGATTCTAGCGATTCATCGAGTTCATCTGATAGGCCGCGCAATCTCAAGCGTTACTTTGCGCAAAAAAATAAAATAAATAAATAATAATAATAATAAATAAATAAATAAAAATTAAGGCAAAGCGGGGGAGCCATAAGAGGTCTAACACAGTGTCGGCAACTAAGGTGCCGGATGCATCGGGAGATTAGGTTCACTGCGCGAATATGGCTATCCTTAAGGGTTTAAGTTCTAAATTTAGGGAGCAGATCAAGAAGAGTAAATTTGTGCATATGTTTGCGGTTGCGGATTACGCAAGTAGGTCTTTGGATCGGACTTAGTCAGCTGGGGTAGTTGCGTAGGCGACATGTCGTTCTTACCAGAATTCGGTGGCGCGTGTATATGTTTTTGCGGCACGCCCCTTAAATCCAGGCCTGGGGAGTATTATGAATGTGCTAAAATACATGCACATGGTACACGGCTTAAACTAGTCAGCTAAAGGTACTGCTTGGCGGCAATACGACGCATTTAGGACACAGCAGGAGGGGGTGGCAGTATTTGAATTCGGTTTCAAGGACGTCGAGGTTTGGCTTGCAGTCAATCAACTGCCTAACGCGCCTGCAGATTCCTCGGCTGGTCTGAAGCAGCCTTTTCTGATCCGCCCTGGATCTGCGGGCATCAGTTGCGTGCCGTGCTGCGCGTGTAATAACACGCAGCATCATGAGGGGCAGGCTGTGGATATTGGCATATCTGCATGCTCTGCGGGAGTGGTCACCCAGCCAAGATGTGCAAGGGGTCTGCGGCGCAGGAACAGGTTGAGGAGAATAGGGCAACGAGCATCGCGGAGGTGTTCAATGAAGCGCAGTTTCTGAGTAATTTGGGGGTTTTGAGGAGTTGGTTGGGTCGTTATCCCCTTGGGGAGGAAGCAGCCTTTTTTTGGGGGGGCAAGGTTTTGGCGTGGGTTGGTGTTTACCTTTGACATGGGCGATATCTGGGTTTTCTAGGAAGATTCTGAAATCAGCGCATGTCCATCTGGAAGTCGTTAGGTGTACGGTGGAGGCGAAAGCCAGGTTAGGGCGCATGTGCGGCCACCTTTTTGCATCCCCCCCCTTTTCTGAAAGTTTAGGTGCACCGCCTTTAAGGTCGCACCGTAGAGGGAACCGAGTAGATTTGGGCTGATACAGCATCTCTCTTGCCCAGATAGAAGGGTTGGGCTCCCACGCATGATGCCCATCAGATTGTCGTGTCGTTTGCCAATCTGTTTATAAAAAAAAAAAAAAAACGCCCTGGAGATAGTACAAGGTTTCGGGGGAAGGGCTCTACTAGCTAAGGCGGATATAGAATCCGCTTTACGGCTGTTGCCCATTCACCCCTAGTCCTTTAGATGTGTGGGAATTAAAGTAGTAGAGCTCTATTACATATACTGATGTCTGTCGATGGGCTGTTTCATTTCGTATACTTTTCGAGGGTTTAGTTACTTTTTTGCTTGCCGGCCTTGTTCGTCGTTAGTAAGGTCTACTTATGCGCATATATTACTTGGATGTAGAACCCGATACCTCGATAGGGTTATGCCACTTGTCTATGGAGAGGGCGTGGCATTTCGGGGGAGTTGCTAGAAGCGTTCATTTCGGTAAAGAAGGTTTAGTTAATGTAGTTGCAATCGCTATTGGGTCCCCTCAGTTTCGCGTTTAGAGTCATACCTAGGAGTTGTTGTTTTTTTTTTCAGCAGATGGCTAGGAGGAACCTCAGCGGGGGTTAGGAAGCCTCATAACCTCATTCTGCATCTCTTTGGAGCTGAGTGAGGTTCTGCGTTTTTGGTTGGTTGTTTATGTGCGAATTCAATGGCGTAAAGATATGGCCTCCGGCATCTGTAGCCAATTCGAACTTCAACTGTTTACAGATGTGTCCGGTTCCTTAAGTTTTGGTGCATTTTGTAAGGGTGTGGTGCATGGAGCCCGGGCCGGTTACTTATGGGTTTCAGGGCCTAAACAAGAACATCCTTCTTTTAGTGAGTGTTCCCAATGGTAGGTAGCTGTAGGAGAGCAAGATTTGCAATAGGCGAATTCCCTTTTGGATAACTTAAGCGTGGTGTAGGTCGGTGCTAATCAGGGACGGACTTAGATCCGGCCTTATGGTTGTTGATGTATTTTACACTGCTAAGTGGGTAAGGAATATTGAATTTAGGGCATGGCAGGTTTCAGGCGCTGCAAACGGTATGGCGGACGCCTAAAATCTTTTTCAGTGGGACAGGTTCATTTTATCGTGCCTCCTGTTTAAATGGTTTAACCTTCCCTTTCCATGCCCGGCATTTCATTGGGCTGGCATCAAGGACCTCACACTGAAGTCATTGACGCCTAGTACATTAAAGACCTACACGGCGGTTTGGTACGATGGGCAGGGTCTTAGCTTCCAAGAGCGGGTGAGGTAGGTCGATTGATGATTATATAGCAGAGTTTGTCTGGGGCATGCCACGAAAGGGGTCATTCCAAGGCGGTTTGTCTTCAGCATTATCAAGTATCTCTAAATTTTTCCAGGCACGCCGTGGGCGGATCTGGCCAATTACATTATACTAAGCATGGGCAAGCTAGTTGCTGCTAATAAGCTTTATGCGCTAGCAGGTTTAAGGTTTAATAAGGTGGTTATTAAGCAGGTATTGATCTTATGCTAATTACATAGGTTTAAGACAAATTAGCTGGCCAGGGGGCGTTGCATTTCTATTCAGGCGCTTGCATATCTCGTGAATTTGTCCAGTTGCTCAGGCAGGGTGCTTTAATAATGTTCGCCCTCCAGGTGGCGGGCACTGGTTTATCCTTGCTAATCTAACCCCCTTTGTCCAGGTGGCAGTTTATGAGGGTGTTTCAGAATTATCTTATTGCTTTAGGTATAGCTACGGAGCTTTGCAGGACTCATTAATTTAGTTAGGGGCAGCAGCTTGCGCAGCGTGGACAGGTGTTTCAGTCGACTTATTAAAAACAGTTAGGGTGGTGAGGTCGTATTTAAAGGAGGATAAGTTGCACTAGGTAGTTGCGCTCCTTGCGAGTTTGTTGGGAAACCTAGGGGCCTTATGCCTACTGCCGCTAGGGATTCTGAAAGGATTTTCAGCTTTTGCCCTCAAAGAGGTTTTGCTGTTTTTCATCTTCAGATGGGTCACCCAACTATTTTGTTTCCCTTTCCTTGGGGTTAAATTGTTGTTGTTATTATTACATACCAATTTCTGTCTGTATTAAATTCCAATATCTGTCTGTATAAATGCCAATTTATGTCTACGTGAACTCTCGGACAGGTTTGTCCGGGAATGCTAATTGTCGGGTGTGGGTAAATTCCTATTTTTACTGGGCTAGCCAGCACCCCTTGGATTTGCAGGTCCAATTTTTTGTTGTGAGTGGGTAAGTTGCAATTGTTAGGATTACGAGAAATGCATTGGAAGCGCCTGCTAGATGCCCTATGGGCAGCAGACGAGACGTTTGGGGCCCCACTTGGGAGGCAATGATTTGGGCGCATGCATGGGTATTGAGCGGATATGGTCATTGCACACTTGTCATTTAGCGTTGGCGGACGCGTCATGCAATACCCAAGTTTTTTACGTTACAGGGCGGAGAGCTTTCATAGACCCAATGGGGCTAAACTCCTGGGCGCGGGGCTAGTGTAGTTGATCAGGGACCTCTGCAGTTTCCCTTTATTTTCAGGAAGGTCACAGTTTGGTGGCGGGCCTGGTTCTGCGAACCGGGCTTTGGCGGGAAGCAGTGCTCACGGGCGGCCTATTATTAGCGCAGGAGTGCCTGTGGTAGCATCTTTCCTTTGAGAGCGGCCAGTTTGTCACCGCCTAAAGGGGGGACATGGTCTTTGTTCCAAGGGAGGGGCCAATGCTGTGCCAATTAGGGGAGGATGGTACTGCCCCAGGTCAGTCTGCGCAGGGCGGGGATCCGCCCCTATTATTTAGTATTGGTATCCATCGGGCTGTGGCCTTGGAGCACTGCTTTCTTCTTGCCACCTATTCTAAAATTTCAATTTGATCAATAAATTCTGGCTGTGACCTCTTTTAATTCCATACATGTGTCAGTGTGTTTATTCCTAGGTTTAGGATTAAGTTAAATTAACAAAAGGGAATAATAAAACAAATGGGTGACTTAACTGAAAAAATGCAGAGAAATAACAGATTTATCTACCATTTCATTTCAGTTGTCATATTCCTGCAGTTCCCATAGGTAGAATATTCCTGCAGTCCCCATAGGTAGAATATTCCTGCAGTCCCCATAGGTAGAATATTCCTGCAGTCCCCATAGGTAGAATATTCCTGCAGTCCCCATAGGTAGAATATTCCTGCAGTCCCCATAGGTAGAATATTCCTGCGGTCCCCATAGGTAGAATATTCCTGCGGTCCCCATAGGTAGAATATTCCTGCGGTCCCCATAGGTAGAATATTCCTGCGGTCCCCATAGGTAGAATATTCCTGCGGTCCCCATAGGTAGAATATTCCTGCGGTCCCCATAGGTAGAATATTCCTGCGGTCCCCATAGGTAGAATATTCCTGCGGTCCCCATAGGTAGAATATTCCTGCGGTCCCCATAGGTAGAATATTCCTGCGGTCCCCATAGGTAGAATATTCCTGCGGTCCCCATAGGTAGAATATTCCTGCGGTCCCCATAGGTAGAATATTCCTGCGGTCCCCATAGGTAGAATATTCCTGCAGTCCCCATAGGTAGAATAATCCTGCAGTCCCCATAGGTAGAATATTCCTGCAGTCCCCATAGGTAGAAATAGGGGCTGTGCAGGATCGATATTTATAAAGATGAGAGAGACTTAGTCTCTCTCATCTTTTGATCAAAATAGAACACCATCTCTGGTTGGTGGTTTGTGTGCCTTACCAGCTTCCCCGGAACTTCGCAGTAGTAAGGTCCGTTACTACGCATATACAGCCTTACAGTTTACACACACACTTGAAACCGCCTTATTGGGCTCTTGCGCATGTGTGAGTAGGAAAGACCATGCATGCACAGTCCGAAACCGGCTAGACTGTCTAGTACACATGCATGGGAATTGGTATGAAATATCGTCAGCCGCATGGCCGGCGGTTCGATTCCCGTCAGCGGCAGCCCGACAGCGCTGGAAATCCCGATCGTGGATAGGTAAGTATCCACTAACCTAACCCCCCTAACCCTCCTTAGGGGTGCCTAACCCTAACTTCCCCCCCAAGTGCCTAACCCTAATCCCCCCTCTAAGTGCCTAACCCTAACCACCCCCTTCCCCGCTGCCTAAACCTAAGTCCCCCGGGGGGGTGCCTAACCCTAAGTCCCCCCCGGGGGTGCCTAACCCTAACCCTCCCTCCCCCTAGCCTAACCCTAACCCTCCCGGGGGTGTGCCTAACCCTAAGTCCCCCCCGGGAGCCCTAAACCTAACCCTCCCCCCCCGCGGCTGTCCGCTCGCGGCGCCTGGCATCAGTACGATCGTCATGCCGGGCGCCGGTCTCCCAGCATCGGGGAAATGCGGGCGTCTATATCTAGACGCCCGGCATTTCACCCATGCCGGGATAAGACAGTCGGGAAGCCGGCTGCCGGTATTTAGGCAGTTGACTTCCCGATTGCCTCCCCATGCATGGCCTTACCGGTTCACAACATTATGCTGATGCCGGGCTGCCGATACTCACTCTCTGGAAAGATGGGTTTATGCAAAAACCCTATGACGGGTGCTGTTTTACTAAATACAGCACAAATAGTGATGCAAAAAGAGGCAAACTAAATGGAGCCCCAACGGTCTTATTTCATTAAACTATAGAATTCCGAAATGTATACCGGAAAGTTACGGTCAAACAGATGTGTCCTCATACATTATTGCTGACGTTGCACCAAACAGACCCTCTCGGCATGTCAGGTCCCATCTTTTTTTTGCAGGGAATTGGTCTTAGACGCAATGCGATGTGACTAGGATACACCAGGAAACTGCGCTAATTAATTGGATGTGCAACGCTTGTATATCGGAATCTATATACAAACCGCGAAGTGGTACGATGCAGCGGCCGCAGCTTTTCTTTTCACACCCAGTTCTGTTGTACTTCATTTACAGTCACACACAGATACACAAGTGTAGCATATCAAACAGGGCCGTAGCTAGGGTGGTGCGGTCGGTGCCTCCGCACAGAGCGCAACATTGCTGAGGGCGGAACACTGACCGCCCACCATCTCATATATAATAGTGTTCTTTCACTTTCTTTAATCCAGCATCGGGCGGCCGCTGCTGCATGTCTGCGGCGCCCAGCACAGAGGAGGGAGACAGCCGCAGCCTCCCCGCCTCCTTCTGACGTCCTGTGAGTTGTTACAAGAGGAGAGGAATCTCTAGAGCTCCATCTTCCCTACCTCTAGTCACTGCCTTTCAGTGCACGCACGGACTAATGATGTCATGCCGTGCATGCTCTTTTGTGTGCCTGCGGCTGCATGTGAAGGAGAGGGGAGGAGACTGAGAAGAGCCGAGGAGGAGCAAAAGCACAGGATATATATATATATATATATATATATATATATATATATACATTTTGCAAGTGATTTTTGTTAAATAGGCAGTCAGAGTGAGGGGGGGGGGGGACACCAATGAACTTTCTCGCACAGGGAACTAAAATGTCTACCTACGGCTCTGATATCAAATCATATCTTAGTGCTTTCTAGTCCCATTGCATTGCCACTAAGAAGCATTTCGGTAACAACTAAATTGAAACCCAGCAAAATGTTTGTGACGCCCATCACCAATCCCAGTGCTTATTATTACCACTCTAATAGCTTTGTTATCACCATCTCAATATGTCACAGGTCCTGATGTGAGCAGAAGTGTCTATGTTCCCTGCAGGCAGGTGAATCTGGTGCACCCACATTGACGAATTCGCTGGAACGACATCACTCTCCCAGCAGTAGCCAAGAGCATGTGCAGAGGAAGGGAAGTCCCACGTTTGTTTGAAACTTTCCTTAACTAGTCAGGGGCAATTTAGTGGAGGAAGCACTTACTGAGTACAGGAAGAGGTCACAACAAGGAAGAGGTTCTGCATCAATCGAGGCTTCAGTGATCTCAGATAATGATCCCTGAGGCGCAGCTACTTTGATTCTTTGTAGGTCTAGACTAAAGAATATTGGACTTTGGTGTAATGCAAACAAAAATAAAAAATGGCTCGGGTCACTCAGAATGATTCCCCACCTTTTTACACAGAAAAGTGGTTAGTCAATGGTGACCAAGCCACAAATTATGCTGGGTAGTATACTTCCTCTTTCAACAAAGCAATGCAAAAACACAAAGGGGGAGATGTATCAAGCTTTGGAGAGAGATAAAGTTAAAAAGTTGCTCAAAAGCAACCAATCAGCTTCTAGCTGTCATTTATCTAGTAGTGTTTGAAATGAGTTAGAAGCTGATAGGTTGCATTGGGCTACTTTCCTACTTGATCACTCTCCAAAGGCTTGATACGTTTCCTCCAAAGTCTTTGGAAAAGGTGCATTAAAGGCAAAGCCGACCTTTCAATTACTCCCCATACACCCTTCTTATTTTTATTTGCTATGTTGCAAATTTAAAAGAAGTTACTTGGACTGTGTTTTATCCTGCATATTGTTTTGTGTTCAGCTCAGAGTTGCCTATCCTCCCGCATTTTGCGGAAGCCTCCCAAATTAATATAGTGCAGATAAGAAACAATTCTTGCTTGCTCTCTATATATAGGTGTGAGCAAAGATAAGCAATGTTTTATCTATATACTATACAATATATAGAATAATTACATTATTGTGTAATATATAATACATCATGTGAGGCTCCGGCAAGAGCTCGTGGCTAATTGAATCTGACCCATATTGTTGAGGCTAAAAAATAAATGTGTGCCATACAGATATACAGCTATTCACGTAATCAGGGAATATTTTGCAGGAAAATGCAGAGGGATGATCCTCTGAGTGGGTACATGCAGGCTTGACTCACAATGTAGATATTTTAGAGCCTTATGAAGTCTTAGGGCCCTATTTACTACAGTCCGGTTGTAGTGTGATATTTTTGCCTAAATTTGCATTAAAAATCCCTTGCAGATGCAGAGCTTGCGATAAATTTCTGTCCCTGCAAATCCCATCCACAATCTTTTGACTGTACCCCCCGACCACCCCCCCCCCCCTCTTACTTTCTCTCACCCTCGGTGCTCCGGTGAGGTCTTCTGGGGCTCCGGTCAGCTGGTCTTCCATCCTGCACTGTGACCCGGTAAGTTGTTATATGCAGCAAATAACCAGGGTTACAGTGCCGGAGCTGACCAGTGTAACAGTGCAGGAGCCAGGAGACCAGCTGACTGGTGCCCCGGAGGACATCACTGGTAAGTGGGTTGTTTTTTTTCTTTTTTTTCTTTGTTTTTTGTTGCAGTGATCAGCTTGTGGTCTGTTTAGACCACACAGTTGATCACTGGGGCCTGGTTCTGCTCTGCCTGTTATAGCAGAGAAGGAGTAGGGGAACCGGGGGAAACCATGGATAACGCCATCTCCGGGTGGTGTTATTACAGGGCTTCCCCCGGTATTTTTTCACATTTTATTTTTAGTAACTTTGGCCAGATCACATTTCCCATTAAAATTATGGGAAATGCGAGCTGCTTATTGAAAATATGTGATAATTAGGGTTTGGAGTAGAAATCTACTCCAATTGCCCTTTAGTAAATTTATGTGAAACTAAAATAATGTGAAAAGGGTGTGAACACAACCTTTTTTCACTTTATTTTAGTAAAAATAATATTAATAAATAGAGGCCTTAGTATCAATAGAGAAATGGGAAAAGGAGTTAAAGAACAGGCTTGTAGTATTCAGGTCTGATAATGCGGTGGTGGTGTATACATGCAGTCACCTAGAGCATGTCTAGTAGTGGCAATATAGCGATTGTTAGTGGTAAGACGTCTGAAGCAAAACTTTAGGGTAGGAACCAGGCATATCCCAAGGGTCAATGAGCTAGCATATGTAGGTTTCATTGTCCTGAATTTTGCAGCATGGCTGCAAACTGCACAGTCTCCTGGTGAGTCAGCGCAGTCTCCTGGTGCATCCTAGTCACATCGTATTGCCTTTAAGACGCATTCTCGGCAAAAAAAGCCGGGACCTGATATGCGGAGAGGGGCTGTTTGGCGTGTCTGCAGCAAAGATGTATGAGGACACATCTGGATGACCTTAACTTTCCTGTATACATTTAGGACTTCTATAGTTTGATAAAAGTCAGTTGCAGAACCACATACATATCCTTCTCACTTTTGGGAGTTAGCGACCATAGCAGTGTACTACTCAGCTCAGAATACTTGGGCAGCTTTCTGCAAGCCGGGACACATGTATCAGATCTGATAGGTCAAAAGATATACATTTCTGAGCCTGCAGAATGTCAGACTAAATAAAGCAGGGGTGGAAGCTACAGACTTCAGCACTCATTCCTTCCAACAGGTGCTGCCACTGAAACAGTGCACCAGGCATGGGTAATGCTGCAGCTAGAAGCATAGGAAGATGAAGGTCAAAAAGGTACAGGCTTTAAGTATGGCCTGAAGGCAAAGTGAGAAAATATAGCTGTTAATTCAAAATAAATAAGAGAGAGGAAAGAGAGGGCCATGGAGTTTGGAAGCAGATGGTCTAAATCCAGACCGCCGGCTTCCAGACGTTCTAATCTCGGCATGGTACTAATGACAGGCGTCATTAACGATACGATCGAAGTGATGCTGGGTGCGGACAGCCGCGGGGGGGGGGGGGAGGGTTAGGTTTACGGCTCCCGGAGGGACTTAGGGTTAGGCACCCCCCCGGGAGGTTAGGGTTAGGCTAGGGGAAGGGAGGGTTAGGCACCCTCGGGGGGGAGGTTAAGGTTAGGCATCCCCCCCGGGGGACTTAGGTTTGGTCGGCAGGGAAGGGGGGGTTAGGTTTAGGCACTTAGAGGGGGGGCTTAGGGTTAGGCACCCCTAAGAGAGGGATAGGGGGGGGATTAGGTTAGCAATACTTACTTTAGGGATGATCGGGATTTTCACCCTGCCGCTGTCAGGATTTGAACCGCCGGACAGGAGTCCAGCGGTAATACCTACTACACCCAAGAGAGGATGTCTGGCCATTGCTAGGTAGTCAGAATCTGGTGGTAAGCGCAATGCCAACATAATAGTACTACATGTAAGTAAAATGATATCGGGCACATTACATTTGTAGAGTTGGCAGTTAATGTTTGCAGGTGCATCCTCCTGCTTAATGACATGATGGGTTCATTTGTTTTTGATCTGTATCTTTTCAGACCAAACAACTATCATTTAATGGGGTAGATGTATGACAGCAGCACTTAACGTGCCACTATACCGCTACCTGCTTCGCCTCTTTACCGAGGCGAAGCAGGAAGAACTACCGATGAGATGTAAGAACATCTCATCGGCCGGAGAGGGGGAGCTTTAACTCCCCCCTCCGGTGCTACCTGCTTGAGACAGCAGCGCATGGCCCTGCCACTCGGCGCTGCTATCTTGTAGATAGCAGCGCCGATAATGACAGGGGCGCATACCGCCCAGACCCCCGATCATACATCGGGGAGAAGCGGTATCAAGCACGTTACCGCTTCTAGGCTTCGTACATCTACCCCATTGAGTTACATAAGTAATTACTCACTTTACCAACTGATTGTCTTTTTTCTTGTAAAGTCGGCCATAGATTGGAGGCTAGTGCAGCTGACACCGAGGATGGGAGGAGTGACTGCCAGATAATGGGAGTGCCTCCATACCCTGCAAGATGTATGGGAGGTGATACAGGTGGGCGTAGATGAAGTTACGACAACAATACTTAGGCAATGACCAGAAGCTTAAAACAGTGAATACAACAGTGTTCGATTTACTTTGCAAATGACCCGATTGTATCAATCAAACATTGAGAGTTAGGGAATTGTACACCTGGGCTATATTAGCATATGTCAGACAATGTAATGGTCATTATTAATGTAAATATACACATAGCAGTGGAGAGGGAGCAGATGCTAGTTCAAGATGCAAAATGGCCTCTTTTTTGGTGGTTAAGGAGAGAGACCTTAATATTTGTCCTTGTAAAACTTTGTCACTACACTGTTATATTTTGAGGAACTGGCTTGGACAATGGTCCTGGAGGGTTCTCATCCTATACAGCCAGTTATGATGGTCGCCAGGATGGAGCATCAGGTGACCAGTTTGTTGGACACGAGGATTTGATTATCAGATATGGCATCCATAGTCACTAATGGCATTGGTTACCTAGTAAGCCCCTCTCCTTATGTAGAAAAAATGTGACCATTTTCTCTTCAGTGCTCTGTGTTATGTTATTTATTATAGGTAGATACTATTATGATCATTTTTGGGACGGGACAGATAGATTATCTGTTTAGGGTCATGGTTGTTTCTCATTTACTTGTAGATGTGGTTTTTTTTTTCTTACTAAGCAGGCCAAATGCACGGCAATTATTTTTCCTGAAGTCTATAAACAGACTGCAGAGGAATGATACCTTCATTGCATGATGTTTATTAAGATAACATTTCAGTACAGGGATTGTTTGTTATCACTCCACATAGTAGATTTTATGAAAATTCCTACCTTCATTGCATAGCTGAGTAATGTGACTGCCCAGTTGACAAGAAGCAGGGCTGGGAATCAGTTTAAAAGAGGAGCTGGAGATTAATTTCACCTTTTTAGGCCTCATAGCCAGGGCAATGTCTAAGGTGTTCAGCACCCCCCTGCAAACTATAAATATGCGCCCTCCTTCAAATATGTCCTCTTGACATGTCTCTTTACAATGTTAAAGCTAGCTGACTGGCCCCCTCACCTCTGTCAGGGACAAGTAGCTGCCAGCTGTCTGTCTGTCTCACTATACCGATCCTTCTCCTGTCGCTGCAGTACACAGCTCCTCCACAGAGAGAGCGCGTGGCATCGTCACGTACATCGCCCGTGTAAACTGACGGTTTACCTTAGTATTATTTATAAGGCAGGGGAGACGGAGCTGGAAAGCTAGTTAGATGAACATGCTCCTCCTGCTCAAGGGCAGACAATGACAGGGAAAGAAAATCAGTTCCATGACTGGGCGGCTGCGGATATCAATTACAGTTAAATTCAGGAGGATCGGCGATCTGGCTAACGGATGGTCTGGTCCATCCCTTAGTTTCACCTATGCCTGGCAGGCCCGCCTATGACATTGCTGTGCTGGCTGCCTCAGCCGTACCCCTCATCCAGAACAACACCCCTCGCCTCATTATGCACCCCTTTCCCAGCACCTCTTAACAGCACAGCACCCATGGCCTCATTATGCACCCCTTATCCAGCAGTCAGCACCCCTCATTCAGCACAGCACCCCTGGCCTCATTAATTATGCACCCCTTTCCCAGCACAGTCAGCACCTCTCATTCAGCACAGCACCCCATGCCTCATTAATTATGCTACCCATTCCCAGCACAGCACCCCTCAGTCATCCAGCACAGTCAGCACCCCTGGCCAGGCCGGCATCTATGCAACCCTTTCCCAGGACAGTCAGTACCTCTCAGTCATCCAGCAGCACCCCTCTACCTCTGAGAGCTCAGCTGACTTACTTAGGGTCTCATTATCAACAATGCATAACCCCTTTAGTGCTCGCTAAAAGGGGTTGTCATCCTCAGTGGCGTAACTAGGGGGGGTCGGGCGGGGTGCGTGCCCTGGGCGCCGTTGGACCGGCGGCACAGGGGGGGGGGGGGCGCCGCCGGCCACAGTACCGGCCCGCCCGCCCTAGTTAGCCAGTGTAGCGCCGACCGCAATGAGTGCGGTCAGCGCTACACATTTACACAGGACCGGCGCTAGGCTTCCAGCGCCGGTCCTGTGCTGCACGCCTGGGCCCCTTTCCCTCCCCCTGAGCGCTTGCCCAATAGCGCCAGGAGGCGGGCTCAGGCTGTGCATTACACACGCATCACCGCCAGCGCTGGCGGCGATGCGTGTGTTAAACAGCAGCCAATGAGAGTCAGATAGACTCTCATTGACTGCTGCAGCACCCACTGCAAGAGCCGGACTTCCGTCCGGCTCCTGCAGTGGGTAATGGGACTGACGTCATGACGTCAGTCCCATAATGCTGAGCGCGCCAGCCCGGGCGGACTGGCGGGCGGGAGCGGCATCGCGGACAGGAGCAGGAGCAGCGTGGAATCAGGTAAGTATATTTTTATATATATTTATTTATTTTTAAACCTATCTGCACAACGGGGGAGGGGTTGGCTACTAATGGGGGGATCTCTACTGGGGGAGGTGTGGCTACTACTGGGGGTGCCATTGGGAGGACCTCTACCAGGGGGGGGGCTACTCTACTGGGGACTACTACTTGGGGGGGGGGGGCTACCACTGGGGGCATTCTAAAAGGGGCCTATTACTAGAGGCTCTGCACTCGGGGGACCACTACTGGGGGCAATAATAGGAAGGGCCACTACAGGGACCACTGGATAGGGGGGGGTCACTACTGGGAGCCTGCATCAGGGAGACCACTACTGGGGGCAGTGCATGGGAGGGGGGGACACTACTGCTGGGGGCACTATATTAGGGGCACTGCGGGGACCACTACAGGGGGGGATCACTACAGGGTGCCTGCATAAGGGGACCACTACTGGGAAAACTGCATGGGGGGAGACTACTGCTGGGGGCACTATATAAAAGGGCACTGCATAGGGGGGGGACTACTACTGGGGCACCATATAAAGGGCACTGCATAAGGGGATACCGCTACTGGGTGCACTGCATTGTGGGGCCTGCTACTGGGGGCACTGCATAAGGGGGAACACTACGTGGGGCACTGCATTTGGGGGGGGCACTACTGGGGGTACTGAGTAAGGGGAACTAATTGGGGGCTGTATAAGAGGGACCACTACTGGGGATACTGTATAAGGGGCACTACTATGGGCCTGCATGAGAGGGACCACAACTGCATACTGGGGGTACTGTATAAGGGGTACTACTGGGGTTAAGGTGCATATGGATAGGAATGTTCAGTTTGAAAATAAAAGGGGTGTGTCATGTTGACACGCCCCATTTTTAAGTGACCACGCCCATTTTTTTGCCGCACGCACATGGGGGGGGGGGGCTCCCTTTTCAAATTTGCCCTGGGCTCCAAATACCCTAGTTACACCACTAGTCATCCTTTCTGTATTCAACAAACAGCGGTAATCTAAGATTACTGCTGTTTGTCACAGCATCGCTCTCGCCATTTTTAGATGGCGAGAGCGATGCGGCCCCCACTGCCAGGAATAGGGGCCCTGCATTGCCGGGTCCCCTCCGGGTTAAATGCCACGCACAAGCGCAGACAGACTGTCGCGTGTGCGCATTACACAGAAGCCCGTCGCTGGCAGCGTTAGGCTGCAGGCAGCTGAACGGGGGACCTTGCCGACAAGGAGGACTTTGCTGTACCTCTCCGGAAGGGTAAGTATTGATAAACACCAGAGGCATTTTTGTTTGTATCACTGCCATACTAAACGAAAAAATGCCACTGGTGTTTAGCTTAGTTAAAAAATGGGGCCACTCTCTTCAGGGACAGGAAGGAAGTCGCGGCCACCCCTGCTTGTTTTTCCAGCTCCTGGACTGTCCCTGCTGGACTTGGTGGGCACTGGGTGGCTAGAGGCAGAACCATGAGGTGTGAGGAGTGGCTGCGGCTGCGCATGCCCTTCCATGACCATTTTACTTGCTGCAGCCCAGTGGCGGAACTAGTGAGTGGTTGGCCCAGGTGCAGATAGACAGGGCCGGCTCCACGTGTTGTCGCTCCCTGTGTGGAGAGTGACGCTAATTGGGGGTGAGTCCATACGGCACGCCTCCCATTTAAAAAGTCAGGCTGGGGACGAGCCCAGCACTCCTACAGTAGCTGACCTGCCCCCAGCACTCTCACTGCACTGAATGGATGCCGCAATTCCTCTTCTCCGGGGCCGGCACCACCGCACAGTTGCGGCGGTGGGGGTGTCCAACCAACCGACCACCGGCAGGACACTTCATCCTGCGAATGGAACAGCGGGACAGTGCCTGAAAAACGGGACTCTCCTGCTGAAAATCGGGATAGCTGGGAGGGGTGCACCCTCTATGGGGTGGCGCCCCTGTTCGAGCGCACTGGTCGAACATGGCTCGAGCCGGCCCTGCAGATAGAAACAAGGGACTCGACTAATGGGCATGGAGGTGTGGGGAGGGGGTGTGGCTTCACAGCACATAGGGTATCAGTGGCGCCATATAATGCATCGCAGTGAGGGCCATATAATGCAGAGGCGCCATATAATGCATAGAGCATCGCAGTGAGCGCCATGTAATTCAGAGTGTGTTGCAGTGAGCACCATATAATGCAGAAGCACCATTTAAAGCAGAGTGCATCGCAGTGAGCACCATATAATGCAGAGGCGCCATATACAGCAGAGAGTATCGCAGTGAGCGCCATATAATGTAGAGAGCGTATCAGTGAGCACAATATAATACAGAAAGTTTTGCAATGAGCGCCATATAATGCAGAGAACATCACTGACCCACATATAATTTATAACGCAGATATTAACACACCCCTCACACACATAAAATGAATACACCCCCCCACACACTGCATTAATACAAAACCCCACAACAGACAGCAGACAGTATTAAAAACACACTCCAACCTCCCCTACCAGAAAAAGAATAAAATACACCCCTCCCCATTGCATACAGATACCACCCCCCGTAGATGACACTGGCACTTACCTTTGTGTGTAGTTCATGCTTGGCTCTATGGCATATGAAAGGAGAGGACAGACTGTGACAAAGGGCTAGACTGGAGAGGAAGGGGTTAGGGGTGGGGTCTCTGGCAGAGAAAGGAGGGTGCATGTACAATAGCCAGAGAGGGGGCGGGAACTCGGGGGGAGGGGCTGGGTCTCAGGAGGTTTAGTGACAGCCTGGTCAGGTAGAGCGAGGATAAAAAGGGGAGAGCCCCCAGCCTTCTCCAGCCAGTCCACCTCCTTCTTCTGTACTGCCCGCGACCAGCCGCAGCGCAGAGTACTGTAGTGATGAGTCACTTTGACTCATCATTAGTACTGCCTGGATGCGGGCCCCTTCATTGTTGCGGGCCCCGGTGCAATGCACCGGCTATGCCACCAAGCAGCGGTATGCCACTAAGACATTCCAAATGCCCTAGGCATTTTCCTGGAATGCCTATGCCTAGGGCCGGCTCTGGCCAAGAGTCTGACCATATTTTCAAAGAAGCAATTACTTAAAAGGCACAACCAGGCTAGTTTAAATGATTGCCGCTTTAAATATACAGACAGACTGGATGGAATTGCTCCCATGACATCTCGCAGGTTATTACATAAGCCCCCTCCTCTCCTATATTTGTACTGCTGCCAGCTATCTAGCTTGATGAAATACAGCTGCCCAACGCCCACATTAGATTTTATTCCAATACGTTGGCTTTAAACTGGACTAATTTACAAATGGTTTCAGAGTAGAAGCCTGTCAGAAAATAACACACTTTTCTTTTGTGACAGCATCCCCCGAAGAAAGCAATTACTTCCATCGTATGAAGAAACACAAGCAGATACCCATATGCTGTGTAATTGAAAATTGGATTTTTGAACAGCATATATAGCAAAGGATGAATTTTAACTAAAGACTGAAAAATATAAAATAAAAAATAGGAAATGAAAAATAACTTTCAAAATAAATATTTGCAAGGTATAGTAACAAAAATTGCATTCATTGTTCACAATTCACTAGGTCACAGCCAGTTGCTGGCTTTTTTCCTTTGCTGGAAAGGTTTATTTTTTATGATTAAGGGTTTGGAGTTGGCAGGCGCCATATTTCCGGAGATCTGTGCATGAGCACTACAGAAGACCGGCGCAGGCGCAGTAGACTCTGGCAAAAGCGGTGCGAGAGGTGAAAGGGTGCCCATACATAGGCCGCACATGGGCTCTCCCCTCTCTTGAGCCGCCCCTGCTTGTAGTGTTTGTTATATGAGAAGTAGGTAACTTGTATTTAGGCGCTAATCAATTAAAATCGTGTTACTAATAGCAGCAGCCAACTAGTGAGTCGTGTAAACTCATTATAATCTCAAAAAGAGAAAAAATCGAAAGAACAGAAATTTGGTTGCGCTTATCAATCCTTGTAATGGCAGAAAATAACCTGAAAACGCCATGACTATAATAATAAAGATACTTAATATCGAACAAATAAATAAAACACTATAGCATATATATATATATATATATATATATAATTAATAATGAACAATACAGAACAATGTAATTGACCACACCTATATGGTCAAAACTATTAATGTGTGTCGACGCAAATATTAAAAATTATGTAAAAACTCCACTTGATATACTAAATTCTGGAATTAAAAAAATTCCACAAGCATTGCAGCAATCCTTGCTATATTGAATCCTTTAGGATATTAGCTGATGAAATATTAAATTGTCATTAATATCAGAGTCTCTGTGAATATACCCATTCATAAAGTATTTGTGTGCTTATATAGCACCTGCTGTACAGCGATCTCATGTCTCCAGATATGTAACAGGGAAAGAAGTACTCCGCTGGCTGTGCTTCTTATAATTATCTCAAAGAGGAGTTATTTCAACCGAATGGATACTCACAGTCTCTCCCAATAATGGAGCAGGAGATCTCCCCGACTTATACCGCAGCGTGCCTGTGAGGTGGATCCTGGTTTAGCGGCACCATAGGAATCCGGGCTAGGTGTTAGCCTGTTAATATACATCTGCACGCCATGGAGATAGTCACTTGGAGTAGAATAGACAATTTTTCAGTTGTAATCGCTGTCCCCAGGGTATCAAGTGTTCTTTCAGAGAGTCGACGTTAGTAGGATAATTGAAAATGAATCAGGTAGGCTGACGCGTTTCGCTCCGCCCAGAAGCTTTATATACCTCCTTATATACCTCCAAGGAAGAAGTGGCACTGCTTTGTGACGAATAGTAGCAACTGGAGACATGAGATCGCTGTACAGCAGGTGCTATATAAGCACACAAAATACTTTATGAATGGGTATATTCACAGAGACTCTGATATTAAGGCCAATTTAATATTTCATCAGCTAATATCCTAAAGGATTCAATATAGCAAGGATTGCTGCAATGCTTGTGGAATTTTTTCACTCCAGGATTTAGTATATAAAGTGGATTTTTTACCTATTTTTTAAAATTTGTGTCGACACATATTAATAGTTTTGACCATATAGGTGTGGTCAATTACATTGTTCTGTATTGTTCATTATTAATTCTATATATATGCTATAGGGTTTTATTTATTTGTTTGATATAAAGTATCTTTATTATTATAGTCATGGCATTTTGAGG
The DNA here is from genome assembly GCA_031769625.1 of Taudactylus pleione. Lineage (NCBI taxonomy): Eukaryota > Metazoa > Chordata > Amphibia > Anura > Myobatrachidae > Taudactylus > Taudactylus pleione. Next base: position 18,574,890 of record JAUIMM010000128.1, read on the forward strand.
TTATTTTCTGCCATTACAAGGATTGATAAGCGCAACCATATTTCTGTGTGTTTGTTATATGGACTATGGTGTTGTTTGTTGTAAGTGGGATCAATTCATATTTCTTCACTAAAAGTATCTGTCTGATAATCCCAAGCTTTACTAACTGAAAGTTGGTATCGTCCTCTCTTCACTGATTCATTATGCAAACACCAAGATGCAGATAATGACCAAGACTAAGAAAACTAATGGGAGTTTTCATTTGAATCATGATCTATAAATATGTCAAATGTAAGCTTAGGAGTGGGGCCTTCTCATCTATGTGTGCGCTTCTTAATACCCAGTGTTGTTTAATTACTGTTTGTTCCCAATTGTAAAGTGCTAAATGCTGTCACTATGTAATAAATGATAATATAAATAATAATAATAAAATATATTTTACCAGGTTAACACTAAAAAAAAGTAACTGGTTATTAATTTATATAATCACATTTACGGAAAATATAAAAGAGCTACTTGCTGGAGCTGTGCCTAAATTGATTAATCTTGGTTGCAAAGTGGTAATTTAACCCTTAATATTCTGGGCTAATATTCCTCAGGTGCCGTGGTGAGACTTAAGGCCCCCATACACCTACCGACGGATCCTGCGATGGGATGGGAAACGCCGATCCGCCGGTCAGAAATGCTGACCGGCGGCCAATCGGTGCTCTGCGATCCGTGGGTGGATCGGTTACATTTTCCATGATAAGTTTTACTGATTTGCTAATCACGATCATATTCTGTTGGAATATGATCATTTTGAACATGTTGGATTTCACTGATCCTGAGATCCATGATCGCAAAATCACGGTGATCTGGCGGTGGTGTATGGGCCCCTATACATAATAGATTCCAGCCTTATGAACACATTATAATATATACACCCCACATTTTTAAGTCAGTCAAGATGTTTAAAAAGTGGTTTCTGTTGTTCAATCAACTGAAATACAGCTAAATTAGCCAAGTTATATTAATTGTCCTTAATGGTGGTCTGCACACAGTATATATTAAATGATGCTTATTATTAATAATCAGGAAATTTGTCTTCAACTTGGTAAAGGGGTGCAGTGGAGCCCACCCATTCAATATCCACTGTTTCCTGAGCTGAGTGATCTCGAAATTATAGCGTTAAACATGTAATTTGAAACATTCAGAAGATTGTGCATGCAGCCTGGTAGGATTCAGCTTAGGGCAGAGGTTCCCAAATGCAGTCCTAAGGAACCCTAACAGTCCAAGTTTTAAGGGTATCCATGCTTGACCACAGGTGACTTAATTAGTAATACAGTTAATTTGATTTATACACCTGTGCTCAAACATGGACATCTCTAATACTTGACCTGTTGGGGTGCCTTGAGGACCACGTTTGGGAACCTCTGATTTAGGGGGAACATTGGAGGTAAGGGTTTTTTTTTGTTTGTTTGTTTTTTATATGTATAATAAATCAATTTAAATGTTGGATGGTCACAGTTGCACTAAACCCAATGATACACCCCAGTTGTATTACACCTATTGCAGACCCTATTTAGATGACCCTTCACATTTGCAATATTGAGCAGCCACATGGACCCAGCTAAATACCCAGTTTAATACCTTACCAGAGTGTAATAGCCGGACAGATATAGGGGGACCTGAGACAAAAATTCCCCTGTAGTTTATTGGAGTTATTACTAGGCTTACCATACTATCCCTTTAAACTGGAACACTCATGGATTACACAGGTTCTGTGGCTGGCTGACTTCAAGCCTGCATTTCACCTGGTTTTATTTAGCCACAGAATCTGTGTAATTCATGTGTGTCCCGATTTAAAGGGATAGTATCATAAGCCTAGTTATTGTCATTGTAAAACCACCCAGCTAATACAATTATATTAAGAACAGTCAGTAGCCATTAGAGTGGATTCAGCAGGGTTCTCATTCCTGTTGTCTTGTGTAATATTTACAATTCTCTGCATGCAGTACTTATGCCGGGTACACACTAGACAATATATATTCCGATCCTGCATCAGGCAGACTTATCGGGCACATCGTCTAAAGTGTCCGCGGTCCTGCGGGTTGTTCATTGGGGTCGTTCCAGCCGCCTACATGCACGGCCGATGGAGCAACCCAGCTGGCAAGTGGTGTCTGAGAACGATATATCGGGTGGTCATTCACTGGATCGTGCAGTGTGTACCGATCTCCCGATATATCGTTTATAGGCACCATCGGGCATCGCAGGTGAGTCGCTTAGTGTGTACCTATCCTTACTCTGTACAGAGCTGTGGAAGATAATGCCACTGTATAAATAAATACAAAATAACACTAACCCAGATAGTACCCATCTATAATTCCTGGACATTCATACGGCAATAATAGCGTCATGATGCAAGTGTGTGTCTGAAAATAAGAGCGCAATGACAAGGGGCTCTTATTAGAGTAAAGAAACCAAATACAGACAAATGGCTCCTTCAAAAATACAATGAATTTGCTGAGAAACAGCCTCCTGCTAGCTGGAGAGCGGTTTCATTGTGTCATGTTTGTTTTTTAATATGTATCCTAACTGTAATAACACACACTTCACTTGTTTATGATTTACGTCTTATTGATAACTTTTAAAAACATGTAAGATGAACAAGGTACACCATATGTAACAGGAAAGCTAGGAAGAAAGAAACCAATACAAACACATTTCAAGATCTATTAATATCATAAATGTTTTTATATCATTGGATAATTCCTAATGCAGATGATTAATAAATCAACAGTCCATATCTGGTCATTTCCTGAATCTCAGTCATGTGAGCACTCAACCCTTCTACGTTCTGTCAGCATTTAATGATTAAGCCCCAGGCTAAGCTGAGTCATTGTAGACGTCACACTTTCTATAGTACAATACTCCTACTACATAAAATCAGGTGTGTACTGTGTATTGAGATTAATGACTCAAACTGTATCAAGAAAACTTTTACTTTCCAGTGTTGCTGGAACCTGCCCTGCTTGTGACAGGAAAAGACAGAGATTCTATACTCTGGGGCAATATGAACAATAACAAAAATTCCCAAAATTACTAAATAGCAATTTATTACACAAAAAATAAGACTGAACTGCAGTTCAATATATACTTAGTAGCATACAATAAAACCAAATGTGAAACTTGCAACAATGTATTGCCCTACTTAGGGGGGTATCTAATTAGCTGTGATCGTCGAAAAAGGGGATTTTTCACCGATTATTCCCGTTTTTCGGCGATGTTTTTTTTCACCCTATCCTATTATTTCCAACGTAATACTAGGATATTTCTCCCGAAAACACATGGACCTATGTGTTTTCGGCATTTAGGTGGTGAAAAAAATGGCACTTATCGTGGATTCTTTTTCGGGGACACATCAGGTCCCGAAAAATATCCACGAAAAGTGCCGGCGTCGGGCGGCACTTTGTAGCTAATTGGATAGTCCTGCCGCGATCAATTAGCAGCGCTACTTTATCGCTGCTATTTGGATACTCCCCTTAGATTGCCTCAGCACCATGGATCTTACTATAATAATGGCACATAAATAGCATTAGTTCTGTAAAATATCCAAAATAAATGTCTGTTCAACTTCCTATTAGTACATCTCATCAAATAGATAAATCATGGAGAATGTATTCACAGCCGGAAAAATAGGATTGATATTCACCAGTCCATAGGGTGGATGATGGTGGTAAACAGCTCTGCACATAGGAGTTGTTAATTCCTCAATCATCCACCTTATGGACTGGTGAATATCAATCCTATGTTTCCTAACCCTTCACCGGCTGTGAATACAGTTTTGATGATTTATCTATTTGAGGAGATGTACTAATAGGGAGTTGAACAGACACATTTATTTTGGATATTTTACAGAACTGATGCTATTTATTTGCCATTATTATAGTAAGAGCCATGGTGCTGAGGCAATCTAAGTAGTGTGATACATTGTTGCAATTACACATGTGGTTTTATGTGGCTACTAAGTATATTTTACATATTGATCTGCAGTTCAGTCTTATTTTTTGTAGAATAAATTGTTATTTAGAAACAGCTTTGGGGAATTCTTTTAGTGTTCATTTTTTAGTGGTGCAGACACCTTCTTTCTATTTGTCTTCTTTTGGAGGGTGTAGACAGAACCCCTCAGTTGTCTGCTGCAAGTTCTTACAGGGGACAGCTTTTGCATATTGGCGCACCTATTTGTGTTTCAGTTCTATACTCTGGGGGTTGGCTAAAGGAAAATCACTTTTTAATTGGTTTTATACATAACCCCAATGCTTTATCTAACCATTGGTAAATTAACTCTATTGTAGACTCCATAGAGCATGTACCTTTTCCTGCAGCTTATTGATAGACTTGGAGTAGGGGTGTATGTAGTCCTCTGCCTATGTTCGGCTCCCACAACTCTGTATCTCCTCTGGCCAGTGGTAGCTGATTATACCGAGTAGCACGACTCCATTCAGCTGAAAAAGATTCACAGAATGTTAGATGCTCTCTACCAGACAATGCATTTAGCTAACGTTATATATGGAAAAGTCCATTTCAGTCTATTTTGCATTTATAAAGGCAGAATACAAATAGTGTATAAAGCTTGGTTTATCCCTTGATTTGCGACCACTCTTTCTATAAATAAGACCTCAAGACTCTTGAATGTCAGTAATAAGTACATTCCACCATCTTCAATTGGTTTATACACCATAAATATATACTGAATACAGTGTCATATCTTTCTCACCTGTTTCACCAAAGCCTTTATATCATTAAGGAAAATTTGTTTATTTTTATTGCAGGAAACGTTGTACAAGCAGGGCCACTTTCATATACATTTGGGAGCACTCATGACAGAGCAGAAATGTAAAGAAGTTAGTGGGAAATTTATCAAACTTTCTAAAGAGCAACCAATCAGATTCTAGCTATCATTTCATACAATGCACTAGTTAAGCTAGAATCTGATTGCTATGACAGCACCTCCACTTGTCCTGTTTAGAAGGTTTGATCATTCTCCCCATAATAGTAGAGTAGGAGGTGCTATGCTCTGTAGATACCTGCCGACTTCCTGGCTGCCCCCTCTCAGTTGGTACAGTGGGTGTGTAAAGTGTTATGATTGTACAATCATATACAATGTTGAGATTACCGGCATTGAAAAGCAGGACACGGAGGGTACGAAGACACAATTCAGCGTAAGTGGGCTACGCTGGGCTGGCACAGTCAGCTCCAGGAGACTTGAATATCCTCTAGCCGGTCTGGATCGTAAACACAGATTTTGTAGCCTCCTGGCCGTGCCAGGAAAGCATGCAAGTCTGGCTCTGTCCTGTATGTATCCCAGGTCTCTATATAATAAGGTGCGATCCTTTGATCTAACTGAATGGAGGACATCGGACATGGATGGGCAGCATGGGGTATCCACTTGTGTAAACAAGACATTAATCATTAAAATATTAATTCAATTAGATAGAAGAGAAGTAGCACCGAAGTAGTAAGTAGCATGAACAATAAATCTAATCTTGTGGCGATAGCTTTTGACAAATTAAGGACTGAGTTGTATTTGGATGAGGCGTTCCACACTAGAGAGGGAGATGACATTAAAAGATATGCCCACCTTCCCAGGCTTTAACATTTTACCTGCCGTAGGGTTAATAAATCATTGTTCCCTGCCTGTTTGCTCCCATATATTAACCAAAGGTAGCACTTTTACCAAACCCCTCTTCCCTCCTTCCTGACTTCTAAATACCACCAGTATAACTGATTGCAGAAAGAAGGGGTTATAACAACAAACAATACACCTGTGTAGGATAGTTACTAAAGCTACTGGGAAGGGAGAGTATATGGGTGCTCATAAAAACTGGATGCATATGTGAAGGAGTAACAGTAACATAAAACAGGTACACTTAGTAACAGGTCAGGGCCGCAACTAGGGGGGGCTAGAGGTGCACGTGCACCGGGTGGGTATTGCGGGGGGGTGAAAAATCTGACCCGGCCACCTGAAAATGGCCGCCGCCAAAGAGGAGACAAATGCTAGAGGTCCTTACTGGACCTCTAGTGTCTGTCTCCTCCTTGGCGGTGGCCATAAAAATGGCCGCCGCCAAAGAAGAGACAGATGCTAGAGGTCCTACTGGACCTCTAGTGTCTCTTAGCAGAGCGCAATGCACACAGCGTTCCCGGAAGTGCCGGGAACGCTGGCGCTGCAGGGAGAGGATGCCGAGAACTGCATCTTCTCCCTTCAAACCCCCCTGGAAACGAGCATAAACCCCATGGCAACGAGCATGAAACCCCTGGCAATGAGCATGGAACCCCTGGTAACAAGCATAAATACCCTGACAATAAGCATGAAACCCCCTGGCAACGGGCATGAAACCCCATGGCAAAGAGCATGAAACCCCATGGCAACGAGCATGAAACCCCATGGCAACGAGCATGTAACCCCTGGCAACAAGCATAAACCCCCTGGCAACGAGCAGGTAATTTTAAAGTAATTAGAAGCATTACTGTGGGGCATAAAATGGTGTCGGGCAAATATGTAAGTGGCACTTTGGTAATAGGCATTGCAGTGTGTGGCATAATGTGTAATGGGCATTATGATGTGTGGAATAATGTAAGTCACTATACCAGGGATGTCTGAGTAGTGCACTGCCTTATCGAGGAGCAAGGACAAAATCCAGGTACGGGAAGGGAGGGGGCGCAAAATTGCTGCCTTGCACTGGGTGACAGATATCCTAGTTTCGGCCCTGAACAGGTACATTACAGCTGTGACAAATTACATGAACTCTGACCCCTCCCACCAGTGTCTGTGATGTCCGCTCCTGAGTGTCTGGGCATAACTACAGACAGGAAGCAGTTTGGTGGCCAAGAGCACAGTGCAAACTGTGGGCAATGGCGGTTACGGATGCAGATCGAGCGATTGTTTGCCATTGCGCATACGTACAAGCCACAGTGTGCGTGCACTGCGATCACATTGCGATTAAGGATGCACAGAGGAATCCATTGCAAAGCGAGAGACAGAATGTCAGCGTTTTTGGGGGGTAGTGATGGGGGGAGGGTGGTAATAAAAACACAGGTGTGTCTGCTCGTTTGAATGCAGTTTAATGGGTGTGCATAAATTAGCCACTGCAATTGCACACGCAGCATGAGAGCTCTCTGCGTGAGGAGATATGCAGTGTCTACGGCTGTTCAGGCTTGTTGTAAATGCTGCGTGACTGCCCGATGTACGTCGATGTTAACTATGCTTACTCAGAAGAGCGACATTCAGGGGCATAACTAGACCTAGGGGGGCCTCATAGCAAAGTTTTCACGGACCCCCGTTCCCTCTCTGCCCTCCCCCCGCAGCGACTTACCTCTGCTCCGTGGTCGTCCTCCTTCAGTGTGGCAGGCACATCTCTCCTGGTTGGCTCCATCTCTCCTCACTGACTGATGCTGGGAGGAGGCCTGGCCATGCTAAGCCTGCTGGGACATCCCCAGATCACGGTCACGCCTCCTCCCAGTATTAGTCAGTGAGGGGAGGTGGAGCCGCCAATGAGGCCAGATGTGCCTGCCAAGCGCAGCACACTGCTGAAGGTGGATGCGACCACGGCTGGCCTAGTTGTGGTGGTGCAGGGGGAAGGCTGGGCCTCGGAGGCGGCCCAGGCCCCATAGCAGCTGCACCCCCTGCACCTACGGTAGTTATGCCAGTGGCGACATTGGATGGAAATAAGAAAGCAGCAGGGGGAGTCTTTATGCTGGCTGAGCTTTGGCAGGCATTAGCATATTTTCGCAGCTGTGTTCCGTGCGAAGTCGCAGCTGGGATCGCATTAGCGTACGCTGCTGAATCATGCTCTGTGTCTCCACCTTTCCTAGCCACTGGACTTACCACGAGCTTTTAGCTTCAGTATTAAGAGCCCGGAGCTTTTCAATTACTGACAACAGTAATGCCTGAGGGTGCACTTACATGGATTTCTATACATAATAAAGAGAAATTCTGCGCTTCTGTATTAGGATATATGTAGCAAGACTAATTATTTCAAATCCATCATTCATAAAAAGTTAATTAATAGTTATTTTATCTTCAAGATGTTCTTGGCCAGTCAGCGCTTACTTAGTATATGTACTCTCCTTCCTCCCACATATATAGGGGTGAACCTCAAAATAACAGAGAAACTGATATAGTGCAGTATTATTAATCACAAATATATAAAATGAGGTATATATTCTGCGTACCAAAAGCTCCAATAAACAGCTCTGACTCTTTCACTGCTGATCATACCAAAACATTGTATCTCGGGTTCTGTCTACGCCATGTTCCTATGCATACGTGACCTTGTGTCAGTGCATACACGCAAAAATAATCTGAAGGAACAGAGGCATCTGAAGAGGTCTCGCTTTGCTGTATGTTAGCTCTTTCCACAGGTGGAGTTAGCTACCGAAGACAAACTTTTTCAGAGCTTGTAAATTTGAGAAGACTGCCGTGCCTATACATGACTATGGGGAAATTTTATATAAAGTTGTCCTAAGATCAGGTTAGGGTGCTGTCTTCTGGGGGTAAATAGCAAAACACACCAGTCCAGTGCCCGGTACAAGTAACTGCAGCTAGTTTTATTTAGCAGCATAATATAAACAACACATAAAGATAAATCCTAACTAACAAAGTTCCCTTACTCCAGGTAGACCGACCTAGACTCCAATTCGCAACAAAACAGCAATTTTAGTACAGCACTTACAAACACAAGAAATTGGTCTCTCTCCCTCTCGCTCTCTGAAGGCCTCAACCTGCTCCACAGGCAAAGAGAGAGAGGGACCAGATAAACTGACCCAGCTTTTATTCTCTCCAAAGTGATCTGTCAATCAAGGTTGCTAATTTGTATATATATATATATATACACACACACACACACATACAGTCAGGTGCATAAATATTGGGACATTGACAGAATTGTCATATTTTGGCCTCTATTCACCACCACAATGGCTTTGAAATGAAACAAACAAGATATGCTTTAACTTCAGACTTTCAGATTTAATTTGAGGGTAATTACATCCAAATCAGGTGAACGGTGTAGGAATTACAACGGTTTCTATATGTGCCTCCCACTTTTTAAGGGGCCAAAAGTAATGGGACTATCATCTCAAAAGCTATTTCATGGACAGGTGTGGACTATTCCCTCGTTATTTCATTATCAATTAAGAAGGTAAAAGGTCTGGAGTTGATTCTAGGTGTGACATTTGCATTTTTAATCAGTTGCTGTCGACTCTCAATATGAGATCCAAAGAGCTGTCACTATCAGTGAAGCAAGCCATCATTAGGCTGAAAAATCAAAACAAACCCATCAGAGAGATAGCAAAAACAGTAGGTGTGGCCAAATCAACTGTTTGGAACATTCTTAAAAAGAAAGAACGCACCGGAGAGCTCAGCAACACCAAAAGACCCGGAAGACCACGGAAAACAACTGTGGTGGATGACAGAAGAATTATTTCCCTGGTGAAGAAAACCCCTTCACAACAGTTGGCCAAATCAAGAACACTCTCCAGGAGGTAGATGTATATGTGTCAAAGTCAACAATCAAGAGAAGACTTCACAAGAGTGAATATAGAGGGTTCACCACAAGATGTAAACCATTGGTGAGCCACAAAAACAGGAAGACCAGATTAGAGTTTGCCAAACAACATCTAAGAAAGCCATTACAGTTCTGGAACAACATCCTATGGACAGATGAGACAAAGATCAACTTGTACCAGAGTGATGGGAAGAGAAGAGTATGGAGAAGGAAAGGAACTGCTCATGATCCAAAATATACCACCTCATCAGTGAAGCATGGTGGTGGTAGTGTCATGGCATGGGCATGTATGGCTGCCAATGGAACTGGTTCCCTTGTATTTATTGATGAAGTGACTGCTGACAAAAGCAGCAGAATGAATTCTGAAGTGTTTTGGGCAATATTATATGCTCATATTCAGTCAAATGCTTCAGAACTCATTGGATGGCGCTTCACAGTGCAGATAGACAATGACCCGAAGCATACTGCAAAAGCAACCAAAGAGTTTTTTAAGGCTAAAAAGTGGAATGTTATGCAATGGCCAAGTCAATCCCCTGACCTGAATCTGATTGAGCATGCATTTCACTTGACGAAGACAAAACTGAAGGGAAAATGCCCCAAGAACAAGCAGGAACTGAAGACATTTGCAGTAGAGGCCTGGCAGAGCATCACCAGGGATGAAACCCAGCGTCTGGTGATGTCTATGCGTTCCAGACTTCAGGCTGTAATTCCCTGCAAAGGATTTGCAACAAAGTATTAAAAAGTGAAAGTTAGATTGTTTAGTTTGTCCCATTACTTTTGGCCCCTTAAAAAGTGGGAGGCTTATATAGAAAGCATTGTAATTCCTACACCGTTCACCTGACTTGGATGTAATTACCCTCAAATTAAATCTGAAAGTCTGCAGTTAAAGCACATCTTGTTTGTTTCATTTCAAAGCCATTGTGGTGTTGAATAGAGGCCAAAATATGAAAATTCTGTCAATGTCCCAATATTTCTGCACCTGACTGTGTGTGTGTATATATATATATATATATATATATATATATATATATATACACACACACACACATATATATATATACATACACACACATACATGCATAAGTATTTCCCTCAAATTGATAAGATTCTTCAGCAGTAGGCAGGGGCGGAGCGAGTGGAGCGTGAGCTCCAGGCAGCGTATGGTGAAAGGAGATCAGCAGCACTCTGCGCTGTCTCTGTATCAGTGGGTAGAGCCGGCAGGCACTGGGACCCACCGCGGTTCTTACAGCAGGTCCGCCTTGTTGAATGCGCTACTGCGCATGCATGGCAATGCCTCCCACTCTTCTCCTATGTCCTGATTGTAAGGACGTAGCCCCAGTACACTGGACCCTGCTACAGTCACAAGGGCTCTCAATCACCGCTATACCACCACTGCTTAAGTGGAAGATTAAAGCCTGCTGGTGCAAACTTCACCAGGCGCACTACAATGCCCAGCAACCCCTGGATGCTCCAGACTGTCACTGCAATACCGCTAGTGAGATACTGTAGATACCAATGTGTGGCTACTGTTGTTACTGTTGTGTTTAACGCCTGCATAACAACTGGTTACCCACTGTTGTTACCACTGTGTTTAATCCCTGCACAAACACTGGTTACTGCTGTTACCTTGTATAGTATTGTGCCATTACATGGTGTGTGTATCGGGAGCAGTATGCCATGGCTCCACGCTATGCCTCTTGCAGAAGGTAATGTTAAATAGACAGGGGCATTTCTATAATAGGTGCAAGTTGTGCGGCCCAGACTGCACCCATATATTCTTTAAACTTACCTGCCCATTGTCTCAAGCATGCTGCTCTGCAGCACCGGGGCGACACTGCAGAGTAGCAAAAAAAATCACTGGGAAAATGGCTGCGGTCATTTTCCAGTGACTTGCACATGCACAGTACTGCTGTCCCCAGTAAAACGTTGCGGGCACCATTTTCCCGGAGACCTGTGCATGCGAAGTAGATTCTGGCACTAAGCCCGAACCTACTGCAGTGCACCTGCCACAGCAACGCTAGAGAGAGGAGGGGGCCAGAGTCTGCACATGGACCCCCTCCTCTCTTAAAACGCCCCCGTAGATAGACACTACTGGAAAGTAGTATATCTAATAGACAGAGAACAGCGAGACAGGTATTGTATCGGCAAATTAACTTTTTGGATTTATGAAGTTTAATTTAGGTTAAAAGAACCTGTTTATAAACACCAGGAAAAGTGACAGCTTACCTTTTTAGTGTTGAATAGGTGTTCCCTTAATTTATTGTGGTTACTTCTACGAGAATAGCTCAAATCACATTATTTTGTACATTAGCATATGTCACTTGTGGCAGTAATTATTTACAATCTTTGAACCAGGTTTATATTACTTAAAGCAGAGCCTTAATAAATGAACACACGTTCTTAAATCAACCATCAGTATATTTGGGCAAACAGTCATTACTGCTGGTCTTTTATTTGCAAACCTTGCAACTTCTCTGCAGTGTATTTTAATAGACTGTACATGAATTACTCTACCGGTGGACATGTGTAGCTAGACAGTGCCCAAGCCTCTCAATATTCCCCCCCCCCCCCTCTTTCTCACATTTCACGGTTGAATTGAGACCTTAAGTGACTGTGACTTCAAATCTCTATTACCCAGGGGCCCTAATTTAGTTGTTGTATGCTCACCATGAAATCCCTAGTTCCAGCTCTAATCCCAGCCAGCACAAGCACTTTGTTATTCTTTTATCTTTCACTCAGGGGTTTGGCAGTGTCCCAAACATTACTTTTAAGTCATTTCATGCAGAGATTCCGCTCAGTATTCTGTGGCCTATGAGCAGGCTCTGGGGACAGAAACGTCATGAAAAGTCTGATATCGGCCCCACATTCAAAGCTACCAGTGAGTGGATAGGAATATTGATGCCTTGATTTGGCAGTACCTTGTTAATCCAAACTAATAAAAGAAGACGGAAGAGTTCAAAGAGAGAGGGAAGATTATACAGTTATGAGAGAAAATCTTTGATTTGTTTTGTAGATTCAGGAAGCTTGAGGCCTTGATTACGTTCCTACTCATCTAGACCACTACTAGAAGGATATAATGCAGTCTTTTAGAAGAATACTGGATAGAGTGCCGGTAACACATGTTACTGTTTTCAGAACTGTAGTAAGCAGAGACAGGCAGTAGATGTGACCAGAGCAAAGTGCCTGTAGTACCAGTGTCAGCCTGCAGAGTGATACTAGAATGCTGCACCGTAATGAGTAGGATGTAGTGTAGTGGGACACCTGCTGGAATGGGTGCGAAGTGCAGCCCAAATGGTAGATGCTTGAGATGTGGACTGAATGGATGTAGGGTGCACTCATACACAGGTAGCTGGAGATTGAGTCTAATACAGGGGGAAGTGGAGAGGCCAGGATCTCCATAAGCTGACGGAGATTTCCTGCCTTTTTTTGAGCATCTACTACGGCCGGCTTGCGTGTCCCCATGGTCATTCAGCCCGGCCGATTGGATCGCAGCTGATCCGATGCTGCATCCTTGGACGCAGCTTGGATATATAATGCATGCAGGAGGTGTGACGCCTCCTGCTGCATTACCATATTACAGTTTTCGCCGCTGCTAACATGTCAGCAGCTGCGATAGCATTTCCGTCCTCTGCTGAATCACCCCCAGAGTCCCTTTATGCATCTGTCCCTGAGAATCCTTCTCTACACCACTGACTGGTGGAGAACGAGAGTTTGCATAAACTTACAGCTTCTCAGCAGGATTTTTTAAATAATGACATTACTGAACTGGAAGTAGCGTCTGTTTTTTATTTTTTTTTTCATTTGAAGCTCCCTAATAACAAATCACCAGTCCTGATGGTTTCTCAGGAGAATATTATAAACTCCTCAAGCCCATAGTACCTATTCTGACATCCCTTTTTCAGGGTATATTGAGAGATCAGCTCCCTTTTCTGAACATTAACAGGGCCCATACTACAATGATTCCCAAGCCCCCGAAGGATCCAGAGTTGGTGACTTTCTTTAGGCCGAATACGCTACTGAACCAAGATTCACCGTCTGAGACAAAATCTCTTCCAGCTACCCCACATCATGCACGTCTTTCTGCGCATGTGTAGAAGGATGCCAGAGGGACTTCTGGAAGTTAAACCCAGAAGTCCCTCTATCCGGGGGTATCGCAAAGGACAGCTCTTATCAGGAGAGCTGTCCTTTGCGATTTTAATTGCATTTCTTAGTACATACCGGGTAAATTAAAGGGATTCGGACTGCCTTGGTGGCTATTGTTAAATATTCCACTTCTGCACGTCTTGGCTTGGGCATGCTCCTCAGTTTGGATGCCAAAACAGTCTTTTACACGGTTTGCTGGTCCCACTTTGAAAATCTTTGAAATTAGGGCAATTGTTGCTGTGTTCTCCCAATTTTTTTGTATTTTTACTCTTCACCAACTACATCTCCGATCATCAATGGTAAACCGTTTTCAAGTAACCATCTCCAGATCCTTAGATCCTTTGTTTCGTATCTCAGTCATGAAATGACTTTGCAGGCAGTACTTTAGCCACCAGAGAGCTTCGACGGTGTTCAAGGATGACCTTCTATGATATACATCTAACCCTGAAACTGTGATCCCTAAAATTTTTGTTTGATTGATGTAATTCGGCCTGGTGTCCAGGTTTAAAATTAACCCCGGCAAATCTGAAGCACTGTGATTCGGTCCTATGATCAGATCCTCTTATAATTTCCAGATTAAGTGGGCTACTATTTCTCTGATTTATTTGGAAGTTGCTTTACCACACCAGATCCATGAGTTGAATTATCTCAATATGCGTTCTATGATTGGTGAATTGTCTCATTGGAAGCACCCAATGCTTTCTTATACCCCTTACACACCACCGTTCAACCCAGGTTGCGGCTCGTGTGAGAGGGTCCCCGGAAAAAAAAACAGGTCCAGTAACCCGGCAATCCAACCTGGGTAGCTTACAGGGTTGGACACAGGAAGGACACGGGTCAGTACCGTGGTGTGAAAGGGGTCTGTCCCGTGTAGGACCTGGGATATTGGTGTGAAAGGGGTACTATTTGGGTCGTTTTCATTTACTCAAAATGATTTCCTTTCCCAAACTACTTTACCATTTGCAGATGCTGTCCATTCTCTTAACTAATGCTGATGAGATGTTTTTCTATGGACTTTTTCAAAATGTAATTTAGTATTATAAACGCCCGCAAATTATTTTGCTGAAGCAAACCCAAACTAATGGGGGTGGGGTTTTTTTGGGAAATACTATTTAATGTGTTTCTCAAGCAAACATCGATAATAAAGCACAGATTAGTACAAAAATAGTTCACATAGTTACAGAAAGTTACATATGTGCAGCGAGTACAATAATAATCACTATTTTCCATCACTCATCAAGTCTCATCAAGGCCTCTCACATGGGTAATGTTCTCTATATCATTCTAATTCCCCACCAGGCCAGAGCAGGTAGATTACTGCTTCCTCTCACGGCCAATAGACTGTGCCTCATATCAGTCATACTGTCCCAACATCAGTTGTAAGAAGGTGGGACTGGCAGAAACATGTTTAAATATTGAGGTGCGTAGTGTGATCATGTTTCTGCGTCTAAAGGGCTCATCAGCAGCTGAAATTCATCACCAACTTGTCAAGGTGTACGGTGATAACGTCATGTCATGTCAAGAGGTGCGTACAGTGATCATGTCATGGAAACAGGTTTGGTTTGGTGCAATGCCTTTGATAACGGCAGGACAGATGTTCAAGATGAGCAGCGATCTGGCCGGCCAAGCACTTCCTCCACAGCTAACAATTTGTGCCTCATTGAAGGCCTGATTCAGGAGGACAGATGCAGTCGAGTTAGTGATATTGCTGACAAAATGAACATCTCAGTGGGTCCTGTGCACAACATCGTTCATGAGCAACTGGGGTACAGGAAAAAGTTTCACGCTGGGTACCGAAGCAACTCACAGAATTTTATAAAACTAATAGGATGGGATTGTCTTTCGTGCACTTCACGTGGTACCATGAGGAGGGAGTGCAGTACCTGCTTTGTATTGTTACAGGCGATGATTTGTGGGTGCATCGGTGACACCAGAGATGAAGCAAGCATTCATGACATGGAAACCCGCATCATCCCCACCTTTAAAAAAATTCACAACTCCATCAGCAAAGAAGGTCATGTCGACCGAGTTCTGGGACCACAAGTGGCGTGCTTCTTGTTGATTTCCTCACCAAGGATGATACTGTGAATACTGGGTCTGATTCAGCATGGATCGCAATTGCAACAGCGTATACACATCAGCCAATACACATGCACCGCACTGTGCATGCGCAGCGATCGCACTGCGATTACCGACGCACTGTGGAATTCATTATAAAATGAGTGACAGGCCGTGAGCATTTGAGGGTGGTGGCGGGGGAGCGGTTGCCAAAACGCAGGCGTGACAGGCCGCTTGAACGCTGTTGTATGGGCATGCATGAATTAGCCACTGTGATTGCCTATGCAGCTTGAGTACTCACTACGTGCGACGAAACGTGCAAATTCTGAGACAGGTCAGACTTGCTGTAATTATGCGTGAGGGGCCGATGTTCTCCGATGTTACCGATATATCTGCAGGACTGCGAGGTATTACGGATGTGAGAAAGCAGTAGTGGGCATTTCTATGCTGGCTGAGCAGTGGCAGAAATTAGTATATTTTTGCAGATGCGTGCGATTATGCAGCTGCGATCACAGTTGTGGTCCATGCTAAATCAGACCCACTGTCCGCTATTGTGACACAATGAGCTGGTTGCGGAGGACAAATCATCAAAAATGACCTGAGTTGCTGCAAACAGGCGACGTATTGCTGCACGATAACTTCAGGTCACACTCAGCCTACTGCACGCGTGAGTTGTTACGGTGCACCCATAGGGAGCTAGAGCCCTGATCTAGCTCCCCATGGGTGCTAGAGCCCTGATCTAGAACCGAGTGATTTCCATCTCTTTGGACCATTGAAGAAGCACCTGAGTGAAAGGCAATTCGCAACAGACGGTGCAGTTCAGCAAGCAGTTATGTCCTGGCTTCAGGCGCTTTACACTGATTTTCTTCAAATCGGTGATAGATGACTCGGTGTACCGTTGGATCAAAGTATGGGGACTATGTGGAAAAATAATTTGTACCAAGGCCATACTATTGATTATACGTTTATGTACTAAGTGAATAAATGTATGAAACGAGAGGTCCTGTTACCCTACTGATTAAACCTCCCTTGTACATGTTGTACGTATCAGACAAGATACAGGTAACAGCAATTGTAGAAAAATACTCCAAACATAAAGAAGAGGAAAGTACCTGCAATAACTAGCATTATATCAAGACCAAAGGGGGTATAGGTCAACTATGTAAAGTTAATTGAAACAAAACAAATGTCTGCAATTCAATCAGAAAGGCTAAAATGTTTGAACAAATAGAAAGGAAGGGACATATACGCTGACAAGGGTAAACACATTAGGGAGAAGGAATGTAGTTAGCTAGGTGTTAGGGATGCCGGAGCTCAGAATACCGGCGCCAGAATCTTGACCACCGGCATCCTGACGGTAAGTATTAGGGTTAGAGATGGGGTTAAGGTTAGGCACTAGGGGGAGGATTAGCATTAGACTGCAGGGGGGAGGGTTAGGCTGCGGGGTGGGGGTTAGGGGAGATTAGGGTACTTACCTAGTTGGGTCAGGATTCTGACTGTCAGGATGCCGCTGTCAGTATCGTGATCGCCGGCATCCCGACTGCCAGCATCCCCGTGGGAGAAGAGGGACAACAAGGGGAAGATTATATAGGATTAAAAAAAAACCCTATACAATAATAAGTAAACTACTAAAGTAACAGAAGGCCGGGGTAAAACTGTACACCTTTATCAGTTCACATACCTCCCAACCCAACATGACCCTCTCCAGGAGGGACACAATGCTCTGGTCCTGGACTTCCCTGGTAATTTATGATTGGTGGCGGCTCCAGAGGTGGGGCTGCTGCACTGTCCAAAATTCAAATAGGGGAGTCACACCAACTGCCAGTGAGTCCCAGCCAGTGATGTTTAGCAGTGTGTGAAATGACAGTTGGTGTGACTCCCCTATTTGAATTTTGAACTGCGCTGCAGCCCCACCTCCTACCAGGGAAGTCCAGGACCAGAGCATTGTGTCCCTCCTGGAGAGGGTCATGTTGGAAGGTATGAGTTCATGATTTAAAGTTGTTGATGCTTAAACCTCTCAATAGATTAAAAAAAATGTAAATAATTGTTTTTGGACATTCACATGCAGTGCATCTCTAATGGGGGTGTTCATAGCCCTAACTTGAAATGATATAGTCATGCTGGTGTCTTGCAGTACCTTGGGGACTGGCTGCATACGGACTCTCATTGGATGCAACCATGCTAAGCTGGGCTTTCCTTGACACATTTGATGCGACCGTGTCAGAGACGCCTGCGGTAGCTGCTAGCAGGCAATCTTCCAGCAGCCATCAGGCTCAGCCACCCGACCGGCCCCTCAGTTACTGGGGCAACCTCCCCATAGCCTCCATCTGCTGGCTGGAGTACAGAGCGGCGATCCACGCCTGGGTGCAGGAAGACTGTCTTCTTGAAGCCTGTGTTGTGGGGCAGCCTCTCTTCTCTCCCCCTGTGACATGCACTGCCCAGGGGCGGCTGCGAGAGGCGATCCCCCATAGTAAAATACAGGGACTGCCTAGCAGTGGCAGTGAGTTTCCATTGTAAGCGATCCCTGCTAATCACAGCCGGACATGCAGTCCAAAGGGGAGGTGTTTTCTCCAATGGGAAGCCACTACCCTGTTAGAGCAGCAGCCTTATCTGGTTTCTAGGGGCTACAGCTGATGCAGACCGTGCTGCTTGTCAATTTGTGCACATGTGCGAGGATGTGATCCCGCGCAGGTGCATAAGCCGGCCGCACAGATAGGAAGAGAGCAGCAGACCCCCCCCCCCCCCCCGGAAGATATACTCTATATCTTATATGTCTATATCTTATAGATTAAATGTTGCCCATACCCTCAAATTTGGTCTGACTACCATAAGAGTATAAAAATACATAAATTAACAATTATGACCCGGCCTTTATATCTTTTATATGTCTCCCGTCTGTACATCTTATATTGACAACACATTATTAAGCAATGATACAGAATACATTTCAGCTTAGCAATGCTATATAATTGTTATCTGTAAACATTTGTAGTACACATTTTGCTGGGACATCAGTTTCCTGTTTTTCTTTAGTTACCTCTGTGAATTAAGGTTAATGTAAAATCTAGAAATCTTAGCAGAAGAAACATACGAACTTTAAACATCATTCCATTATTAAAGAGAAATAATGTCATTGTGCTATACAATAATGAATGCAAGTACAAATATAATTGTAATTTAACCACTTACATTACAGACTTTTTTCCATAGGTGCTGTACAAATTCTTTGAAAATTAAACTATGTGCCTTTGTTCCTGGCTTTATAATTTATTTGGTACCACTATACTCAGGAGAACAAGCCAATAAAATGTATGCATTAAAGTAGTTACGGGGAAAATGTAATACTGCTTTTTCCTGACTTTGCCAGAAGCTCTACCAGTTAAACAGTTATTCCACTCACTGCCAAATTCACACAGCCTCTTTTATCCGCCCCGTGTGGTCTATAAACCAAAGGGAAGAGTGACGGCTAAGGCATCAGTGCTACAGGACTCCTGTCAGTACAGTGGCGTCACAAGAGGGGACCACGGGGGGTTTGAGCAGAGTGGCCACGCCCCTTCCCACAAGGCCACACCCCTTCCAACGAGGCCACAACCCTTTTCAGCAGTGCACGGCCAAGCTAATCGCACAGCGTCTCTCCCTGCACCGCAATATAATAGAGCACAGGTTCTCAAACTCGGTCCTCAGGACCCCAAACAGTGCATGTTTTCCAGGTCTCCTCACAGAATCACAAGTGAATTAATTTGCTCCACCTGTGAATCTTTTCAAATGTGTCAGTGAGTAGTGAATACACCTGTGCAGCTGTTCTCATACAAACATTACAACCTTTAGATCTTTAGGACATAATCATATCCTGGTTCTCATCCGACTTATCTGTCAGTGTTCGTTTCTCTGTATCAACCTCCTCTTGGCTTCCTCCATCAGTCGGAGTACCGCAAGTTTCCTAGGTCCTATGCTTTTCACAATCTATGCCATGTCTTGGCAAATTTACCAGCTCCTTTCCAGATTTCTCACCATCTGTGTTGACCACCGTTACTGAATGTAATTCTGCTATTTCAACTTGTATGTCATCTCGCTACATCAAAATACATACTCATTCTTGACTCTGAACTGTCCTTTGTTCCACACTCAATCTGTTTCTAAATCCTATTATATACATCTAAAAAACATATCCAGAATAAGCACATATACACAAGACACAGCAAAAACTCTAATTCATGCACTCTTTATCTCCATTATTGATTATTGCAATAGTCTCCTTACTGGTCTTCCCCAATACAGACTTTCACCCAACAATCTAATTTGAATGTAGCTGCTAGTCTGATCTTCCTTGCAAAACATTCATCTTCTGCTGCTCCACTCTGTCAGTCCCTACATTGTTTATCTGTATTTTTTTTAATTCAATATAACATTTTTATATTTGCGCATAAGACTGTAAACCAAACTACATCAACATACATCTTCTCGCTTATCTCAAAATATCTCCCAACTCTACCTCTCCGCTCTGCGCAAGATGTGCGTTTGTATCCACACTCATTACCCGGCTCCCAGTCACAGGACTTTTTTTCAGGCTGCACCTACGCTGTAGAATTCCCTCCCACACACAATAAGACTTTCCTCTGGTCTCCAAACCTTTAGTCATTCCCTGAAAACTCACCTCTTCAAGAAGATCATCAAATTCCAGAACCAACCAGGTAACCTCCGTAATCTATTCTACCCAATTACCTCCTTTATGCACAGTACACACATAACTTTATATATTTCCTGTTTCTATACCCACTCAACTCACTGACCCCAGGCCAACATTGCTGTGTGATTGGGTCCTACAGCCCACCAAGAGCCTCTGCAATTTGACTGGACAGATATGCAATATGTAGCACTTATCCTTGTGTATCAATGCCTATTTCCCTATAGATTGTAAGCTTTCGTGTATGGACGTCTTACCTCTGTCTTTCTGTTATTACCCAGTCTTGTTTTACTGTTCTAATACTATTTTGTTCCTAATTGTAGAGCACAATGGAATATGCTGGCGCTATATATGTAAATGTTAATAAATAAATAACATTTTGGCAATGGATTATTGTTCTCTGCCATATGAGCCTAGTTACACTGCAAACCATGGGGAAGTCTATGTTACAAGTACTGCCGGTTGTCCTCCTAGCGCTATTGCCAATAAAGCATCTTTCTCATAGATAAATACCTTTCTGTTCTTCTTTTACTAATTATTACGTTTGTTCTTCTTTCTATTTTCAATTGTTTGATGGAAATGCAACTTTGGTGCAGATCATAGTCCCCATTATTATCAATGAGGACTATTATCTGACCACTATGTACCAGGCCCCGTTGGTTTACGCCATCCTCAAATAGCATAAACCACTTCCTTAAATAGCATAAACGGTTTTATGCCCTTTGGAAGTATTCTCGCAGGAGAGGGATTTTATGATTCCTCTCCTGCAGCCTCCAGCAGGCTGCCAAATTCGATACTGTGCCCATACGCAGTGTTAGATTCCCCCGAGGAGTCTTTCACAAATGTGAAAAACTCCTCCAATATGCCGGGGATGTAACTTGCAGGGCCAGCGGTTATCGCTACCACTGTCCCTGCGAGTTTGCTTTAGTACATAGCGGGGATATTTTAATTCAACATGAAAATATCCATTGCAATACTGACTGTTAATAATTGCAGCAATGCCGCAATTAGTTATATATAGGCCCCATAGCCTCTAGATTTAAAGTGGCAATAATTTAAAAGGCAATGCCAGGTTTTTGCCTTTTATATATTTGCCTCTGCTAGATGTTAAATTGACAATATTTTGCTGCTGCCTGCAACTCACAAGTTAAAATTCCCCCCAAAACACAATCATTCACATAGAGCTGCTGCCTTCCCCCTTTCTTTTCTACAGACTAAAATACAGTCAGGTGCATAAATATTGGGACATTGACAGAATTTTCATATTTTGGCCTCTATTCACCACAATGGATTTGAAATGAAACAAACAAGATGTGCTTTAACTGCAGACTTTCAGATTTAATTTGAGGGTAATTACATCCAAATCAGGTGAACGGTGTAGGAATTACAACGGTTTCTATATGTGCCTCCCACTTTTTAAGGGGCCAAAAGTAATGGGACAAACTAAACAATCCTAAATCTAACTTTCACTTTTTAAGACTTTGTTGCAAATCCTTTGCAGGGAATTACAGCCTGAAGTCTGGAACGCATAGACATCACCAGAGACATCACCAGACGCTGGGTTTCATCCCTGGTGATGCTCTGCCAGGCCTCTACTGCAAATGTCTTCAGTTCCTGCTTGTTCTTGGGGCATTTTCCCTTTAATTTTGTCTTCATCAAGTGAAATGCATGCTCAATCGGATTCAGGTCAGGGGATTGACTTGGCCATTGCATAACATTCCACTTTTTAGCCTTAAAAAACTCTTTGGTTGCTTTTGAAGTATGCTTCGGGTCATTGTCTATCTGCACTGTGAAGCGCCATCCAATGAGTTCTGAAGCATTTGACTGAATATGAGCTTATAATATTGCCCGAAACACTTCAGAATTCATTCTGCTGCTTTTGTCAGCAGTCACATCATCAATAAATACAAGGGAACCAGTTCCATTGGCAGCCATACATGCCCACGCCATGACACTACCACCACCATGCTTCACTGATGAGGTGGTATGTTTTGGATCATGAGCAGTTCCTTTCCTTCTCCATACTCTTCTCTTCCCATCACTCTGGTACAAGTTGATCTTTGCCTCATCTGTCCATAGGATGTTGTTCCAGAACTGTAATGGCTTTTTTAGATGTTGTTTGGCAAACTCTAATCTGGTCTTCCTGTTTTTGTGGCTCACCAATGGTTTACATCTTGTGGTGAACCCTCTATATTCACTCTTTTGAAGTCTTCTCTTGATTGTTGACTTTGACACATATACACCTACCTCCTGGAGAGTGTTCTTGATTTGGCCAAATGTTGTGAAGGGGTTTTTCTTCACCAGGGAAATAATTCTTCTGTCATCCACCACAGTTGTTTTCCGTGGTCTTCCGAGTCTTTTGGTGTTGCTGAGCTCTCCGGTGCGTTCTTTCTTTTTAAGAATGTTCCAAACAGTTGATTTTACCACACCTAATGTTTTTGCTATCTCTGATGGTTTTGTTTTGATTTTTCAGCCTAATGATGACTTGCTTCACTGACAGTGACAGCTCTTTGGATCTCATATTGAGAGTCGACAGCAACTGATTCCAAATGCAAATGTCACACCTAGAATCAACTCCAGACCTTTTACCTGCTTAATTGATAATGAAATAACGAGGGAATAGCCCACACCTGTCCATGAAATAGCTTTTGAGTTGATAATCCCATTACTTTTGGCCCCTTAAAAAGTGGGAGGCACATATAGAAACCGTTGTAATTCCTACACCGTTCACCTGATTTGGATGTAATTACCCTCAAATTAATCTGAAAGTCTGCAGTTAAAGCACATCTTGTATGTTTCATTTCAAAGCCATTGTGGTGGTCAATAGAGGCCTAAATATGAAAATTCTGTCAATGTCCCAATATTTATGCACCTGACTGTAGGAGCAGTCATTTTGGACTTGATTAGACTACATGGGCTATATTTACTAAAGTGAGAGTTTTTAGAAGTAGAGATGTTGTCCATAGCAACCAATCAGATTCTAGCTATATTTTGTAGAACTTGCTAGTTAAATGTTAAGTAGAATCTGATTGGTTGCTATGGGCAACATCTCCACTTTCTAAAAACGCTCACTTTAGTAAATATACCCCTAAGTCAGTGGTTCCCAAACTGCGCGCCGTGGCACCCTGGGGTGCCTCGGGACACTTGCAGGGGTGCCACAGTTTGGTGGTCCAGCACCAAATAAAATTATTTACAGTCAATGTAAAGTAAATATGTGGTTAAACAGGAGCACAAACCTGTCCACCACCACATAACTGACCCTAAGAGTGACAGGAAAGCACAATTTACTTCACTTTTCTAAATTTTTTCTGAATTTTTCAACATCAAACTTTTAGCTTAGGGGCGCCGTGAAAACAATGCTGATACTCTAGGGTGCTGTGATTCCAAAAAGTTTGGGAACCACTGGCCTAAGTATTTATTCCTCATTCCAATTAAACAGAACACACATTCTAATTAATACCACCTCACTGTCTCCCAGCAGCATTTCTTACATCTACATATAATTAATTATATAGATCTGTTTATTTACAGTATTTGGTCTTGGAAACAGTATGGGGTATCCTGCTTTGTGATCACATTTAAATTACCTGATCCTTTAGGAAATAGTTGGAGAGTACAAGTTTTACAGCACTTTACATATACTGCTTATATTTATATTATTTATATTGCACATCAATCCAAAAAAAAACCTGAATCACTTTATGCAGACAGAAGCAGAACTGTAAATATGTGGCTGACTGTGGAACATATTATAATTCTGCGATCTTGTTATTACTCAGTAGGCGTCTGTATGATGCAGGGTGTTTAATCATTGCTAAAAATATCAATTGTCAATACAAGAACAAAACTTTTAAAACTAGTTTCACTTAATGTATTTTTTTCGTATTACAGTATGTTGGAGAGGATTTCACACAGGTAGGCTGTTGTAGGGGCAGGGCTGTAACTATGGGTGTGCGAGTGGTGCCGCTGCACAGACCACAAGGCCCTGTGGATGCACCGTCGCTGCCCCACGGTCTCTGCATGTAGCTAGTAGGGTTCCTGGAACACCTGGAATACACGCACACACATACATACAGTATTGTGCAAAAGTTTTAGGCAGGTGTGGAAAAAAAATGCTGCAAACTGAGAATGCTTTCAAAAATAGAAGTGTTAATAGTTTATTTTTAACAATTAACAAAATGCAAACTGAATGAACAGAAGATAAATGTTAATCAAATCAATATTTGGTGTGACCACCCTTTGCCTTCAAAGCAGCTTCAATTCTTCTAGGTACACTTGCATACAGCTTTTGAAGGAACTCGGCAGGGAGGTTGTTCCAAACATCTTGGAGAACTAACCACAGATCTTCTGTGGATGTAGGCTTGCTCAAAGCCTTCTGTCTCTTCATTAAATCCCAGACAGACTCGATGATGTTGAGATCAGGGCTCTGTGGGGGCCATAATATCACTTCCAGGACTCCTTGTTCTTCTTTACACTGAAGATAGTTCTTAATGACATTAGCTGTATGTTTGGGGTCGTTGTCCTGTTGCAGAATACATTTGGAGCCAATCAGATGCCTCCCTGGTATTGCATGATGGATAAGTACCTGCTTGTATTTCACAGCGTTGAGGCCACTATTAATCCTGACCAAATCCCCAACTTCATTTGCTGAAATGCAGCCCCAAACTTGCAAGGAACCTCCACCATGCTTCACTGTTGCCTGCAGACACATTATTGTACCGCTCTCCAGCCCTTCGGCAAACAAACTGCCTTCTGTTACAGCCAAATATTTAAAATTTTTACTCATCAGTCCAGAGCACCTGCTGCCAGTTTTCTGCACCTCAGTTCTTATGTTTTCATGCAGAGTTGAGTCGCTTGGCCTTATTTCCATGTTGAAGGTATGGCTTTTTGGATGCAATTCTTCCATGAAGACCACTTCTGTAGATGGGTGTACCTCATACTTGCCGACAATCAGCTCCAGCCTTCCGGGAGGGAGCGGATTGTCGGCTAACAGAGGGGGCGGGCGTGGCCATTGGGGGCGGGGCTGGGGGCAGGGCCGACCATTTGGTGTCACATTGGGGGTGGAGCCGGGGGCGGGGCCGCACGGTTGAGTCATCGTGGCTCCGCCCCCTTTTCAAAATGCCGTTATTTTTTGCATGTGAAGCAGGGGGCGGGGCCATGATGATACGATTCAGCGCAAATCACGTCACCTGCCCCCCCGCTGTGGGGGGTTTCTACTTTATTCAGGGGGGAGAGGCTTCCGGGAGGCTTGCCTGCCTTTCCGGGGGGCCGGGAGTGGCACCCGAAAATCGGGAGGCTCCCGGCCAAATCGGGAGGGTAGGCAAGCCTGGTGTACCTAAGTCCCAGTGGTTTCTGCCAGTTCTGAGCTGATGGCACTGCTGGACATCTTCTGATTTTGAAGAAAAGTAAGCATGATGTGTCTTTCATCTGATACACTAAGTTTCCTTAGCCAACCACTGTGTCTACGGTCCTCAACAGTGCCTGTTTCTTTGTGCTTCTACAAAAGAGCTTGAACAGCACATCTTGACACCTAAGTCTGCTTTGAAATCTTTGCCTGGGAGAGACCTTGCTGATGTAGTATAACTACCTTGTGTCTTGATGCTGTGCTCAGTCTTGCCATGGTATATGACCTGTGACATGAAACAGTCTTCCCATCTCACATTTGTAGCAGAGTTTGGCTGTTCATCTCCTAGTTTTAAGCCTCCTACACAGCTGTTTCTGTTTCAGTTAATGACTGTGTTTCAACCTACATATGAAAATGATGATCATTATCACCTGTTTGGTATAATTGGTTAATCATACGCCTGACTTAAGGTGGCCATACATCTGCAACAGATCGTCAAGATGCAGGGATGCGATCGGAAATTTCCGATCGCCCATCGGAAACTTCCAAACGCCCACCATCGATGTTCTGCGATCCGTTGCTGGATCGCAGACATTTGCCATGTTAAATGTCGGCGATTTGACGATAGCGATAATTTTTTGATCGCAATCGTCAAAATCCAACATGTTGGATTTCTGCGATCCCTCGATGCCGGGTTGCAGCATCGCAGGATCACTGCAATCCATCGCAGATGGATGGGGCCCATAAAATCCTACAAAATCTCTGACTTTGTGCAAGTGTATCTAGAAGAATTGATGCTATTTTGAAGGCAAAGGGTTGTCACACCAAATATTGATTTGATTTAGATTTCTCTTCTGTTCATTCACTTAATTGTGTTTTGTTAATTGATAAAAATAAACTAACACTTCTATTTTTGAAAGCATTCTTACTTTGCAGCATTTTTTTCCACCCCTGCCTTAAACTTTTGCACAGTATTGTTTGTGTGTAGATATATATATTGTAATAGGGTCGTAGTAAATAGGACACACGATAGACAGGTTCACGGTGAAACAGTGCCTTTTAATTGTAACAAACACTGCACTTTAACGTACACAGACAGAAGCCTGGACATACAGGCACAGTAATTAGACATGCAGGTGTAAGTAAATGACCCCCACCAAAGTGATACTGTAGTGCTCAGTCTGCTGCGGTAGAATGCAGCCTCAATCTGCTATGCTCCTTAGCACAGCTAGTCCAGAAAAGTTCCTGGCACTAATGAGACTTTGGCTTACTCGCTGGCCTCTATTCGGCATCAGTGCCCAGAGCAACGAGTGGATGAGGGTTTTAAACCCTTCCTGTCATCCAGTGATGGCTTCCAGCTGGACCTGTGCAACCCAGAAAAGCCGGCGTTTCAAACCTCCACTGCTGCTGCAGACTGCACAGGATTTACTTTAGTCTAGTTTGGAGTAGGGGTGAGCGGGTTCGGATTTCTGAAATCCGAACCCCCCGAGCCTCCCCGATCCGAGGCCGATCCGAGTCAGGCTCGACTTTTCCCGCCTGACTCGGATCTGAAATTGAGGCAAAACGTCATCATCCCGCCTTCCGGGTCTCGCGGGTTTTGGATCCTATATAAGGTACCCGCGTCGGCGCCAATTTCTCACTCGGCTGTGGACAGTGAAGAGGGAGGGTGGGAGTTAGGGCTGGCTGGGCTGTGTAGTGTAGTGTAGTGTAGTGCAGAGTAGTGTTGTGCTGTGCTGCTGTTGTCCATAGGGGCAGTGTCCACTACTTCAAAGTCCATAGGGGCTGGCTGGACTGTGTTGTGCAGTCAGTTGTCCTAGGGGCTGTGTCCACTCCAAAGTCCTGTGCAGTGTCCCAGTCCTAAAGGGGTGCTGTAGTGTTGTCCAGGGGGTGCTCTGTCCTTCAGGGGAGCTCCCCCCAAGTGCTAAAAAAAATAATATTTTTTCTGTGTTTGTGAATTGTGTGCGCAGTAGCCGCACGTGCATCAACAAAGTAGTGCCAAGCGTGCGCCTGTGTCATAAGTAAAGGGCCGGCTGGCTTGACGGTTAAAGGGTGCTGTAACCCCCAAAGTACACTCCAGTCCAAACCAAATAAAAAAATATTTTCTGTGTTTGTGAATTGTGTGCGCAGTAGCCGCACGTGCATCAACAAAGTAGTGCCAAGCGTGCGCCTGTGTCATAAGTAAAGGGCCGGCTGGCTTGACCGTTAAAGGGTGCTGTAACCCCCAAAGTACACTCCAAACCAAATAAAAATTATTTTTTCTGTGTTTGTGAATTGTGTGCGCAGTAGCCGCACGTGCATCAACAAAGTAGTGCCAAGCGTGCGCCTGTGTCATAAGTAAAGGGCCGGCTGGCTTGACCGTTAAAGGGTGCTGTAACCCCCAAAGTACACTCCAAACCAAATAAAAAAATATTTTTCTGTGTTTGTGAATTGTGTGCGCAGTAGCCACACGTGCATCAACAAAGGAGCAGCGCCAAGCGTGCGCCTGTGTCCCATAAGCAAAGAGCCGGCTGGCTCATTTCTTAAAGGGTGGTGTAACCCACAAACTGCACTACTCTCCAGCAAAAATAAAAAAATATTTTCTGTGTTTGTGTGCGCCTTAGCCGCACGTATATATCAAATCGATATAACATAAATGGAGGACCAAACTTTCTCCGATAAAAATAAAATAGAGAAAGATCAAGAACCACTTCCTCCTAGTGCTGAAGCTGCTGCCACTAGTCATGACATAGACGATAACATGCCATCAATGTCGTCTGCCAATGCCGATGCCCAATGTCATAGTAGAGGGCACATACA
Organism: Taudactylus pleione; assembly: GCA_031769625.1. Taxonomy (NCBI): domain Eukaryota; kingdom Metazoa; phylum Chordata; class Amphibia; order Anura; family Myobatrachidae; genus Taudactylus; species Taudactylus pleione. The sequence goes on from JAUIMM010000128.1 coordinate 18,603,439, forward strand.
ATCCCTAATGGCAAAGTTCAGGAAAATGACCTTGAAAAAAACATTTAAATCATCTGAAGAGAAACGTAAACTTGCCAATATGCCATTTACGACATGGAGGGGCAAAGAATGGCTAAGGTCTTTCACTATGTTCATGACTAGTGGTTCAGCTTCACATGACGATGGAAGCCCTCCTCCCACTAAAAAAATCAAAAGAGTTAAGCTGGCAAAAGCACAGCGAAGAACTGTGCGTTCTAAGAAGATATCACAAATCCCCAAGGAGAGTCCAAGTGTGGTGGTGGTTGCGATGCCTGACCTTCCCAGCACTGGACGGGAAGAGGTGGCTCTTTCCACCATTTGCACGCCCCCTGCAAGTGCTGAAAGGAGCACCCACAGTCCACTTGCTGATATGCAAATTGAAGATGTCACTGTTGAAGTACAACAGAATGAGGATACTGGTGTAGCTGGCGCTGAGGAGGAAGTTGGCGAGGAGGATTCTGATGGTGATGTGGTTTGTTTAAATCAGGCTCCGGGGGAGACAGTTGTTGTCCGTGGGATGAAAAAGCCCATCACGGTCATGCCTGGGCAGAAGACCAAACATTCCACCTCTTTGGTCTGGCAATATTTCTATCCAAATCCGGACAACAACTGTCTTGCCATATGTACCATATGTAAAGGTGGAATAAGTAGGGGTAGGGACGTTAACCACCTAGGAACATCCTCCCTTATACGGCACCTGCAGCGTGTTCATAATAAGTTACTGTCAAGTTCAGAAACTTTGGCTAAGACCGTAAGCAGTCCAGGGACACCTAAATTCCGTTGTCCTGTTATATCCAAGCGCCTGCAAACCACACCGTCAACTCCCTCCTCGTCAATTTCCTCCTTAGTCAGGATCGGAAGTAGTCCTGCAAGCCATGTCACTGGCATGACTGACTCTCCTATCCGGGATTCCTCCGGAGGATCCTGCATTGCTACGCCTCCTGCTGCCGCTGCTGCTGTTGCTGCTGCTGGGAGTCGTTCATCATCCCAGAGAGGAAGTAGGAACACCACTACTTTTACTAAACAATTGACCCTCCAACAGTCCTTAGCGAGGAGGATGAAGTACGACAGCAGTCATCCTGAAGCAAAACGTATAACTGAGGCCTTGACTGCTATGTTGGTGTTAGACGTGCGTCCGGTATCCGCCATTAGTGCAGTGGGATTTAGACAATTGATGGAGGTAGTGTGTCCCCGGTTCCAAATCCAGTCTAGATTCCACTTCACTAAGCAGGCGATACCGAGACTGTACAGAAACTTCAGAAAAAGTGCCCTCAGTGTCCTGAAAAATGCCGTTGTACCCAATGTCCACTTAACCACGGACATGTGGACAAGTGGAACAGGGCAGACTAAGGACTATATGAGTGTGACAGCCCACTGGGTAGATGTATCACCTTACGCAGCAACAGCAGCAGCGTCACCAGTAGCAGCATCTCAGAAACGCCAGCTCGTTCCAAGGCAGGCTACGCTGTGTATCACCGGTTTCAGTAAAAGGCACACCGCCGACAACCTCTTAGAGAAACTGAGGGAAATCATCGCCCAGTGGCTTACCCCACTTAGACTCTCCTGGGGATTTGTGATATCCTACAACGCCACCAATATTGTGCCGGCATTACATCTGGGCAAATTCCAGCACGTCCCATGTTTTGCTCACACAATAAACTTGGTGGTGCAGAATTTTCTGAAAAGCGACAGGGGCGTGCAGGAGACGCTTTGGGTGGCCCGAAAAAATTTCTGGCCACTTTTGCCATTCAGCGACTGCGTACCGAAGACTGGAGCGCCAGCAAACACTCTTGAACCTGCCCCGCCATCACCTGAAGCAAGAGGTTGTGACGTGGTGGAACTCAACCCTCTATATGCTTCAGAGGATGGAGGAGCAGCAAAAGGCCATTCAAGCCTATACATCCACCTATGACATAGGCAAAGGAGGGGGTATGCACCTGACTCAAGCGCAGTGGAGAATGATTTCCGTGTTGTGCAAGGTTCTCCAGCCCTTTGAACTTGCCACACGTGAAGTCAGTTCAGACACTGCCAGCTTGAGTCAGGTCATTCCCCTCATCAGGATTTTGCAGAAGCAGCTGGAGAAAGTGAAGGAGGAGCTAAGACGGAGCGATTCCGCTCAGCATGTGGGACTTGTGGATGAAGCCCTTCATTCACTTTGCCAGGATTCCAGGGTGGTCAATCTGTTGAAATCAGACCACTACATTTTGGCCACCGTGCTCGATCCTAGGTTTAAAGCCTATGTGGTGTCTCTCTTTCCGGCCGACACAAGCCTGCAGAGGTGCAAAGACCTGCTGGTGAAAACACTGTCAGCTGAAGCGGAACGTGACACGTCAACAGCTCCTTCTTCATTTTCTCCCGCAACTGGGGCTGCCAGGAAAAAACTTAGGTATCCTAAGCAACCCGCTGGTGGTGATGCAGGGCAGGCAGGACCAAGTTTGGACATCTGGTCCGGACTGAAGGACCTGGCAACAATTTCTGACATGTCTACTGTCACTACATATGATACTGTCACCATTGACAGAATGGTGGAGGATTACATCGGTGACAGCATCCAAGTAGGCATGTCAGACAGTCCATACCTGTACTGGCAGGAAAAAGAGGCAATTTGGAGGCCCCTGTACAAACTGGCTCTATTTTACCTGAGTTGCCCCCCCTCCAGTGTGTACTCCGAAAGAGTGTTTAGTGCAGCCGGGAACCTTGTCAGCGAAAGGCGTACGAGGTTGCTTCCACAAAATGTGGAGAAGATGATGTTCATAAAAATGAATTATCAACTCTTCCAGGGAGACCAGCCTCCAGAACGTACAGAGGGACCTGTGGTGGTGGATTCCTGTGGGGACGAGTTAATACTCTGTGAGGATGAGGATGTACACAACACTGAAGAGGGTGAGGAATCGGTGGATGAGGAGGATAAGGACGACATCTTGCCTCCGTAGAGCCAGTTTGTGCAGGGACAGATTAATTGCCAGCTTGTTTTGTGGGGGCCCAAACGAACCAATCATTTCAGCCACAGTTGTGTGGCAGACCCTGGCGCTGAAATGATTGCTTTGTTAAAGTGTGCAGGTCCTGTTTATACAACATAAGGGTGGGTGGGTGGGCCCAAGGACAATTCCATCTTGCACCTCTTTTTTTTCTTTGCATTATGTACAGTTTGGGGCCTAGTTTTTCAAACTGCCATCCGGTCTGCCACTGCAGTGTCACTCCTAGATGGGTCATGTGTTTGTGCCGCCCACTCGTGTCGCTTAGCATAGTCATCCAGCTACCTCGGTGCAACCTTTTGGACATAAAAACACTATTGTGAGGTGTGAGGTGTTCAGAATAGACTGGAAATTAGTGGAAATTAAGGTTATTGAGGTTAATAATAGCATAGGAGCAGAAAAACCAACACATTCTGTGATTTTAGCTGTTTTTTTGCTTTTTAAAAAAAAATACAGATCCAAAACACAAAACCCAGAACCCAAAACACGGAAGGGTGGTTTTGGCAAAACCAATCCAGATCCAAAACACGAAGAAAGATCCAGATCCAAAACACAAAACACGAAAAGTGGCCGGTGCACACCCCTACTTTGGAGGGAGCTGATCCCACAGGAGTGTGGGTAATTCAGGTGAGAGGCAACCCCTGTCACCACAATATAATATTATATATATACACACAGTATATGTATTCACATCTGTGTAGGAATGAGTGTGTAATGTATATCAAGTGTTGTTTGTACATTCCTCCCAATACTGTATCTCTCTGCAAGGGTAGTCCCTTTTTCTGTGCACTGTCTGTGCAGACCACTACAGTATACCGGAAAAATGCTCTTCTGAAAATACAGCAGGCATAGCTACAAATCTACACTGCAGTACAACACATATAAAAGAGTACAAATGCACACTAATTATTGTGACCAATCTGTTAATATATTCTCAGCCGGGTCTGGCAGATCGCTCTAAAGCTGGGCATCCACTATACAATTTTCTGTCAGATATCTGTCCAATCTGGCTGGTTGGAATGAAAACCTGGTAATGTATGGGAGCAAATGACAATAGTCTATTTGCAAACAAACACTGGAAAATAGCCAAAAATTGGTTAAGACACACAAATGTAACCAATTTGAACAATTTTTTTTGTCCTTTTTCAGTGTTTAAAACCATATGATCGACTGTCATTTGGTCCCATACATTACCAGGTTTTCATTCCAACCAGCCAGATTGGACAGATATCTGACAGAAAATTGTATAGTGTATGCCCAGCTTTAGTCTTCTCCAACAGAACGGAGCAGAGAGAAGGGGAGGAGAGAGCTGAGCCATCGCTGCTATACAGCACACATCAGCGCTGACAGCCCGGGCAGCCGCGGAAGATACCTGCCACTCAGTGACCAGTGAGTTCATGTGGTGGCGCCACGGCTGGGTCACCGCGGGGTCGGGCTGGATATCATGGTGGTGACTGCGGCTGATTAAAGCCCCAACTGCCGCCCGTGCCATATAAGTTTTTTTTTGTTTAACATACTCAGTGGCACCCTGGTGCCACTGAGTGCTCTAGGCAGCTGCCAATGGTGGCACCGGCCCTGAGGGGGGCAGGGGAGGGATGCTAGAGTAGGGAGGTCATGATGCGGCAGTATGGAGAGACATGCAAAGCAGTCAGTACACTGCACATAAAGTACAATGTAAAATGGATTAATAACAGAGATGCCATGCTTCAAAATGTCTGCAGACATAATGCAGAAATAACAATGTTACACAACAATGGCCCTCATTCAGAGCCGTACGCTCTGAGCAGAGAGCACGCTCTGAATGAGGGCCGGCCTCCATGAAAATGGAGCGTCCTTCGGGACGCTCGTATAGCTGTGGGTCACCACCCACAGGCTATACGAGCGTGCATTTTGATGGCCGCGATGGTCGAGACCATCGAAATTGCGAGCCGGAGCCTGCGGTTGAGGTTTTCAACCGCAAGCTCCGGAGTGATTTTGGCTCTAGTGATGTCAGTGGGCCGGCTTTTGACGGGAGGCATTCCCGTGGGAACGCCCCCGTCAGGGAGGCACGCCCCCGGCACGCCTACCAAAGGGGGCGTGCTGTCAATCAACATTGACAGCACACCCCTTTGATCGGACACAACGAGCGAAGGACTTTCCTTCGCCCGTCGCGTCTGGCGCATGCGCACGACGGAGCTCCCTCCGTCGTGCGCATGCTCAGTCCAGAACATCGACCCACTTGCGAGCGGACAGCCGCTTGCGAGTGGGTCTGAATCAGGCCCAATGTTTCAAATTACCAGGTGAAGTTGTAGAAGGCCGGTTTTAAGGAGGAAGGCCGTATTGAGCCTTGCCGGGCCCTGGTAAATTTTGGGGGCATGTCCTAATGTTAGTAATAGTGGCCATGCCCACTTAAAAAAATGGTATTAGTTGGCGCAGTTTGCTTTACAAGGGAGCCATAATACATGTTGACCACTCCTTCTTTAGCAAAATTTAGTTTGGTAAGGGGGGGGGTCTACACCTTTGGTATTGGTGTTATCACATTAAATTCCTCCACTGTTATAATAAATTATAGAAATTTGGTTTGAATGCATCTATCTTCAGAAATCTGTGTAATGGTTTTTGATGTGTTTAATGAGCTGATATTTTGGACTGATTAGATTTGTGTGTTCCAGTAATCAAAGCATGGCTTGTGCAATGGAAATACACATTATTTACAGTACTTGCTTTGTCATTTATTACATTTTTTTCTTATATCTTGAAGTCAATATTGATTCTTTTTCATCATAACATATTTGGTATTGTCAAGTATAAAAATAAAGAGACATTTAAAAAAACCTGTAAAAGCCACGTACTGTATCCATTAGCTGATAAAATGAACGATTGAACAATAATGATATCGTTATGGTTCAATTGCTCATTATATCGTCCAGTGGATATGCCATCAGCGACAAGCGATGCACGCTCCCGCTGGTCGTGGACGACGTTGTTCATCGCCTGTACTTGCAGGGCAACCTGACGATATTGTCAGGTTCTGCAAGTAAGAGGATGAGGGAGGGTGACGTCACTGAAGGATATATATCGTTCAGTGTGGGTGCTCATTGTCGTTAAGGACATTGAGCACACCACAGCCGGGATGCACTACACAATATCGCTCATGGAGCGAATCGTGTAGTGGATATGCGCCTTTAAACCTTTTCTTAAATCACACACATAAAAAAAAAAAGAGAACTGTTTACTTAATTACTCACCCTCCTTGATTTAATACTTGGTAGATGCTCCTTTAGCTGCAAATACAACTGTGAGTCTATTTAGATAGGTATATCAGCCTTGTAAGGAGCAATTGTTGTCCATTGAGTTCCATCAGGGTTGAATTGAGATGTTAGTGACCATCAATTTATCAACATGAACTTATCCAGTTCAACATCAACTCATTCCACAGATACACCATGAGGTCTGGGGCTCTTACTGGGCCAATCCAGGACATATTAGGCTTGTGCCAAACATAAGAGTTTATATATCAAGGCAAACCTGAAGGAAAGTGTGACTCAAATCAAGATTTTGTTTTAAAAAGGACATTAAGTTAGATCTAATGAGTGGAGAGGGTGCATTACTCAGCTAATTTTTGTCATGTAATAAAGAAAAATATACAAGTGGTTCCCAAACTGCGAGGCACTTGCAGGAGTGCCACGTAGCACTGAAACAGGGTTCACCGGTGCCCTGTGCCACCTCCTGAACATGTGATGTCACAGGAGTGGGCTGGGCCACTACCTGGAGAAAGTGTAGAGCTGCCAGAACTCTTTGAGCGGCTCTACACAGTGCAGAGTGTGTGCCCCCATCGTCCTTTGGACGCTTCAAACACCACAGCAGCAGCGCTACTGGCCGCAAAGTGCCATGATTCCAGGCACCCTGCTAGCCAGATGCACGGGCCGTGTGGCAGGGACAATGCCGCCCCCAGAGCCCTGTGCCCTGGGTGATGACACAGATTGCACACCATTCCCTGAGGTCTTGGTGTCACAGGTTCGTAGTCCAGGACCAAATCAAATTATTCATGGTAAATGTGATTGGCAGCCACCAGCACTGGTTTTGCATATCATAAAATATGTGAACAAACTGTCCTCCACCACATAACTGAACCTATGACAGGTAAGGACAATCAACTCAATTTTATGTTACATTTTGTTGCTGAATTTCTAGTGAAGTGGGCAGAATGGGGAGAATATTACCGGGGATTGGCGGCTCAGTGCTTTGGGGGCGGGGCCTAATGACGCGATTCTTCAAGAATCGCATCATTTAGTCCTGCCCACTATTTTAAGTATTCAGCAGTCGCTGCAAATTCCTGGGAGGGGCGGGGCTTAATAACCTGCTTCTCCTCCCCAGGCTACTCCTGGGGAGGAGAATTTATAAGTCGGCAAGCATGTATAAATGATGAAATATGCTAAATATAATTGTACTATTGTGCATATTTGTATATCTGCAACCTGTCTTAAATGTCCTGTGATGTCCCATTCTGCTGTATGTTCCTTATATTATGTATGATGCTAGGGAACCCTTGTGGCTCTTTATAGATGAAAGATAATTATAACAACATATCTCCTCACTTTAATAATAACCCTTAAAAAAAAATTAGGCTTAACCAAGGAGTATTTTAAGTGAAAACAAAAGAGAGAAAAGGCTAAAAGGTGCCCATACATCTGACCGGTATTTCCGCGATCCTGTGACGCGATCGGAAATGCCGATCTGCCGGGTGGAAACGCCGGCCGACCAACATCGATGTTCAGCGATCCGTCGCAGGATCGCTGAAATATTACATGTTAAATGTCCCCGATTTGGCGATCGTGATCATTTTTTGATCGCGATCATCAAATTGGGAAAGTCCAACATGTTGGATTTCTGCAATGCCACGATGCCGGGTTGCAGCTTCGCGGCAATCCATTGCTGATGGATGTGCCCCATTAGGTTAATGAAGGCAGATTATTTAGACTGGCTACAGCCTGGATGGTGTCATTTTAACTACAGCAAAACTGATAAAGAGACCAGGGGCAGGATTTTAAAAGTGAAAGTATGAGTGATAGACTGTCATCCCCAACTTCAGATTTTGGACATGATTCAAGACTCAAGAGATATTAAACATGCGGAGAGGTATTAAACATGGGTGCAGGGTGTGTGGTGTGGGCACCCATTATAGATTTGCCAATGGTCAGTAAGGCTTGTATCCAGCTTTACAGTACATGTTTTCCATGTCTTCTGAGAGAATCACAAGTGAAATAATTAGAAACACCTGTGGATCTTTTAAAAGGCATGAGTCAGTAATCAATACATCTGTGCTCCAGCAAGCGGATATGGAAAACATGCACTGTTATACCCCTTTTCCATCTAAATTCCGGGTCTGACCTGGAGTTGGAACAAAGTTCCTATCCGGATCAGACCCGGAATTTTGCCGGCGCCGACTCGGGATATTCCCGAGTCAGCGCTGCTCACACCGCAGTCGGGTCTGCATAGACCCAGCTTTTGCGGAGTGAAAGTGGTCGCTTGGAGATGACGTCATCTCCAAGCGCCACCGAAGCCGGACCAGTCGGCCGGCTAGCAGCGCACTCCAGGTCATCGTGACCCGGAGTGCGCTGTTCTCACAGCAGGGTTTCACGGGCTACGCCCGTGTTAAACCCTGCTAGTTACCTGGGTTGGATTGCCGGGTCACTCGACCCGGCGATCCAACTCTCTCCCCTTTTACACCAGGGAGCTGCCCGGGTTAACCCTTCACAAACCCGGGTTTTAGCTCCGGTGTAAAAGGTGTATTAGTGTGTCCAGAGGTCTGGATGTGTAATTTTAACTACTGCAAAGCTGATAAAGGAAACTAGGAGCAGGATTTCAAAACCCATTCCTGTCAATGAAAGTACGAGTGAGAGACTGACACACCCAACTTCAGATATTCAGATTAAGGGCCGTATTCAATTAGGTGCGTTTTTGCCTGAAAATTTATCTCCATATTCAATTCCAGTCCGTTTTCGCCTATGCGAAAAGTCAAGGCACTGAAATAGGCGAAACTTTTTCTCCACAGAATAGCAGGAGAGAAAAAAAAAAAGTCAAATCTATATTTTGGGGTGCAGATGTTGGGAAACCTCTCAGAACCTTTGATACATCCCCCAAAGAACAATTCACCCCAAAAAAAGAAATAAAAAATTCCAGAAACACCCCAAAAAACACCTTAGAAATAAGTGGGGGAACAACTTCAAAAACTAGCGAAATAAGCTTCTGGGGGTGCTCTATGAAGGGGCCAAGTGTTTTTGGGATTGCAGGTGCTTGTATGCAGGAGGAATTTCACTTTTTCTAAAACTTCACTTTAGAGACATTAAAATATGCTAGCACCCATTTTTAAGTACCCCAAATTTGACAAGACTACTTATTTTCACCAAAAAATACTGCTTAATGCCATTCTTCACCACTTTTGCAAGGACACTGATAACAAGGATTTTAACAACTTCAGTACCCCAAATTAGTTTTATTAGGGCTGTTGGAACACTTCTACATTGATCCCCAATGTTAGTGCATCTTTTTGGGGGGTTCACACTGATTTCCCCAATTCTGACAGTACTTTCCGCCTGTTCTGCATTCACCGCTTGCTGTTTTCGCCTGGTTAGTAATTGAATACAGCGAAAAGCGGGAATGCGCACAATAAGTTTTCGCGTCCAAAACACGTGATGTAGGCGAAAAGTCGGGCAGGCGGAACTTTTTCGCGAATGCAAAACTAATTGAATATGGCCCATAATCGGTAATGCATTTGCTAATACAACCTGTGGCTATATGCAATACTAATCTCAGGGTGCATCATTGGGCAGTGGAGGGTACGAGCAATGAAACGCCCACTTTCACTGTGAAACTGTGACACATGTGTTAGCCTAGGGGTAACTCAGGCTAATTATCTCAAGTATGTACAAACATAGCCCCTGAGGCTGAGGATGTGGCATTGGGAAGGCAGCCGCAATGGCAGACACACCCTTGACACTCCCACAACACGCCATGCGACGGCCTTTTTTTGCAAACACTTTAGTTTACCTCCCAGTCTCGACCCTGAAACGTTCATGGATCACAGATGCTGTCCCCAATTATAGTGATGTCATATGCAATACCTCGGTTAGCGCATGCGCAGTAAGCATCTCCTAGACTTTTCGCACCTTAGCAAAGCATTGACCAACTGCGTAAACATCAGAATTGCGCCTGTCTCTGAATAAGCCCCTTTATGAAGGTGATAACTCCTATTTCCTGGTAGAAAAAAGTAATAAAGGCTACAATAAATTTTAGTTATCCACGTTTTCCATCCCGCTCACTTTAAGCAGTAAAAAAAACAAAAACAAAGGTTTTACCATAGCACAGTTTTGGGGATAGGAATAATGAAAGAAAAAAAAAAAAAAAAGCATAAAAGTTTTGGGCAAAACACTAGTACAGTGGTTCCCAAACTCGGTCCTCAAGGCATGGATATCCTTAAAACAAGGGTTCCCAACCACGGTCCTCAAGGCATACTAACAGCCCATGTTTTAGGGATAGCCATACTTGAGCACAAGTGACTTAATTAGTACCTCAGTTATTTTGATGAAAACATTCTTTGCACAACTATGGATATCACTAAAACCAGGACCGTTAGTGTGCCTTGAGGACCGAGGTTGGGAATCACTGCCTTAAAACCTCGACTGTTAGGGTGCCTTGAGGACAGAGTTTAGGAACCACTGCAGTAGTATTCATGGCAAAGTTTAAATTTAATGGAACCTGAGCTCCAGCAGCATTTTTTAGTTTGTACCCAGACTGTAAATTCAATAGCGGACAGTAATAGGAGGAAATAGAAGCACAGTTAATGAGCACAGGATCAGATAATAATGGCAGCCAGAAGAAGATGCACCTTACTCCTGTTATGTAATCTCTGTAATGATGAAGAATCTCTCTCCCCATAGGCACTACAGAGATAGAAATACTTCATCATTACCAAAAGGATCTAACAATTCCCAGAAACAAATGTCTGCAATAAACACAGGGCAGTAACTAGGGGTGTGCCAGAAGTACCTCTGCCTATAGTACAGGGCCAAAAGCATATTTTAATTTTTAATTACATATTGCTTTAATTAAAAGTTGTAATGAAATGCGGTCATTATATTGCTGTGTAAATCAGATCAACATGGAAATGTGAACTACAGAATATGAATATCGTGTTTAGCAAATGAAAAAGAATGAGAATGATGAGTATCAGATGTGATGAAAAACCAGATATTTTGATTCAAATTAATGTGCTCAATGTGGAGATATCATTTCACTTTAATGTGGGTCTAAATTTCACAATCAGCTTTTTGGGTGAGCCACACAGTGCTGTGCAGCAGATATGCAGTAGGCTGTGATAGCTCCGAGTTGGAATACGTCAATGGAATTCCTATGTCTTCACATTTATCAGGGCTGTAGAGCAGTGCTTCTCAAATCCAGACCTCGAGTCGCACTAACAGTGCATGTTTTCCATATCTCCATGCTGAAGCACAGGTGTATTCATTACTGACTGATGCTTTTTTAAAGATCCACATGTGCTTCTTATTATTTCACTTATGATTCATCTTGCACGGATGAACATCATCATTCCTGGACTTTTGTCCAGGAATGATGATGTTCGTCCGTGCAAGATGACGTTTTGCCTCTTTCTGAGTTCCGTTTTTTTGGAGGGAAAAATCCGAACTCCACGTGCAAACTCGAACCTATCCGAGCCTGCACATCCCTACTATAAAGCTGGGTGCACACCCGATCGACGATTGGCGTATCTATAATGGGTGCAACACTGCACACCTTGCACCCATGTTTAATACTTACCTCTCCGGAGTCCTGCAACCAGGTCCGGGCCAAGCCAATTTTTTTGGGTAAGCCCTCAGTGGACCTTCATCTCAGCTCACTCATTCCCCCCCCAGCACAGCACCCCTCATCACAGCCCCACACCACAGCCCCCCTCACCAAAGCCCGCTCATCCCCCTCATCACAGCACCCCTCACCACAGCCCCCTCATCACAGCCCCTCACTCCCCACATCATAGCCCCCCACATCACAGCCCCCCACTCAGATTTACCTGCAGGCTCCAGGCTGTCCTTAACAGCGACAGCAGAGGACTGGTGGCGGGGGACTGGTCTAGCAGCAATGTCGGTGGGAGCCCTCCTGAGCTCTGCAGTGCGCCTGCGCAGGCAGCTGTGTCACAGTGACAGTCTGCCTGGAGGCCGCTTTGCATGTCACTGGCTGCGACCAGGTCAGGGCGCCCTCCTCTAGGTGGCGCCCTACTCTAGGTGGCGCCCTACTCTACTGCGTAACCAGCGTATATGTAAAACCAGCCCTGCCCGCAACAGTGCTGCAGCAGCAGCACAAATCACTGGGAAAATGGTGCAGCGGTCATTTTCCCAGATATATATACGCAGTAGAGAGGTCTAAGGGACCATGGGTCTGATTCAGAGTTGTACGCAATAGAGCAATGCTTTTGCCAAGGTGCAGTGGTCGAGGTATATTACCACAGTCACACAAAGCGATTATTTAGGCCACAGGTTCTCAAACTCGGTCCTCAGGACCCCCAACAGTGCATGTTTTCCATGTCTCCTCACAGAATCACAAGTGAAATCATTAGATCCACCTGTGGATATTTTAAAATGTGTCAATAAGTAATGAATACACCTGTGCACCTGCTGGGTGACTTGGAAAAGGTGTATTTTGTGGGGACCTGAGGACAGAGTTTGAGAATCGCTGGTTTAGGAGCAGTGTAATTAACAGGCAGGGAGCATTTGGGGTGGCAACGAGGAGTGTTAGCTAAAAACGCAGGCGTATCTTGGCCACTTTGGGGGCATTACATCCTGCATCTGTGATCCCATACCCAGGAAACAGGGCTCCGGAGTCTCAGTTATGGCGGCCATTCCAATTGACCATAACTTCACTGCAGGAGTCTATATTTGCATGATCTGATGTTGTGTATGTGTATGCAGTTGTGGATAGCTGCGATGGCTCCGGTAGGCGTTTCAGTACAAACCCCTGTTCTATTAGCATGTTCTCACACATCCTCAGCTGCGGCAGCAATAACGCACAACTCTGAATCAGGCCCCATGTTACCAGACAGCTGCACAAGTACAGTAGGCACAATCCCAGAGTCTACTGCACAGCAGAGAGGAGGGGGCTCGCATGGAGTCTGTACACAGACCCCCTCGTCTCTTAAACCTCCCGTGACTGATGCGCAGGTCTGAAATGATGTAAAGTTATATAGTGTCCGGGGACACACTACACGATCTGCCGAACATTGACACAATATATCAGTGCAAGGGTAATGTTACCTCACCTCATGGTACGTCGCATCTTCCCATCTGACATGCAGCACATTAGATGGAAAGATGTGATCAGACATTCCATCAAACGATCAATTGGGGGTATCCACTATACGATGGTTGTTGTGATCCATCGCTGATCGCAAGGCTGGCCAATATATATCGGTATAGTATGTACCCAGCTGTAGTGACCCAAGGATGTGAGGAGCACTGCTATAGAGAACTGCAATATTACAATTAACATCTGATTATGTGCAGGAATGGTGCAGGCAAATTTGTGGAATTCAAAAAAATCCTACTCTATCACCATGAAGACTCCTATATTAAATGGTGAAATATAATTTTCTGTATGCTTATTCAGAGTGAATGGTTATCTTCATTACTTTCTGAAATGAAAAACTATGAACAAAAAAGTAGTTATTTTCTATTTCGAAAGAACTGTGAGATGGGCCTCTCTGGATTTTCCAGCTCTTGCAGAACACAAATAATCTCCTTGGAAACTTATGTGAATCAATAGACAGAGTGCAGTGAGGTGGAATGCTGAAGATTTACAGCATAGAGCCATCCCGACGCATGCACAAATTACTCTGCTTCCCCACCATGTCTTCCAAACTGTTAGAATGGAAAGACGGAAATACATTTAACCAAGATTTAGCAAAGACGACCATGCATCCAATTGCCTGTCACCATTTAACTAATGGCTACTGTTGCCTTGCATGCTTGGAAGTACAGATTTAAAACTTTTTAAGGACGCCTGCTGTAATCTTATAGATGTCTTATAGAAATCTAAGTCTTTGCAAAGCGTGGTCCTTCTGACAATTTTCTATTTACTGTACCCAGGGCTGGATTAAGGCTTGTGGGGGCCCCCTTCAAGCCACACGGAGCCTCCCCTCCCAGCCACATGGAGCGTACCAAGCCACCCCCACACCTTCCCCCTAGCCAAACAGAGCCAACCTAGACACCACCCCTTACCACATGGAGCCTTCCACCGCCCTTCCCCCTAGCCACCCAGAGCCTACCACCTCCCCTACCCCCAAACCACACAGAGTCTATTGCTCTGCCACCGACTACTCACCTGAGTGACATTGTGACCTCCCAACAGACCTGCTCCCTAGTCCTCTCATCAGCATCACAGCTATAATGTGTCGGGAGCCGTTCTGCGCTCTGAGCCGCTCTGTGCTGTATGCAGCAGCACTGACTGTGCTGCTGCATACAGTAAACAGTAACACAGACCCCCCCCCCCCTTAATCCGGTCCTGACTGTACCAGCCACCTCCATTAATGTGCTTGTATAGTAGTAAGAATTGCCAACTTTGACTTTTTTTTTCCTCCGGGAGAGTTCCTGGTTCCTGGATGGGAGATGGAGGTGAGCATAATGCCTGTGTCTGTGAAGAGGGGTCATGGCCATTATGAAGAGTTTTTTTGAGAACCAAGTCATTGTGACCCCTCTTCCTATGAAGCGCAGGGGTCATATTTACACTTAGCAGTCGTCAACTTTTTTTCCACGGTTTTCTGCAGAAAAAGTGGTTTTCATGGCTTTGGACAACTTAACAGGTTTCCTGCAGTTCCAGCAATTTTGCGTAGCATGGCATCTCCATAGCCTGGTATGGGTCATGTGATGCAAAGTCAATTTATGAGACACTGCAATAAGCTGAGCTTTATCAAATTTTGTGGACAAAAACAAAACACCATTTTTAGAATGGAATTATGCAGTGCTTAACTTTCTGCGATCCTCAGCAAAAAGTAGGACTGCGCAATTTTCATCTCATGAAAGCACATGTACAGCTGTGTCCACATACAACTTACTTCCTTGCGTGTTAAACAGCCCATCTAGTCGCACCATGCCATGCCATGACTCATTAGTGCCAAGTGTAGGTAGTGTCTTTTGTGCAGTTTTTTAACCTTTACATGTGTCTTATTCATAAAGCAAATAGGACGCAAAAGCAGCTTCTGCTGATTAAAATGATATGCGGCATGTCTATATCCTGTGTGCGACTACGGGTGTATCTGCATGCAAAACGCTATGTTACTGTGTCACAGCCGCTGATATCATTTTCATCAGCTGAAGCCACTTGTACGTCCTATTCACATCGCTTTGTGAGTAAGACACATTTGAAGGTAAAAAGTTGCACGAAAAGACGCTCGGTACTAGCGAGTCACACAACGCTTGCACGTTATGTTTAATGCGACTTATAGTGCACTGAGGTAAGATGTATCTGGACACCTGTAGGTGATAGTTAAAGTGTTCACTCGGCATGCATGCCTTTATTGGCTCATGCAAGACCAGTCTGGCGACATGCGCCACAGTGAATTGTGCATGCACGAGCTCTTCTTTCTACACATGCATGCGCTATACTTCAAGATACTCCATGATTTGAGAAAATCCCTACGTTGGAGTATTACGCTACCGGCAAGAACTTGTTATAAGTTTGCAGAAAATTATGTTTGCATAGTACATCGGGAGGAACTACAAGGTGGGTGTCAGGTAATAAAATTAAACAGGAAATACATTCTGTACCACTGCGATACAGAATGAAATTTACCGCTACAAGTGAAAAAGATATAATTGGATCGACTCCTTTTGGGTGTGATTTATTCAATCACCCCGCGAGTAAGTGCGGCTATATGCCACACTTACTGTAGCGCTAGACTGGTTAATTTTTGCTCGCAGCCCCACAGGGCTACTATATGTCAAACCTCCAAAACAGACAAGTAATAAATACTATTTACTTCCCCTGTGTCAATAGCATAATTATGCTGTAAACTCTTTTAAGAGTCATATTTATGAAAGCAAATTCTCCCTCCAAAATCATGCAGAAATGGTAGTTTCCGCATTATTTTAGTATCCCCACAATTTATCATATTTCACACTAACTCCGGATACCACAGTCCCCATTATTTGTAAGTTATCAAGCATTAAAAAGTTTCTCTTTTTGGAGCTTGGCCACTATATATTAATGCCATTTTCATTTCGGTCATCTGGGAGGGATCTGCTAATCCCTGCAACTGAAAGACAGCCTCCATCCTCCTTCCCTTCTGTCTATTCCAGTTCTGTATGCGTAATGGTGGTACATGTGCATTGTCAGAAAAGGCAAATAAGTGATAGTGATAGCTATCAATTCCCGGCCAAGCTCTTTGCTGAGATAAACTTATTGCAACTGCTATCCGGAAAGAGGTTTAAGCAACATGGGGATGAAAAATTATTTATTATTGCTGCAATATGCAGGGAAAACAAACTTATAGTGGAAGGGGCCTATTTACAAGAAAAGATAAGTAGGGTTGCCACCTTTGTTCTGGTAAATACAGAACCAGGGGCGGGCGTAACCAAATCCGAGAGAAGTGGCCATGCTCTCAAATATAGAATACTATGTTTTATGGTGCCACACGCTGCAATTTGTCCCCCTCAGCAACTGACCCAGACCCCTCCAACAATCCCGGGCTTGGGTAAAGTGTATCCCCTGGCCCCACAGCCGAGGTGTACTCCTGCTCCTCACCCACAACTGCCACCTGGACCCAATCTCCCCCACACTTTCACACGTGGTCTGCACAGTTGAGAAGTACAATTTGTGGTGTGGTGTCGCCGCGGTGATTGTGTAAGGTGCAGTCACAGAGTTCTGAGTCCAGATAGAATGACAGGCGCTCGGCTTCTGCGTGCAGCATGACTGAGAGTGCACGTTTCATGTAACCTGCACTCTCAGATAGGCTCAGCCTCTGCATGCTGCTGCGTGCATTATCTGTCACTCTGGACTCAGTGTTCTGCCTCACACAGTCACCGGTGGCACCACACCACAGGTACACAAAGCGGGCCTGCTCGAGGTCAGTAAAGCGGACATAAGGTGGTGCCACCCCATAGTGAGTGCAGTGCGACTACTGAACTTCTGGCCCTGTTGAACATTTGGCCTGGGCCACGATGGGCTCATCTTCCAGCTCAAATGCAGCCTGGGCCATCACCTTTCTTTGACTTGGCTGCATGACGTCATGAAGGTCACACAGCCACACAGTGCACTGAGGAGGAGGAAGGGGAGGCGGGTAGCAGCACAGTACAGGCAGCCAGTTGCTGATGCCTGCTGCTTTCCAGGGGTAAATTCTGTTCATCTCCTAAGTCACCCCCTCATCTAGGGGAAATTTCAAGCAGCTGCACCTGCTGTTTTTTTCTGTGGGAGGCCAATGTGTGTGCTTTTTTTCTCTGTGGGGGGCCAATGTGCACCCAGCGAGTGCACTGATTTATCAGTGTTCAGTGCACCCTCTAGAGGTTCATCATGCGGAGTAATTCCATAGCTCCTGGCACTTCACCCAGGAGCTATGGGTTAACGCGCATTAGCCACGGACTTAAAGTGCATGGAAATTGGCAAGTAATTGAATAGCTCCGGGCATTACACCCAGAGATGCAACAGCAAGTTAATTGAATCTGCCACTATGTGTGTGGTGTTTTTTTTTTGTCTTCTGTAGCGGGCATATTTTACTTTAATAGTATTTATTATGTACATGGTTGGATTGGGGAGGGGGCTCTCAAACAATTCTCGCATAGGGTGCAAGCAGACCAAGGGCCGGCCCTAATACAAAGTGCACTTCTAACTACGCAAACCTAAAACCGGGACAAACTGCGTCCTGTGTTGAATCAATACGGGTAGCAGCAAGTGTTAGGTTTAGGCAGTGTAGCAAGGTTAGGTTTAGGCACCCCTAAGGGGGAGGGTTAGGGTTGGGCACCATTGGGGGGGGTGGGGGGTTAGGGTTAGGCACTAAGGGAGGAGGGTTAGGTTTAGGCACGAAGGGGGGAGACGTAGGTTTAGGCACTAATTGGGAGGGTTAGGCTACAAGAAGGGAGGGCTAGGGGAAGAAGGGGGAGGGGTAAGTATACTTACCCCACCCCTGTCGGGATACCAACCATCGGGATGCCGCTGACGGTATTTTGACAGGAGGCATCCCGATAGCCGGCATTACATACCGATTCCATATACACATATGGGTGTATTTATTTAGATGTGGCAATAACCAAGATTTACTATCACTGCTTATTGCAATTTACTGATAACATGTCCACAGGGCAGCAAAGTTATATGTAGTTCCACGGTGATTAGGGCTTGCAGTGGAAAGAGGAGTCTTACCACTTCATCAGCCAATCCTGTATGCATCTGCCGGTTCACATATGCGCAGTGGAACAGAAGCATGGATTTGGGCTTAGCTCCACTTTTGTTAAAAAAAGAAAAAAAAGGTAGGAAAAAATAATAAATAATATTTTATATATATATATATATATATATATATATATATATATATATATATATTAGGGATGTGCAGGCTCGGATAGGTTCGAGTTTGCACGTGGAGTTCGGATTTTTCCCTACAAAAAAACGGATCTCAGAAAGAGGCAAAACGTCATCTTGCATGGACGAACATCATCATTCCTGGACTCCACGTGCAAACTCGAACCTATCCGAGCCTGCACATCCCTAATATATATATATGTATATATATATATATATATGTATATATATATTATATATATATATATATATATATATATATATTATATATATATATATATATATATATATATCCTCCTATGAGCGGCACTCCTGGTCATGCTTGGTCCCGTAGCCATGGAGACAGTGTACACAGGGAGTCTTCACCACCCCCCTACCAAGTGACATAAACAAAGCACCGATGAGTACACAGTCACATAGCAGATGCTGATTATATATATAAATACTGTTAATGCTCAGCAATGTAGATGATGTACACAAATCCCTCTGAACAAAAGGCAAAAGTAGGCAAAAAAAACGACTATATATCAAAGTTCATGATCTACTCATACAGACCCCCTGTGGAAAAAAGCTATGCAATGTCACTTACAAATATCTATTATTTAGACAGTAAATAGGTGGCATGTGATAGAAATGTAATCCCTAGTGGAACCCTAACAGCATCCAAGCAGTCATGAAAACGTGCCTATCATACCACATAAGCAACAACATCGATGCTGCAATGTGTATGTCAGCACTACAGAAATATAGCATAGGAGACATGTTCATTAAGTCCCCTAGGTTTGAAGATCTAGCATATGATGTCTGGATGTGTACACTGGACATTACCAGTTTGTACACCTGCATACCCCATGAGGCAGGAGTTGAAGCAACGAGAAGTTTGTTGGAAAACAACCCTGAGTATGGGGGGCCTGAACTTGATTTCTATTTGAGATTATTGTTGACACTTACCAGAAATTTCTTTTTGGTTAATGGGGAATTCATTTTGCAGCGTACGGGGTGTGCGATGGGTTCGAACGTCGCACCCTCGTACGCGAATGCATACATGTTTCTCATTGAAAACAAGTTATTTTTTTCTTCTGTACATACCAGTTCGATAATATTCTATACACAATACATCGACGATGTTCTACTTTTTTGGACTGGTACTGAAACCAAGTTTAGAGGATGGATCGATGAGATCAATGGGATGAACTGTCCAATTAAATTTATGTATCAAATGAGTCAAGACAGCGTCCAATTTTTGGACGTTAATATTGTTAAATCCAGAGGTAGACTCAATACATCAATTTATCGTAAGCCTACGGACAGAAACAACTTACTACTGGCACAGAGCCATCACCCAGAATCCCTCAAACAAGGTTTGCCCTATTCACAACTTGTAAGGGCCAAAAGAATTACCATTGATGAATCAGTACTTAGTACTAGTATCAAACAGATGAAAGAACGTTTTCTGGAGAGAGGATATTCGAAAACAATCCTCAAGACAGCAGTAACTGAAGTGAATGACATCACACGATCCAGCACATTAAGTGCCAAAACTTCAATACCTCAACAAGATTGCATCCATTGGATACACAGGTACAACACTAGGGACAACGCTATTAAGAAAACTGTAAAAAGATTGTGGCCTATGATTCAACAAGACAAAGATTTGAAGATATTTAAACGCAGCAGAGTCATGTCCTGCTACAAGAGAGGGAAGAATCTGCGTGATTGGGTTGTGCGCACGGATATCTCACAATTGGGAACACCCAAAACTAGAACTAAGCCGGGTGGCTGCTATAGATGTTTGGGATGTACAACATGCAGTTATTTAATCAGTTCCAAACATTTTTTCATCCACATTCTGGACGAAGGTATGACATCAGGAGCCCTGTGACGTGCACCAGCACCCACGTAGTTTATATGATCAAGTGCCCTTGTGGGCTTTGTTACGTGGGTAAAACCATTAGACCCTTCAGAGACAGGATGGCGTTACATCGTTCTGCCATTAGGGGGGCGCTTAGTGGCAAGAACATTGATCAGCCTGTTGCTAAGCATTTCGTAGCAGCTAAACATAGCCTTGCAGCTTTACGCTACATCATTATAGACCAGGTCCTGGAGGATGTGCGTGGAGGAGACCGTGATAGAAAGCTTTTGCAGAGGGGAGATGCATTGGATCCACCGTCTTGATACTGTCAGACCTAGGGGACTTAATGAACATGTCTCCTATGCTATATTTCTGTAGTGCTGACATACACATTGCAGCATCGATGTTGTTGCTTATGTGGTATGATAGGCACGTTTTCATGACTGCTTGGATGCTGTTAGGGTTCCACTAGGGATTACATTTCTATCACATGCCACCTATTTACTGTCTAAATAATAGATATTTGTAAGTGACATTGCATAGCTTTTTTCCACAGGGGGTCTGTATGAGTAGATCATGAACTTTGATATATAGTCGTTTTTTTTGCCTACTTTTGCCTTTTGTTCAGAGGGATTTGTGTACATCATCTACATTGCTGAGCATTAACAGTATTTATATATATAATCAGCATCTGCTATGTGACTGTGTACTCATCGGTGCTTTGTTTATGTCACTTGGTAGGGGGGTGGTGAAGACTCCCTGTGTACACTGTCTCCATGGATACGGGACCAAGCATGACCACGTACGTACTTCCGGCTGGCAAAACCGGAAGTGACGCGAACCCGGAAGTGCGGTGGATGCCGATGGCGGGCCGGAGGGACAGCTCACAGTGTGAGTCAGTATGTAGACACACTATATAGGTAAGTGTATTTGTATGTGTATGTTCTTTGTACTTGTCTGTTCCGTGAACAAGGAGTGATATCCGAAACGTTGGAACATTACCATTGTCTCCTGTAGTTTGTTTCCAGTCCAGAGGAGTGCCACTCATAGGAGGATATTTGTGCTGTGGACAATACAGTAGCTGAGCACCCTGGCCCCTTTTACCCTGATTGATGGGAGTGCCATCCTTATGGTGGATTATATATATATATATATATATATATATATACATATATATACATACACACACACACACACACACACACACACAATTGAAAAAAAATATTTAAACTTTATGTAAATATGCAAAGAAATAAGAGGATTGCAGAGGTACATGTACAGCCGCCATCCTTCTTAAATAGGGCTTTTGCCAGAGAAACCCGGTAAATAGTATCTCCAGTGGGCTGTACCAACACTTTAGTAGAGAATGAGAAGTGGAAAACACATAGCTTTAATACATAGACCCCACAGTCGGTTATAAAATGCTCTTTCCATGAACTGGTGGTTAGCCATGTATAACAAAATTAGTCATCGAAGCTTCAATGCTATTCACAAAATGATAGATAAATGGGGTTGTTGCCCAAGCATCTGTCCCAGTATATGACCTGATACCTATGATAATCAATATGCACATCTGCTGGGGAAATAGCCTTGTAAATTTAGCATTTTCAGAGAGATGTGCATAGGTGCAGCTATAAGTTTCAGGGACACTTGTCATAATATGAGGTCAGAACTCCATTGCAATAAATAAACAGCAAATTAGAATATTTTTGCATTCTACTGAAACTGACCAAATTTAGAAATAAATGAATTTTGGGAACATAAGTTTTAAAATTCTTTTTTTTTTTAAGGATATTTGGAATTATCAGGACCCGGAGTAATTTTCTGCCTCAGTGGGCATTATCTTTGTAAAGCTGCCCACTTCTCCAGCAGTGATGAGAATTTGCTAATGAAACAGCTTCTCTGCTGAAGGGAACACGTTTAGGTAATGAGTTACTCTGAATGTGTTGAATGGAAATAGCTAGCGAAAACCACATAACCAGATGTTTAGTCGCTATAACAAGATATTTGGAAAAAGTCATCATTTTCAAAGATCCTTTGAACAAACATAGCACAACCTATTGGTGGTTCTAAATGGAAGTATTTTGAATATGGCATCTGAGTAATGTATTGATTTATTTCCCATAAAGTATTACTGATCCACAGATTCAGTTCTTTGCTGCAAATATGTCCTTGTCTTGACGAGACACACGATGAACCAAATTATGTCCTGCAAAAATGCAGCACTATAACAACCAAATTTGACACATGCATTTTTTAAGAACACAAAGAATGGCATTACATGGGATTTAATATGACAAAAGTGTTCACTGAAAAAAAATATTATATATTCACATTCAGATATATACATACAAAACAGTCACTTAAAACATAAATAAAACAGAGAAACAGAAGTAATATGCACAAATACTTTTTTTTATGTAGTTAGAAGCCTGAGGCAGGTGGCTTGGACTAGTACATTTTCAAAAAAATATATTTTTTTACACCTGCTTGCCGAAAACTCTATCCTATAGGTCCTCAATGGCTGCGATTCAATTGTTTTGTCACCAAAAATTTTTGCTGTAAGTGTTCATTTATAGATAATGGATAGCAACTTTACTGCCCGACAATTCAACAAGTTCAACCAGATGTGGTGATAGAAACCAGATCCTCTTATAATGTCAGACATCTTGGATCTACACCGTTTCAGGCACTTTTACCCAGTGGTATATAATACAATTTTCAGTGTATCTGGTTTTCTTTTAGGTTAATGATTATGTTTTGCATTCTGACTTTATTTATAGTGAAGTACTGAACAATGCTTTTGTTGTTGTTCTAGAATCGATGCTTACAATCATTTTATACTCTAATTTTCTGTATAACTGTAAGTGTATCAGTAAATCTGTTTCAAAACTGTAATTTGCAGTTAAGTATCTTAATAACAGTAACTGAAAAGCAGTAATTTCAGTTAAGCGATTTTGTACCTTGTGTGATTCATTTTCTATTTAGTAAATATCTTATGACATTGTATAATGTTTACTAATTATGTGTAATACACTGTTATCCTACCCTGTACCAATAAGTAGCTATTTATCAACAACTTCATTTTTGTGTATATTACACAGGAAAGTGGGTAAAGACTGTTTACCTGTTTGTTTGGGAGATGCGTTCAGTTAATTCACATTGAGCGTATAAAAGAGTATTTGCTATATTATTTCAGGTAGCATTAAATTGTTAATAATTGTGTTGATAATGGATTATGCAGCATAACTTATCTTATATTGTGCCTTGTGGAGTTCAGGCCGGAAGTTGACTGCACAAAGATTACTAGCTGTTGTCAGGCTGCACTTTTTTGCTAAATGCTTACAAAATAAGTATATCTACTAGTATATAATCCTCTGTGTGTCTAGCATTACATTTAGAACAACAATATACTTAGCACTAATAGCTTAGTAAAATAGGGCTCTCACAAAATGATAAATTAACCAGTAAAGGTGGGTACTTGTGCGACCAGCAATCGTGCCGATGTCAAGGGACACCTTGGACATCGCACGATTGCCGGTACACATTGCTGCGCATGCGCAGTCTCGCGGACTGCACATGAGCGGCGCCCATTGCCGGCGGAGGGATCTGGGAGATCTGGCAGCAGCGATTAATGAAGGGCGGAACGATCACTTGTTCCATCCTTTATTAACATGCATGGCACCGCAGGTGATATAGTCAGGTTTGATGTCCGCAACATCAAACCGGTACACACTGCTGCGCATGCGCAGTCTCGCGGACTGCACATGAGCGGCGCCCATTGCTGGCGGAGGGATCTGGGAGATCTGGGAGCAGCGATTAATGAAGGGCGGAACGATCACTTGTTCCGTCCTTTATTAACATGCATGGCACCGCAGGTGATATAGTCAGGTTTGATGTCCGCAACATCAAACCTGATGACGTTGCATGCGACCACGGGAGCACGAATACCGTGCACTGCACTATATGTCGTTCCAATTCGGCCAAATCAGTCAAATCGAAACTACATCGCTCCAGTGTGTACCCGGCATAAGAATTTATCTGCACTCACTGCATAGAAACAGGGAACTACTAGCTTCAAAAAAGAAGGGTATTTGAAGCCTATATTAGTGATGGAGTATTCACCATCACACATATGGTATAATTGTGGCACCATTTATAACTGAGGAAAATCTGGTGATTAGGTTATGAATGGATGAACTTTGAACATCAAATTCATGAAATGTACT
Source organism: Taudactylus pleione (assembly GCA_031769625.1). Classification (NCBI taxonomy): domain Eukaryota; kingdom Metazoa; phylum Chordata; class Amphibia; order Anura; family Myobatrachidae; genus Taudactylus; species Taudactylus pleione. The sequence continues at coordinate 18,628,068 of JAUIMM010000128.1, forward strand.
TATTGGAATCATCAACATATGGAGTATTCTTAGCAATCCAACTGACTACAGACTATACCACACAAACCCCCGCACACAATACTAATAGTCAGGGAGCTGTACCACTGTGTTCTATATTAATAAAACTAAATAGCTCTTCAACGGAAATCTGTTTTAACAAATACCAGGTATTTAGATAGGACTCTTCAAGCCGTTAAATCTGGGTACACACCTATACAAGCGTCGGGCCATTCTTTAGATTCTGACCTGTTCATATGATATATCGCAAGAGTGTGTACGCACTTTTGATCATGTTTTGTCAGAAGAAAACTGGTCGATTCTAAGGATGTGCAGTTTAATATTCAGCTGATTCGACTGGGCGAGATCAGACCAAAAGTGCAATGTGTACGTAGCTGGACAGTTCTTGCGACCGTTCTTATATTTCTACACCAACAGCAGCACCGCCTCTGTGGGCGTGCATAACTAAACCATGTCTGGCTGTTTGCTACATACTCTTGTGTAAACTGTCCTCCCTATTGATGGAAATATTCACCCTTTTTTTTTCATTTGCCACCACTGTTTTTGGCCAATATTGTGACACTGCAGTATATTCTAAATGTTTTCAGTATCTAAAATGTCCTCTGCTATACAGCATGGAATGTACCATGGGTAACTACCACAGGTGCATGGGGTGCAGCTGCTATGGGTACCAGAGCTTAAGGGGGCCCATCTTCCTTGTCAAAGTTACATGTGTAAAATACATTTTCCACCATTGGGTTGTACATAGGGGCCCATATAAACTTTTGCTATGGGGCCTTCAAATACCTAGCTACGCCCATACTAATGTATGCAAGTGGGCAAATGCATATACCCTGTACCACAGCAGCAACAATACAAGCACAAGCCTTTTTTCTGCTCAAACTCATAATGGAAACTGAAACATACAAATATATTCAGCCCCCAGCACGAGTCTAGAAAATGGTGAAGCAATACCGGGAGGTTTGTTTATGTTCTGTAATCATGCCCCTTCCAGCCCATTATTGTAATTCTGGGTACACTGCTGTGAGTGTAGCCTGGAATCAGGAGAGTGTGTACGGTTGCACAATTATTTTCTTTCGATATTTTGGTAGTCGGGGATCGAAGGATGGCAGTATGATTGTATAGGTGTGTATGCTCGTATCGCCACAGTGGTCAGGACGAGTGTAGTTGATTGAACCATCGCATTAAAAGAGTGATCGCAAAGGTGTGTACCTAGCTTTATTTCTTTCGATCTTCTCAGTGCAGCTTATTGCAGTTTTCACTAACTTTATAAACCATAACAAAAAAAGATAACAGTGTAGGGAGTAGATACAAAGGAGCAAAACAAGAGACAAGAGTGAAGAGATGCACAGATGGTGTAATGGTTAGCGTTACTGCCTCACAGCCCTGGAGTCGTGGGTTCGATTCTCACCACGGCCCGACCTTCAAGCACAGGGAGTTTGTATATTCTCCCTGTGCTTACGTGGGTTTCCTCTGGGTACTCCGGTTTCCTCCCACACTCCAAAAATATACTGGTAGGTTAATTGGCTCCCAACACAAATTAACTCTAGTGTGTATTTGTGTGCGCATGTGATAGGGAATATAGGGGTCCATTTATTAATGATCGCATTTTGCAATGCGATCAGGCATCCAGTACCGCCCATGATCGCATTGCAAAATGCGATCATACCGGCTGAATGTATGTACCGGAACAGGAGCCCGTCCCTGCGATGTGGCCGGAGTGCATGTGGGACTGCTGCGCATGCGCAGTCTCGCGGACTGCACATGAGCGGCGCCCATTGCCGGCGGAGGGATCTGGGAGATCCCTCCGCCGGCTGAAATGCGGTAAGTCCCCATAGACTACAGCGGCTAACGATATCTTCAGATAGCGTTACCTGCTGGGGCCAATATCGGGAATGCTTCGCATTCCCGATATTGATACATTTGGCAGCATCGCATCCCCCATAGAAACCTATGGGGGAGGCGGCTGCGGGCGGCAATGGAGGGTTCACAGAAGGTATCGGAGATACCTGCTGCGGTCCCTCTTTCATACATCCGGGGGATACTTAATATTTGAGGTAAACCCCCGAAAACTGGTGTTTTCGGGGAATTTACCTCAAATTAACTTTGATAAATGGGCCCCATAGATTGTAAGCTCCACTGGGGCAGGGACTGATGTGAATGGCCAAATATTCTCTGTAAAGCGCTGCGGAATATGTGTGCGCTATATAAATAACTGGTAATAAATAAATAAATAAAATATATGTGGTGGGGTGTTATACTAAGAAACAGTACACCAGGTCATTTTGAATACTGAAAGCAGATTGGTTGCTAGCTATGGGTTCCAGCTAATTTGTGTTATATTCACAAATAAAACTTATAGCCCTGGTCTCTATTTATTACCAGTTATTTAAATAGTGCACACATATTCTGCAGTGAGAGAATATTTCTCCATTCACATCAGTCCCTGCCCCAGTAGAGCTTGCAATCTATGAGTACAACACAGTATTAAACTAGGCGCTGGGAGGTAGTGATATCTCTGTACACCACCAAAAGCAGCTGCAAATGGGTAGCCAACCCAATATTAAAAAGACAAGGAAGATGTAAGCAGCGCTATAGTGGTGTAAATTAATCACAGATACATATAAGTAAAATACCGTATTTATTAAAAAAAATATATAAAATATACTATTAATCAACCTATAATCATAAGCGTCCTGTACAAAAACGTATTTGTAAACATACAGTGTACATAAGAATTACATCAACCAGTGTGTATAACAATCTGTGTGCAAATATATAACAAATCTATTCATAGTTAGCTCAATGATTGTTAAGTTCTGTCCAGAGCAATGTAAGAAAAAAGCCAGAGAGTAGTCTTTGTTAGTAAATATGTAAGCAAAATGATTGATAGAGCTGGCTTGCGAACTGCCGTGTGCTCCCAGAGCCGGCCCTAGCCAATTTGGTGCCCTAGGCAAAATTTTGACTGGTGCCCCTAGCATATATTCCCATCACCAATCTTACTGTTTATATGCAGACACCAAAAATAACACATCAATTGATCGACCCAGTGGCAAACGCAGGATTTCTAGAGAGGGGTTTCCAATTACTTGATTCCAAATGGGGAGGGGGCAGAAAAAGAACCGTGCACTGCCCTGTACATAGATGTACAGATTGATCTCTTTATGTACTGGATAGTGTATTATTATACAGTATTAATAAATGACCCTTTTCCACATCTCCTAGTTGGTGCACAAGCATATTCATTACTGGCTGGCACATTTGAAAAGATCAACAGGTGGTGCTAATTATTTAATCTGTGACACTGAGGGGATTTTAAAAACATGCAACTTTACTATTATATGCTATTTATATTGTGGTCCCTATGCTGTGCGCTAGGGAGGGGGGTTTCCAGGCAACCGGAAACCCCCCCTGCGTTTGCCTATGCGACCAATATATCGGGTGCCCGTCGGCCACTGTGTATCAGTGATATGTTCACAGACATATTGCGTCGGCTCTGAAAAATTGTCATTAGCCATGGTATAGCGGAGTGTGTTATTCAAAGTATCTGGAGCAATATAAATTGATTGATATATATGTATATCAATCAATCAATCACACACACACATATATATATATATATATATATATATATATATATATTATATACATAAACATCTCTCTCTCTCTCTCTCTCCACACACACAAACATACAGATTACACTGTCAGCCGCAGTGCCACTGACCAAAAAAACACTCTTTGCCCCCAGGCCTTTCCCCCAGCTAAACGTAATGATGCTGTGGCTAGTGGCTGGCTGTGCTTTATTGTTATTAGTTATTTTAAACTCTTACCTGCGAGTGCTGGGCAGCAGCCTGCGTTATTCATAATGGCTGGCTCTGGCTGGGAGTGGGACTTAAGATGGAAGCGGAGGGCAAAGGCCCATGGGAGGTGTGGCAGCGGCAGAGCATGCGCAGGCCATCTTGGCTCCTCCTGTAGACTGTCAGAATGAGCTTCTATGCAGAAGCTCATTCTGACTAAGGGCCGGGCGGATGCAGATCCCGGTCACATGACCGGCCTGGCCATTCGCTGCGCTGCCCGATCGGAGAACTCCGATCGTGGCAGCGTTATGGGCAGTGCCAGATTAAGGTCCACAAGGGCCTGGAGCAAAAATTGAAAAAAGGCCTATTGTGTGCCGCCACAGGGTTGTGACCAGCACAGTATGGGTGTGGCTAGTGTGTGTGGGGGGAATGTATATACACACACACACACACACACACACACACACCATGCTTGCCGACATTTGGCTCCCTCCTTCCGGGAGGGAGCTGTCAGGCTTACAGGGCTGGGGGCGTGGACTCGCACCCCATTGGCTACCACTGCACGGGAGGCAAGACCTGGAACAGGACAACCAGCCGCTGGGAACAAGTATACTATGGGAGCTGGGGGGCGGGGGGCAGGATGGAGTTGGGAGGAGATAGGCAGGACAGAGCAATGAAAGGGGGGGGTCAGAATGGAGCAAAGGAGGGTCAGAACAGCAGAGAGGGAGTGGAAGGCAGTACAGAGAATTAGGTACCCCGGCATACACATATATATATATATATATATATATATATTGTAAAGGATGGCACTCACCAGTAATTTGCAGTATTTAATATTCAAGAGAGAGGGCTTACATACAAAGCGACGTTTCGGTCCACCACACGGACCTTTCTCAAGCAGTCATGCCTCAAATATAACGGATACCAGGTACAGGGGACCAACAAGAGTGTATGCCGGAGGTATCAGGGGATACAATCGCATAGGTGCGTCATCTGACAGGCCGCAAGCCAGCTCCATTTGCCCGTTTATTACACCAAAGTGGTTGGATAACGGCGGTGAGTGACTGTATTGGAGCACACGGCAGTTCGCAAGCCAGCTCTATCAATCATTTTGCTTACATATTTATTAGGAAAGACTGCTCTCTGGCTTTTTTCTTACATTGCTCTGGACTGAACTTAACAATCATTGAGCTAACTATGAATTAGGACGGAGTGCATTTCATATGCAAGGAGTTAAAGTAAACACCCGAGCCTGTGGGTGTCGGCCTCTAGACAAGAAGGGGCTAGTTGTTTAGTGAGGTAGTGTTGTGGGGTGGGGTTAGGTTTGGTTAGCCTATAAGATTGGCAGAGGGTGTGTCAGTGCCATTTCAGAGATGCTGCTTGGTAGCCATTTTATAGAAATTTCTCTGGTCGGCTGTTTGAGCAGGTGCTGTGCTAGTGACAGGAAAACTTCACTTTATGTGACTTATACTTCTATTTATTATCTCCTGCTACTTCTATTTCTTCTCTCTGTCTTGTCATCTCCTTCTCTCTGCCCCCTCTGCCTGTTTTCACTGTTCTTATACCCTGTATTCTGCCTTTTTCTTTTCCCATTTATTTATATATCTGCCTCAATTTCTGTCCTGTTTTCCTTCTTTCCATTGTGTATATATTTAATTATCCTCACTGAGGTGATCACTGGTGGTAAACAATCTGCTGTGTATAATAGTGCAGTATATACACAGTGTGTAGTGATAACATGGAGGTGTACACTCTGCTGTGTATAATAGTACAGAATATACACAGTGTGTAGTGATAACATGGAGGTGTACACATTGCCATGTATAATAGTACAGAATATACACAGTGTGTAGTGATAACATGGAGGTGTACACTCTGCTGTGTATAATAGTACAGAATATACACAGTGTGTAGTGATAACATGGAGGTGTACACATTGCCATGTATAATAGTACAGAATATACACAGTGTGTAGTGATAACATGGAGGTGTACACTCTGCTGTGTATAATAGTACAGAATATACACAGTGTGTAGTGATAACATGGAGGTGTACACATTGCCATGTATAATAGTACAGAATATACACAGTGTGTAGTGATAACATGGAGGTGTACACTCTGCTGTGTATAATAGTACAGAATATACACAGTGTGTAGTGATAACATGGAGGTGTACACATTGCCATGTATAATAGTACAGAATATACACAGTGTGTAGTGATAACATGGAGGTGTACACTCTGCTGTGTATAATAGTACAGAATATACACAGTGTGTAGTGATAACATGGAGGTGTACACATTGCCATGTATAATAGTACAGAATATACACAGTGTGTAGTGATAACATGGAGGTGTACACTCTGCTGTGTATAATAGTACAGAATATACAGTGTGTAGTGATAACATTGAGGTGTACACATTGCCATGTATAATAGTGCAGTATATACACAGTGTGTAGTGATAACATTGAGGTGTGCATTCTGCTGTGTACGGTAGTACAAAGTATACAGTGTGTAGTGATAACATTGAGGTGTACACACTACTGTGTATGGTGGTACAGAGTATACACAGTGCGTAGTGATTACATTGAGGTATGCATACTGCTGTGTATTATAGTACAGAGTATACACATTATAAATACACACTGAAGGAAGGCTGCCTAATACCTAAGTGATAAACACCAGATCACAAGATACAAATTCTTAAAAAATAAAAAGGTCCAAGCGCTCTACCTTAAAAAGGTACACCACATCCCAGAATTAACGGGTAAGGATAAATACATATAGTTTCAAAGATACGAATATAAGATCTTTGATATATAGTCACGTTTTTCATAGGAAGATAATTTCCTCCGGATAGTGATGTCACCAATACTTCAATATGATCCAGAAAGTCATAAAGTAATCCAAACTTTAATCCTCCAAACAGCAGTTTTCAATACTATTAGGGGTATTCAATATGGGTGCGATAACATCGTTTTTTGCGTTAATATCGCACTTTTTAACGTTTTTGTGTTAATATCACTTGTTTTACTTTTACACCCTATTCAATTTCAGTTTTGACAAGTCTTTGATAAAAAACGGTGATAACTTTTCACCATTGAATAGGTGTCGAAAAAAATATGAGATATGGTAAGAACTTACCCTTGTTATCTCTATTTCTACGAAGTCCATAGGGTTCCACAGGATACCTTGGGGTATAGGTGTGACGTCAGTCGCTGGGCACCATAGAGTTAAGCTTTTCAGCCTCCCAGGATGCACTAGGGTCCCCCTCCTATACCCCGCCCCCGAGCCAAGGCACCTCAGTTAGTTATCAAGCCATAGGCCGGAGGAGGAGAAGGAAGAGAGAGAAAAAAGATCTGGACACATACAAGAATCACATTCTCACCAGAGGGAGACGGAAAACCGGTGACCAGAGCAAAGCCCATCTGCAGCACAGGTGCGACAGGGCGGGAGTCCTGTGGAACCCTATGGACTTCGTAGAAATAGAGATAACAAGGGTAAGTTCTTACCATATCTCATATTTTCTACTTCAGGGTCCATAGGGTATCCACAGGATACCTTGGGGATGTCCCAAAGCAGTATCCTTTAAGGGTGGGGACGCTCCTGTGCAGAAAGGAGAATCCGCCGCCCGAAGGAAGCATCCTGAGAGGCGAAGGTGTCAAACCTGTAATACCTCACAAAGGTATGGACAGAGGACCACGTAGCAGCCTTGCAGATCTGAATTGCCGAGGCACCACGTCGAGCTGCCCACGAAGGACCCACAGACCTAGTGGAATGAGCCTTCAGAGAAGGTGGGACCGGTAGGCCTTCATGAAGATAAGCTTCAGAAATAGCCATACGGATCCAGGCTGCCAAAGTTTGCTTTGAAGCAGGCCAACCCTTTTTACGGAAGCCATAGAGGACAAACAAAGCGTCCGACTTCCTAAACGAAGAAGTGCGGTCAACATAAGTCCTTAAGGCCCGCACAACATCCAAAGAGGCCTCACCCACGGAAAGACCCGGTGAGTTAAAGGCCGGAACAACTATTTCCTCGTTAACATGAAACTGGGAAACAACTTTGGGAAGAAACTCGGGCCGAGTGCGGAGCACTGCCCTGTTCCCATGAAAAACCAAGAAAGGGGGTCTACAAGAAAGAGCCCCTAACTCAGAAACACGTCTGGCCGAAGCAATGGCCAGAAGGAAAACAGTCTTAGCTGTTAGCCATTTAAGATCCACTGAGCCCAGTGGTTCAAACGGCGGTCCTTGGAGAGCCCTCAGGACCACAGCCAAATCCCAAGGTGCCACAGGTGGAACAAAGGGCGGCTGAATGTGGAGAACACCCTGCATAAAGGTGCGCACATCCGGGATTGTAGCAATCCTACGGTGAAACCAGACAGATAGGGCCGAAACCTGTACCTTCAAAGAAGCAAGGCGAAGCCCATGATCTAGTCCTGCTTGCAGGAAGGCGAGAATCCGAGACAGACGAAACTCCCGCGGTGCATAACCTCTCGGTCGACACCACTGGAAGAACGTATGCCACACGCGATGGTATATCCTCGCGGAAGACGGTTTCCGAGCTCGTAACATGGTACGCACCACAGAGCTGGAAAACCCCCGGGACCTCAGCATGGCCGTCTCAACAGCCACGCCGTCAAAGACAGCCGAGTCAGGTCCGGGTGAAGGCAAGGACCCTGAGACAGAAGGTCCGGTCGTAGCGGCAACCGCAGAGGACTGTCCACGGACAGACCCTGAAGGTCTGAGAACCAGTGCCGTCTGGGCCACGCTGGAGCCATCAACAGGAGCGTCCCTCCTTCCTGTTTGAATTTCCGGATTACCCGTGGAAGAAGGGAGACCGGAGGGAACAGGTATGCGAACCGGATAGTCCACCGGACGGACAGAGCATCCACCAGAGACGCCCCTTCGTCTCTTGTGCGAGACCCGTACACCGGCAACTTGTTGTTGTGCCGGGACGCCATGAGGTCGATTTCTGGAAGACCCCACCTGTCCACCAGTAGTTGAAAAACGTCCGGGTGCAGGGACCATTCCCCCGGATGAACGTCTTGGCGACTTAGAAAGTCCGCCTCCCAATTTAGCATTCCCGGGATGAAGACCGCTGATATGGCCGGAAGATTGCGCTCCGCCCAAACCAGGATCCGAGAGACCTCTACGAGAGCCGCCCGACTGCGAGTTCCTCCTTGCCTGTTTATGTAGGCCACGGTGGTAGCATTGTCCGACTGGACCTGCACCGGGCGACCCTGGAGAAACCGCTGTGCCTGCTGGAGAGCATTGAAGACCGCACGGAGTTCCAAGATATTTATTGGAAGTTCCGCTTCTGTCGGCGTCCACCTGCCCTGGAACAAGTGTGGACCCGAAACGGCTCCCCAGCCCCGAAGACTGGCGTCCGTTGTCAACAGGACCCAATTTGGAACCCAGAACGGACGTCCCTTGTTGAGGTGGGTCGTCTGTAACCACCACGCAAGGGACAGGCGAACCTCCGGGGTGAGCACAATCGTCTGGGACTTCAGAGACTGAGGCAGCCCGTTCCACTTGGACAGGATCAGGTGCTGCAGAGGTCTCGAGTGAAACTCTGCGTATTTCACCAAGTCGAACACCGACACCATGGAGCCCAGTAACCTCATCGCCGAGTGTAAGGACACCCGGCGGCTGTGCAGGCAACTGCGCACCCTTGACTGTAAAGCAGAGATCTTGTCCTCCGTCACGAAGATCCTTTGCTGTCCCGAGTCCAATAAGGCTCCAAGATGCAGAATCCTCCGAGATGGGATTAGAGTGGACTTCTGCCAGTTGATTAGCCAGCCGTGCCGTTGCAGCAGTGCAATGGTCAGGTCCAAGTGGCGTAACAGGAGCTCTGGAGATCCTGCCACCAATAACAGGTCGTCCAAATACGGCAACATGCGGACTCCCTGCAGCCGCAGAGAAGCCGCCATGACCGCCATCACCTTGGTGAAATGCTCTGCTGCGGTCCGCTGTCCCAGGGGGTAGTGGAAAGCGCAGGTTGGTCGCCTGGCTCCACGCTGCAGCCAGTCCCCAGGGAGCCCCCTGCCTGGGGACTTAGGACCATGTGACCAGCGGGGACCCACTGCGGGACCCCGCTGCTTACCTTTGTCCCCCTTGGATCCGGCCATGGTCCGGAACATCTGGGGTCACCGCTAGCTGTGACCCCAGATGCTCACCAGCATCCCCGGATCGGTACCGGCGTTCTGGTACCGGCGGGGGTGTAGGGAAGACAGCATGGACGTCAGGACTGACTGTCCATGCTGTACATCCAGATGTGCAGCCACAGCTGCACTGAAGAAAGCTTCAGGGGCTCTTCTAGCCCCCACTCCGACAGGTGCACCCGACGCCGGCCGGGCACCAAACTAAACTGGGGTGCCTTGGCTCGGGGGCGGGGTATAGGAGGGGGACCCTAGTGCATCCTGGGAGGCTGAAAAGCTTAACTCTATGGTGCCCAGCGACTGACGTCAAACCTATACCCCAAGGTATCCTGTGGATACCCTATGGACCCTGAAGTAGAAAAGTGCAGAATTGGGGTTTAGGGGTGCAGGCTTAAAAAAAATAGCCTGCACCCCTGAGATTGAAATTTTAAAGAGAACTGTGTCAACAAAAGTTTAAAAAGAAATAGGGACACCCCAAAAAATGAATTTAAAAATTGGGGTGGAAAAAAAAAAATGGGAAAAAATTGTTAAACAATAGGGAAATAGGTTCAGGGCTATTCTGCATGTATGCGGCAGGTGTTTTCTAGAATAAAATTATAGCGGCAGGTGCACAAATGCAGAATTTTAAAAAAATTACTTTAGGGACACCAAAATATGCTAGTACCCATTTTCATGTACCCCAAATTTGATGGGACCACTTAAAAAACGAAAAAAATAACCTAAGTGCTCTTCTGCATCACTTCTTCAATGTCGGGAAAAAAGCACCTGCTGCGGCTATTTAAATCCCCGACTTTCAATTAAAGCGGGGGTACCCATAGTGATCCCCCATGTTTTTACAACTTTAGGGGGTCTTACAATTATTTTAAGTAAAAATTCGTAACTTTACGCAAATCCAACTTCGGAGTTTCCCGTTTTCGTTAATTTGATATTGAATACGGGGATAAGCGGGAGCGCGCACCATCCCTTTACGCAGAAAAAAACTCCGATATGAAACGTTAACTTCGTCAGGGAAGTTAACCTTTCATATTGAATACCCCTCTATGTGTCCCTTAATATTCTATTGTCCCTCGTAAAGATGTCATAAAAAATATAAGGGGAACACATCCATAGTGTTAAGCAGTAAATCATTTATTGCAACATAAAATACACATGATAAATGGCTGCATACCATATAGGTGTTTTTTGGAAAAGGTACAAATCAATACATATAGGGGAACTTTTCATTAGCTCTCCCTCCTGAGCTGTACCAAAATACTCCACCAATGCATTTCAACCTATAGGTCTTTTTCTAGGTGTGTTTGTATATCAGACCAGGAACACGTCTTTATAAGGACTCGGTGTGCGTGCAACGCCATGGAGCACATGACGTAAACCACAGGACCACTAGGTCTAACATTACGGCAAAGTACTGGACAAGTCAGGGTGTACGTCTGCGTGCCAGCACTTGTCCGTCCACCGGAAATTAATAACATGAGTTCACTATTTTGATAAAAATGCAAAATAGGTCATTCTCTAATATAATTAGTATATAGCAAACGGCTTTGGTATTATAAACAATAAATATAAAACTGCATATCAATTATAATAAAAGTGCATATATGTATGTAAACAGTAATAAGATCTATAAAATAACCAGCATAAAAACACAATATAAAAATAATTTTAAATCATGTTATTATATGAATCAAAACCATTTAAAAATTTTAAAAACTATAAAAACCATTTTAGTTCGAAATTGGTATTTAAACCCCATGGCTGTAGTGTTTTAATTTCATATATGGATTTCATTTCTGCCTTCGCTAAAAAGGTATCAGTACCCTTTGTACGCCATTTGCCTTCAATCTTTTTAATCCCTATAATGCTTTTGATATTTTTGAGGGAATGGTTGGCAACACTTTTTTAATATTCCGCAGGTGTTCTGCCTATCTGTCTCGGACTCTCCTTGTGGTTTTTCAAATATATTGGAGGCCACAAACATTCGATAAAATAAATACAATTGGTACTGTTGCATGTAATAAAATCTTATATTTTTAAACATTTGTGTAGTGGCATAAGATGTGATTTCTTAAATTTTTCTGGCTTGATTGCTAGGAGAAATACATACATTACAGGACTCACAGCGGAGTATCGAATACTGTGGTAAAATGTCTCGTAAATGGGATCTTATAGAACATACTACATATAGTTTTTTACATATACTTATTTATATAGCTATCGGTATAGTGATAACACGAAGGTGAGCGCTCTGTATAAGAGCACTGATTATACACAGTGTATAGTTATAACACTGCTCTGTATAGTAGTACTGAGTTAACACGATGTATAGTTGTAACACTGAGGTGTGCACACAGCTCTGTATGATGGTACTGAGTATAAAAATGCTGAGTATGCATATTGTATAGTTACACCACTAAGGTAAGATACACTGCTCTGTATAATAGTGCTGAGTATAGACAGGGTATAGTTATTACACTGAGGATGAGCACACTGCTCTGTATGATATTACTGAGTATGCACAGTGTATAGTGATAACACTGATGATGAACACAACACTCTCTACACAATGCACTCCGTATAATGATACTCAGTATGCACGGTTTGTAGTTATAACACTGAGGTGAGAACTGATGGTGAGCACACCGCTCTGTATGGTAATACTAAGTATACACGGATAATGGTCACACACAGGGCTATGTGTGTGTTTATAATTAATTTCTTTAGCTCCTCCCCCAGTAGCTCCACTCACAGTTACTGAACCTGCTTTTCTCGGAAAATTGCACTGGTCACACCACACCGTATAATACACTTTGACCCCGTTGGCAGTAGCGGTAACCGCAGCCCCTCCCCCTTACGATATTCTATGAAGGGAGCCCTAATACTGCTACAAAGGCGGGCAATATTCTTGCACGCCTTTGTAGGATAGTGCAAGGTCTACAATGGCTGGTCCTGTTGTTCTTTTGGTTTCTGTTTCTCTTTCAGAGGCTGCGGTTCCAGAGAATGGTGCTCCCGCTCGGGATGCAGATGTAACTGCAGTTTCTGGACATAGCGAACAGATGGTCAGCTCCGATGAGACAACTTTTGCGCTTTATGCAGATTCAGTGGCATACTTGGTCAAAGCGACGGCGAAGGCATAAGCCTAGCAGCCATAGTTTTTCCGTATTGGAGGACCTGGATGAAGCCGTACATTGTTCTAATAGTCTATTTCGGGCCAGGCATACCCCTGGTGTTAGAACATACTTGCGTATGCCTTGTCGCATTTTGATTAGTTGCATTTTTGCGATTTGGCCCTGCTAGCCTAGTTAGATCAGCGATTTTTGCCCTTCTGCTGTACAGCATATTATCAAGCCAGCATGCAGGGACTAGCATATCAGTCCTTAGCTCCCATGACCATGCAATTTATCAGGTTTCTTGGTGGGCATGGCGTTGCATTTTGGCCCATGGAGGGAGCCGAGGTAAGACCAGTTGAAAGCTTATTCTTGCTTTTGCGTAGAGCTTGTTTGCATTGGGACAGGTCCAGTGCTATAGTGGTAATGATGTTAGCAGGCCTGTCCCAATTTTTTCTGTGTCTTGGGCCTGGAGGACCTTTCAAAGTGTTTCTTGGTCAAGAGAGCTTTGAAGGGGGTGGGACAAGTTGGTCCCTGCTCCTCCTGTTGGTCAGCGCCCACTCTATTTGCATCTTCCTGCATGGTTATTACAAGTTTTTTCGGCAGTTTTTCGGTGTTAGAGTTCAGATTAGTGCAGCTACATTGACTATTGCGTTGGGTTTTTTTTTTTTCCGTTGATCAGAGTTAGGCCATGAGCTGAGGAAAGTCTAGTGCTTAAAAACGTACCTTAGACTTTGGTAAAAATTTTGCTTTACATCCTATCTTGAGGAGCTACTCATCATATTTGGGGGTCCTGAGGAATTTTGTTTTACCACTAGTTTATAACTTTGGCTGCATGCCGGCTGGTGGACATTTTGTGTTTTGCCTCAGGTCAAGTTAGGATCACCCCTCCCCACCCTCCCTCTCTCTCCCTGTATTAGGCTTCTGTCTTTGCTACTCTTTTCTTTCCTATTTGTGTTTTTGTTGTGTATTTATTTAATATACAGAATTTATTCCAGTTTTGGAGAGGTTTAGATGGTTTAAGGGTTTTTGGAGTGTTCCATTTCAGCTCATTTGGGGACGATCATTGCCATGTGCCCCCTATTGCAGAGTTTTGTGGTTTGATATCATTCCACAGCAGGTCTGGAGAACTGGTTTTGTCTCCTGGGACCCTGTAGGTGGTCAGAAGATGGATAAACCTGGCTGTGAGTTGCAGTGTCCAGGGTTTTGGAGGAGTGGTCCTTTTACATGCTTTGATTAGGTCCACTGATGTCCTCTTTAAGGATGGATGGTGCATTGGAATGGAGTTATTGAGGAGTTAGAAGAAATCAAGGTGTTGTAGATTAGGGTATGGTGGTGGTGCGGTTCTTAGCTGGGAACCGCTGTTGGCGGGAAAGAACGGTAGCAGTCGCCATCTGTCTTTGGAGCTTGAGGTGCTCTCCCTTCCAATACATGGCTTAGGCTGATTTTACCCTACTGGGGTCAGCGGCAACCACCTAACCAGGTGGGCCTCACGTCGTGTCATTGGGGTGGGAAGTGGATACCTTGGGTGTGGTAATGGGCTGGCTGCTCGCCTCCCATTTAGAAGATCGATGTGAGTATGCAGTTGGTGATCTTGCATTGTGGGGCCGTTCTTTCTGCGCCACCATACTTTGTCTGTCTTTCTTTCTTATTCTATTAGTTAGTTCAGTTATACATTAAATAGTTTAATTAGTTTAAAATAAATAAAGCTGACCTTCCTTTCCCCTTATATAAGTCTCTGTGTCATTATTTCATTATGACTATGGTTGATGATTTACCCTGCACTGTTAGGAGAGAACACTCATCAGGCGATGGGGAGTTTATAGATTTGTTATATATTTGCACACAGATTGTTATACACACTGGTTGATGTAATTCTTATGTACACTCTATGTTTACAAATACATTTTTGTACAGGATGCTTATGATTATAGGTTGATTAATAGAATATTTTATATACATTTTAATAAATACGGTATTTTACTTATATGTATCTGTGATTAATTTACACCACTATAGCGCTGCTTATATTTTCCTTGTCTTGCAATCTATGAAGTCTAGTTACTAAGCCTTAGATGGAGATAAAGTGGACAGAGATAAAGTACCAGCCAACTAACGCCTATCTGATTTTTTTAAAACACAGTCTGACATGGCAGTTAGGAGTTGATTGGTTGGTACTTTATCTCCATTCACCTTATCTCCATCCAAGGCTTAGTAAATATACCCCTATATTCCCTACCACATGTACAAACACATACTTACACACTAGCGTTCATTTTTGTTGGAAGCCAATTAACCACGCAAGCACAGAGAGAACATACAAACTCCACACAGGTAGTGCCATACTGTGAACCCAAAACTCAGTGCTGTGAGGCAGTAATGCTAACCATTACACCTTCTGTTCTGCCCAAATTGTCTACACATTAGTGTAGATCATTTTGTACTCTTGCAGTAAATATCAGTAATTTACTGACCATTATGTCTGATCATGAGCAATTAGCATCATCCTTGGGTTGACTGGCTTTCAGCTCGGAAGAATACTAAAGGTCTAATGATCACAGGTGTAATGGAAAAAGCACCAGTAGAAATAAATCATATCACAGCATGTCCTCCAAGGCACAAAATTATAAATATGTTTAACTATTTGCTGTTCAGTGATCGTATTTCAAAGTCAGTTCAGCAGCTTTTTTACTCTGAGGCACCATACAGTGTTTTGAGTTGTTTCTTAATGGCAGCTGTGCAGTCTGGGTGATGTCACCGACATCTAGAGGCAGGGCCGTAGCTAGGGTAGTGAGGCCGGTGACATCGCACAGGGCACCACAGGGCAGGGGGTGCTGTTTGGACCTGTCAAATTTCTGTTTATTATCATTCTTGCTTGTAGCTTGCTCTTATTTCATCCCCAGCATCTCCTGGCCTCTCCTATCTTTTCCCTGGCCCTTCCCCATGAAGCCATGGCCCTTTTTTGGGTGCATTATGTCCCTTTGAAAAATGAGGGGGGTGCCAATGCTCTTTCTGGCACAGGGCACCAAAAAGTCTAGTTACGGCTAAAGGGTCCCTCTGAAGGCGCAGGAACTAACTGAGCTATTTCACTTATTCAAAGTGACTGCAGAATACAAAACTGCAAGGCACTGCAGCGGTCCCATGCAGGGGAATGCCGGTTACCCTGGAGATGCCTGGAAGAGCATGATCATCAGGATTTCACTGTATGCTGGGGTGGCACTCAGCACTGTAGAGACGCACCATTGGTCGCACCATCGAAATTTAACCTACCCTATACCATATGATGGGCACAGTATGGCCTCCTAAGTGAATGTTTGAGGGTCGCTATACACAACCACTCTCAGCGACACGACTGCAACACTACCATAAGACGCAACATCTCTGTGCGTCCTTTTAGCTGCCTGTTACCAAGTCATTGTTTAGCCTATAGGCTAGTGGCTATCACCTGTGTTAGCTATTGAGACCAAGCTTCAAAAAGCTAGGTTTTTTGTATTTTTATAAATTGACCTATACTGCAGTACCCACTGGCAATTATGAGGACAGCGGTCTTTAGCGTTTGTTTGCCAAGATTTCATAACTAGACCACATACAATTTACGCATCTACAGGATTACAAGTTTAAAAAAAATCATAATTCAGAACACAAAATGGTCACCTTCATTGGTTTAGGGCAGGGATGGGGAACCACAGGCCCAGGGGCCGTATAAGGCCCCCGGAATAATTTGGTATGGCCCTCTGAGCTTTTTTCTGCTAGCCTCATCTGGCCTAGAATGGCAGCCTGCAGCCAGTATCTATGCAGCAGTGCCGCCCGGAGCGTCCTTATGGTGGGTACACACTACACGATATGCTCCCTGAGCGATATCGTGTAGTGTGTCCCCGGCAGGCTGTGCTCAATGTCATTCATGACATTGAGCACAGCCGCTGAACGATATCATTAACGATATCGTTCAGCGCCGGGCTCTCTCCCCCATTCCCTGACATGCAGCAACCTGACGAGATCGTCAGGTTGGCCTGCATGTCAGCCGGATGAACGGTGATGACGAACGACCCGCGGGAACGCGCGTCGTCATCATCGTTCATCTTTTTGGGGTTAAAAATGGACGATAAAGTGGACGACTGAACGATATCGTTATCGTTCAGTCGTCCACTTTATCGCCCAGTGTGTACGCACCTTTAGGATGCTTCAGATGGTTACACCGCTGCCCTTACAGCTCCCCGGAGCATCCTCAGGATGCTCCAGATATCGCTGTAATCACCGGCAATAGTGATGTCACACAGTTGGTCGTGGCCTGCACCGGGCTATATTAAAATGGCCCTCGCCAGAGAAAAGGTTCCCCACCCCTAACCCCTGGTTTAGGGTATAAGCACACTACTACGTTCCATATGTGCTCATTTACTACATAGCAAATGTATCTTGGATGTAGCCTGAATAAACTTGTGTGTGAGACACAAGATGGTATGTCATCTGAAGTGGCATCCCTCCCTGCGATGTCACCTGGTGCAGGAGGGTATGTTGTGCGAGCGTCGAAGACGCGCTGCCGAAAAAGGGGGCGTGGTTTCGTGGGGAGGGGCATGGTCACGCGGGAAGGGAGTGTGGCCTCGCGGCCGAACCCATGTGGTCCCGTCATTGTGCTTATTACTGGGGGGCAGGGGGGTGCTGGAGTTGCGGACTGCCCTGTGTGCAGTGCCGGCCGGCTCCCTCACAGTGTCAGGAGCCGAGTGCTGCACTTAATTATACAGTTCAGCACCCACCTCCTGTCACTGAGGGGGAGTCTGCACCTTGGTGTCACCCCTCAGCGGGTGACACCCAGGTGCGGCCTGCACCCCCCGCACCTCCCTTGTGACACCACTGGGCATCTGAAATCTTCAGTCTACACTCCATTCATCAAAAAGACAGAGCTCCATTCTAAATTGGGCAGAAGCCACAGTGGAAGATATTATCTCAGTGAAAAAGGCTAGAAGAAGGCCTCTAACCTTCAAAAAGCCTGCAGCATTACTATAAAAATCTCAGAAATAAGTTAAAACAATACATTTTATCAAAAGTAAGAGGCACCTATCTGAAATAAAACATATCAGTAGGCATTTTAAATACATGTTACAAGCTATAACAAACATCTAACAGAAAAGTAGGAAGAGGCTGGTGGCGGCAGGTGATGAACCCTAGAGTTGCCTGTTGCCCATCACTATCCCGACATCAGCTAACAATAGAAACACTTTACAGTGGATAGTAACCTACTGCTCATAGTATTAGTAGTAAATATCAGTACATTCATTCCAAAACTAATGTGCACTCTGGGCCAGATTCCGCACGGATCGCAATTGTAACTGCGTACGCAGATCATCAGAGTGTTGTGTACTGCGCATGTAACACACTGCACGGCGATCGCATTGTGATTACGCACACAGACAGGAGTCCATCACAGAGTGAGTGACAGGCCACGAGTGTTTGGGTGTGGTGACGGGGGTGTGGTTGCCAAAAGGCTGGTGTGTCTGTCCATTTGATCACCGTAGCATGGGCGTGCATAAATTAGCCACTGCAATTGCATACGCAGCTTGAGTACTCACTGCGTGCGACAAGACTTGCAATTTCTGCGACGGGTCAGATCTGCTGAAATTGTGCGTGACGGGCCGATGTGCTTCAATGTTACCTATGTATACGCAGGACTGGGAGGTATTACGTATGTGAGAAAGCATTAGTGGTGCTTTCTCTATGCTGGCTCAGGGGTGGCAGACATTAGCATATTTTTGCAGCTTCATTGCGCGTGATTACACAGCTGCGATCGCAATTGCGATCCATGCTGAATCAGGCCATCTATCTGTTTGTCCCAGAGCTGAGCTTATACCATACTTGCCTACTTTTGAAAAGGCATTTCAAGGAGAGAAAGCAACACCTCAAAAAGAGACACAGCTATGAGCGTAGTGCTAATGTAGACGTGTACTGCTACATCTGAGAGACGTGCCATAAAATGTACTCACATCCAAATGTAAACAAGCCCTAAAGCAGTTAGTAAGATCTAGTTGTTGATAAAAACACACTCACACTTCTGGGCTTGCTCATGTATTATGTTTTACAAGGGGTTCCATATGGAATCGGTATGTAACGCCGGCTATTGGGATGCCTACTGTCACAATACAGACAGCGGCATCCCGATGGTTGGTATCCCAAGTCAGGTAAGTATACTTACCCTCCCCCCCTAACCCTCCCTTCTTGTAGCCTAACCCTCCCCACCCCGCACCCTAACCCTCCCAGTTAGTTCCTGAACCCAAGTTACCCGCCTTCGTGCCTTAACCTAACCTTCCCCCCTTGGTGCCTAAACCTACCCCGCGGCTAACAGAACGGGTGCCCCGGACTTACCTCGCTCAGGCACACGTCCTCCTGGATTCCGGCGTCGGGATTAAGATAGGCGTCTGTATTTTGACGCCTATCTTAACTTCCTTATCAGGATTTCAGCGTCTTGACTACATCCCGTTCCATATAAGTGTCCAAAAAAAAATTATATGTACCAATAGGGATTATGGTGCCTTATACAGGGAAATGGCACTATTATTATTATTTTTCAGAGTATACAACAGTTGCAGCATGGGGTAAGGTGCCATCAGAGAGTTTGCTAGAGGTATATTTACTAAAGTGAGAGTTTTTAGAATTGGAGAAGTTGCCCATAGCAACCAGATTCTAGCTATCATCTTCTAGAAGGTGCTAGATGAATGTTAAGTAGTATCTGATTGGTTGCTATGGGCAACATCCCCAAATCTAAAAACTCACTTTAGTAAATATACCCGCTAGACTAGTTGTTCCCAACCACGGTCCTCAAGGCACACTAACAGTCCAGGTTTTAAGGATAACCATACTTAAGCACAGGTGACTTAATTAGTACCTCAGTTATTTTGATTTAACCATCTGTGCTCAACCATGGATATCACTAAAACCAGGACTGTTAGCAGGGGCTGGCTGGCAACTTTCAGCCTGGGGGGCAAACACAAGCAAGTGGCCCAGCAAATGCAATTTTAACAATGGGTGTGACAATAATGTTGGGGGTGTGGTTTACGTAAAATCAGGTCAATTTAAGGCTGTTTATTGCGGTGGGACGATTTTTAAAAAAAGAAAAAGGCTTAGACTGTGCTAAGGTCACGGTAGATATAGGGGCCTCTTCATGGTGAGGTGTTATTCAGCTATGGCCACTACTGTCCGCCTGTGTCTAGCCGCCGGTCCACCCTCGCCTCTCACTGACAATTACAAAATGACCAGCAGCTTGTGTGTTGCATCTAATAATGCCTGTCCTTCCGGATTCTAGCCCAAAGCATTCAGCCTGCCATATCCTTCAGGTAAATTCATGTGCTCTGGTGTCTCGCAGTCATAGGGGAAAGCTGTATGTACGGGTGTGCTTGCATGGATTGGGCTGCTGGAGACATGGGGCCTGATTCAGAGGTGTACGCTAATGCGTATGCAGCCGTGCTTCCCCACGCTCGCAGCTGTGATATGCTAATGTTAGCAAAGATCACCCGAGCATAAAGACGCCCACTGATGCGTTCCTACTTGCGTGCACGATCGCATGTACGCATAAATATCGGTAACATCAGATAAAGTGGATGGAGATAAAGTACCAACTAATCAGCTCCTAACTGTCATTTTTCAAACACCGCCTGTAAAGTGACAGTTAGGAACTGATTGGTTGGTATGTTTTCTCCATCCACTTTATCTCTCTCCAAGTCTTAGTACATAGACCTCTAAAGTTTTTTATCTGTTATTATTATGCTGTATGCACAGCAGTTACCAGTTAAAAAATAGTGATACCGTGGAACTAATGCAAGTTACAACGGTACTTCTGTATCTTTGCGGCCCCCTGCTGGATGTGTGTTGAAGATACGGAAGTAGCGTAAACTTCAGGAAATACTATTTGGACCCTGCGGGCTCGCTGCGCTCGGCACGCTGCGGGCACAGTGGTTCGCTTCGCTCGCCACATGGATTTATTCCCCCTCCATGCACACTTGTATAGTAGGGAATGACGCTGGATGGTAGGGACTGACGTTTGACACAAGCTTATAAACCAGTGTCCAACGTGATTCCCTACCATCCAACGTCATTCCCTACCATCCAAGTGGCATGGAGGGGGAATAAATCCATGTGGCGAGCGAAGCGAGCCACCGTGCCCTCAGCGTGGCGAGCGCAGCAAGCTCGCAAGGGTCCGAATAGTATTTGCTGAAGTTTATGCTACTTGCGTATCTTCACTGAATAGTGAAGATATGCAAGTAGCGTAACCAGGGGCCGCAAAGATACGGAAGTACCGTTACAACTTTATAACCAATTTTTGGTCACAAATATTAAACAGAAAAAAATTAAACAGTTGTGTGGTAACAGTTATCTCTCTCTCTCTCTATGTGTGTATATATATATATATATATTAATATATATATATATATATATATATATCCCACCTTCCACTTACCTTGTATGAGTGGAGAAGACAGGAAGCAGGCTCTCCACTCTGTGAATCTCATCTCTGCCCTCAGCCCCTCTGACTCTCACTTCCATGGGTGCCATAAAATTTAGTTTTTCAGCTCCTCTTCCCACTCGATAAGCCACGCCCCCTTTTCCCATTCTCCAGCCTCTTGGGTTTCTGGGTAGAGAAACCTGGCTCCCCATTGGTCGAAGGTGGCCATCTTTTTGTAGTCTCTTATGGGGGCAGCCATTTTCTTTTAGTCCCTGCACTTCAGTCGGATCTCTCTCTAGCTGGGCAGCGGCTGGGGAGCAGAAGAAGCATCCTCTGCCTGCCGCAGCCTGGCGGCCCTAGAACACTGGATTGCACCGGCCCGGGGGGCAGTCCGCCTCTGACTGTTAGTGTGTCTTCAGGACAGAGGTTGGGAATCACTGCTCTAGATTCTTTAGGTTGTCAGGGAGATTGCTACTATTTCAGGGAGTCTCCCTGACAATTAGGGAGAGTTTTTCACCATTAAAATAAGCGTTACACTTTATGTACATTAAATACTATTAAAATACTATGAAGACTCAACATCGTATTTAGTCATCCATCACATTGTACGTACGCACCAGCCTAAGAAGCACTGCTATAAACGCTTAAAGGCTATAAAACAGTTTTATGTTATCTAGTAACACTTCCTTTATTACAGATCAAAATAATTCTTACCAGGAAAAAAAAAAAAACAATTCCCACAGTTTACATTTCCATATAAATAGAACTGGCTACAAATTGCACATGACAAGAGGTTTAAACTGCATATGCGATGTTATCCAGGTGCAAGGAGTGTAGGACGTACTGTATATTCAGGTACAGAAAAAACATGATTTTAAAAAAATTACACAAATTTATTATAAGCAAAAACAGCCATAATTGTATATATGTATAAAACAAGAGCCTGCAAAAATAAAAATCAGCAAATGATCAAAAGTAAACGTGACAGTGCATACAAGTAATTCTTACAATTCAAATCCAAGTTCCCATGAATATACTGTATGTAAGTTTATTACAATACAAAAATATCAGTGGTAAAACACAGCATTTCCGGGCCCAATAATAAAACTGGGGTCGAGGGGAGGTGGAGTCACTGCCAGTCTCCCATGGACTGCACTCCGTGCACTCTCAGGAGAGCAGAGTGGGGGCCTCGGGAGGACGCTCTAAAATTGCCAGGCTCCCCTCACCTCCCGCGCCCAATAGTGTCCACACCAATTGCAGCAGTGGAAATTTTGCCACAGAAAATAAACTTTTGAGAGATGCATCTACAGTATATTCTGCCAAGTCTTGTGGCTGTGAATCTTTTATAAGAATAGAAAGATCACAATGACATTTCACTTTACAATCTGCTACAGGAATATCAATTCTAAGCCTTGAAAATATTCCCCAATGAGCTGTTAATGGAGAAAAGAAAAAAGAAAAATCCTGACCAAAACCTATTGCATTTCTTACGTGTTCTGTAAAACCAGCCCGTCTCAATATTTTTTGATCTGCTGAAAATCTTTATGTTCTTCCTGTAAAGACAGATGTTCCAGATCGGGAAGCACCCAGGCAGGCTAATGTTTCACTATGCGGAATCATTATCAATAAGCAATTAAAAAAAAAATCAAAGGCCCTCAAGCTGTACAGGGAACATTGTGCAAATGTTCAGATCTGGAAGTTTTCATAAACGAAAAATGATGTATAATTGCATATCTACAACTCTTCCAAAATGACAGCCTCGATTTTCCATGAGCGAGAACATTACAATCCAATATTACATTGACTGTGTACAGTGACAATGCTCATTATACGAGCTGTTTTGTGCCTTGTGTCTTATTCAATTACACATTTATAGGGGTTGCAATGTCCATTTTAAGTCTGATCAATTATCAAATTCCATGAGATATTGATTACTGTAGACCCATAATTGCTTTACATCTCCGGTGCCCAATTAAAGCTTTATTTCCCATTCCATGAAATTATTTATTAGATAGTAACATGGTTTCCAGATGTTTCTCTTGTTTTAATGACAGTTCCTTTTCTTGATCTTTCTCATTCACCTTTTCCTGAGCTGGATTAGTCACTGCAACATAGACACCTACCTAAGGCACGGAAAGGTCCCAAATACTCAACAGGTCCCACCATAGATGAAAGAATGGGACTGATTTAAAGCCTTGTTTTATTGTGTGTCCTGTTTCTCAGGAAGATGTATCTAGGGTCTTATGGGTAAGGTTAGTGGTTAGTGTGTATTAACCTCCTATCAGCTGTTACAGGGGCTTAAGAATCTCTAGGCAGGGTAATATGTACTGTTAATCCATGATGTAACCAGTGTGCACCACATCATCATAACTAGCACAAAAGTGTAAAACTATCACTGGTGCCCTCCATTGCCATCAGAGAAATGTGAAATGGCTTAGACAGGCAGCATTTAGACACACAAACTAGGGACAAATAATTACTTCCCAGACCCAAGTCATGCAAATTAGGTCTGATCTGCCAAACCCCACCCACCTAATATTGCCAAACGGGGCTACCCAACCAAAGTCGAAACATTTAGCAGGTATGCTGGTGTGCTTAGGAAGGGGTGGGAGTTTTGGTCGAGCGTCCTACTCAGGAAGAGGAAAAGGTTTCCTCCAATTCTAAACTGCTAATTCAACATCGATTTAAGCGTTTCCACTTACCGTTATTTTCCTGTGTTTCAGGAAATTTGACCCTAATCAAGAACTTGAATTTGAGAAACCCCAATAATCATAAATTGTTGCTATGTTTAATGTAATGGCTGATGGCTCTTCATAGGCATGATGGGACATGTAGTACCACAGATTGCAAACTTCTGCTCCATATGTAAATATATATACTGTATGAATTAATGGCCTCTGTTTATTAGATAATGGAAAAATAATTATTTTTAGGGATACTGGGTGACCTGATGATAATGTTTGCGTATACTGCGCCACTTTCATTGGCTGCAGCACTTTGGACTTTTGTTTGTACATTTATTTTGTTTCACACAGTTTACTTCAGAAGTTCACGGTCATAATGGTATTTTAAGAAGACACATGAATGGTGCATATTAAGGCTGTTCTCATATTATATATATATATATACATATACACACACATATATACACAGCACAGCGTAGAAGTATTTGCGTGCACTGTAGCTTGTCAAAGGATTTTGTAACAACTAAAGCTTTAATTGCTCTGTATGTGTCAATTATAATGTTTGAAAAAGAACAGACTGTCAAAAAACTATTAATGTTTAATATAACTGTAAATGTACTTGGGCTGGAGTGTGTAAGGGCAAATAGTTAAGAAAACTACACAGTTACTTGTGCCAAGGTTAATGTCTGCATTTTAAGATTATATCTAAATAACTAATTGACCTAGTAGTGAGGGGATGATCCCGGCTGTCGGGCTGCCCACACTCAGAATGCCGGCGCCAGAATCCTGGCACCAGTCAGAATCTGGACTCCAGCATCCCGGCCACTGATATCCTGACAATAAGTATTGGGGTTGGGGTCAGGGGTTAAGTTTAGGCACTAGGGGGAGGTTTAGGATTTGACTGTGGGAGGGGGGGTAGGTTTAGGCTGCAGGGGCATAGGCAAACGCAGGGGGTTTTTCCGTCTGCCTGGAAATCCCCCTCCCCAGCCCACACCATGACCACAATAGAAATAGTAATATAATAGATTGTTACTAGTGCTGCATGTTCTTCTCAGTATCACAAATGAAATAATTAGCACCACCTCTGGATCTTTTAACCTGTATCAGCCAATAATAAATAACCTGTGCACCAATTAGAAGATCTGGAAAACATGCACTGTTAGAGATGTACTGCTATAGAGCCCAATATGTACATATACAGTATGTGCAGGGCAGTGTTAGGTTCTTCTGCTGCTCCTCCAGGCTCCGGGACTTGCTCCAATAGTCTGGAATGGTGCACACATCTAAAATAAATACGTTCAGCTCAGGCAGGATGGCCTACTGGTGCATCTAATGCAGTGGTTCTCAAACTTGGTCCTCAGGACCCCACACAGGTCATGCTTTCCAGGTCACCCAGCAGGTGCACATGTGTACTCATTACTCACTGACACATTTTGAAAGATCCACAGGTGAAGCTAATTATTTCATTTGTGATTGTGAGGAGACCTGGAAAACATGCACTGTGTGGGGTCCTGAGGACCGAGTTTGAGAACCTGTGACCTAATGGATTACTGTGATTGCTGGTCCTGTATATGCTGGAATTAATACACACAATACACTTTGTATGACGCTTATTAAAGCTGGTTAAGTACTACTTCATTGACAGGCCACACGCGCTCTAAAATTAAGCATTTGGAAACCCCCCTCTGGGGGGGAGGGTTAGGTTTATACTGCGGGGAGGGAGGGTTAGGTTTAAGGGTAGGGTTAGTATTCTTACGTGATTGTGTTGGGATTGTAACCCAGTCGGGATTCTGAGCGCCAGCATCCCGTACCCAACTCATATTATTAATGGACATGGTGTTAATGCTGCCAATCCTTTTGTTGGTTGAGCAGTGATGCTGGGCTATGTTGACAACACTTTGGTCAAAGTAAAATCCACTGTGGCACACACATCTGTGGCCAGGGCCGCCATCAGGGGGGGACTGCCGGTACTCAAGTCCCGGGCCCGGACACTGGCAGAACGGGAGGGGGCCCGTGCCTGCTCCTACAACTGCTTCATAGTCCCCCTTGAGTTAAAAGGGAGTGGGGCACTGCTACCGCCTGCCGGCACACACTACTTCATTGAATAGACCTGCTCCCATTTGAGAAACCCCTCCCTCCCCCTTCCTTCCCGATTCCCCTCTTCGGTCGGCTTTTTAGTGGGGGCGGAGCCAATGCGGCAAGCCCCGCCCCCGCACAACCCGCGAATCGCGTCAATCCTTGGGGGCGGAGCCTAATAATGCAATGTGCCCGCCACCAATTAGCAACCAGCTGGTGCTCAGTCAGAAGTGTAAGTAATAAGTATGTATGTGTTATGTGTATATATGTGTATATACTGTATATGTCTCTGTTAATATGTGTATATATGGGTATGTATGTCTATGTGTTAGTGTGTTGTGTATATATGTGTATGTACTTTATATGTCTGTGTTAGTGTGTATGTCTGTATGTGTTAGTGTGTATATATGTGTATGTACTGTAGATGTCTGTGTTAGTGTGTATATATGTGTATGTACTGTATATGTCTGTTAGTGTGTATATATGGGTATGTATATCTATATGTGTTAGTGTGTATATATGCGTATGTATATGTTTGTATGTGTTAGTGTGTATATATGTGTATGTATATATCTGTATGTGTTAGTGTATATACATGTGCATGTATATATCTGTATGTTAGTGTGTATATATGTGTATGTATGTTTTAGTGTGGATGTATGTACGTATATTAGCGTGGATATATGTGTTATATATAACATATACATGTGTATTATATACTGTATATATTATATATATATATAAAAAAAAATTTCTTTGGAGTTGGGGTGCATGACTTCATGCCACTGGAAGGGAGAGGTCAGAAGAGCTGCAGCGCGTGAGGAGCAGCGCCAGCCAGCCCAGGAGGAGTAGAAGCCAAAAGGAAGAGGCAATAAGGTAAGTCATAATTAATTAAACTTAGCAGTAGCGGGAGGGGGGGCCCAGGGACCCTGCCTATTTTGTCAGTCCTGGGCCCCACAATTTCTGATGGCAGCCCTGTCTGTGGCACACCCTATTAAAATGAGTCTAATATGTTCAGGTCCCGTTATCTGAAACTACTCACTTGTGTTATTCCAATTCCTTTTTTCTTTTAAATTACATTTATATTTCTGTATTTCATAGTGATCAAATGTTTGCCAGTGTTGCCCCAATGTTATTGCGTAAGTAATGAGATTTTCTAAGAGAGAAATTCAAAAGCAGAGGGCCCCCAAAAATGTTCCGAACCACAAGATGATGGACAGTGCATGCAGCAGTCATGTCACTCTTTAGACATGTACACACTGAAGCGATGTTGGGCCGATATGCCGTTTTCGTAATGACATATCGCCTACATCGCTCAGTGTGTATGTATGATCGTGCGCTCCCGCAGTCACTAGAGACGGTCACCAAGTTTACATGTGCAGAACCTCAAACCTAGTGATATTGCTAGCGGCCAGTGCATTGTTAATGAATGACATAACGGTTATCATTCAGCCATTCATTGAAGTCGTCCAGTGTGGACGCACAATCACTGTTCATGGGCAATCGTTCCGATGTCGGAACAAATGCCCCTCGCTCCAGTGTCTACCCAGTCTAAGGTTAACTGCAGACTGGAAATAGCACAAGGAAGTTTTGTCAGCCTTCGTGCCCCATTTAATCAAGAGTGATACGCGATTTAGCACTCTTTTCTAATGGGGAAAGGGGTTTAAGCACATTTCCGGTATCTATTAAGGCAGATACCTCAGTTTATCTAATTGTAGTAAGCAGTGCTCTGATACTTTCGCACGCCCATATAAACTGTATGGGTTTTGTATTTAACAACGAACGGTGTCTGCAACTTACTGCTCATTGTGAAGGTCCAAACTTGCCAGATAATCCTGTCGTCTATCAGTGTTGCCAAGCGGTAATGTCCTATACGGGACATTACCCAAAATGCATTGCTGCAGCTCAGTTTCCTGTCCCCGCTCTGTGCTCCCAATCTCCCAACACTCCTTCCCACGGATTCTTTTCATTTGTCGGTGTCGGTGGAATTTTGAGTTTTTGACCAAAAATGTTGCTATCTATCCAAAACAAATATCCAGTACCTTTGTAAAGGTAGCACAACTTGAATTATTAGGCACGGTTGTAATACATATGGGCAGTTGCATGTACTGCCAGCATACTGTATATGGAGATTCTAAAAACTATAGAAAAGTACTAACCACAGACCATCACAGAAACATGTCCTGAATTTTTGAAAAATGTATCACAACTGAGGCTACTGATTTTGTTTGTCCAGAGCAGAGATCAGTACCTGCCGTAGATACAATTAAATCCACCAGGCACCATTGCACATCATCAAAAAAATACAGGTCTTCCGAGATAAATAAATTGATGCTCACTTCATAGTAGAAGAGGGAAACACTTTGACAGTGGATTCGCTATGGTCTGAGAGGAGAACACAGTTCCCACTTCACTTCCTTTGTTCAGGACAATGACAGCGTTATAGAACTCCGGTATTATAACTCCGGTATGACCCTGCCCTCAGAGTAATGTCACACAGAGCTACAAAATGCCTCTGAACGTGCAGCTAAGTTTAATCTCTCCTGTTCCCTCTCTATTATGTTGCATTGTAAAACTCTCATGCAAAGCTTTGAACCAAAAATCTGCAACAGTCTGTAATGTTGTAGGTCTGTGAGCCATTACATGTAGGTTTTTATTTACGCAAGTTATACAACAGGGGTCAATGGATTGAACTCCATAGACCTCCAGCACACAAAATACATGTTAACAAGCATATGTGAAACACATTTGCATTTCATACTTGGTGTCTCTGGCGTTTGATCTTATTTTTAAACATACATCAGAAGCCATATAGTATAAGGCGTTATGGGATAACAGATGCAGAAAGCTCCAACATTGTTGCAACCCTGTGGTTCCCCAAGTTCAATAGTAGAGGAGGTGGTGAGTGCTCAGACCTGTATTTTTACTAAATTAACTCATACATGCCAGTCCACAAGTTGATATTATGCTATATAAACTAGAGATGAGCGGTTCGGATTCTGTGGAATCCGAACCGCTCCGAACATTGGGGATCCGAGTCCACCCGAACCCTGTTCGGGTGTTCACCGCCTGACTCGGATCCCCGTTCGGGGCCGAACGGCGGCCGCCTGATGTCGGATTCTCACTAGAGAATCCGACATCAGGTCTCCTCGCGTGTAGGGCAGAGCGCAGTGATAGCGCTCTGCCCTACACAGACACAGACACACAGCCGCCAGCGGCAGCTGTGTGTTTGTTACAGCAGCCAATGAGAGTCACACAGACTCTCATTGGCTGCTGCACGGAGGGAGCTGGCTGGAGCTCACACATGAGCTCCATCTTCCGGCTCCCTCCTCAGCGTGTGACAGAGCGGACGGCGCGGGAGCGGGGATACAGGTAAGTTTTTATTTTTTAATTTGTGCAAGGGCCGGGGGCGCTACTGGGGGGGGGGTCTGCTACTGGGGTTGCGGGGGGGCCATACTACTGGGGGGGGTCTGCTACTGGGGGGGGCTATACTACTGGGGGGGCCATACTACAGAGGGGCCTGCTACTGGGGGGGGCTATACTACTGGGGGGGGTCTGCTACTGGGGGGGCCATACTACTGAGGGGCCTGCTACTGGGGGGGTTTACTACTACTGGGGGGGGCCTGCTACTGGGGCAGCCTACTACAGGGGGGGCCATACTACAGGGGGGCCCATACTACAGGGGGGGCTACTACTGGGGCAGCCTACTACTGGGGGGGGCCTGCTACTGGGGCAGCCTACTACTGGGGGGGCCATACTACTGGGGGGGCATACTACTGGGTGGCATGCTAATGGGGGGCATACTACTGGGGGGGCCCTGCTAATGGGTGGCATACTACTGGGTGGCATGCTAATGGGGGGCATACTACTGGGGGGGCCTGCTAATGGGAGGCATACTACTGGGGGCACTTTATAGTGGACCCTACTACTAAGGGGACTGCATAGGGGGCACCACTGCTGGGGGACATTGTGTAAGGGACACCGCTACTGTGGGCATTGTGTAAAAGGGTCACTACTGTGGGCATTGTGTAAAAGGGGCACTACTGTGTGTCGTAACATAAATAAGAGACACTACTTTATGGTGTAATGTGAATCAGGCCCTATGTGCGGTGTACTGCGAATAAGATTGTGCACTGTGACTCCTAGGGCCGTAGCCTACTTTGTAAACAAGTACTGTGACTCTGCTGGCCGTACCCCACTGGGTGGGTGCACTACTTTTCATTTCTGCCACTGCTGTGTGGCAATGTGTCATAGATGTGCTTTATACTGTGGTGTCTGTGTCGTTGTGCCGCTGCTTTGTCGCTTAGTAACCAGTCAGCTCACTGCAACCTTTGGCCAATAATGTTGAAAACAATATTATAAGCTGTGATATGGTCTAAATTGACTGGAAATTAATGTTATTGAGGTTAATAATACTCTAGGAAGAAAAAAAAGACCAATTTATGTGATTTTAGCTTTTTTTGTCAATTTTTGTAAAAAAAATCCAATTCCAAAGCCAGTCACCGCAGTTTGGCAAATCCAAATCCAAATCCAAAGCCGGACGACGAATTAGAACCAAATCCAAATCCGGCAAAAATGGTCCGGCGCACATCCCTAACATAAACGCTTAACTCGTCCAGGAGAAAACGTCTCATCAGGTATTTGAAGGCCCCATAGCAAAAGTTTGTAAGGGCCCCTATGTACCACCCAATGGTGAAAAATGTATGTGACACATGTACCTTTGACAAGGAAGATGGGCCCCATAGCAGCAGCACCCCTTGCAGTTACGCCATACTTGTCTACTTTTGAAAAAGCATTTCAGGGAGATTGTGAAAGCACCACCTATGAGCGTGGCTTTAAAGTGGCCGTGTACTGCTCCATCTGAGAGGTGTGCGATGAAACTGACTTTCAATTAAAAGTAAATGAGCCCTAAAGCAGTTAGTAAGATCTATTTGTTCATGAAAACATATGGTGCGTACACACGGTCAGATTTTACAGGACGATAAGAACGGTAACGATATCGATATATCGTTACTGATCATAACATCCTGTTTTTGGGCCCTACCAATGACCAAACGATGGTTTATGCATGGGCACGGATGGTCGAAATCGACCATCGCCTGTGCATGCAGGCCAACCTGGTCGATGTTAGCCTGGTTACTATAGGGAACCGCAACCGTCGTTCGCGGGTCGTTATAATTGTTTGGGGTTTGGTGATTGTGCTGGATGTTCAATATCGAACATCCAGCACATGAAGGACGATCAGACAACGATATCTGGTCATTGTCTGATCGCTCAATGTGTACGGAGCTATACTGATACTTCTCAGAAAATGCATGTAGCCATAGGGATCATTGCGCCTTATAACCAATGCATAGAAATGATTCTGATGATCCAATTTGAATGTATATATCTGTCTTTTTAAAAATAAAATATTTTTATATATATATATATATATATATATATATATATAAATATACAGCTTCACAATGTGGGTAAGGTGCAATCAGGGAGATTGTTAGGCTCTTCAGGGAGACAGGGAGATTGCTACTATTTTAGGGAGTCTCCGTGACAATCAGGGAGAGCTGGCAAGTATGAGTTACGCCCATACGTCTCATGCTAACCACAAGACAAGCAGATAACTTGCGGGTGCTCAGCCCCTGGTGCAAAATGTAAACTGATGATGACAGTCAGTGTTGGCATGTCATTGGCCAGGGCCGCAACTAGGGGGGGTCTAAGAGGGCACGTGACTCGGGTGCCGGACTTGAGGGGGTGCTGTGGAGAGGCTGCCGGGAGACTAGGTTGCTGCTCTTGTGGTTTTGGAGCCGTATCCCGGCCTTGAGAGGCACAGAGACACAGTCAGTCTAATGTGGTTTCAGTCGCAAGCCAATCAGTGCTCGCAGACCGGCAGCCAATCAGCAGAGGCTGCCGGTCTGTGAGCTCCAATTGGTTCGCGAGCGGCCCCACATTACAATGACGGCAGTACTGACAGTTCCCCAGCGTGTGGCAGCCCCGTCCCACCCCAAGCTCACCCACCGCACGGCCCTGGCAGGTAAGAGAAGGGGAGATGGGGCCTTACTGTGGCTTAATGTAATAGAGGCCCATAATGTGGCATAATGTGTAAGGAGCCATACTGTGGCATAATGTGTAAGGGGCATTACTGTGGCATAATGTGTAAGGGGCATTACTGTGGCATAATGTGTCTATGTTGTATTTTTTTTGTGGGGGTGCCAAATTATGGTCTTGTCCCAGGTGACAAAAATCCTAGTTTCGGCCCTGCATTGGCTACATGTGTCGAAATCCCTTCCACTGATACTATTACTAATATGGCTGCTGAAATCTACTTACAGTACACGGATATATATGCAATCAGTCTGCAGCAAGAGAGCAGATTACCATTTTATCTTTTAAAGGGAAAGGCAACGGATATTTATATTGATACTTTAATTTTTGTATTTGCTGCTAGCTTTGATTTTCTTTTACACAGTAAATGCGACTATCATTTACTAATAACACTATCCAGGCTTAGGGAGACGATATTGTGTACTGTAATTATAGCATTTACTACTATCATTATGAAGCCCCACCTCCTGGCATAAGCCAAGCACATACATTACTATCGATATCAGAGCTGGATGCATCTTACAATACAGGCAGCTCTACAAGCCTAACAGTCTGCGCCTTTTTTCAGTGCACATTTCACGCTTGCGATTTAGAGTTGTACGCTACTGCACAGCTGAAGGGAAGCGCCTGTGTAATACCGTACAACTCTTATGCAAATGCAGCAGGAGGCCTCTGGTGTATATAGACATCTCCTGACTGCATCACAGTTCCAAGTGCTGCGTCCTAAAACGCAGCATGGGATCTTCTGCAATACCATCGGCAATCTGATTAACCCGTTTCTAGGAAAGGAGGCCGGCCCCGTCCACTCCCCGCCCCAAAATGGCCGCAGCCTATCAGACTGCGACTTGGGGGAACTGCAAAAGATTTTGCAGAGGGAGACCTGCACATGTGAGTACATACACTGTGCATATGCAGGTCTATGACAATTGGAGGTCCAGACTCAATATGAGCCCTTGTGTGTGGCATTTTTAGTATTTCTATTATCACATTTACCTGGATCTTTTTTTTAAAAAGATCTTCAGTAGTTATTTCACATAAGGCAAGCTTGCTTTAAATAATACTCACATTTCCTATAATAAATCTAATGGTAGTGTTCTAGCTGTAAACTCACAGGCGTGCGCAACGTGTGTTCACCCACCCGGACATAGACTATAACCCACCTGGGACACATACACATACCTCCCAACTGTCCTGCATCCAGTGGGACAGTCCCATTTCTCTTGGACTATCCCGCTGTCCCACCCGTGGGCCGCAGTGTCCTGCAGTGGGGGGGAGTTGGGGAGAGCACAAACAGCTGCTCTGCATGCGCACGGCATCTGTTCTCATGTGTACGGACTGCCTGGGGGCTGCCCAGCATCTCGGAGAGTACTGAGCACACCCCCAAAGTGACAAAAACGGGGAAGCCGCGAGGTTCCACCCCATTTTTCCATAGGCTCCACCCCTTTTACATAAGCCACGCGACCTGTCCCTCCTTGTGGTTTTGAAATGTTGGGAGGTATGACATACAGTACACTAACTGCCTTCTCTTGACACAGACACTAACCACCCACCCCCAGGACATAAGGTGCGTACACACTACACGATATGCTCCCTGAGCGATATCGTGTAGTGTGTGTCCCCGGCAGGCTGTGCTCAATGTCGTTCATGACATTGAGCACAGCCGCTGAACGATATCATTAACGATATCGTTCAGCGCTGGGCTCTCTCCCCCATTCCCCAACATGCAGCAACCTGACGAGGTCGTCAGATTGTGCTGCATGTTCAGGCGATGGACAATGTCGGAAACGACCAGCGGGAGTGCGCATCGCTGGTCGTTTCCGACATAAAAGTGCACGATTTCTGCACGATTACTGAGCGATTGCACGATTACGATGTCGTAATCGTGCAGTCGCTCAGTAATATTGCCCAGTGTGTACCCACGAAGTCTCTTACACTACTTCCCAAACCTACAGTACCCACCCTACCAAACCCTCCTCCACAACAGCATACACTATAAACTTGGCCCAGATGGCAGTCAATGCTGTTCTTGGCTCCCAGAGTAGAGGTAGCCTCATTTTCAGTCAAAGATGGCCGATGTGAAACTGTTCTATTTGGATGCAGCAGTTTCACATCAACCATCTTGGATTCAAACAGAAGCTGCCTCTTCCCTGGGTATTCGCCAAAAGTGGGGGGTAGAGATACTTTAGGTAGGGAAGCCAAAGGGATTTGCAGGTGCACACCCTATGTGCACACTGTAAAATACAATCCTTGTCTTAGTTAGCTTATATTACAATATAACCAATATGATCCAAAGAATGACAGACTACATCTATATCCTCAAATTTGTATATATTATTTACCTGACAGAGGCAGAAAGAGAGTTGTGTGCCAGCAATGAAGTGGTTACATGTAAACATTTTAATTCTGGATTAGATAAATTCCAGAGAGGCTCAGCAATTATCCATAAAATTAAGATGTAATTTAGTGACATTTCATTTTCATTGCAATGACACATTCTTGTTTATCCTGCGCTGCCTGTATAGTTTCCATGATATCACTCTGCCAAGAAACACACTGGACTTAATCTGTTTTTTATGAAGCTAATCATTTGTCCATTTAGTTACCACAAAATCCTTTCCAATAAATATAATCTGCAGGAGAGGTGGGAACATGTAAAAAGTGCAATTTTAAAGGCAACAAACCTTTGTATCAAAAGGGTTAGGAAAACCACTAGGAAAAGGAAGCCAGTGTGGTTTGGGAAAGAGGTAGCAAGTATTGTGAAAGCAAAAAAGATGGCCTTTAGGAAATACAAGCAGACGCAAAATAATGAAGACTAAGAGGAGTATCATGTAAAGCAGAAGGAGGCTAAGAAAGTAATCAGATGTGCAAAGGCAAAAGCTGAGGAGAAAATGGCACAGTCAGTGGGTAAAGGGGGCAAAACTTTTTTTTAAATATATAAGCGACAGGAGAAAAACAAAAAGGTGGAATAAAAAGACTAAAGACAGAAAGAGGGAGTCTTGTTGAGGGAGACAATTTGTGTTCAGTATTCACTACTGAGAGAGAGGGAAAGGGGCCACAGTTAAGTTGGAGGTGTAATCAGAAAAATGAGGTAGGAACAAGCACATTTACAGAGGAGAAGATCCTATCAGAACTCTCAAAACTGAAAGTGGATAAATCAATGGGGCCAGATTGGATACATCCAATGATACTAAAAGAGCTTAAAGGGGTGCTGGTAACACCATTAACAGAATATTCAACCAGTCACTAGCTACTGGAGTAATTCCAGAGGACTGGAAAAGAGCAAATGTTGTCCCACTGCACAAAAGTGGAAGCAAGGAAGAGGCAAGCAACTACCGACCAGTGAGCCTTACATCAGTAGTAGGGAAATTGATGGAAACACTCTTAAAAGAAAGTTGTAGATTATCTAAAATCCAGCAGTTTGCAGGACCCCAAACAGCATGAATTTACTGGGGGGAGATCATGTCAAACAAATATTGACTTTTTTGACTGGGTGACTAAGCAAATAGATAAACGGGGGGGCCATAGATATAGTTTATCTAGACTTTAGAGAGGCTTTTGACACTATTCCACATCGCAGACTGGTTTTTTTTTCCAAATATCTCTTTATTTTAGTTTTTTAACAGATAGAAAATTACAAAGAACACCAAACAAGGTGTCAGCACAAACACAATGAAGCAAAATGACTGACAGAATAACGGCAATCACATTGGGAATAAAGATCATTTGGAATTTAAATAATTATCCAGAACTCTAGAATGAATAGAAGTGTAATATGAAAGTGTAGTAAAGGTGGGGTGGAGAGAGATTCACAGAATTATTATAATCATTTTAGGATTTTCCAGAAATTAACTCCTTCCACTTTCAGAATTCTGATATACTACTGAATGGAATCAACATGAGCCATTTAAGTAAATAGTGCTAAATAGAAAAAATAAAAACTGAACTAAAATAATTAGTCAATAATCACAAAAGAGAGATAGGAAGGGGGGGGGAAGACATGGGGGGGGGGAGTACAAGTAAGTCTAGGTAACTCTGAACCTAGGCCATCTATAGTAGTGGGGCTTAATATTGCAATGTAGAAACAAGGTCAAATATGCATCAATCACATCGAGAAGAATTGTGCGGTAGTTACAATGTGTGAACTAATTCAGCAGTTGGTGTGAATACCAAGTCGTGGTTTCCTTAATTTTATTAATATGGGTTTGTGTGGTGTTATCCAAATGTGATATATAGAATCCCAATTTTTTCTGGAAGCAGTCTACACCCTTCTTTATCGTCCAATTTATTAGAATCGCTTTCTTAGCAATCATCACTATTGTCATGAGTAGCGGTATTACTCTTTTTTTATTATGTGGTGTTACATCCCAATTGTTAAAATTTGCTAGAATGAAAGTTAAAGGGTCTTTTATGAAAAGTAATGAAAACAAGTTGTTTATAAAAATCATAAGTTTTTCCGAGAACTTGCGTATGCGGCCACATTCCCATTTATTATGCCAGAAGCTTTGCATTTTACAGTGCCCTGTCTCTTCTAACACCATATGAGCTCTGCTACTTTGTGAAATGTATGCCCTGTGTAAGATATTTACATGGACTTCCTGTAGACGTGCTGAGTGTAAAATTTTCATGGTTTCCTCATAGTGTCGTAGAAGAATTTCAGGAGAATTTAATGTGGGGATGTTTATTGCCCAGCTCTTTGCACATTTGTGCCATAGTGTGTTTGTTTTGGATGAGTTGAAATCCGCTGTCAGATACCTGATTTTGTAATTATTTTACATTATAAAAGTAAATATGGAGTCTAATACATCTTTCGCATTTGGGTCCTCCATAGCTGGAGGCATATGTTGAACAAAATGCCTGACTTGGAGGTACATAAAAAATTGTGAATTAGGTCAATTTAATTTTTCTTTAAGACTCTGGAATGTAAGGAGGGTACTCCCTGGGTCAAAAACATCCTTTATTTTTGCAAGGCCTTTAGTGTTCAAGATAAGGAAATGGTTATTTTCTAGGCTAGGACTAAACATAGGGTTGCCCTACAGAGTGTTGTATTTTTAAGAGCCTGAGTGTCAGCTAAGCCTCCGATTAATGGCCAGCCATGCTTTATAGGTGTCTCGAAAAATCACGTTACCCAATATTTGATTGGGGAGTGCGGATTTTGGGGTGTGCAAAAGGGCGCTTGGAGTAAAGGGAGAAAATAGTTCAGTTTCTAGAAGTAGATCAGTGTAGGTACTACGTCCAAGACACCAATCTAACACATATCTATAAAATACAGCTTCTGAGAAGGCTGT
This sequence comes from Taudactylus pleione, assembly GCA_031769625.1. Taxonomy (NCBI): domain Eukaryota; kingdom Metazoa; phylum Chordata; class Amphibia; order Anura; family Myobatrachidae; genus Taudactylus; species Taudactylus pleione. Next base: position 18,665,719 of record JAUIMM010000128.1, read on the forward strand.
TAAATCCGGGACTCCCAGTCCACCCTTCTCTTTGGTACATTGAAGTTTAGCTAATGCTAATCTGGGTTTCCCGCCGCGGCACAGAAATTTAGAGGATACTTTTGAGAAAATATTAATATAGCTTCGTGTGAGGGCAATAGAAAGCATTTGGATCAGGTAGCCAATTTTTGGGAATATTATACTTTTCAGGACCGCTACTCGGCCCATTAGTGATAAGGGAAGGGTACAGGGATATATACTCCCAATATTTTAAAGTATTTTGTGCTCGAGCAAATTGGGGGCAAGATAGATGAGTAATTGGTTCCCAAATATAGCAGTTCTGATTTGTGAAAATTAACTCTATAGCCCGAGAAGGATCCAAAGCGTATTATGTTGTCCAATGTTGAGGGTAAAGATATCTCTGGATGGGAGACAAACAGCATCATGTCATCCGCAAACAGAGCTATCTTGGATTCCACTGCACCTATTTTAATCCCAGAAAATAGTCTATCTTTTCTCAAAGTGACAGCGAGAGGTTCCAATGCCAGTGCGAACAGTAAGGGGGACAACAGGCAACCCTGCCTCGTCCCCCTGCCTATCGCAAAAGGCTGGGAAAGGTAACTGTTGCAGGTTATTTGGATTGTTGGGTTAGTGTAAATAGCAGAAATTAGTTTTGAGAAGTCCTCTGGGAACCCAAAGCGCCGTAGGGATTCGAAAAGATAATCCCATGTTAGTAAAGCGAAAGCCTTTTCGGCGTCTAGGGATAGTAGTAAAGGTGTCCCCGGGTTCCCATGGAGTTGCAATCCTTGCATAACAGATATGACTCTACGGATATTGGTTACCGAATGCCTTCCCATGATAAATCCTGTTTGGTCTGTGTGTACTACAGATGGGAGGATCAGTTTAATATCGCAGACTGTTAAATAAACTGGAAAGCATGGGATTGGATGCAAAGATAGTTGAATGGATAAGATCATGGCTGCAGGATATGAAACATAGTTTTAGTAAATGGAGTGTAGTCTCAAGAGGGAAATGTTACCAGTGGAGTACCTCAGGGATCTATACTTGGACCAGAGCTTTTTAATATCTTTATTTGTGACATTGCAAATGGTATTGAAGGGAAACTATGCATTTTTGCAGATGATACAAAGGTATGAAACAGGATAGGCACACCAAGAGGGGTAAAACAAATGATTGATGATCTAGGTAGACTAGAGGAATGGTCAAGAACGTGGCAACTACAGTTTAATGCCAAAAAATGCAAGATCGTCCACTTGGGTCTCAAAAATCCAAAGGCTAAATATAGTATTAATGGCACTATACTGGAAACTACTGAAGAGGAAAGTGATCTAGGAGTCAATATTTCAGGTGACTTAAAGGCAAGCAAACATTGTAACAAAGCAATGAGGAAGGCAAGTCAGATGCTTGGTTGCATAGGGAGAGTAGCAGAAAGAAAGAAGTGATAATACCACTGTATAGGTCATTAGTACGTCCTCATGTCAAGTACTGTGCTCAGTTCTGGAAGCCATATCTCCAAAATGATATTAATACATTAGAGACTGTACAAAGAAGGGCAACTAAAATGGTGCAAGGTCTACACCACAAAACATACCAGGAAAGACTAAAAGATGTAAATATGTATAGTTTGGAGCAGAGAAGGGAAAGGGGGGACATGATAGAAATGTTCAAATATATAAAGGATTTTAACAAGGTAAAGGAATGAGACATTCTTCAAAAAGAAATTGAAGTATTAGAACAAGAGGATATGTTCTAAAACTGGAGGGTGGTAGGTTCAGGGGAAATATAAGGAAAAATTACTTCAAAGAAAGGGTAGTGGACAAGTGGAATAGCCTCCCATCAGAGGTGGTAGAGGCTAAGACAGTAGAGCATGGGATAGACATAAGGATATCCTTCAGAAGAAGGATCAATAAGTGTTGAGGTAACAATATGTTTAAAAATGTGGCAGACTAGATGGGCCAAGTGGTCCTTATCTGCCGTCAAATTCTATGTTTGCTTGGATCACAAATCTGACAAAAAAAACCCAACACATTAAAAATAATACAGCAACTGCAATATAAATAACAACTTAATAAAAGACATTATGACAATTATTGTGTAAATGTATTTCCTACCCTCCAACATGACCCGTTCCATTAGGTACAAAACACTGCTCCTGCACTTCCCACCTAATGTATGATTGCCGTCACCTGTGTTTAACTAGTTAATAGATGGGACAGGTGTTTCCCCACAGGTGGCAGCAATCAAATTAAGAGGGAAGTCCAGGAGCAGAGCATTGTGTACCTAATGGAATGGGTCATGTTGGAGAGTCTGGTATTTATGATAGACAAACATTAACACCATGACTGAGATAGGTGTGCTGTTCAAGCATAAAAACAAAACAAAAAAATAATAATGAGTCCTCACTTCTGATAAAAGGACCATTATCTTTAATTATTTCTAAAGTTATAAATAAGACGCAGGCACTGCAACTGCATATTTGCATCCCTCCCGAGATCCTAATTTCTTCTTTTGACAAATTGATTGGAGTGGGGAGGCCACACCAGTGTATTACATAGGGCACTGGTTCAAGTGGAGGCACCCATATACAGGTGCAATGGGAGGGTATATTCATTCCCAATACTGGACAATTATTATTTTATTTAAATAGTGCCAGCATAGTTCACTGCACTTTACAATTGGGAACACAAGATTGGGTGTTCATAGACACACAGAGAGGTAAGAGGGGAGTGTCTAGAATGTGTACGACAGTACTGTATAAAAGCACATTGGGGGAGATGTACGAAGCCTAGAAGCGGTATCAGCGCACGTTATGTGCGCTGATGCCGCTTCTCCCCGATGTATGATTGGGGGTCTGGCAGGTAAATGACTGGTGCGCTATGCTCCCCTGTCATTACCGGCACCGCTATCTACAAGATAGCAGTGCCGAGTGGTAGGGCCATGTTCGAACGGTCATACCACATGACCGTTCGTCCGGCAGTAGCTGTTGTTATCGTTATCGACAGCTACACCTTGGCGCTAGCCTATCCCCACAGCAGGGACAGCGCTGTCCCTGCTGCGGCTGCTGCCTGCTCCAGGTTGCACGCGGGGATCTCGCGACACTTGCGAGATCCCGCGCATGCTCAGTGGAGCCGGACGGGACAGATACACAGCGCATCAGCACTAGGCTGATGCACTGCTGTCTCTAGCGGGTAGCGCCGGAGGGGGGAGTTAACGCTCCCCCTCTCTAGCCGATGAGATGTTCTTACATTTCATCGGTAGTGCTTCCTGCTGCGCCTCAGTAAAGAGGCGAAGCGGGAAGCATTATAGCGGCACGTTAAGTGCCACTATCATACATCTACCCCATTGTGCTATAGAGGGAAGAATGTGGCTTTTAACCTCCCCCCCATCAATAATATAAAGCTCTCTTCAGGGATAGACTGGTGCTCCAGATCAGCCCTGGCATTAATGTCAGTGTGCGCGCAAAGGAGGCGTTGCCTCTCGGCATGGGGGAGTGGCCTTGCCACACTCCCACATCTCCCAGTATACTGGCTGAGCAGTGCGCCGGGAGGGTGAGCTGCTCGGCTAGGTTTCAGTCAGTACCGGCCCTCGCCCTCTCCAATCTGTAAAGTCCCCCATTCATAGTTCTCCTAGGTAAAACACGGTCAAAAGAAACAATTGGCTGTTAAGAAAAAAAAAAAAGTTTACATATTATAATTAATATCAGGTATGTGATGATTTATGTGATCACCAGAATGATGTATAAACTGAACATCCAAGTAAAGAGGTAAAACAGATATTTGCATATATATCTCTTTGTATGGACTGAAGGCATTTTATAAAGTTCTACAAAAGGAGAAACAAATTACATTATATAAATCCTAGGTATAGGACGCAAAACGCCTTTAAAGAACTCTTGGTAGCGAAAAAGCAAATCTGACATTGCGCAACAGCTGTCCCTGTACAGAATGTAGTGTTACATCTTATTAGGCCTGCAGTTTCTATTGGGCAAATATATTGCACCCAGAAGACGGGGTAAGATGTGTGGGCACAAGAAAACTCAAGTGCACAAATAGGTGCTCAGTTCTGTCTAGAGCAGGGGTGTCAAACCTGCAGGCCTCCAGCTGCTGTGGAACTGCATATCCCAGCAAAACTGTGGCAGTGCTTACTGGGATGTATAGTTTCACTGCAGCTGGAGGGCTGCAAGTTTGACACCGCTGGTCTAGAGAAACCCTTGAAAAATTGTGATAAATATTTTTCCCACATATATTTCTGCATCAATAAATAACATGAGTTAAGCAGAAATAAGATAACGTTGAAGCCAGTTTTGCATGATTTGTGCAATGTTTATTTCTTATAGTTCAATATATGGCAGACAGGATGAGACTAACAGCCTTAATAGCCATGTACCAATGCCCCAAATGTCTTTTACTCCTATTGCATTGCAGAAGATCTCCGCCACTGGCAGGAATGATAAGCCTTTAGTAGCTGGATCATCACACCATTAACTGAATGATATTTTATTTTTGGATCAGCCCACACGCAGAATTACATTACTTTCCTTGAACTTTATTGACCGTGAATAATTGGCTGTTTTCTCACTTACTTTTCATTTACAAGAATGTGTCCAAGCACTTAAAACCCACATAGAATATCCTCCAGGATCTTATTAATCTAAAACAAACAAGGCGAATAAAAAAATAAAATAAAACAAAACACTGTTCTAGCCAGAAACATCATAACTCCAGCTTTGGATGTTTGAAAAAAAAAAAAAAAAAAGAGAGACAACACCCATAGGCGATATAACAGATTTATTCTTCAGTGGTCTTTCACTCAGACATTAGCATTCTACTGTCCTTATTTGTCCATATTACTCCACAGCAATAACATAAATTAATGATTCTCAAACTGCACCTCTGCAATTAAGGTGGCATAGCGGGCTGGCAGGGTTGCCAGGGCCAGTTGGTTTGGTCCCAAATCAAATCTCAACCACTTTTTTTGTCCCCAATTTTGCTGTTTTTTCAATTTGATTGCCGCCATCACTTGCCCCTATTCCAATGTTTTGTTTTGTTTTATTTTTATCGATGTTTTGTCTAATTTTCTGTCACATAATTCAGTGGCAGTGCTTATTTGAACATTCATATACATGGGTAGATCTACTAAGCCTTGGAGAGCGATAAAGTGGAGAGAGCTAAAGTACCAACCAATCAGCTCCTGTCATTTTTCAAGCACAGTCTGTAAAATGACAGGAGCTGATTGGTTGGTTGGTACTTTATCTCTCTCTGCGGCTTTGTACATCTCCCCCTTAATTTTGCTATTTTGTGCAAGAGTAAACCATCAATAGCTAAACTATCAAATAGCCTACAAACGATGGTCGTATGCCATGTTATGGTGGTGGATGGAGGCGACGTGACATTCAGTATCAACATATCACCTGTAATCGAGTTGCCCCATTAGGGCGTCTTGTACCAAGAAAGTTTAGGAACCTCTGGCATAAATGATTTACCACTGTGATTAAAATCTTTCACCTTGATTTATTTGTTAATATTTATTCATTTCAATTTGATTTATAAGAACTAGCCAAGCAAGTGATATGTGGCTGTCTGGGTAAGAGTGTAGGCAGGTGATATGTGGCTGTCTGGGTAAGAGTGTGGGCAGGTAATATGTGGCTGTCTGGGTAAGAGTGTGGGCAGGTGATATGTGGCTGTCTGGGAAAGAGTATTACTCCATGGAGATAACATCCTACTGATGTTATTGCTAGTTTCCACCATAATGTCTAGTTTAACTGTGCACGCATGGTGTAAAAGTATTTTTTTCCATTTTAAGTGCTGCAACATGCTGATCCGTTAGCCGGAAGATGAATATAAGGGAAATATATGAAACTGGCACACATACAATACACATAATATAAAATATAACAAAACAAGACAAAGCAGCTGTCTCAACACACGCTGTGGCTCCTGTATGAATTGAGAGAGTACTAGCCTATGTTTGAAGTAACAAAAATAATAAGATCATTTTACATAGCGTTTCCACCTGTCATACAGCTTACATTTTGGACAAAAAAAAGCTAAACACAGAAAATGTCGACATGTGCAAAGGGTTGCCAGGATCAAACAGTCAACACACAACGGTCAACACCTTTTTTTTTGTTTTTCGTTTTCTAACCCTAACCCTCCACTTGGTTCCTAACCATAACCCTCCCTTCTAGTGCCTAACCCTAACTTCTAGTGCCTAACCCTAACAGTCCCTTCTAGTGCCTAACTCTAACCCTCCCTTCTAGTGCCTAACCCTAACCCTCCCTTCTAGTGCCTAACTCTAACCCTCCCTTCTAGTGCCTAACTCTAACCCTCCCTTCTAGTGCCTAACCCTAACCCTCCCTTCTAGTGCCTAACCCTAACCCTCCCTTCTAGTGCCTAACCCTAGCAGTCCCTTCTAGTGCCTAACCCTAACAGTCCCTTCTAGTGCCTAACCCTAACAGTCCCTTCTAGTGCCTAACCCTAGCAGTCCCTTCTAGTGCCTAACCCTAACCTCCCCCAAATGTGTTGAACATGTTTGAGTCGACCTTTTGACCCTGTCAAAAACTTGTGCGACCTTCTGTCCCTGTCTACCTATTACCTGTCTAACATCTGTTGTCTGTCTAGACATTGTTGACTTTTTTACTATCTTTTGACTGGAATCCCCTCGTTTGTTATATGGTTTAGTTCCTGCAAATGTTAAAGTTCTCCGAGTCCTTCTGGAGAAAAGCGCTACATAAACATAATTTTTTATAGTTGGGTAACCAAAGACAATTCGCCTGGACAATTCCCGTTTGGTGTACTTTTTCCTCAATTTTTATATTTTTCCTCAACTATGCATCTGATTTTGCATATAGGAGCCAATTCAGAGATGGACGCGATGTCGATTACGCACGCATATGGAGCGATTGTTTGCCATCGTGCATGCATCTAAGCCGCATTGCACATGCACAGTGATCGCATTGCAATTAGGGACACACAGATCACCCCCTCTGATTGGCAGCGACAACGCCCAACTGGTCTCCGATTGGTGAGGCTGCCGGGAGGTGCAGGGCGATTGGCTGGGCTGTCGGTGTAGTGTGTGATTTGCCCGTGTACACAGATATGTTTGTACCACTTCCTGTCAGTAACCAATGACAAAGAAATTTAGGGTATAAAAGGGATTCCAGCACACCAGTATCACATACCTTAAAAAAAAAGACTCTCAGGGTAAATTTACTAAGCTCCGTGTTTGTCCGAGATTACAATCACAGGAGTAATTTTCAAACACTGGAATTTACTAAGGAAAAAAACGGGTATATTTTCTGTCTTTTTAGAGGTGAACACGGCCGATTCCGAAGTTAAAATGCACCCATAAATACAAGTAGACATGAATACACCATTATCTGAACACTGCAGTACTTTCCATAGACAGGAATACAACACACCAAGAATCGTGATTATAATCACAGGTGTAATAACTGCAAACACGGTTCAAAAATAGAAGTTTGGAATAGACCCCCTACTGAGCAGTGTATCTTGCAGAAACATACACAGATCAGTGTGATCCGTGTATGTTTTTGGCTGTAATTAGAAAAATAAAGGGTTAAAAAAAAAAAAAAAATACATGGGGCCCTTCCCCCAAAGCATAACCAGCCCAAGGCTCCTAAGCCAGTCCTGTTTCTAAAAATACAGTGGAAAAAAACGTGTAGGGTTCCCCCATATTTTATGAACCAGCACTGGGCTCCCTGAGTCGGTCCTGTTTTTAAAAATGGGGGGGGGGGATGGTGTTGGGTTCCCCCTATTTTTAAAACCAGCACCGGACTCACCCCAGCCAAAAGCACTAACACCCCAAGCTAGTCAGCCCAAGCTGGGGATCCCAGGAGAGGTGGGGTCCCCCCTCTTCAGAGTACCTGAGACTTAGGCTGAAGCCTGGGGCCCTTCCCTGCACCCTTGGCTGTTGGGTGCAGAGGTAATATTGTGAATAAAAGATACTATTGTTTTTTACAGTGGGACTACAGGTGCCAGCATGCCTGTCCTTTGGCACTTGTGGATCTACAAGTGCCAGCAGACACCCGTACCCCCTCTGTATGTGTGTATATATATATATATATATATATAAAACACAGTACACACACACACACCGTAGAAAGTATAATTTTATTACACACTAAACACACTCACATATACTTACCTTCTGCCAGCTGATCGCTCCACTTCTCTAGTACACAGGTTCTCAAACTCGGTCCTCAGGTCCCCAAACAGTGCATGTTTTCCATGTCTCCTCACAGAATCACAAGTTAAATACTCAGCTCCACCTGTGAATCTTTTAAAATGTGTCAGTGGGTAATGAATACACCTGTGCACTTGCTGGGTGACCTGGAAAACGTGACCTGTGTGTGTGTCCTGAGGACCGAGTTTGAGAACCACTGCTGTAGTAGAATTAATAAGCGTTTCCTAAAACAAAAATCCAATACTCACCTACCTCCTTGCATAGCTCAGTCCACTTGTCTAGTAGACTCCCTGGGACTTGGCAAAATAAAAAAAACGATTTGCGCGGAACCCTCGGACATGTAGAGATATATGTGGTTTCTGTCATTTGCCGGGCCGCCAGCCAATCAGAGGCCGCGCTTGGGTAAGCGGCTATTGATTGACAGCCATGCGGCTCTCAGCCAATCAACAGAGGAGGTCCAACAGGTTGGCTCTCAGATTGGAAACAGTTGGTAGGGGTCCCAAGGATGTGTAAGTGGTATTCAAACTCTAGTTACACCTAGCCTTGCTAATTGTACCACCAGTTGAGAACTGCTGGCATAGAACGTTAGTACACATAAAGAACCATAGTAAGTGTCATAGCACACATATACAATGTAGAGAATGCTGAGGGTCAGCATGAATTCCTGAATAGTCTTAATCATGACCACTTGTTCTGGACACTTACCAGCAGGTGCCCAGCTGAATTTAAGCAATAGGGGTCACTCCCTACAGTTGGATCTCCAAAATAGAGTTTGGTGTGTCAGAGCTGAAAATAACTGAAGCGGACCCTGTAATCCCAACATTCCAATACAGAGCTCTGCACAGTCAGAGAACGTATCTTACACACTGAACCTTGAATAGGTGTTAAAAATTGCTAGCACATGGTCACATAGAATGGAGTCTATGGGAATGCTCATTAGGCATGTTGTACCTACGCTGCAAGGGAAATTTGAGGCACATTAATAAGCGTAGTTCAAAGGCTCTGCTAAATTGAGGACAAAGCACAAGTTTTTGTCTGTGCTTTAACCAGCATTTTGTGTGTACAAGCATTTCCAGAAGTGAACAGAAAAGGCTGCTATATACTGTATCTTGCTGAAGATTTTCAGAAACAATATTGCTATAATAAGTTGTACCTTGCCTGCAGACACATCACATCCTGGCTTCTTTATACATGTTTTGGTAGTTAATACACATATTTGTTTGCAGCTATTAATATAGCACAACAGATTCTTACAAAGGGGCATATTTATTAATCAGGTTCTAGATCAGATAATTTAAGTTTCATATCGCGGGAATATATGAACCTAAAGGCCCCTAAACACTAGACGATATTTTGAACGATTTGGCCGATTCCGACGCTTCAGAACGACAAATCGTTAAAATCGTCCAGTTTTTATGCACTATGCGCGCTCCCGCTGCGTCTTTGTCGCATTTTTAGATCTTTTGTACATGCAGGAAGATCTGTCAATCTCGTTAACGATTCCCCTCAGATTGTGCAGTGTGTACGCCCTACCAAACGACTATGTAATATGGTTACAGTATATAGTTAATGATCTAACCACCAAACGACGCACAATATATATCGTTTGGTCGTATGTTAGATTGCACAGGGTGTATGCACTAGATAATTTCCCGGGAGTTCATGGGAAATCGTTGACGACATTGCATCATTGCAAATGCATACATGCCTACTCTCCCGGAAGTCGGAGGAGGCTCCCGATTTTTCGGGTAAACCCCCCCTCACCCACACACCCTTGGTAGAATAGGCGCTTCTCCCGCATTACTGCCCACTTCTTAGTGAAGTGGGCAGAATGGGGAGAATTTCCACTGCGATCGGGGGACTCAGAGTAGTGGGCGGGGCTTAATGGCGCGATTCCACAATAATCACTTAATTTGGCCCTGCCACCTATTTAAATATGGGCTAATCGCAGCAATATACTATGAGGGGCAGGGCTTAATGACGCGACACGTCAGGCCCCGCACCCCCATCTGCATCTCCTCCCCGGGCCTCTCCCGGGGAGAAAATAAAAAATAAAAAAATGATGTAGGCAAGTATGTTCTAATATGTAGTCTGGATAATCTTGCGCTCACAAATCATGTTTAAGCAGCTTTCGAATATTTTAGTTAGTGCAACTGGCTAATATATAATGTTTATAGCCGGATAGAAGCGCTTGTAGCAGTGTATAGCTTGGTCATATATATGTTAAAACCAATAATATTATAAGTACATTCTAAAACACAGGTTCTCAAACGAGAAATACGTCGCTCGGGGTCTCGCACCAAAGGGGGCGTGCTGTCGATGGTGACTGACAGCACGCCCCCCTTGGTGGGCGTGCCGGGGGCGTGGCGGCCAGACGGAGGCGTTCCCATGGGAACGCCTACCGTCTGAGTCCGGCCCCACTGACATCAGTAATGATGTCAGTGGGAGTGACTTTGGCTCTGATAGAGCCAAAATCACTCCTAGGCTTGCGGCAGCGAGACCCTACCGCAAGGATCTCGTCGCAAGCCCGATGGTAACCCACAGTCCATAAGGCCGCTCCCCATTTAAATAGGACGGCACTGATTCAGAGCGAGCGTTCAGCTCTGAATCAGGCCCTTTGTTCTTTTGTTTTATAGTCCACTGTATTACTAACACATAAAAAATCCATACTATAGCGTCAGACTTGCAGAAACAGTACTGTGCTTTCTGTAATCTGGCAAATTGTATCTGTGCCGGCTTTAGTATAATAAGAGTGATCTGTGGCTGCTAAAGTAGAATAATAATAATAATAATAATAATAATAATAATAATAATAATAATAATAATCTGTGCCACCTTTAGTCTAATCAATATTATGCTATTCCTTTTAGTCAAATAATACTAATTGTGTAACTTTCCTTCTAATAATAACCTGTGCACTTAGCATAATGGTTATAATCTGTATCCCTTTATAAGAATATTGCTAATATAAAATATAGGAAACTTTAACATCAACCGTAAATTCTTATCAAAAGTTATGAGTGATATAAAACCTTTAGGGGAGTCCTCACACTTTGGGTGGGATATACTAAGCATCGCATCTGCGAAGTGGTACAATCTGCCTCTTATCAGGTACATACCGGGGGTTAATTACCCCGATATGTACTTAGAGATTAAATTAAAATCGCAAAGGACAGCGCTCCAGATAAGAGCTGTCCATTGCGATAGCCTCGGATAAAGAGACTTCCGGGTTTAACACCCAGAAGTCCCTCTGGAGTCCTTGTGCACATGTGCAGGAGGACGCACGCCGCCTCGGGGGGAGCTGGGAGGAATCCCTCTCAGAGGGCATCCCGTTAAGAATCCCATAGGCTTCTATTGATTAACACCATCTGAAGATGGCGTTACCCACCGAGACGAAGCACCGGAATGCGCTTAGTACATATGGAAAATTCGGTAAAGGGTTTTACAGCATTATTCAGTTTAGTACATCACGCACTTTATCTGCCCAGTAGTTGTAGATTAAGTCAGGTCTCAATTTACTAATGATAAAGCCATTGATATACATTAGAGCAGGGGTGGGCAATAAGCGGTCCTCCAGCTGATGTTGAACTACACATCCCAGCATGCCTTGCAACAGTTTTAGCACGGTCAAATAGCAAAACTGTGGTGGGGAATGCTGGGATCTTCCTAATTACCCAACAGGCTAGTCCGACTCTGGGCCTACATCACAAATTAAATGTTTAAATGTGTAAATAATATGACAAATAATATTAAATATTTTTATAAAATCTATGCTGGCTGTTTATAAGAGATATACACTATAGGAGAAAAAAAACATTGTTACCAAACCTGTTCCCCTCCTACTGTGCATTCACCAAACATTTTAATCAGTTATTTCCCTTTTATATGATAAGTGATTTCAGGTGTTTATGTTCAGGTAATAACGGCTGTCTTCCCAAATGATTACCATTCATTCCTGTGTCATGCCAACAGTAAAGCATCCTGAGACCATTCATGTGTGGGGTTGCTTCTCAGGTAAGGGAGTGGGCTCACTCACAATTTTGCCTAAGAACACAGCCATGAATAAATAATGGTACCAAAACATCCTCCAAGAGCAACTTCTCCCAACCATCCAAGAACAGTTTGGTGACATACAATGCCTTTTACAGCATGATGAAGCACCTTGTCATAAGGCAAAAGTGATAACTAAGTGGCTCGGGGAAGAAAACATTGACATTTTGGGTCCATGGCCAGGAAACTCCCCATACCTTAATCCCATTGAGAACTTGTGGTCAATCCTCAAGAGGCGTGTGGACAAACAAAAACCCACAATTTCTGACAAACTAGCATTGATTAGGCAAGAATGGGCGGCCGTCATTCAGTATGTGGCCCAGAATTTGATTGACAGCATGCCAGGGCGAATTGCAGAGGTCTTGAAAAAGAAGGGTCAACACTGCAAATATTTACTCTTTGCATAGACTTAACGTAATTGTCAATAAAAGCCTTTGACACTTATGAAATGCTTGTCATTTTACTTCAGTATAACATAGTAATATCTGACAAATAGGTCTAAAAACACTGAAGCAGCAAACTTTGGGAAAACCAATACTTGTGTCATTCTCAAAACTTTTGGCCATGGCTTGTACATGTCTGATGGTGAGTCATAGGCTGTTTATGACTGCTACGTATATATTGTATTCTTCCTGCTATGTTAAGAGATCACAGCCGCTGCAGTTCATACTTGCCTACTCTCCCTGAAGTTGCAGGAGGCTCCAGATTTTTCAGGTTCTCCCTCTCACCCCCTTAAGAGTAGGCAGATCTTTCGCATCTCGCCCACTTCCTACTGAAGTCTGCAAGATGGGGAGATAATACAAAGAATCTTGGGTCCATAGGAAAGGGTCGGAACTAAAATTACACGAATTGCATCATTTGGTCCCGCCCCCTCCCCATGGACCCACGAATCACTGTATTTTACCGTTACGGGGTGGGGCCTAATAATGTAGAAAGCCACGCCCCCAAAACTGTCAGCTGCATCTCCTCTCTGGGATTCTCCCGGAAAAGAGATATTTAATTTCAGCAAGTATGTTGCAGTTTTACTACCTTTGCATAATTTGGTGGGTCTTAGATGTGATTGGTTAATCAGATGTGACCAGAGGTCATCATCAATGTAAGCTGACAACTTGCACCAGGGTTTGAGTACCTGCAAGTCATGTCCCTCCAAACAGTTGCTTTTGAGTGTTGTAGGTGGCCATGTTAGGTGCATTTCGACTTACTGTACTTTGGTCGCGTCTACTCACCTCTACAACCCCGTCCAACCCCCCTTATCATAGTGTGTGGCAAGTGTAATTTCCCAGGGAAAAAAAAAAATACACATAGCAAAAAAATGCAAACGCACACTAGACAAAACAACAAGTTATGGCCAATAAAAGCTGCACCAGCATTTATGTCCAACTAGCATACGCCTTGAATTATAGCTTTGCACAAATAGGTAGTTCACTAATTATTCAGAAACTCTACAGAAAATTAATGATGGTCAAAAAAATAATCTACCATTACTACAGTATATAACTGTTAATAAGATTAACACATACACTGGGAAATTCTTCAAAATAATTATATTAATCTAGGGTTCATAATCACTTTGTTAGTTGGTGTTAGATAATTAAACTGACCTTAGTAACCCATAGGTTATGATTTCAGCTTATTGCTGTGTGAGTTGTCCCTGGTCAATATTAAGTAGATCGTAACCAGGGAAGAACACATAATAGATTTATAATACATCTAGCTAATGCCTCCATGCCACAATATTACATTTTGTTTTTCATTAAAATACACCTCTTTATGTCCTCTATACAGCACATGAGGATATGAGTCTAATGATATTATGTAATTGTGTTATCTGCATTTCTCATTTTCTACATCATGTGTTTTAGTGCAGCACTGAACTCTACATATTTCATGCATACGGCCAAGGAGCATCTGGGGAAACAATTTGTGTGTCTGGCTTTGTGAGGAAAACAATCTAATACCTCACACTTCAAGATGATTTCTTCTGCAGAACGGAGGCTCCTGCCCCTGGCCTGTGACATTTACGGCAGGAGCCAAAAAGTAAAGCATAGTCACACTCATCCTTCTAAAGGTCCAGATGTTTGATAACTGCTTAGAATTTCATTCTTTAATGGTTATGAGGCAAAGTCCTTTCAACCAAAATATAGGAAGATGAATAGGTATTTCTAAAACATAGTTATTTTAATTAAAAAAAAAAAAAAAAGAATGAAAGAGCACCAGGTTTGTCAAAGGGAATACTCCTGTCTGGAAAACTTCCTGCTTTGAATCTGCTGTAGTGAATATCTTTCTCCAGATCTCCTGTCTTTTGCTGGAGGACATGCTGTAAATTACACCTACCACCTTCACGCTAATTATAGGGATCACAACTGCTTTCAATATAAGAGTCTATAATAAGAACGTGCCTTTATGATGCCTTGGTATATATATCTGACTAGCCTACTTTATGGACTTCTCCTCTGGGAGAGCCCAGACGGTACTGTAGGTCAAAGTGGCAATATTGGGGGCATCGCAATGTGATCAGTGACATCTGGGCCCACTCCCCTTGCATATTGCCACTATTTCTTGTGCTTCTTCTTACTTTACTTTCATCTACTTCTTACTCCCCACTAGGGCACCTAACTTGGCTGCTTTGCTCTGTTGCTTATCTGGGTATTATGGTCGCTAATGTATTATCCTTGTCCTCATCCTGTATTGTATTGTACTGTAAGTCACTGGTTAGTATGTACAAAAACGGAAAATGCTGTAATACCACGGAAAATGCAGTTTTTTGGGGGGTTTACGGCATTCCTCATATGTACAAAGAACCAGAACACATTGCTTCGTCCCGATGGGTAACACAATCTTCAGGTGGCGTTACCCAATAGAAGCTTATGGGCTTCTTATCGGGATGCCTTCCCTGAGAGGGATCCCCTCCATCACCACCCACGCCCTTTTGCGCATGCAGAGGGACTTCAGGGTGTTAAATCCGGAAGCCCCTCTCTCCGGAGACATCGCATAGGACAGTATAATCGGGAGAGCTTTCCTTTGCGATATTCTATTACATACTGTGGTAATCAACCGCGCTATGTACCCAAAGAGAGGCGGGATGTACCGGTTCGTTGCTGCGGTACGTAGTACATCCCGCCCAAATGAGTACTATATTTAGTAATGATCGCAGTTTAAAATTAGAAAATTTTGTATAAATTACATTCCGAATGGTTCTTGGAATAAGGGGCCAACAATATCAAAAATAAATTCCTGGGCTTCTCTTTTTAATACTACATTGTGTAAATACATCAGTTCTTTATAGACTAGTCCATGTACACTAATATACATCTAAAGCGGAACTAAATCCAAAATAGGAAAACAGATGTTATACAATTGCATGCAAGATGTATACTTCATTGCTCCTATCCGTGACCCTATGACCTGCATCATGGCTCATATACACAGACATTGAAAATTTTTTATGTTCTCAATGTGGGAGGAGATGCATCAAAACTAGAGATAAAGTACCAACCAATCGGCTTCTGTCACTTTACAGGCTGTGTTTGAAAATGAGTTAGAAGCTGACTAGTTAGTACTCTCTCTCCACTTTATCTCTCGCCAAGCTTTGATACACCTCCCCCTGTCACAGAACAATAGAAGTGCACTCTAAAGGTACCTCAAAGCTGAACGAACATCGTCCCGTGTGTCCCCGGCAGAGGTGTGCTCAGTGTCGTTAACGACACTGAGCACACACACTGAACGAAATCAAGAACGATTTTGTTCAGTGCCGGGCTCCCTCCCTCATCCCCGAACATGTCCAACCTAACAATATCGTCAGGTTGGACAGGAAGTTCGGATGAAAAACGAAAACTACAAATGGAAGCGCGTATTTGTAGATTTCGTTCATCGTTTTGGGGTAAATACTGAACGATTTTTTTGAACGACTTGTCGTTAACGATAAAAAAACATCCCACGTGTACGCACCTTTAGACTATTTCTGGGAATGTCTACCCACATTTAATAGAATTAAAGAGCACACATTAAACTAAAACAAATGTGACACAGATCTTAAAACTCGGTCTACATCGTCAAAAGGGGAAGAGCACACCATTATTCAATTGCACTTATAGATATTGATATATTTTGCAGAACATTTCATATTTAGCAGGAATATTTCCAAACCTGGATTTATTTAATCCCTAAAGTAGAGTTTAACATCTGCAAAAGTTTTGAAGTGGGTCGGTATGGGATTGTAACTGAAGGAGAAAGGAATTCCAGAGCAGGAAATAACAAATGTACAAATTGTGTAGATTGGGATATTGGAACTATATGGCTCACGGACATAGCGAGATCAGCTGTAGTAACCAAGGAAAAGAGTTACAACAAGTGAATAGTCTGACAGAACAGGATCACTAGAGGGAGCGGGTAGTCATAAAGTTAAAACCAAAACTGCCAGTCAGACACCGCTCAATACTAGTAACCAATTGACACATAAACAGGTCACACGTACAACAAAGAATATCAGGAAAGGAATAGAAAAATTAAAAGGAAGGGGCATATCACCCCAATTCCTACTATTATAGTATCTATCCTTATACTCATAGGCCTATAGCAACAGCCTTTCCCCTCATGACTGCTCTCAGATACTCTAATGACTGTACTTCCAGACTACAGCAGATAAGATTGTGGGGCAGAATCAGCTTAATAAATAAGTGCCCCTCAGACTTATATAGAGAGATGTATAGGCTGGCAAATGGCAACTCCGCACAATCTAAGTATACTCTAGATAGAGAATGATAATGTACAAAAATAACTTGCAAACATAAAAGATCCACTGTGCAAGTGTTTCCCTGGAAATCTGCTGTTCAGTGCAACTCTTCATAGATTACAATTTTATATTCTTTATTAGCAAAGTACACAACTTAGGGAAAACAGTGGTCATTGTGCTACAAAGTTACAACAAGAACTAATCTGCAATAACAGATTCTAGGGAGAAAACTGAAACTTAAAAAATAAATAAATAAATAAATAAAGGGGCCCATGCATTAAAATAAAATAACAATTATGGTACTGTAAACCTCTTTACAAGGCAAACAAAATAGGGATTTTTGTTTAGAATATTGTGCAATAAAAAAAAAAAAAAAAAAAATGTAAAGCAGCCAAATATTGTACTATTCTATTGGTCTTGATAACTCCAGCACAATGACATTACAGTAACACTAACATAATTACTTAGCAACCAGTCCTCGCAACTGACACTATTGGGCAAATTACAGAAAATTGCTCTTTCTCTGCAGGAATCTCACTCCGCTCCCATTGGAATATGTCCCTGCTTTTCTTTGTTCAGTATGCTCGGCGATGTGATACATTTACACAATAAACCTTACTGCCATTCCAGCAATTTTTGTGTGAACACCAGCAGTCTGGCTCTTATATTCCTGGAATGGACTGTGGTATTATTTGTTGCCCATACTTACTCAGCGAATAACAAAACACGGCTGTACCAAGGTGCTGGACGCACAAATCTTTTTTTTTTGCCAATAAAATTATGTTTTTAATCAGAAATGTAACAGGAATGTATATAATAATCTAATCAAATATGTCTGGTCTGAAATGTCAGGCTGATTCTGCAGAAGCTTGTTGGAGTCCTGATAAAATAAAAATATACTATACTGGCAATAGGAAAAACTGTATTAACAGTGCCGTAAAAAAAATAAACTGTATTTTGAGTAAGGTTTGTTCTAGAATAGATACAATACAAGCAACAAAGACAACCAACATATAAAACAAAAATAATAGTGAAAGCAAGAAAAGTGGAGAGTTTATGAATTGTGCTTCCATATATAGGAGGCTGCACGGGAAACCGACAGACATGATCCCGACCACCGGTTTCCCGACCGTCTAATCCTGGCAAGTGTCTAATGACAGGCGTCGAAATCCCGACGCCTGTCATTAGACAAACGCCGGGAGCCGGACACCCGGCTTACCGATTGAAGGTAAGCTAGGCGCGGACAGCCGCGGGGGAGGAGGGTTAGGTTAGGGACTCTCAGGGGGGACTTAGGGTTATGCACCCCCCCCAGGAGGGTTAGGGTTAGGCTAGGGGAAGGGGGGGTTAGGGTTAGGCACCCCCCAGGGGACTTAGGTTTAGGCTGCGGGGAAGGGGTGGGATTAGGGTTAGGCACTTGAGGGGAGGTTAGGGTTAGGCAACCTTAAGGGAGGGTTAGGGGGTAAAATAGGTTAGTCAATACGTATCTTACGATAATCGGGATTTTCACCCGTCGGCATTTGAACTGCCGGTAAATCATACCGATTCCAGCTGCACTATCTACAGTATATAAGCAGAGCCCATATTTTTAGTGTCTTACCACAGACATTGCTACAGTAAGTTACATTCCTGACGGTGAGAGGATGTCTTATATTCAGTTCTCAAACTAGCTACACAAGAGGTGTACTCAGTCAGTGTATTAGCATGTTACCAGTAGCACATAGTCAGTGCTTGAAGAAGGATGCTCTACGATGCAACCCAAGCATGAAAATGTTGACATCAGCACATATTAGTGATATTAGGTGCCAGTATAGGAAGATTCTGGTGTCAAACGCGTCACTATATGAAATTAAGGTCAAACATCCAATTTGTTATTTTTTCTCTGCAGCAAAATGATTCAAAAGCAAAAAAAAAAAAAAAAATGATGATGACATTAGAGACTCATCTAAGTAACTTGTTTCTTCTCCAGTTTAAAATGAAATTTACATAGATGTAATTGTGCACTGTGCTACACCATGCAGAACCACTCTTGTAAAGTAACAAACATGGCATTTCTCCTTGGCCCATCATGACATGATATCCAGCATGGAAAGTATTTCTAAAGCAAATAAAGCCAAGAAGCCCAAGGCGATGTGCCCGGAGAACTGACGGGGTTACAGCACATGCGCTGTAGCCATTGCTAGAGGGTTCTGGGGGAACCCTCTGCCGGCTAATTTTGCGATGTGTAGCCCATAGCTAACGCCATCGCATTCAGGAAGTTGGTAAATTTGGCAGTATCGCATCCCCCATAGAAACCTATGGGGGTTGCAGCTGCTGGTGGGAATGGAGGGATTGGAGCAGCTATCAGAGATATTTACTGTCCCTCCTTCATACATTTGGGGGAAACTTAATATTTGCAGTTAACATTTTTGAGGACTAAGCCCCAAATATACAATGATAAATGGGCCCGTAAATGTTATATCAAAATATAACAAATGATGTGGCTAGAATTAACTAAATAAGTCCACCATGCTTTCTTTCATTCTCTGCAAAGAGCTGCCAATTTAGGAGGAAGGAGCTTTCTTTAATTGTGCAGGCACAGTGTGAGTGACAGCTTTTCAGTGTTACTGACTGTGCTGATTAGATATGGGGACTTATACACAGGAGGCAGATTTTTAACCTTATGACATCATATCACTATCCTAACAATGTGGGAGGACTGCAGCTTCAGAGTTCTGGAGTAGAGTATGATGTCATTTTTTCCCATTTTTAACAGCATTGCATTGAAATGTAAGGATAATACCAAAAGGGGATA
Source organism: Taudactylus pleione (assembly GCA_031769625.1). Classification (NCBI taxonomy): domain Eukaryota; kingdom Metazoa; phylum Chordata; class Amphibia; order Anura; family Myobatrachidae; genus Taudactylus; species Taudactylus pleione. The sequence goes on from JAUIMM010000128.1 coordinate 18,685,497, forward strand.
TAGTCAGTACGCCGGCGGCAGGAATCCCAACTGCCAGGATCCCGACATTGAAAGTCCGGCATGGGACTAAAGATAGGCATCTAAATACCGATGCCTATCATTAGCCCCAAACCGAAATCCTCACATACCGAACATAGGTAAGCCAGGCGTTGGGAGCTGTTAGCCTCAGGGGGGAGGGTTAGGTGTAGGCTCCCCCGAGGGGATTTAGGGTTAGGCACCCCCAAGGGTTAGGCTAGGGGAGGGGTGGGTTAGGCACCTCTGGGGAGAGGATAGGGTTAGGGTGCAGGGAGGGGGGGGTTAGGATCCGGAACCACGGGGGGGAACTTAAGGTTAAGCACCAACCCCGGAGTCTTAGGGTTAGGCACCCCCTGTGAGGGTTAGGTTTAGAGTGCATGTAGGGTTAGGCACCACGGGGGGGGACTTAGGGTTAGGCACCACCCCCGGAGTCTTAGAGTTAGGCACTCCCAAGGGAGGGTTAACTATACTTACCAGCCGGTGTCAGGATTTTCTGCTGTCGGGCTTCCAGTGTCGGTATTTCATATCCAACCCTACTGAAATATGTGACTTACCTCTATGGTTGATATCTTGGAATATAGCCTCCAGGGGTCAGTTAAAGTATTTTTTATTATTAGCAGTAACGATAATATCAGATTAATAAAGGTTTAATGATAACCTTTTGCAAAGGCTTCTGTAAATCACATGTGGATTGAAGTGCGACCATAGGCAATGCCTGTAGAAGAGTACATTGATGTACTGTACTGTCTCTTCCCTGTGAGATCATCACCAAGCTGTTTGCGCTAGTGTGTGAATCCAGACCGGACAGAGCTAACTGTTGCAGATAAGGGAACACCAATTGAAGTTAGGGCCAGGTTAGACAAAAGTCTCCATTGTTTATCTGTTATCCAGGGCAGCCAAACTAAACTTTATCAGTCCACAGTAGCATGCTGTGGGGTCTATTTACTAAGCAGTGTTGGGAGACAGAGTGAAAAGTGATAAGAAAGTGATAAGGTGCCAGCCAATCAGCTTCCAACTGTCATCTCACAGGCTGTGCTTGAAAAATGACAGTTGGGAGCCGATTGGCTGGCACCTTATCACTTTCTTATCACTTTTCACTCTGTCTCCTAACACTGCTTAGTAAATAGACCCCTATTTCTGCTAAACCAGGGTTTCCCAAACTCGATCCTTAGGGCACCCTAAAGCTGGCCACACATCTAAAGATTATCTGTCCAACCAGCCAACTAGTTGATTGGTTGGAATGAAAATCTGGTAATGTATGGGATTAAAAGATGATCAGCAATTTGCTCCTAAATGCCAGAAAACAGATGAAAATGGATGTTCAGACAAGTTTGTTAAATGTTTGATCTAAACAATTTGTTCAAAACTTGTCTGAACGTCCATTTTCATCTGTTTTCTGGCATTTGTCTGACGACCATTTTCATTCTGGTCTGTCACCTCCAGGGCTGCCAAGAGAAATTCTGGGCCCGGGTACTGCAACATCCTGTGGGACCACATCATGTATGGCTGCACCCATTTGTGAGTGGGTCTAGCATGTGAGATGCACCCACTCACAGGAGCATGGCATAGCACCCAGCAGCTGGAACTAAAGTAGTCACTACTGTATTAGGATGGCGGGACAGTCCCATAATAGCTGCATTTCTTGTCAGGCTGTATATAGATGCTAAAATGTAACACACAAATTAAAGTGCTTCTACTTTACTTTGTACATCTCTCATGTAAATAACACAAACAATCTATTTTCTATCATAGAGATAGATGTATGAAGGACTTAATTTTTACATAACATCAGGTCGTCTTATACACACACATTCCGCAGCACATATCCTAACCCACTGCTCCATGCCTTCTTCACTATCTACCCCTCTGTGTCGCCCCTGTCTGTCTGCCCTTCCCCTTTAGAATGTAAGCTCTCACGAGCAGGGCCCTCATCCTCACGTGCTTCTCCTCCCCCTACTTATAGTATAATTTACTCCTAACTCCCTACAATGGCACCTACCACCTGGTTGCTCATGTCCTGCTGCTTGTGTTTTGCAGCTGAGTTTACAACCTTGTCCTTGTCCTGCATTGTTTTGTATTACTATTAACTGTTTTTCTTGTGTGCTCATTTATGTACTGTGTAAGGCGCTGCGGAACCTTTGTGGCGCCATATAAATAAAGGATAATAATAATAATAATTTAGGAGCAAATTGCTGATCATCATTTACTCCCATACGTTACCAGATTTTCATTCCAACTAATCAACTAGTTGGCTGGTTGGACAGGTAATCTTTAGATGTGTGGCCAGTTTCACAGTCCAGGTTTTAAGGATATCCATGCTAGACCACAAGAGACTTAATTAGTACCTCAGTCAATTTGATTTAACCACCTGTGCTCAACCATGGATATCTCTAAAAACCTGAACTGTTTCGGTGACTTAAGGACTGCGTTTGGGAACCTCTGCCCTAGGTTGTTAGAATAATAGAAGGTCATCCAGTTAATGGTAGCTCCAGGACCACGCCACTCTCGGGCAATTTCGGTAAAAGTTATACTTACAAATAAAATATTCAGAAGGAAAACAATGTGCACTCTTTAAAACTAAAATAGCATTTGCATGTTATTCAGACTTTTCACACACTTTATTATGTGGTAGAAAATGCCTTGAGGAAAAAAAAGGAGAGAATAATGAATTCCCTTTAGCTCAGAGTAAGGGATCAGTTACAGGGTCAGGGTTAGGGTGAGCTGAGAGTAGTCATGTCAGCATGATGCTTGTAGAAATAGCAGTGTATGTTTTTAGAGGACTTCTGGAATCCAATACCCCACCCTCCTCTCTTTAGGTTTTTGTTCAAGCTCTCTCCATGGTTACCGCACCTGACATAGAGAACAGCACAAGACCTACTGTGCAACGGCAGCAGGAATCCCTGGAATCACCTTCCTTAGCACAGGCTTTATACACATTGGCTATATAATACCAATACAAAATAGATTGCATTTAACAGTATTATTTTTCTAACATTGTCATTTTGATATTCCTTTTATGTATCTGTTGCAGTAACATTAGGTCTAGATGTAATAAGCGGGCTTTAATGCATTAGGCTATTCGTGTTTTAATGTTACAGGAGATTCTCCCGGTCTCCACTAGGAAATCCTGCTTACGTGACCTGATTGCAGAGTCCCCTCATTGGCTAATTAGGAGTTATAGTCCATAAATTAGGGAGATGAAATTTAAAAAGAAAGAAGAGCTGTGGAGATTAAGAATTACAAATGTCTTCATTTAATATTATATATCATAATAAATGGATTAGTCAGCATTGATCCATTTATCCTATATTACAATACAATGCTATAAGTGCTATGCTATATAATAATTTGTAGAAACCAGAGACAGAACAGATATGCTGGGCTACTGATCTATGAGATGCCACCGATTGCTCTTTGTAGGAGGCGTATCTCAGGAACACCTGGACTACCATATGATCCCAATCCCTGGATTATACCTTACACTACAGCATTACTTCTTTTATTCTTACTATAACCTGAGGAGTCCCAAATACCTTCTGTATTTATGTTCTATACTAGAATTGTACAACATCCAGCTGATTTTTTTAAATATATTTTTTAACCCTTTGGGTGACAGGACTGTAATATGTTTGAAATACTTCTGGGTGTTCAAACAGTTGAATGTTTTAATCACGATTGTGATACAGCACAATCTACCTTTAATAGTTTTTTTTTCATACTAAATGTACAATAATATCACCAATATATTACATCATTTATCCAAATGTACTGAACATATAACAGGCACTAATGACTTACCAATCATATGTTTTGATCTCTTGACATGTACTGTGAGTGTCATGTGTTCCTACACTTACTGCAACCTGTGCAGCTGAAAGGGAAGTCCCTTATCTGCACATGAGCAAACCCTGTATGTACTAGTAACATATGACAGCTTCTCTACAATGAGGGGCTCTAGACATGTGTACACAGGAACAGCCAGATATTAAATAAATGCATTTAAAGGAACAAGGATACATTTTCTTACCAGTCACATGCTGCTTCATGCAATAGTTGATTCGGTAATTCCAGGTAAGTTGCAGAAGAGGAGTAAAGGGGGTGCCCTGACAATGTGCTCCAAAGATGAGACCTCTCCAGCAGGTGAGAGGAAATGTGATGGCAGGAGAGAGACCAGAGAAAATGGGCTTGGCTGCTGGGGAAGCACATTACACTAAGGCAAGGCTTGCTTGTGTTAAACTACCAGTCTAATGGTGAAGGAGGGATGTGGAGGCAGGGGGAGGGGACAAGGGATTGTCTCTCCGTGAATCTAGCATGCTTTTTCTTGGTGCTCCTTTGGGATGCTGAAGCATGGAACACCCTTTCCTTGCCATAGCTGTGTGAAATTGCCTGCTTCAGCATATATAAAGCATACATCTCAGGGGTACAAGTTAAACTAGATGTGGAGGGAAGAAAAATGCTGAGGGAATGAATTTAATTGACACAAACCCTGTGGTGGCTACAGTGAATATTATGCAGAATAATGTATTTCATGCAACATTTTCACACATAAATATGTGTTTAGCCCTTGGTACTCCATGCGCCTGAAATACCTTGCTTCCTGGACCAACATTTTGGAACCAGCTACCATAGGGCCTCATTCAGATGGTGTGGCACTGCGCACGTGCCGCGCGTGTGCTCAAGCCCCGTAGCGAGTGAGAAATTCACTCGCTTCGGGTCTCGCTACAAACGGGGCGGCTGTCGATGTTGATCGACAGCTCGCCCCTTTTTGTATGCGGGGGGGTTGGCTGGTCAAATGGAGGCGTTTCTGAAGGAACGCCTGCCGTTTATGGGCTGCCCTACTGTCGCGATAATCGTGACCATCACCTGGCTGCTCGCAAAAGCTGTGGGTGGTCACCCACAGCTTAGCGAGCAGCCAGGAGGCAGGGTAAAAAAAAAAAAGCATCCGCCCTTCTTCAGAGCGAGTGCTCGCTTTTTGCGAGCGCCTCTGAATCAGGCCCATAGTCTGAAGGATAAACAGAATGGTAGTAGCTGCTATAATAGGGTTGAATGTATATACTCATGATCAGTGCAACAATTAGGCAAACCTAGGCAGTCGTGAGTGCCAATGGTTAGGGGGTGTCTAAAACACAGAATTAGTCAGAAAATGTCACTGGTCCAGCGTTTTTAATATCCCTGTGCTGCCCCCACATAGACCAGTGGTGTCACAAGGGTGGTGCAGGCCGCACACGGGTGTCACCCACCGAGGGGTGACACCAAGGTGCAGACTGACACTCCCCCACAGTGACAGGAGCAGGGTGCTGCACTGTAGTATTAAGTGAAGCACCCGGCTCCGGACACTGTGAGGGAGCCGGCACTGCAACACGAGGCAGTCAGTACCCCCCCCCCCAGTAATATTAGGAACGGGACCATGGGGGATCTGGCCGCGAGGCCACGCCCCCTTTTTGGGTGAAGGGGACACAACCGTGCACACAACTTCCCTCCCCGCACCGGGTGACACCGCGGCGAGGGATGCCACTGACACAGACCACTGACATGGAGGGGAAGTAGGCTGCAGCTCTTTCCCCTAGCACAGCATATACTTTAGGGCTGACATATCGTAGAATTGAAGATAAGTCATACTTGACTACTCTCCCAGACGCTGCGTGAGGCTCATGATCTTTCGGGTAGCTCCCCGCACCCCTGGAAGTGTAGGCACTTCTTTTGCATCCCGCCCACTTCCTTGTGAAGTGGGCAGAATGGTGACATTCTTACCGGGAATACGCGAGGAGGGGATGGGGCCTAATGACGTGATTGTATGAGTCGCAACATTTGGGCCCACACCCTAATCAAATATGCACAATTATCTGCATTCTGCCAATAGGGGCAGGGGCTTAATTGCGTTAATACTCTGGGCCTCCCCCCCATCACCGCCCACCTGCATCTCTCCTGGCTTCTCCTGGAGAGGTAACAACAAAAATAGGTAAGTTTGAGGGAAGTTGCATCAAACCGCAGTTTTGCAACCCATGCAGAGTTGGCACCAAGGGGCATATTGGATTGTACGCAAGATATTTGGTGCAAAAGTTAACACGGCTATCGCAACCAATTTGTGATTATGCACACTCCTGATTCTCATGCTATCCAATTGAAAAAAAAATTGGCAATCATTTTTTATTTATTTTTCAAAAAATCGCGGGATATAAAAATAAAGAAAAATGGGTAATCAGCCTATAACCTAAAAAACTTCAAATAAATATTGGGTAACAGTATAGGTGTCTATTACAGTCCCAAATAAAACTATTTAGCACTTTTAAAATGTTTCAAATGGCTGATCTGTGCATTATTTAATAATGAAAAATGATAGAAAGCTATTTTGTATTCCATTAAAATAAATGCTGTAGTTAATTTTGAGTACATAAACAGGCCAACAAGTTGATTTTTGAGTCATTTGAAGCCACTATTACTAAAATAAACAAACTACTGTACCTGTACCTCATACCGGCAATGCTTAGAACACCAGTCCCATACATACAGCACTCCCATATACCTGTCCCACATCTTTTAACCCATTATTCTACACTTTACAGAATTTCACACCAATAATGACATGTTGGGGTTCTGAGCCAAGTTCTGACATTTTTTACCTTAAAATAATAATTTTTCCCAACTTGGCACCTGCTCTGAAGCTACGTTAATTAGAGATGGCTATTGAGTGAGTCTCAACACAATGACTCCAATCATTCAGATGTTCGAATGATTCGAGTCACTCAATGAATGGTGTGTTAAGACACCCACCTCTCTAGCCTCTCTGTCAGAGGAAGCCTGACTCAGTGGCAGCTCCATCCCCTACACTGCTGATCCGACCTGATCATACTTCTGCACTGACTCAGTGCAGAAGTATGATCAGGTCGGATCAGCAGTGTAGGAGGCGGAGCTGTCAGTGACTCACTCAGAGTCGCGCTGCTACTGCCAGAGCTTGGGGGTGAGGAGAGTCAGCGCAGAAGCGTGATCTACACTGCTGGGCTGCGGGGCGAGGAGCTGTCAGTGACCCACTCAGAGTCGCCGGCACCCCTGCTTCCTACAGCTCTACAGAGCCGTGTCCCATGACACTATCTCGAGAACCTCCACTGAGTTGAGCCATGTGGCTCAACTCAGTACGCAGAATCGATCTGCCCATCCCTAATGTTAATTACTATGGAAAGTGCAAAACAGGGGGCTTGACCTTGCGTCCACTAGTGGTGACATTTTAGGGGTGTGACCGCATGTCACGTCCCCGTTTATCGTCACCTTGGGGGCGAGCTCAGCATTTCGGCAGCTGCTGGCCTGCCCCCAGCTTCCAGCAGTAAAAGGACGCAATGTGCATGCCAGAGTGTGCCCCAGCCTCCCAACTGCTTGTAGGACACTGTGGCCCATGGGTGGGACAGTGCCCAAAAAGTGGAACTGTCCCGTTTAAAATCGAGACGGTCGGGAGTATGAAATGTGTATGCCTAGCAAAATGCATCTCCTTACTATAGCAGACAACTGGAGCAGATGATCAAATAACAGGTAACATAATTCTGCACTAATACAATATTAGAAACAAAAAACAATGTTGTAAAGTGCTACATCTGCTAAGCTATAGAGTTCAAGAACCAGCCCAGTACAATATTAAATGTCCTTGCTTGTATGATGTGACCTTGACAAACAAGACAGAAGTAGAAAATACATACTTCCTGTGCAGTAATGTCAGGTAAAGGCAATTAGGTGATATTACAGGTCCTACTCACAAGGTAACAGCTTGTATCAATGCGTGTGAAAGGTTTTTACTGGTTGTGTTGTTCCTCCCAGAGTTGATGGCCTTAAACAAAAGAGATATTTCTCCTCATAGTGTAGTAAATTAAATTGAATTGAATATTCAAAACTCCTTCAAATAAAACAATATCCATAAAAATCCACTATTGGCTGGTGAACTTGTGTACCGGTCCGGATATCAGTGACAAAGTGATCTTAATTCCAGATGGAAACTCAAACTCCCGTTCACCTTATCCAAGTCCATGTCACCAGCTGTTCCCACCAAAGCGTTTTTTTTACTGTAATGCCGGGTGCACGCTAGACGATCTGTTGTTCCGATCCATCGCTGATGATGCGAGCTCCCACACGGTGTCAGCGACATCGTGGGCTATATCGTCAGCGGGGGCCGTGCTGCCGAATGCACATAGCCCCCGCCGCCGTTCCGTCGCTGCTGGCATCAGCAAGTGTGCATGCATTTGTAGATGCCGGCTCCCGCCACGAATTACATTGTGCTGGGTACACATCATTTAGTGTGTACCCAGCATTAGAGTCTCTGTTTGGTACGTCTACACGCCCTCTTCAAACGAGATGCCGGCCTCTTTTTTGCAAGGAGTTGTAAGTTCTAAATGCCACTTGGTTGACATGCGTATGGCGATTTGGTACACGTGCATAGTGCATTTTCATCCAACTTTGCATGAGCCCCTTAGCAGATTGAGAATGCCCACAACCCTTCTTCTGATCCAAATAGTGCCACGCAAGGCGCCAGGTCCAGTGTGATTCAGCCATGCCAAATAAAACAACTGACAGTAACAAAACTACTTTACTAGATTACACTGATCAATTTGATGTGCAACATTTGTACATCTGTGTGCGAATGAGTCTGAATCTGTATATACAACAATGCAATGGCCACGGCTCTTTCTCATGCCAAATTCCTTCCATTGGGCTTCATCTGCAACTTTGTACGTTTTTAAAACTAATTCCTGTATTCCACTGCTAAAGGGCACCTCATCACAGCCAGGAAAGTTAGGAAGCTCGCAATTCCTACCGTGCCTCTGTAGTCAGCCCTCTGCATAATCAGAGTAGATGGAAACAAAGGGGGAGACGTATTATAGCAGAACGCATTGTCTCGCTATAACTCTTCCTGCTTTGCTTATTTTCCGAGGTGAAGAAGGAAACAGTAACAATAAGATGTATTAACATCTCATCTGCCGGAGTGGGGGAGTGAAAACTCCCCCCTCCTGCGATCTCCGCCAGAGCACACAGCGCATCAGCCTAGAGCTGATATGCTGTGTCTCCCTTTTCACCCAGCTCCACTGGGCATGCGCGAGATCTCTCAAGCATTGCGAGATCTCACGTGCAACCCAACAGCTGCTGCAGCCAGGGACAGTGCAGTCCCTGCTGTGTTGATAGACAGTGGCGCCGAGAGGGGGCTGCAGTGGGAGACTGCTCACGGCTGCTAAGTAGCAGCCGCAGCAGTCTCCTATGCCTGTGGGGGGAGCAATCACACTGATTGTGTCCCCCCCCTCTTGCTTTGTGCCAGGTTGAGGGGCTCACAGCGCACAGCACTGCTACAAATATATATTTTTAAGCCCTAAGGGGGCGTGGCCATGACTCCGACTATTAGGCCACGACCCCGACAAACGGGCCCGGCCGGCCTCTCTACACCACTGTTGATAGGGGAATGACAGCTGCAGCTGTCAGAATGGTCAGTGCCACTGACCGTTCATATATTGGGTGGCGCGTTATCTTGTAGATAGCAGCATTGATAATAACAGGGGCACATAGCGACCGTCATTTATCACCCAACCCCACATTAATACATGGGGTAGAAGCGGTATCAACACACATAACGTGTGCTAATACCACTAATTCCTCTAATGCCGGATAATACATCTCCCCCAAACTTCCTACTGCTACCGTTCATCAACGGACCCAGAGTTTGACCATGTAGATTGGTACTCTCCATAGGGAGCTGATATCCTTCTTCGTGCTTCCAATGGCTGAAAGCGAATTATTTTGGGTCTTCCCTGGCTTTGTTCACTGGCTCTCATCCTTGATTGGGGTAATCCCCAAATCCTGTCTTGGGGACCTCGCTGCCATGAAATGTTTGTGTCAACAATGGTTTTTCCACATTGGGTCATTCAAAGTGCTACTATTTCTCAGTGATGTATTAACCAAAACAGCTACAGAGACCCTACCTGTTCACCGAGAATGGGCTTGCCCCATTGATTTGTCACCCAGAATATTCCTCTTTGAGGAAGAATCTTCCCCTTGTCGCTTCCTGAGACTCAAGTAGTAACTGAGTATATATGAGAGAACCACAAACAAGTGTTCATCAGAGAATGAAAGTCACTTGCAGGAGTTGGGCTCTTTTTTTGTTCCCGACTGTCTAATCCCGGCAAGGGCTAAATGACAGGCGTTGATATCAGGACGCCTGTCATTTTACCTACGCCGGAAGCCCGACACCCGGCTTACGATCGAAGGTAAGCCGGGTGCCGGTTGCGGACAGCCACGGGGGGAAGGGTTAGGTTAGGGGGCTTCCGGGGGGGAGGTTAGGCAAGGGGAAGGGGGGGTTAGGCACCCCCGGAGGGAGGTTAGGGTTAGGTACGCCCGGGAGACTTAGGTTTAGGCAGCGGGGAAAGGGGGGTTAGGTTTAGGCACTAAGAGGGGGGATTAGGGTTAGACACTGGGGGGGGGGGAGGTTAGGTTTAGGCACCCTTAAGGGAGGGTTAGGGTTAGGGGGGGAGGTTAGTTTAGTTTATACTTACCTTAGTGCAGTCGGGATTTTCACCCATGTCGGGCTGCAGCTGTCAGGATTTGAATCATACCGGATCCTCTACATCTGATCTCCGAGCTTTTTTTTATTTAATTAAAGGAGCTGGAGTTTTTCCTAAATTAGGTCTACATGAGACCTACAATATAATAAGAATCAGAATCAGATCCGAAGATGTATGGAAGATGGCCTTTGACACCCGTGGTGGGCACTATGAATATTTGGTCATGGTTAATTGACGAATAGAGGTAACATTGGTAACAGCGGTAACATAAACAACAGTGACATAACTATGCAGTAGTGGTGATATCAGCAGTAATAGTGGTAATACGTACTCACACCTTTAAGGAGCTAAGGGCTCGATTCAGACCCGCTCGCTAGATGCGTTCGTATGTAGCCAAAGTATGCAAATCCCACAATCGCACGGCAAGGCATTAGCATGCCCACTATGTCTTGGCATGCGATCGCGGTGTGTATTTAGACGCCCACCAGCCTGTCTTAAGACACCCATTTATACATATCATCTCCAGGAAGTGTATGCAACAATCGGTAACATCGAGTACCATCGGACCCGTTCGCAGCACTTGTGGCTGGCCATACCTTACCGCAAGCACTGCGAGTGCTGCAGTGTTTAATTCAGCCATGTGACGTGTATTATAACGCTGCGTCTTAATTATGCATGCCTCTGCTATGCGCTGCAAGCAACCGCTTCCCGATCGCATGGACTAGTTTGCGCAAGCGCACTGCGTCTTATACGCATGCGCACATTGCAAACATCGGGAGGCTGCATGCGAACGCAGCCTAGCCAGCGGGTCTGAATTGGGCCCTAAGTGCTGCATGTATGTGCAGCACTGTGACACTTAGCACAGTCAATATTGTGCGGCCATCAGTAATACTCCCAGCTGCCATCTTGGTAAAGGTGCTAGGCTGGCATTACTACAAGGAGATAGGAGACGATGTAGGAGCGCAGTCCTCTCCAACACATTTATCCCTAGAAATTCCTGTTCCTGGAAATCAGGTTACTCAGAATGACCGTTAAATCATGTAGGCGGGGCTAGTGAAGCTGCATCCAAGGATGCAGCCACTGGCTTCGGCACACCCAGAAAACGGGGCCGACGCGCCCTTGTTTTCTGTAACGCTTTCAATTGCCGCCCCCAAATGCCAGTAGCATACCAGTCATGCTGCTGCGTTTGGGGCACTGTGAGCAACATTTCATTCATAGATCTGCACATGCTCAGTTCTAAAAACATCGGCGATGTGCATAAACATTAGGCTCATGTACAATATGTTATTATGGGAATTGTAGTGCATCCCCTAGTGCTCCCCAAGTCATTCATTTTCAAAGTGGATATATATCAGTGAATGTCCCAGGGGTTTATCGCTCTACCTAATTGCATCAAGTTAATCATGGTAATGATTGTTTTTGCATGCATCATTGAATTAATTTACATGTAACCATAAGTATAGACAGATGTATAACTATAGTCTCTCATTATTTGCTAAGAGAGCACTGGACATTTTAATATACTTTTGTGAAAATAGATTATTGTAAGGTTTGCTATAAGTATTGGTAACTTCTATGGATATTTACTGTATGTGTGTATATATTCTACGACTGAAATATGCCCAGGAAGACAATTATATGTTTATTAACTTTTGAACTAAACCACGGGAATGTCTTCAGTAGTTTTTTATGCATCTGAGTAATGAGGTTTCATGTTATGCACATGTATTAGCCAGCAATAATGCACCTTGGGTTTGACTTTGTGAAATCCTTATTGTCAGCATTTATGTCACACCATCGTTTTCCAATTATTAATCAATCATGTGAATGCGGCCTTCATTCTTTATATTGTATGGAATTTTTTATGAAGTACCAACTAAAGAAGAATAGTTTTACAAACCACAGTGACTTTATTATAATATAAATACAATTATTTTTATTCAGATATTTGAATAAGGTCTCCTGATTACCAGCTGTACAATAAAGAAGCATGTCTTGTTTCTTCTGTGGGCCATACACGGGGCGATTTGAAAACGTATTACACCTCGGTACTTTTTCAAATTCAGCCCGATGCATCACATGCTGCTGTGAATGGTAAACGATACATCTTACAAGATTCTTTCTTTTACCTATTTAACAGCATGACGGATCGCAGATCTTATGGTTTTTCGATAAGATCTATGATGCTGATGTACGACGGCGGGGACGAGAATCGCCGTCGTACAGCACGCCAAACCACACACGATATGCACGATTGATCGTTGCGATCGATCTACATCGTGCATTGTGTAAAAAAATCTTACCGTGTATGGGCCGCCTTAGATGCATTTTATTCCAGGATAGTATTAATAATTATATGGTGAGCACCTCGGTTTATCATATCACTCACAAATCAAAATACTACAGCAGAGTACAAATAGTAAAAGATACACTACTTCCCCAACACACACACAAAGTGCACCTCTTCCTAATGCTCACATCAGCGCCATAACAGGACGATTTTACAGCAAAGAGAAATGACTCACCAACTAATAGTCCAGGGGCATATGCAATATGATTAATTCAGGGAAGGACTGAGGACCTCATTCAGAGTCGTTCGTATAGAAAAAGGGTCCGGATATGCAAATGATGCACACGCATGTTGCGTCCCTAAGGTCGGATCGTTAGCTGGCCGACCAAGGGGTGGATGCGGTTGGTTCGCTAAAAATACGCCCACATCTCGTACGCATAGTGCGTCATCTCCGGATACATGAGGATTAATCGCGAGCATCGTATGCCATCGGAACTGGTCGTAGAGCTAAAGGTTGACCTGACCTTAAGCTCTACGATCATGTCAGTGTAAAACCTACCATGTCACGTGTGCCATGACACTACTTTGTTAATTATGCACTCCCATAAAACGCCGTTCGCATAATGAGGCACGCCTGCGTTCGGATCTCCACTCCCCCGTTTTCAAGCACCTTCCCATGCTACCACCCACAAACGCCGCAATCTGTCACTCAAACTACCGACCTGGCGGTGTTCAAGGAGAGAGAAATTTCTGATCGTAGCCGCTAGTTTGGCACGTGCATTGCGAACTGTACGCATGCGCAGATCAGCGAACATCGGCTGCGTACGACCGTGCGGCCTCTTCGACCGACTCTGAATGAAGTCCTGAGTACTTGGGATGATGGGATCCATTGCTAATTGCTAATACAGGGCCTCATTCAGAGATGGATGCAGACGCAGGTGCAGCTGCATTTTTTGTCGCACTCATGTCTGTGTCTTTATGCTAATGCCGCTACAGAATTCTTCCCTGTTAGATATTCATGCGTCCCAATGTGCAAGGAGTGAGACGCCCACTAACAGCGTCCATAGACGAAACTTGCACTAGCACTATGGCAGGTGCAGTGTTTCCATCAGAGTATGGCCTCCTATGCGAGAAGCATATTGTCTTTGGCCCTCATTCAGAGCCGCTCGTTAGCTGCAGTACGCTCGTTCCGAGCGATGTTTGCACATCTGCGCATGCGTACGGTTTTTAGTACGCATGCGCGAACCAGTCAGTGCGGCCGAAAATCGTTGGTACGCAATATAGCGAGTGCCTGCTATTTTGAGTGACAGAATGAGGCGTATGTGGGTGGTAACAGGGGAAGGTGCTTGAAAATGGGGAGTGGAGATCCGAACGCAGGCGTGCTTAAAGGTCAAAACGGGCGTTTTATGGGTGTGCATATTTAAAACAGCAGCGTCATTGACCACGTCACTGGGTTATTTTATAGCCAGAACTGCTCGCAAATTTGTGGTAGCAAACACCAACCACAAGAATAGCGAGCAGTTCATACGCTGGTCGATGTACTCGATTAATCTAATAAATAGCGGACATGACGTAGGATGCGAGCGGCCAGGGGGCGTTTTTAACAAATAAACGAGCGTATGTTTTGCTCGCTCGTTCAGACTTAGAGGTGTGAACAGACTGCAATGTGCGTACGGATCATTTGAATAGCCACCCCTTGTTTTTAAACGAGCGACCACAAATAGCGAACGGCTCTGAATGAGGGCCTTTGTACGGAACCACTTTTCTTGACACTCCCATAAAGATCTTTACTTCTTTGTACAACCAAAATCGGGACACATGCGCGGTGCAACTCGGATGCATGTGCAGACAGAAAACATCACTCCACTGCATCTGACATCGGCAGAATCAGGCCCATAGTGTGCAGGTGTTTGACTAAATGTTGGCAGATTTCCTCAGTGTCATAAATCCATAATGACCGTTGCTATGGACACTCACTCGGACTTTGGATTATAAAGCTGGGTATACACCTTTGCATCACTCTTTCGATTTGATGTTTCGATCGCCTTCTCTCCCAATCGTAAGTCCTGACCACAGTGCCGATACACGCATACACACCTATACAATCATACTTGTGACCTTTGATACCAACCGGCCAAAATATCAAAAGAATATGATTGTACAACCATACACACTCTCCCGATTCCAGGCTACACTCACAGCAGAGGTACCAACAATTACCATAATGGTCTGGAAAGTAACGTGTTTACAGAACAAAACCAAACTTCTTGGAAAAGCACAGGAGAATTGGTGAAATCGCATCGCCATTTTCTATACGAGTGCTGAGGGCTGAATACGTTCGTTTGTTACACTCCCCATCGTGAAAAGGAGAAGAAGAAAGGCTCGTGGCTATGGAAACAGGCCGGGATGTTAACATGTGATGTATTGTTGACATGGGACCAGGGCGGGTGCAAGCTTTCTAGGCGCCCTAGGCAAAACTTCACCCTACCGCCCGTTCCCCCCAAAACCCTCATCCTACCCATATACATAAAACCACACTTACATGCTTTTGACCAAGTCTTGGGCGCAATATTTGTGTGGGTAGTTTGGACAGTGGGTCCCCCAGGGACTTCCCTTATATCCTGAATGGCATCTCCAACAGTGACTACTTCTATTTTGTATCTTTGGCACAAATTTGGGGACAGCTACTAAATACTAGACACATCCGGCCAACGATTGATGTGTATGCAATTACCAGTTTTCAGATAGGATGGCAGTCCTAATTTTAGGCAGTGTTATAAAGCATTACTCATATATAGTGAATCGCTGATTACAGGTGAAGGGTGCAATTTTTGCGCCAAGTGACAGATATATAATGTGTTCCTTATTGTAGAACACAGCAAAATAATTTTAATGATTTCATTATAGAAGAGCTCGGGTGAACTTGCCACAAGAGATTTCAACAAATCTTTTAACTTTTGAACCCTGGATGGTAAATGTGTTTTTCGGAGAATTCGCTGATGAAAATGCCCAGGAAACACACAATAACACATATATAAACACTAACACATACACTGTATACACACATTGACATTTATACACAATAACACATACATACATACACACACACATTAACACATATACACAATCAGTGGCGGAACTAGAGAGTGGTGGGCCCAGGTGCAAAAATATGCTTTGGGCCTCCCTATGCAGTGCCCTCAGAAGTGGTCCCCCTATGCATTGCCCCCAGTAGTAGTCACCCCTATGCATTGCCCCCAGTAGTGTCCACCCTTTGCAGTTCCCCCAGTAGTAGTTCCCCCAGTAGTATTCCCCCTATTGATGCCTTCAGTAGTAGTCCCCCTATGAAGTTCTCCCAGTAGCAGCCCCCCCTATACAGTGCCCCCAGTAGCAGCCCCGCCTATAAAGTGCCTCCAGTAGCAGCCCCCCTATACAGTGCCCCCCAGTAGCAGCCCCCTTTGTGCAGTGCCCCCAGTAGCAGCCCCCCTATACAGTGCCCCCAGTAGCAGCCCCCTATACAATGCCCCTAGTAGCATCCCCACTATACAGTGCCCCCATTGGCAGCCCCATTTATGCAGTGCCCCCAGTAGCAGCCCCACTATATAGTGCCCCCATTAGCAGCCCCCTCTATACAGGGTCCCCAGTAGCAGCTTCCCTATACAGTGCCCCCAGTAGCAGGCCCTCTATACAGTGCCCCCAGTAGCAGCCCCCCTATACAGTGCCCCACAGTAGCAGCCCCCTTTATACAGTGCTTCCAGTAGCAGCTCCATTTATACAGTAGCCCCATTTATACAGTGCCCCATTAGCAGCCACATTTATACAGTGCCCCCATTAGCAGCCCCCTATACAGTGTCCACAGTAGCAGCCCCCTATACAGTGTCCCCAGTAGCAGCCCCTATACAGTGCCCCCAGTAGCAGCCTCATTTATACAGTGCCCCCAGTAGGAGCCCCTATACAGTGCCCCCATTAGCAGCCCCCTTTATACAGTGCCTCCAGTAGCAGCCCCCTATACAGTGCCCCCAGTAGCAGCCCCCTTTATACAGTGCCCCCAGTAGCAGCCCCAGATACAGTGCCACTAGTAGCAGCCCCACTATACAGTGCCCCATTAGTAGCCCCATTTATACAGTGACCCCAGTAGCAGCCCCTATACAGTGCCCCCATTAGCAGCCCCCTTTATACAGTTCCCCAGTAGCAGACCCCTATACAGTGCCCCCAGTAGTAGCCCCCTTTATACAGTGCCCCCAGTAGCAGCCCCCTTTATACAGTGCTCCCAGTAGCAGCCCCTATACAGTGCCCCCAGTAGCAGTCCCCTTTATACAGTGCCCCCAGTATCAGCCCCTATACAGTGCCCCATTAGCAGCCTCCTATACAGTGCCCCCATTAGCAGCCCCCTTTATACAGTGCCCCTAGTAGCAGTCCCTATACAGTGCCCCATTAGCAGCCCCCTATACAGTGCCCCCAGTAGCAGCCCCCTTTATACAGTGCCCCCCAGTAGCAGCCCCCTATACAGTGCCCCCAGTAGCAGCCCCTATACAGTGCCCGCATTAGCAGCCCCCTATACAGTGCCCCCAGTAGCAGCCCCCTTTATACAGTGCCCCCAGTAGCAGCCCCCTATGCAGTATCCCCAGTAGCAGCCCCCTATAGTGCCCCCAGTAGCAGCCCCACTATACAGTGCCCCCATTAGCAGCTCCATTTATACAGTGCGCCCAGTAGCAGCCCCACAATATAGTGTCCCTATTAGCAGCCCCCTCTATACAGGGTCCCCAGTAGCAGCCTCCCTATACAGTGCCCCCAGTAGCAGCCCCCCTATACAGTGCCCCCAGTAGCAGCCCCCCTATACAGTGCCCCCCAGTAGCAGCCCCCTATACAGTGTCCCCAGTAGCATCCCCCTATAGTGTCCCCAGTAGCAGTGGGAGGCACATATAGAAACCGTTGTAATTCCTACACCGTTCACCTGATTTGGATGTAATTACCCTCAAATTAAATCTGAAAGTATGCAGTTAAAGCACATCTTGTTTGTTTCATTTCAAAGCCATTGTGGTGGTGAATAGAGGCCAAAATATGAAAATTCTGTCAATGTCCCAATATTTATGGGACTGTATGTATGTATATATATATATATATATATATATATATATACAGTCAGGTGCATAAATATTGGGATAATGACGGAATTTTCATATTTTGGCCTCTATTCACCACCACAATGGCTTTGAAATAAAATAAACAAGATGTGCTTTAACTGCAGACTTTCAGAATTAATGTGAGGGTAATTACATCCAAATCAGGTAAACGGTGTAAGAATTACAACGCTTTCTATATGTGCCTCCCACTTTTTAAGGGGCCAAAAGTAATGGGACTATCAAATCAAAAGCTATTTCATGGACAGGTGTGGGCTATTCCCTCGTTATTTCATTATCAATTAAGCAGGTAAAAGGTCTGGAGTTGATTCTAGGTGTGACATTTGCATTTGGAATCAGTTGCTGTCGACTCTCAATATGAGATCCAAAGAGCTGTCACTATCAGTGAAGCAAGCCATCATTAGGCTGAAAAATCAAAACAAACCCATCAGGGAGATCGCAAAAACATTAGGTGTGGCCAACTCAACTGTTTGGAACATTCTTAAAAAGAAAGAAAGCACCAGAGAGCTCTGCAACACCAAAAGACCCGGAAGACCACGGAAAACAACTGTGGTGGATGACAGAAGAGTTATTTCCCTGGTGAAGAAAAACCCCTTCACAATAGTTGGCCAAATCAAGAACACTCTCCAGGAGGTAGGTGTATATGTGTCAAAGTCAACAATCCAGAGAAGACTTCACAAGAGTGAATATAGAGGGTTCACCACAAGATGTAAACCATTGGTGAGCCTCAAAAACAGGAAGACCAGATTAGAGTTTGCCAAACAACATCTAAAAAAGCCATTACAGTTCTGGAACAAAGATCAACTTGTACCAGAGTGATGGGAAGAGAAGAGTATGGAGAAGGAAAGGAACTGCTCATGATCCAAAACATACCACATCATCAGTGAAGCATGGTGGTGGTAGTGTCATGGTGTGGGCATGTATGGCTGCCAATGGAACTGGTTCCCTTGTATTTATTGATGATGTGACTGCTGACAAAAGCAGCAGAATGAATTCTGAAGTGTTTCGGGCAATATTATATGCTCATATTCAGTCAAATGCTTCAGAACTCATTGGACGGCGCTTCACAGTGCAGATGGACAATGACCTGAAGCATACTGCAAAAGCAACCAAAGAGTTTTTTAAGGCCAAAAAGTGGAATATTATGCAATGGCCAAGTCAATCCCCTGACCTGAATCCGATTGAGCATGGATTTCACTTGATCAAGTCAAAACTGAAGGGAAAATGCCCCAAGAACAAGCAGGAACTGAAGACATTTGCAGTAGAGGCCTGGCAGAGCATCACCAGGGATGAAACCCAGCGTCTGGTGATGTCTATGCGTTCCAGACTTCAGGCTGTAATTGCCTGCAAAGGATTTGCAACAAAGTATTAAAAAGTGAAAGTTAGATTTAGGATTGTTTAGTTTGTCCCATTACTTTTGGCCCCTTAAAAAGTGGGAGGCACATATAGAAAGCATTGTAATTCCTACACCGTTCACCTGATTTGGATGTAATTACCCTCAAATTAAATCTGAAAGTCTGCAGTTAAAGCACATTATATATTTATATATATATATATATATATATATATATATATATATATTTATATATATATATATATATATAAATATATATATATATATAAATATATATATATATATATATATATATATATATATTTATATATATATATATATATATATATATTGTATATATAATATATTTGAGCTGATGTGACCGGTTTCACCTGAGTATATTTACTATTTCAATTTCCTTCCTCCCGTTGTATCTTATATGCTTGGTTCACTTCATGCCTCTGGAGTAGCTGAGTGCTATACATGGGATAGGAGAGGGGCCAGAATAGGCAGACTTCATCTGCTGTGATGTAGACAATGGTGTGAGGTACCATCTCCCCATTAACATTCAAAAACTCAATTGCCATGTTCAAAAGGCTGCTCCAGAGGTGAGGCTGCAGCACATCCAATATTCAATTAGGGGAGCCACACCAACTGCCAGTCCAAATTCTGCCAAACATCACTGGCAGTTGGTGTGACTCCCCTGCTCCCCTATTTGAATATTGGACTGTGCTGCAGCCTAACCTCTGGAGCCGCCACTCGTCCCAAAAAAATGAGCTTACAGTCCCACATCACTTGGGCCATGTTGCTTTGTCACTCCGGGGTCTATTTACTAAGCCTTGGATGGAGGTAAGGTGAACGGAGATAAACCAGCTTCTAACTGCCATGTCACAGGCTGTGTTTGAAAAATGACAGTTATAAGCTGGTTGGCTGGTACTTTACCTCCATCCACTTTATCTCCATCCAAGGTTTAGTAAATAGACCCCTCAATCACCTCAGTTGAGAGGAAACATTTTACCCCTTTCAACACCATAGGAGTCGAATTTAAAAAAATCCCTGCTTATAGTGGGTGCTTAGGTCATGGAAGGCTTATACTCCCCAAAATTACATGTTCCTAGGTCCAGGGATTTAGGCTGGGCGTTGATGAGTCACTGAGTCAGGACTTCTGTTTTTTTATATTAAGATATATTTTCTAATAAAAAAAAAATACAGCAGAAAAGGGATTGAGGTGGTACCTGTTCTGCCACGCTCCTTGTCTAATAAGCTTTCACCCATTATAAAAGACTAACAAGTATCTTATCATCTTATATCTAATACGACATTGCATGCTTCAGCTTTATTATTCTACACAAATAGGGCTTAGGAAATGTTGCTGTCATTTATTCATGTATGGAAAATGCTTGTGAATTTCTATTAGTTTTTTAAAATGGTTGATGCAAACCGCTTCTCACGTTATACTTATTGGTTGCTCGCAAGTTCTATGGAATTACACTGCTCACATTGCATGCACAGAACAGATATTCATCCATATGCCGAATTGTATGCATCTGTTTGACCGCACCACCACCTAGCCATATGCTTGGTGAAATGGCCGCCATTATTATCAGTGCACAGCTGTATCCTCGGTGCAAGAGATTTGGTGGATCTCAGACAACAGTATATTGCCTGCAAGCCAATATACACGTCTTCACTGCATACTTGCCGACAATGAGCTCCAGCCTTCTGGGAGGGAGCTGATTGTCAGCTAACAGCGGGGGGCGGGGCCGGGCATTGGGGGCAGGGCTGGACAATTGGTGTCACATTGGGGGCGTAGCCAAGTGCGGGGCCGCACGATTGCATCATCATGGCTCCGCCCCTCTTCACAATGCCGTTATTTTCGGCATTGTGAAGCAGAGGGCGGGGCCGCGATGACGTGATTCAGAGGGAATCGCGTCACCCCCTCCCACTGCGGGGGTTTCTAGTTTTTTCAGGGGGGAGGTCGGGAGGGTCGGAGGCTTCCGGGAGGCTTGCCTGCCTTTCCAGGGGGCCGGGAGCGGCACCCGAATATCGGGAGGCTCCCGGCCAAATCGGGAGGGTAGGCAAGCCTGCTTCACTGAACTTAGCTTATGTGCGAATGCCTGGTTGCCACCCAGTTATGCCCATGCAGACATGAGTAGAGATGCGACTGAAATGCGTGCGCTCAGCTATGGAGCATGCGCAGTGCTAAAAACCCCTAGATCCTTTCGCAAAACGGACATTCTTGTAACTCTGCATCAGCCCCACTATGTTATTTGCATTTATATGTTTCATTTCTATAATATATGAATATAATAGAATGGTGGCGAGCATGTGAAGTCCGCAAAAATATCATTATTAATCTAATTAACATAATGCCAATAAATTCTACAGTGCTGCTGCCCAAAAATGGAGCAATGAATAACGTATTCCTTACACAAGCGTACTGCTCTCCATCTGTATATGTTTATCATATACCCTTCTGACTATTCCTGTAGCAGTTGTTTACATAATATGACCGTGCTACAAAATATTGTTCAATTGTACAAGTGAATAAAAAAATAACTACGCAGTTAAGGGAAGTTCTATTAGTCTCTTTATTAAAATCGTGCCTAAATTTACATGCATTTACAGCTGTGATAATCTCCATATTTTATTTTGCAAGTAAACATGTCAACATTAGGGAATATTCTCCATTTCTATCAGGAGCTCAGTTGAATGGGGCATGGTTATATTTTCACCACATCATAAATGCTTGTTAACTGTTTTGAAAATGAAGCTGGGCAGATAGATTATTAATCAACTGCACTTAAACAACTTAAACCATACCTCCCAACATTCTGGAAAGTGAAATTGGGACTCTTGCATGCACCGAAGGGGGGGGTGTGGCCTTGCAGGAAATGTTGTGCCCGTGAGCCACCCATTTTCGTCATGCTGATGGCATGCTCGGCGCTTCGGGAGCTGATGGACATACCAGTCCCCCTATCCAATGAATAGACGTTGCGTGCATGTGCATGGCACGGCATCTATTTGGTGCTTGCTCTGTAAATAGAGCTCACTGCCCCCCCCCCCAAGGGATAGTGTGACCCACAAGTGAAACGGCTGAATGTGCCCGAAAAGCACAAGACACTGAGGGACTGTTGCAGAGTCAAACGTACACCCATGCATACTCCAAAATGGGTGTATGCAAGTATGGGTGAGGCAGAGTCCTATGCATTTTGATTGTTACTACACTTAGAACCAAAGAGGCAATATTGGGTTGCAATAAGGAGTTATTACATAGGCCGAAGATCAGTGTTCACGCAAAAGTGTCCCATACAGAATGTGTCCCATACAGAATATAGGAGATGTATCATATACCCAGAGCTGTAACTAAACTTTTTGGTGCCCTGTGCCAGAAAGAGCATTGGCGCCCCCTCATTTTTCAAAGGGACATAATGCACCCAAGAAAAGGGCCATGGCCTCATGGGGAAGGGCCAGGGAAGAGATAGGGGAGGCCAGGAGATGCTGGGGATGAAATAAGAGGAAACTAGAAGTGAGAATGATAATAAACAGAAATTTGACATGCCCAAACAGCGCCCCCTGCCCTGTGGTGCCCTGTGCCATGGCACTGGCTGCACTACCCTAGCTACGGCCCTGCTTATACCTAGCATCAGGCAGGTGCAAGCACACAGTAGCTTCGAGTAACCCAAGCACACACACAGGGGTAGATTCAATAAGATGGAATATGCCTGCAGCAGCTAACGTAGCGCTGAGAAGCACAATGATGGTAGCCTGATTTCTGTTCGCACCTCCATAGCCTTTGAGCAGAAACCAGCTACAGGGATACATCCCACTAAGCATCTGGAAGCTATACCAGCATCAACTGGGAGGCTGCATCTCAAGATGCGTACAACTTTGTACATGGGGTAATATGTTTTATGTAAAATCATTACTGGTGTGCTTAAATATAAATACTTTTACTTGCACAAGTTTTCCATTTGCATATAAGCCTATTATTATCAACTGATAGGTAATATATGGGAAACTATGTACTGTATATATGACTGTATATATATATATATATATATATATTTCTTCTTTATTTAAAGCGCTCATAAAAATAGACAGACTGAGCATATAAACAGACATGAGTGCAAATAGCTTCAACAATGAGCCACATTTTCAAAAATATACAGAAAAAACAATATAAATCTGAACATGTAAACAAAATCAATAGAGAACAGGTTACGGGGGAAGACGGGAGGGGGGTGGAGGTGTAGGGGAGGGAAACAGGACTACTTGAGAGATTAGGACATCTTGAGAATGTTTAAAAGATATTAAAAAGACGAGGAGTACCTATCCAAGGTAATAAGCAAGAAAGGGTGGGGCGTGGAGTATGGTCCTCCCATCGCACATGGATTCAGTGGAGGGAGTAAGGGGGTCAAAAGTGAGGGGTGCCCTCACAGGAGAGCCATGGAGCCCACACTTGGACAAATAGATGGCCCCTATCATGGAGATAATAAGTGATATTCTCCATTGCCGCAATATGCCAAATTTGCAATTTCAAAGCAGAAAGAGATGGCGGGAGAGGGTTTTTCCAATGGCGAGCTATTAATTGTTTGGCAGCTACTAGAATATGAGGTCCAAAAAGTATTAAGGTCTGGGCAAGTCCACCAGATATGGGTTAGAGTATTCCGGAGGCCACAATTTCTCCAGCAGAGGGGTGAGGCAGAAGGAAACATTTGTGAGAGTCACACTGGGGTATAGTACCAGCGGTAATATAATTTGTATGATGTTTCCTTAAACTGTGTAGAAATGGAGAATTTGGCAATAGCCTGTCTCATGTTGTCCCAAGCTTCCTTGTCTGGTGGAGGGCCAAGGTCCGCCTACCAAGAAGATTTGTGTGGATTACGAGTTGAAAAAGCAACATCAATAAGGATACCATAAATTTGGGAAATCATTCCTTTGGACATGGGATGGAGCCTGCATAGGCGTTCAAAGGGGATAAGGGTACGTAGAAGTGAATCTTGTGGCATATAATGTAGAAAGTGCCGTATTTGGCAATATTAGAATTGGCGGAGGGGTTGGGTAGGAGCTTTCAACTGTAGTTCTGAGAAGGAAAGCCAAAGCCCACCTGCGCTAAAATCCACAGGAAATTTTTGGGCCAGATGTGTCCACCGTGGCATGCGGGTCGCTTGTAGGCCCTGTGGAAAACAGGGATTGTTCTATATGGGTGTGAGGGGAGATATAGGAGAGGTGATGGAGAACTTAACGGAGTATAGATTCCACAGATATAGTAGAAATTGAAGAGTAGGAGGGAGGCTGGAGGAGGGGGGGCGGTATCTCTTTTGCAAGCCCCAGAGAGAGGGCAGATCCTGAAAAATGAATAAGGCTGGCTTCAATGTCAAGCCAGGAGGTTGTTCCAGGGGGAGAATAGGAGGAAGCAATTTGACAGAAGTGGGTAGCCAAGTAATAAAGTTTAAAATCTGGAAGACCCCTACCACCTTCGGAAATAGGCATTTTAAGAATGGCGGAAGATAACCTGGGGGGTTTACCATTCCAAATAAAGTGGGTAATGCTCTTCTGGATTCTATGGAGGAGAGAGTGGGGAACAGCTACAGGGAGTGTCTGGAATAGATGGAGCCATTTAGGAAAGCTATTAATTTTGACAGAAATGATTCTGCTCAGCCACGGAATGATGTTTCTTCCAAGAGGTCAGGTCTGCGTGTAGTTTCGTGAAAAGTTGTGGGAAGTTTTCCTGATATAGCAAGTTATAATGGGAAGTCAGGAAGGTATTTTAAGTTTTTTGTGTTACCATTTAAAATTATAAAAGGACTTAAGGGATTCAGCTTCCCGAGGGTGGACATGAAGAAGCATGGCCTCCGATTTAGAGTAATTGATTTTGTATCCGGAAAGTGCGCTATAATTATCCAGGAGGTCGTAAAGATTGGGCAAAGAGAGCCTAGGTTGAGTAAGCGTAAGCAGAATGTAATCTGCAAATAGGGCAATTTTAGAGGAGATGTTCCCAACCTGCACACCCCTGATGCTAGGGTTAAGGCAGACAAGGGACTGTAGTGTATGAGACATGAAACCCCAGGAGATCCTATCAAATATTTTTTCAGCATTCAGAGAGAGAATAATAGCTGGTGATCTCCTGGAGTTAATAATATGAATCAGATCCACTGTCCTGCGGGTATTATCCCTTGCCCGGCGACCTGGTATGAAACCAACTTGGTCATAATGGATTAAAGAGGGGAAGACAAAATTGAGCCTGTTAGCCAGAATTTTCACGTAAATTTTAACATCAAGGTTAAGCAGGGAAATAGGTCTATAGCTGGCACAAACACTGGGGTCTTTGCCCTCTTTAGGTATCACAACAATTCAGGCCTCAAGCATTTCCGCAGGAAAGGTCCCTCCTCATAGAATATTATTAAAAATGGAGACCTCTAAATTTCTTATAATATGCAGCAGTATAGCCATCAGGCCCAGGAGATTTAACCGGTTTCCGCTCTTTAATAGATGCTTCTATTTCTTCCTCTGAGATCTCTCTGTTCAAGTCATCCAGGTTTTCCTGGGATAGTCGAGGGAGGTGAGCGGCAGCAAGAAAGTTTTGGATTTCTACATCAGTAGATGGGGTAGAGAAGGGGAGGGGGAGGTGGAGGCAGATTGAAAGTTATATAACTTGCTATAGTAGTTTTGAAATTCAGATCGAATGGCGGCAGGGTCATGGAGAAGGTGACTCCTAGAGTTTTTGATCATGAGAATATTCTTATGGGTTCACGCTGAACGAAGCCTAGAGGCCAGGATCTGACTGTATATATTTTGAAGGTAATAATATATTATACACATGTAGTTTACCTTAAAAAAAAAAAAAAAAATATATATATATATATATATATATATATATGTAGTTCATGTATGGTTCATATATGGTTTTGAGATATACTATTTATTATATTTAATTCCATGTGTCATAGTATGCATTGGCAAGGATCAAGGTGATACTTCATTTACTGACATTATGTATGTGTAAGACCACCTAAATGCCCTAAATTGTGTGATATGAGAGAGAGAAAAGTAATAGGCAGGGCCAGCAACAGAAATCTTGGGGCCCGGTACACTGATGTTTCTGGGGGCCCCATCTTCTCACCACCACCCCCGATCCCGCACATCCCTCCCCTGCATGTGTGATATGTGAAGCATGATATGTTAACTGAAAGATATGCCAGCCTTTAAATAAAGTAAAAATACACTGACTTACCACACGGTCTCTCTGTCACTAACAATGCAGGCTGTAGTTCTTGTCTGCCATCTCTTGTAAGGTCTTCTTGATGACAGTGCTGTCAGGGGTAGGAGGGATGGTGTTTGGAGCCAGCCATCCTCAGTCGTCAGCCCCTCATCACCTTCCTCAAATTCAGCCTCTCATCACCATCCTGAGCCCAGAAGCCCCCATCACCTTCCTCCATCACTTTCCTCTACCCTCAGCCCCTATCACATTCCTCTGCTCCCAGCGCCTGTCACCTTCCTCTGCCACCAGCCCCCATCACCTTCCACTGCCCCCAGCCCCTAACATCTTCCTCTGCCCCAGCCTCCTTTATCTTCCTCTGCCCTCTTCACCTTCCTCCATCCCCTATCACCTTCTTCTGTCCCCAGGCCCCTTCACATTCCTCTGTCCCAGCCCCTATCAGCTTCCTCTGCCCCTTTCACCTTACTCCATCCCCAGCCCCTATCACCTTCCTCTATCCCCAGCCTCTATCACCTTCTTCTACTCCCAGCCCCTATAAGCTTCCCCCTTCACCTTTTTCTGTCCCCAGCAGCTATTATCTTCTTTTGCCCTCCAGCCCCTATTCCTCTATGATCCGCTAAACTCCTCAAGGTTGCTGCTAGGGTAGTCACTTCACTTCCAGGTCCGCGCGAAGGGGAAATAAGCTCTACCGTGAAGCTAGATCCAAGTCCCGACTCCCAGCGTAGCCTACCTGATGGGCAGGGTAGACTTGCGGCGACATGACCTATGAAGTCACGCCGCTGCGTTGCTCACTAAAGGTCATGCCAGGCCTGGGCCACAGCTGAGCCACCTGGAGGAGCCCAGCACTGCATGGG
Organism: Taudactylus pleione; assembly: GCA_031769625.1. NCBI lineage: Eukaryota > Metazoa > Chordata > Amphibia > Anura > Myobatrachidae > Taudactylus > Taudactylus pleione. Next base: position 18,712,875 of record JAUIMM010000128.1, read on the forward strand.
CCAGACTACAAGGGAGGCGGAGCTAGGTGTGGGCGGCGGCTATGGGTCCCGGCGGCCGCGGCCCCGTTTTGTGCCCGTCCGGTCCTCGGGGCCCAGTACGGGTGTCCCCTTAGTCCCCCCCTGTCGCCGGGCCTGGTAATAGCTTTGATAATTTGCTGTGGTAATGAGTCCAGCTGTACATGCATGTTGTACAGTAAGTGCCCCACTAGAGGCTCTTCTCCCCCCATTAGAGTTGGAATAAGAAGATTTTCACATTAATATAGGATACAATAGGAGTGGTCATTGTGGACAATGAGAGGAGTTGTGCTATTAGAACTGGAATTACTTCAGGATAAGAGAAAATGCAGTGATACTGGGGGAAATGTATAACATTTTCTAAAGAGTGGAGAATTGGACAAATGGAGAAGTTGCCCATAGAATGTTGGATACATTTCCCCCACTGAGAGAATACCTGCCAACATGCAGAATTGCACTTCCTTCATCTAGCCAAACTACACTTGTTTCAGGCTCCAGAAATCTGATCTGTTAGAGGACTGTACAATGAACATATAAATCAAATAGCAAGCATAAGGCGATGTACAATAGCAGCCACACTAGCACCTTGGTATGAAATAACAGATGCAATAAAATAGCAAATACAATATTGGAACATCTGTTGATAGCATTTCACCCTGTATCCTAATTGCAATAGTAACTAATTGTGGTTTGAGCAAGGCAAGAAATAGATTCAACAGCAAAGATTAATAAAGACATGTAGGCAGAGTCGTAACTAGACTTTTTGGTGCCCCTCCCCATCCCCATATTTTAAATAGGGACATAAGATAGTGCACCTGAAATAGAGCCATGGCTTCATGGGGAAGGGCCAGGGAAGAGATAGGGGTAGGCCATGAGATGCTGGGGATAAAAGAAGAGGAAGCTACAAGTGAAAATGATAATAAACAGGAAAATTCACAGGCGCAAACAGCACCCCCTGCCCTGCGGTGCCCTGTGCCATGGCACTGGTCGCACTACCCTAGTTACGCATGTAGGGGGAGATGTATCAAGTGGAGAAGTTGCCCAAAGCAACCAATCAGCTTCTGTTTGCTTTAGGCAACTTCTCCACTTTATGGGCTCTATTTATCAACATTATTTTTACTAAAATAATGTGAAAAAGGGTGTTTTCACACCCTTTTCACATTATTTTAGTATCACCTATAGTTATTACAGGGCAATTGGGGTAGAATCCGTAAAATTCTACTCCAAGCCCTAAGTATCACTTATTTTTAGTAAAGCAGATCGCTGTAATGGGAAATGTGATCTGACCATAGTTACTAAAAATAAATGTGAAAAAAATACCGGGGAAAGCCCTGTGATAATAACGCCACCTGGAGGTGGCGTTATCCAGGGTCTCCCCCGGGTACCGGGCGGGGCTTAGCACCGGGGGGGCGGGGTTTAGCGCCGGAGGGGGGGTAGCTGCGTTGCAAATACAATATTGGAACATCTGTTGATAGCATTTCACCCTGTATCCTAATTGCAATAGTAACTAATTGTGGTTTGAGCAAGGCAAGAAATAGATTCAACAGCAAAGATTAATAAAGACATGTAGGCAGAGTCGTAACTAGACTTTTTGGTGCCCCTCCCCATCCCCATATTTTAAATAGGGACATAAGATAGTGCACCTGAAATAGAGCCATGGCTTCATGGGGAAGGGCCAGGGAAGAGATAGGGGTAGGCCATGAGATGCTGGGGATAAAAGAAGAGGAAGCTACAAGTGAAAATGATAATAAACAGGAAAATTCACAGGCGCAAACAGCACCCCCTGCCCTGCGGTGCCCTGTGCCATGGCACTGGTCGCACTACCCTAGTTACGCATGTAGGGGGAGATGTATCAAGTGGAGAAGTTGCCCAAAGCAACCAATCAGCTTCTGTTTGCTTTAGGCAACTTCTCCACTTTATGGGCTCTATTTATCAACATTATTTTTACTAAAATAATGTGAAAAAGGGTGTTTTCACACCCTTTTCACATTATTTTAGTATCACCTATAGTTATTACAGGGCAATTGGGGTAGAATCCGTAAAATTCTACTCCAAGCCCTAAGTATCACTTATTTTTAGTAAAGCAGATCGCTGTAATGGGAAATGTGATCTGACCATAGTTACTAAAAATAAATGTGAAAAAAATACCGGGGAAAGCCCTGTGATAATAACGCCACCTGGAGATGGCGTTATCCAGGGTCTCCCCCGGTTACCGGGCGGGGCTTAGCACCGGGGGGCGGGGTTTAGCGCCGGAGGGGGGGTAGCTGCGTTGAACGGTCGGCGCATGCGCGGGCACTTAAACACGGTAATTTTTGCAAAAATACCGTGATAAGGCTCCGAAGGGGATTAGCAGGGACAGAGCTTTATCGCAAGCTCTGTTCCGTGCAAGGGATTTGTAGTAAATCCCTGTGATATTGCCTGAATTCGCAATGCGAATTCACTCGGTTATATCACACTACAATCTGCATTACCAATGCGGATTGTAGTAAATAGAGCCCTATTTCTCTAAGGGCTCTATTTATTTTTACTAAAATAAAGTGAAAAGGTGTGTTTTCACACCATTTTCACATTATTTTAGTATCACTTAAATTTACTAAAGGGCAATTGGGGTAGAATTCATAAAATTCTACTCCAAGCCCTAATTATCACATATTTTTGGTAAGCAGGTCGTATTTCCCAAAATTATAATGGGAAATGCGATCTGCCTGAGATTTACTAAAATTAAAATGTGAAAAAATGCCAGGGGGAAGCCCTGTGATAATAACGCCACCTGGAGATGGTGTTATCCAGGGTTCTCCCCGGTTCCCCGACTCCTGCTCCGCTCTGACAGGCAGAGCAGATCCGGGAGCCGGCCCCTGTGATCAGTTGTGTGGTCTAAACAAAACCACAAGCTGATCACTAAAAAAAAGTAAAAAAACACAAAAACTTACCTGAGTCCAGGGCCGGTGCCGGTGATGTCCTCCCTCTGGTCAGCTGGTCTCCTGGCTCCTGCACTGTGACCCTGGTCAGCTGCTGCATTAAACAGCTGACTGGGTCACAGTGCAGGATGGGAGACCAGCTGACCAGAGCCCCGTAGGGAGAACATCACCATAGCAGCGATGAAATGACCGGAGGTAAGTAAAAGTAATGGGGGGATGTGGGAGGGGGGCAGCCGCAAGGGGGGGAGGCGGCCACGAGAGGGGGGTTGCAGGGGAGGGGGGGGTAGCAGCGGCCGGTCAGCGCATGCGCCGAACCTTGTCACTGTATTTTTTTTCGAAAAGTACAGTGATACGGCTGCGGTGGGGATTTGCAGGGACATAGCTTTATAGCAAGCTCTGTCCCTGCAAGGGATTTTTAATAAATCCCTGTGATATTGCCTAAATTTGCAATGCGAATTCAGTCAGAAATATCACACTACAACCGCATTTTAAATATATTGTAGTATATAGAGCCCTAAGGAGCATATTAATTAAACAAATGATGCGGGAAATCCCTCGAAAACAGACATTTACGAGCGATGTTTAGCAAAGTGCGCATGCGTTTGCATTGCAGTGCGCGTGCGCAAACTAGTCCGAGCGATCGGGAAGCAATCGCTCGCCCAGCTGAGACAGCCCAGCTGAATGAGTGACAGGTCAAGCCGTTTGTGGGTGGTAACAGGGGCAGGCCACTGGAAACGGGGGAGTGGAGGTGCGAACGCAGGCGTACTGAGCATCTTAACGCCGTTTCAGAGGCATGCATAATTAACAGGCAGCGTCATAGTACACGTCATCTGGTTGAATTATACACTGCAGTACTCGCCATGCTTGCGGTAGCATACAGTCAACCACAAACACTGTGGTCAGTTCCGATGGAACCCGATGTACGATGGTTGTATATACTTCCTCGAAATGATGTTCGCTAGTGGGCAGCAAAACACAGGCTTGTGGGCGTCTGCATACACAAAGTGATTGCACGCCAAGACATAGTGGGCATGCTTATGCCTTGCCGTGCGACCGCCTGCCTTGACGTCACTTAGCTGAATTTGCATACGCTGGGAGTGAGCATCTGCATCTAGCGACCGGGTCTGAATCAGGCCCACAATCCTACTGGAGACTTGTGCACATATTCAACACCCATTATATGCCTATACAGCTGTCCAATTTTGCAGCAGGTCTCAGAATTACATCTGCTGAAAGGATTGTGTCACCGTACACACTCTTCCAATCTTTGGCAGACCAGCTGGCACTCACATGGATGAAATTAAAGAAATATTGATAATACAGATGAATTGGTAGAAAACATAATACCAAGGTAATCCTCCATGAAATTAAACTCCTCTGCTCTCCGTTGATAACATAAAAAATAAAAGACTATATATATAAAAGGGGGGGGCGCAAAGAAAGCCGGCCCAAATGAGAAAATGCATAGGAGAAAATGGTAGATACAGACACACATACATAAAGATATTAGGGGGTGAGGGGGATAGCCTAATTTAAGTAACTATATAGGGATGGTAGGCAGATAGGGCCAAGCCCAAATTAAAAAAAATAGAAGGCATAATGTAGTAAGGGGATGACAAAATTTTATGACCAGTTCTTAAGATACTGCAAATGATTTTCATAATTTTATAATTACTTTAAAATGGAAAAGATATAAACATAGAAACACAAATACCTTCCTCATACACCATTTATGTATTTAGTGGAGCTGGGGTTAGAAGGTCAGAAAGAAAAGGGTGCGGGGGTCTACATATTATTATGCTCTAAAAAAATATAATCTAAATATATTACAGCAATTCAGTAATACCTACATATGAGTGCACATTCAAAGGAAGAAGAAAAATAAATAGATCAAAACTAATGATTTCTCCTTTTCTCAATTCAAATCATGTTATATCAATGTGGAAAGTAGGACCCAGAGCTGATCTACAGCCATTTCTAGCTGCTGACTGCATGTATTGTGATGTCACAATGCAGGTCACAGCCCTATATAAAGGATGCCCAGCTACTGGCAGCCATTTTGTGGTGATAGTTTGTTCTACATTGATATGAGTAGTTCCTGCTTTATTACGCAACTTTGGATAACGACTAATGATAAGTACTTTGGATTACATCTTCCAGTAAGGTCCTGAACAACAGCATTGTCAGAAAACACATTTGAATAACATCTTGAGGTAAGGACTATATAACAAATTTTGGCCTGTCACCCTTACCCCTTCAGACACCTCACTCCATTTTATCACAGTTTTTAATTTAGAAACAATGGATAAAGCAAATTATTCATCTGATATGACACTGCATGACTTAAGATAGGTACACACTTGTCCAATCCTCCAGAGATCCAACTCCAGATCAGACTGTTGACACAATCCTACTAGAGACCTGGGGGCCTATAAACCATTACTAAAAATTCTTTGGAGACAATTAGGTTTAGAACTTGCATGGAGTTCTACCTAATTACCGGAGGAATTCATCATTCCTCCTCCCCATAAGTAGCTATTCCGAAAAGCTGTCATTTTATCCCTGTCTGCTCTAACTTACCACAGTTGGAATCATTGGTGCGCATTCGCCGCTTTTATTCAGAGAAGCAGCGCATGCGCAGCACTGACTACAGCTGTGCTAATTGAATATATATATATATATATATATATTGCCTTTTAAGTAAACCAATATGTTCTACCCGCCACTGCACTGCATAATGTTGCATGCTGCTGATGGGAAGCATCTCCCCTCTGTCTGTTCCCTGGTGGCACTTGTAAGTGCTTCTTCAAATGTTAAGCTTACTTACAAGTGTCACTGGGGAAGAGAGGGAAGACACTTTCCCGTCAGCAGTAACGTACACCGGCGGGGAGAACACACAAGTGCCGCCAGAGCTGGTTGAGGGAGCCGGAAGGACACGGAGGGACATGGTGGAGGAAGCCAGAGGCACCCAGCGGAGGGAGCCAAAAGAGAGCCCCGGTGTAGGAGATGGAGAGCCGGTAGAGGAACATGGAGGAGGGAGCCGGTGGAGGGACCAGGAGGACGGAGCCGGCAGAGGGACATGGAGGAGGGAGCTGGAGGACCGGGGAACAGAGGGGCAACGCTTCCAACAGCAGCACCAGGCAGCGGGGTGAACATACAGCCGAAGCCGGAGGAGGGAGTGACGGAGGGAGGTGGAGGAAGTCCTGCAGGTAACTATTGTACCGCTGTTACACAAGCTGCTGAACACACCATCTAAACTTGGAGTATAGTAACACCATCAAATTCCGAAAAAACATAATTTTCGGAATTTGATGAATAGTCTAATTTCTACATCCCCATACTAAAGGGGAGTGTGGAAATTAACACAGATGGACTTAACCAGGAGATATTAGTGATATCTCCTGCATTAAGTGTGTTAATGAATACTGAAAAAGGTAATTAAGGAAAAATTTCCTTAAAACTGTTAATTTAATGTTGATTAATAGGCCCCTCAGTCACAGATACAACACCCAGTATATGCCTACACTGTACACACCTGTCCAATTTTGCAGCAGGTCTCAGATCTACATCTGCTGATAAGATTGTGTCACCACCATACACACACTTCCGATCTTTGGCAGATCAGCTGCAACTCACAGGGATGAAATTGGAAAAAAAATTGATAACACAGAGATGAATTGGGAGAAAACTTTGTAACACCAAGGTGATCCTCCATGAAATTAAACTCCTCTGCTCTCCTTTGATAACATTGAATCAAAGGAAAGAAAACCAGGCCCAAATGAATAAATACATAGGAGAAGTGGGTAGAGAGGTATAGACACAAATACAAGGTGTATCGACCCTTTGCAAAGGATGGCACTTGCCAGTGGCACCATTTGCCGGGTGCCCAGCTCCCTCTCTCCAGCCAGATTTCTGCCCACCAGCATAAGCTCCACTCACCCAAGGAGATTTCTATACTTCTTAATGAAACATAGCCGTTTTATATTCCACTTTATTGATATATATATATATATCATATATATATATATATATATATATATATATATATATATACTTTTCTTATATACACATATATATATATATGTATATAAGAAAAGTCCTATTGGTCCACACTCACTCCATATTCCTCATTGACTGCTGGGGTAACCACACCAATTTCTTGTAGCCAAGGGATCCATACAATATTCAATATATATATATATATATATATATATATTCGTTTATAATACTTACCATATGCTAATCCTTTAATGTCAAGTAAGTGGGCAGAAAGTGCAAATATTACATAATTAAAATTTAAAATGTATAAGGAGCAAAATAATTAGCAAATTAGTTATCTGCTAAACTTTGTGCATTTAAATAAAGCAGATAAGTAATGTGTGAACTATCTATCTGCTTAGTTAACATTAAAATATTATAGCATATGGTAAGTATTAGAAATGAAAAAAAAATGTATATATATATATATATATATTATAAAAATAAAGTAGCGAGGGCACTCACCATAATCAAGCAAAATTAAGTCCAGTTTATTCACATACCACCAGTGTCATATAGCTGTAAAGTCCGACGTTTCGGTCACCATATGAGACCTTTGTCAAGGTGCATCCATAACACAATGTTATTCAAGCCATAAGAAAAGTGTTACATATATATATATATATATATATATATATATTTTACATTTGTCTCCCTAAGTTTTACATTTGTCTCCCTAATTGTAATGGTATATGAATTATTCTACCCCTAATGTTTATGTGCATTTCCTATTAACTTTATCCACATGTTTGATAGCTGCTTGTGACTGATATCTAATGAATTGGGAGCGAAACACCAAGCCTTTTTGGCTCCAGAAGACATCGATGTCAAAGGGTCACCCCTAGCTTTGGTAAAGAGGGACCTGAAGATTCCTTTTTATTCTCAATAGAGGTCTTCGGGCTCTGAGGGGATAGGGGAAAATGGGGCTTATGCCCCCAGCACAGTGTTGTGCTTCCCTGGATGATTGGAGCATACACCTCTGGCTTCAATAAAACAAAATTGGGAGCTGTGATGTTCTGGAGATTGTGACCTTGTATACCTCTGTCTACAGCTATGGCTTCTGTACTGGGTGAAGGGAGATTTTACAGAACCAAACAAAACTTATTGGGTGCAGCTGTGCTTCTTCAGGCCAGGAGTGATATAAGGAGGCCTGGAGTGATGGGGGGGCGACAGTCGCTTACTTTGCCTAGGGCGCTCGGACCCCTAGATACACTCCTGTCCATTCCCCCTATTTTTTAAATAGATGTGGCATGGGGAAGGGGCATGACAAATCTGGAATGTCCCATACGATGCTGAAGGGGTACCGATCCCTTTGTACCAGTGTCATCCAGATGTCACTGCCAAATACAGTGTGAATCCAATGGCTGCAGTCAGGGCCAGTGCTAGGCTGTGCTGCGCCCAGCGCCATCCTGTGTTGCCGCCCCTTCCCTCCTCCGCTCCCTCCAAGTGAGCGCTGGGAGGGAGGTGGGCGTTTCCTGCACCCTCCGGAAACAGTAGCGCTCCGGGCGATGGACCGGCTTGCCCGTGCCTGGAGCCGCTACTGGCTGCAGTGAAAATGCACAATAATTATGCAGTATAACTCACCAGCTCTAGATGAAGGAAAGTGCTGGTGAAGCAGCACCTACAGCAGGATTTGTCTATCAGAACAGCTGTGCACAAGCCTGGAGTCGGCAGTGTGAATCACAGACTGAAGGTAGAGAAAGCGTGCTACTTGTAGTGTATGTGCAGAAAATATCAGTGGCAGGGAAATCCTTGGATGTACCCTGCGCTGCGCCGGCTCCGTACTCAAGGTGTGCTGGTAACACCTGGGTCAGGAATCAGTATTTCTGATCAGTGCTGCCATCAGAAATTGTGAGGCCCAGTTTACATCTAACAGACAGAGCCCCCTTATCCTCCCCCACCCCGGCCTGTTGGACGCAAAGTTCCAAAGAGCCCTGGCGTGCAGAGAAAGCACATGCTATGATGCCCCTTCCCACATGACACACACACATACTGTATATGTAACATCTATAGAACACCTATACTTTAATAACTCTCCAAGAAAATGGATTTGGACACCAACCCTCTTATGCCACATTCATGCACTTAACTTGTCATTTGGTTACATTATCCTTTATTTTAAATCACACATTTATTAGCAGTCATACCCAGGACTTAAACCCAGCACCTCCTACATTGTCAGGCAGAAAGATTCCTGTAATATGTGCACCTTCAGTTGCAAACTCCTATATTTAACACACACATTTCCCATAGCTGTCATACCCAGGACGTGAACCCATCACCTCTCATCTTTGCAGGCAGACGCCTTACACAGCTATCTGCTCCTGCAAAGCAAGCTTATGAATTCTAACTATATGACGCTACTTGTAATTGTCAGTTTACATACATCTGCCTATTTGCAATTTTTTTAGTGTGCAGCCACACATTCAATCCCCTGCCGCCACACACTACATAGATCTGCTCTGCTGCAATGCTAATTATTTTTTACAAAAGTATAATGTGTCACATATAGTTACAAATTGTTTGCAAGAGCAGTTAGTTCTCTGTGTAAGGTGTCTGACTACCATGTGAGAGGTGATAGGTTCGAGTTCTGAGTATGACAGTATTTTGAAACCTGTGTGTTAACTAAAGGAGCATGTGACTGAAGAAGTTTGGGGAGGTGGAATCTACATGTGAGAATAATTATAAACATAAAATTGACAGGCCCTGCCCTGTGCCGTTGCCCATGTTGCACCTTCATAATTACGGCCCTGCTGGACATGCCCCCAGAGTGATGAAAACTGGAGACACACTGGAGTTAATGCAGAGTTGAAAGTAAAATGGATGTACATTGCTAAAAAAAAAGTAACATAAAGCAGCGTATTTTCACACATGCAGAGCTGCATGCGTCTCTGGATACATACAGTATGTCTCTGCATTACATTTGCCTAGTTTAGCATCATGAATGTATACTATTTAAAGATTATTACAATTTAAAAACATAGAGTGACTTTCATAATTATCGGAAAAGTGTGTAAACACAAAGAATGACATTTATAACATATATTAAGTTAATATCAAGTTAGTATTGATGTTAGATAGTGCCATTAAGAACAGTGTGCCTGATTCACTACAGATCGCAATTCTGCTTATATGCACCCAACGCAGTTGCTAATATCAGCGGTGCTATGTAAATGTTTGTATTCGCATTGCGATAGCATCCTAATATAAGGACGCCCACTTCCCCTTACTCAAGGCCTGATTCATAGATGGACGCTAATGCGATTGCAACTGCGATTTTGTACGCAATGCAGCTGTGAAAATATGCTAATGCTTGCCAAAGCATAGCCGGCATAAGACACCCACTCCTGTCTTCTTACATGTGTACGACATCTCTTACCTGCGTAAATATCGGTAACATCGACACATATCCAGCGACTTGCCCTTGCGGAAGGTCTGACCTGCCGCAGACTCGGCTGCTCTCCTGACACGCAGAGGGCTCACATGCTGCATAGGAGATCGCAAGAGCTAATTTATGCACACCCATGTAACGGCTTTTCAACGCTAAGACACACCTGCGTTTTTCTGACCATCCCCGTTATCACCCCAAACGCTATCCACTTTGTGATGGATTGCTATGTGTGTCTGTAATCGCAATGCGAACGATGCGCATGTACGCTAATACGCATGAGCGATGGCAAACAATCGCTCGATCTGCGTAAGTTATCACCATTGTGTTAACTCTGAATCCGGCCCTTGCTGCAGAAATGAATTGTGGAGATAGTGGTTTCATACACAGAAGCGCAAATGACTGCAATCTCAGCTTTTTATAATGTTTATCAAGACCGATTATGATACTGTCTTAAATATCTGGGGGGTCTCCTCTCCATCTGTCTTTAATAGAATCAGGAGCTAATATTTACATTCTATACTGTGCACATACTATACAGAAATGCAGTGGAATTTCAGGTTGAAATTTGTATTTTACCTTCAGAGTTTATATGTTAAACAAAAATAGGGTGTAGAGGCCCTTTAAAGTTCTAAACCAAAAATGTAATCTGGAGGAGAGGATGCGCTCTAACAGTTCCTGTTGCATATATGTATTACTAAGCAAAGAAATCACAGTGGTTGGTGTGAGTGTAATTTCTCAAAAAGTAATTGCTCATTTTAATTATGGTCAGAGAAGGAGGAGGAGATGACAGAGGCTGCTGTGCGTGACATCAGGATAAACTGAAGCATACAGATAACATCATAAATTATAGGACTATACAAATACCACCATCTTTCTAAGTCATTTAGCACGAGTTATTCCATGAAAGCAAAAATGTTATGATGTACTAGAAGTCATAACATCCATCACAGAGCACAAGCAAATGGAGAACATTCACAGATTCAGTCGGCCAGGACTGTAGCATTAGCAAAGATCTTACATTTTCCAGTCAAATGCAAAGTGGAAACTATTAGCGTCTCCTTAAATTCGGGGGTCGAGCCGATGCTGTATGCCCCAAATATGGGTGCTCTCAGGGAACCTTTTGGCATCTCCTATGAGCATGCCCACGGGTCCATAGTTTTTGGTGATTCGTGTGATTGTGTCTACCGGTGTTCCGCAGGTTGCACACTTGGTACTTTGGCTGAAGATGCCTTTGACTGATAAACTAGACAATTTGTTCTTAATTTATGCTTCTTGGCCAAAGTTTACATAACACGAGCATGGATGGCTAATACAGGCTCTGAGTTTCAGAGTTTCTCTAGTTAATACCACTGTGTCTCATGACTGATACCTATACATCGGCCGGACAGCTTAATTGAAAAAACACATCTGGCAAAGGTGGCAATAATCTAAATGCGCTAACTGATTGGACTGTTGTACCTGCATTATAACCACCAGTTTGGATGTTCGGCTTGGGCAGTTTTTTTTTTTCATTTTCATCTCTATTGTCTGTTACTGTTTGACATATGTGGATGATGAAGGTCCCTGCACTAATTCATCTTAGGAATTTTTGTATATGTATTCTTATTTGCTGTTATTTGCTTTTCTGTCTGATGCTTCTCAAAGTGATACCTGTGTTAACCAATATATCATTTCCTGAACTGTGTTCTATGTGTTTTCCTTTATCTGAAATAATCGTCTGTGTACTGCAACATGTGCTTAATGTACTGTATCTATGCATTATGGACTGCCTTTTCTTTTATACATTTGATATTTGTATGTTTTATATTATTTTTTAAATGTATGCTTTTTTGTTTTGGAAATCAATAGAAATTACTAAATAAAACAAAAAAGGGAATGTAATTACTGCAGCAGCCTGTTGACAACAACTATATACCCTAGGAGGGTTGGGTATGAAATGCCGGTGGCTGAATAGCCACTTGTTCAAATGATCAGTGAAGATCCCGACAGGGGCGGTAAGTACATTCCTCCTTCTCTGGCAGACTCACAATACTAACATTGTTGCATCTAAGATGGCCCTCCATATCCTAAATTGTATTCTGCATTGTAGACATCTCGGTGACCAGTGGCGCTAACAACCCTTTGCAAATTGGACTCTGTATCCTCTCCTTTCAAGAACACTTAAGGCAATTAGATTAGTTCTTCGGTTAGGCACAAGTAGTACGTTTTTCACATCAGTGACAACTTTTTTGTCTTCCATTTCTAAGCATAGTGTAACTGTACTGACATTAGTGGCATTTAGGACCTTGCCACCTATTTCTTGGACATTGATTGACTCACATGGCTTTAATGACTTGCACCAACTGTAATTACAGTTGCAATGTCTCATGTACTATCAGTCCTTATGGTGGCTATCTGATACATTTAAGGCTGACTCATATCCGCTGTCATACTTAAGTGATGCCACTTGATACATTTGATCTGCATTCTGAGGCCTTATGTCCCAACTTGAAACATCTGATCTTAGACTTTTTGTGCTTTGAACTCTTAGGCAGTAATACAGAATTTTCAATATTTGTTTCAGGTATGCTCTCTTGAAACTGCAATAATTTAACATGTACAGTGTCTATGGTCTGCTGCATAGTACTTGACTCTACTTCTTGCTACTACCAAGAAGTCCGTACTCTTGCTTAAGAGCAACCTCTTCATCATCTATTGTGATGCCAACTGAAGGCAGTTGCTGAGAAATGGAAAACATTCTACGTATTCGTTTATGTTCTTACATGCGATTGGGTATGGATTGCCGGCGGTCGGGATGCCGCTGGTCAGAATACTGACACTGGCATCCCGACAGTCAGAATCCTGACACCCATGTAAGTATGCTAGCACTAACCCTAACCCCTACCCTAACTCTCCCTCCCCGGTGCCTAAACCTAACCTCCCCCCTAGCGCTTAAACCTAACCTCCCCCTCCCCGCACCCTAAATCTATCCTCCCTCCCCAGTGCCTAACCCTAACCCCGCACCCTAACCCTTCCCTAACTGCCGATACTTACCTTTGGGATGCCAGCGGTTGGGATACTGGTGCCAGGATCCCGACGCTATCGGGATTTCGGCGCCGGTATTTAGACCATCGGCATCCCACTTGCTGGGATGCCGACTACATCCCCTTACATGCATTAAGCTTTGGCTGGTGATCCCCTTACATGCACTAAGGCTGGTGCAATGTTCGATGGTACATCTGATATTCGGCCGTTGGTGCATCTTAATTTTGCACAGCGTGGGATTAGCGCCACATCTGGTGGGCGTCTCTGTATGTATCCCATCGGCTGTATCACTAGCACATATACACAGTCGCGCTACAGCAAAAGGCGTGCACCTCTAAATTAGGCCATGTTACCAGAGATCAGCACCTGCATATTACAGAATTTACTATAAAAATGGTACCTGCACCATTTTCCCGGATAATGGCACATGCGCAGTGGCACCTGGTTAGAGAGGAGGGGGCCTACTCATAGGCTGCACACAGGTTCCCCTCTCTCTTGAACCTCCCCTGTGCAGTACATAACATACCTGAAGCATAAGCAGGTAAAATGTTTTATTGTTTGTAATAAGCTCTTACTATTTCTATATATACACATTACAGAGATGTATGCCAATGCCGCTGCAGCTGCAAATTTGTACTCAGTGGCTGTGCAAAAATATGTCTCAGCCCACTGGATCTGTATGGAGATACACACTGGTTGCTTTGCTAATCCAAGAGCCTGAGTACAAAGTTGCAGCATTCATAGGCAAACGTGTGTGTGTGTGTGTGTGTGTGTGTGTGGGGGGGGTTTCTGGTTGCCTGGAAACCCCTCCTCCCCAGGCCACACCATGTCCACTATAGAAATAGTAATATAGAATTTTATTAGTGCTGCATGTTCTTCTCAATATCACAAGTTATATAATTAGCACCACCTGTGGATTTTTTGTGTCCACCAGTAATAAATACACCTGTGCACCAACTAGGAGATCTGGAAAACATGCACGGTTAGGTGAGCACTGCTATAGACCATCAATAGGGTTTATTATTAATACTATATAATAGTACACTATCCAGTGCATGAAGAGAACAATATGTACATATATGTCCAGGCAGTGCTAGGTTCTTCTGCCCAGACTAGCTCCAATGCTCTGTAATAGTGCCCACATCTGAAATAAAAACATTAATCTCAGGCAGGATGGCTCTACTGCCACATTTAATGGCTTACTGTGATCGCTGGTCCTGTATATGCTGGAATTATGACACACAATATACTTTGTATGACGCATATTAAAGCTGGTTAAGTGATAATCATGCCCTCTTTATGGACTGGCCACACTCGCTCTAAAATCAAGCATTTGGAAACCCCCCTCTAGAAATCCTGCGTTTGCCACTGGCATTGGTCACAAATCAGTCAATAAGCAGCCTATGGTGTCACAGAATGGCCGCGGGAACTGAGGCGCAGCAGCCATTTTAACAGCATACTGGATTGCAGTTGCAGGCAGAGACGTGCTCTGAAAATGTCTGTGACACGTCTGCGTTTGAGTCTTCACCCTCCCATTGCCATCCACAAACGGTCCCTGCCTGTCAGTCCCTTTGCCAATGAATCCTCACTGCAAGCAACAATGGTAATGAAACCTGACACATGCGCAGATTACCAACAATCGCTCAACTGCGTAAATGTCGGCACTGCATCCATTTCTGAATCGGGCCCAGTAGTGCTTTTATTCAGTAGTTGGTCAAGCTCTAATATTCAATGTATAGAAGCTCCTTCATTGTCTTTACCTCGGGCCCCATCTGGTTAAAAGCTGGCCCTGTCTGGGTCTGTTTCCAAGGAGCTGCTAATAACCTGTTGGCCTTATTTCTCTATGGGCAATTATTTTAAATGAAAACATGTATATACATACAGAATACAAACTAACCTTAATCATTTCAGTTTCACAGTGAATGTTTTCCCAAAATGTTAAAATATACTGTTATTCTTAATCTTTTAATTAGATAACTTCTTTTGTTATGTGAATAAGTAGCATGTTGTAAATCAACCACAGTTACATAAAGCAGCTTGTCTATAATAAGTGCCGGTCACAGAGCAATTGTAGCATTTTCATTTTTTCTTTGTTCTGACATCAGACATTTGGATATCTTGTGGCATAGCCTCATTGGTAAACATTGGTAAATATTTTAGGCAGGATGCAGCAAAGGGAGAAATGCGGTCACACCCGAAAATGCAGGTTTGACCGCATTTCTCATATGCACCAATCCCCGGAATGCGATGCGCTCTGGGGTCTGGTTGCGGTGGGTAACTCCTGATGCCGTTACCCTATAGAAGCCTGTGAGCTTCTATCGGGAGAGTGCTGTGAGAGGGATTCAATCGGATCCATCCCAGCACCCCCAGCGGTGCGTGCGTCCGTCTGCGCATGTGTAGAAGGACGCCATTGTGGCTACTGGGTCATAGGGCCTGATTCAGACCCGGTTGCAAGCGCTGAGTGCTCACAACCGGGTCGATGGTGGCCCAGAGCACATGTGCACGATGGAGTCGGCTCCGTCATGCGCATGCGCGAGACCCAGATAGCGATGGACAATCCGTCGCTCCGGGTCTCGCACCAAAGGGGGCGTGCTGTCGATGTTGAGTGACAGCACGCCCCCTTTGGTGGGCGGGCCGGGGGGGGGTGGCTGCCCAGACAGAGGCGTTCCCATGAGAATGCCTACCATCTGGGGGCGGCCCCACTGACATCACAAGTGAAACAGAGCCGAAAGCTCTCTGGGGCTTGCGGCCATGAGACCCTACCACAAGAGTCTCGTCGCAAGCACGATGGTCACGATGGTCTTGGAGGCCGCTCCATCAAAAAAAAAAGATGCCCTGATTCAGAGTGAGCGCTCTGTCAGAGCGTCCAGCTCTGAATCAGGGCCATAGACCCAGAAGTCCCTCCATTGCAAAGGGCCGGTCTTACCGAGAGAGCGGTCCTTTGCGGTGTTCTTCATGCATACCAGCGTTGCTAACGCCAGCATGCATGTGAAGGGTGGCGGGTTGCATAGCGTCCCAAATGTGATGCGATGCGTCATGCATCCCGCCACTTAATTGATAGTTTGGAAACCAACTTGAAATTTCACTTATCGACCCGCCGACCTATCTGACGATTGGTAAGTGCATATACACTTACCATTCATCCACCCGATGTGTCTGGCCTGACATCATAACTGGGCATGCATTTAAATTTCCACAACAGATGAACTGTCACTCACCTCTGGGTCCCTGCGGCATGTGTACTGGTGTTTGGCAGGTCGCCCATTCACAACAGCAGGTGCACCAGTATATCTGCAGATATATCGTCCATCTTCTGTGCTGCATAATATGCAATATGTCTGTGAATGACGTTCAAAGACATATCGGGGACACACCCTCCAATGCGCTCACGATATATCGCCCAGTGTGTACCCAGTTTTAGACAAATATTAATAAATTCTAA
This sequence comes from Taudactylus pleione, assembly GCA_031769625.1. Lineage (NCBI taxonomy): Eukaryota > Metazoa > Chordata > Amphibia > Anura > Myobatrachidae > Taudactylus > Taudactylus pleione. The sequence goes on from JAUIMM010000128.1 coordinate 18,729,703, forward strand.
ACATTTCAATAAGAAAAGATAATATATAATTTATATAATGTAAACAAGGAGGCTAAACACAGTGGTATATTTACAAAAGTGTGGACTTTTAGAAGTGGAGATGTTGCCCACAGCAACCAATCAGATTCTACTTATGATTTATCTAGCACCTTTCTAAAAGATAACAGCTAGAATCTGATTGGTTGCTAACCCGCACTTTAGTAAATATACCTCACAGAAGGGGCTCTGGATGTATAAGGAGTCGCAGGGTCGTTTTAAGAGGGGAGGGCCCGTGTGCAACCTCCGTGTGGGTCCCCTCCTCTCTGGCAGCGAAATGGATTCTGGCTTAATGCCAGAATCTACTGTACAAGCTCAGATCTCCGGGAAAATGGCGGCAGCACCTTATTCCCGGGGACTTCTCTGAGAATGCGCAAGTCACCGCCATTTTCCCTGTCATTTTTGTAGCTCTGCAGCGCTGGCCCAGCTCCATAAAGCAGCACTCTGTAAACTGCAGAGAGGTAAGTATAACTATATATGGGTGCAGGGTGTGCAGTGTGGACCCCCCTGGACCCAGGGGCCCGTGTGCACTGCACACTCCGTACCCATTATAGATTTACCATTGATCAGTCGCTCTGCCTCTCCATGTCATTAGGATTGACATCTTCCATACAGCAATTGGAAGTGTGTTATTTGTCACCAGCAACAATGTGTCCACAATATGTCTTCATTATAATAGATTTGGGCTCTAGTCTTCACTAGGCTATTATGTAACCAGCTCTGCAGCTGAGCAATTCCCCAATTAGCAGTGTTCTCTAGAGTGATAGCTTATCTTTCAATATCCATTCATTAGCATAACATTGCTGAATAAAACTATCAACACAAACAAATCTATCATTTTATTCTTTTAAATAATGGATGTTCCACCCTTATCCCTGTGCAGTGAGATGAATGGAATACATATGTTACACCGCCAGCCACATGGTTCAAATCCCGGCAGCGCCGGACCGATGTGGAAGGAAATCCTGATTGTGCGAAAGCTAAGTATTATCTAAAGAAAACAGAAAAAAATTTTAAATAAAAAATACCAGGCGCTAAGAGTTAATGAGTATATCCAACCAAAATGAACTGAGTGTAAATGTATTAATGCCGCTGTAGCTAACTCAGATATGGGGGAGCTGGTTCCTCCAGGAAGAGATATAAACAAAGAAAAAGAAAAGCGCTGCGGCAATAATATAATTATATAATTTTAATAGAAATAGTTAAAACAGATACATATATTCAATTGGTAAATACAATGATTTGAAAGCAGCAACAACAACAACATCTCCTACAGGATAGACATTGAGCTCAATGGAGTCTACAATAAAAATCTAGTGTGCACACAGATAAGTATTCAATAGGACCAAGCAGCTATATAGCATGCTTCCAGTGAAAAATTGTTAAGGTCGCAAAGTAAGACAGGTAAGGATCATAGTAGATTTCCATAATAAACACAATTGTTAGTAATCAGTGAATATGATAGCAGACCCCGGCAGTGGGTTAGTATGGATTAGATGATATTAGTAACATATAGCAGTTCAGAGTAGCAGACAGCGGAAAATGGTGACCTCAGAATAGTCTCAGAATAAAGTATTAAGACACCTCTATTGATGCATAGGAGCAATCCACAGACTCCTAGGTGCTAATATCAATTTCACTATTGAGGCAAAAAATGTCTTAATCAGCTGATACCGGCGTCCCGGTCAGCTATTTTATATATGATACTTCACCAATAAAATCCCTCAATTGGGGTACCTTACTGCTGTCCCTGGATGGGTGATGTTGAAAATTCCGGATGGGGCCAGAGTCAGGAACAGCCGCTCACAAATGAGTGCCCTCACACATGGAGTTCCGTTCACCAGCAGGGCTAACGCTGGAGCCGTAGCCGCCCAGGTAGGCATTGCCACACTGCAGGTGTCCAGCCGTCCTCGCGCGCAGTCCCTCATAGTCAGCCGGTCTAAGCGTGATGACGCAGACGATGTCTTCCGTCTCACCACTCCAGAGGTCCGCTTGTCTGCTTTCTACTGAGCTGTCACTGTGAGTCAGCGTGTACTCATATTAAATGGGTGCCCAGCGTCTCCTGTCTCCTAGCTCAATGTTGCACTTCCTGGTAGGGAACACTGACGCGTTTCTCAGCCAATCAGCAGGGCCGTTTCATCAGAGGCATGATGGAATAGAAAGCTGTGTCTCTGGTATATATACACATATTATTAGAACTTAATTAGCATCAACCCATGTCTTATTAAGCTCCAATTAGGAGTTTTTGGGTATTAACAACCTTCATAAATCTAAAGACATTAATCAGTATTTATAAACCTCATGTGCATATTACATATAACAGAAACAAAACTCAATTAAAGAATATTTATAAATAAAAAGTATCCTACAATATAAATTAATATTAAAACATAATTAATTATAAACCATATATAAACTTTGAAAATACGTATCAATACGAAAGTGTTTAAAATAATATTATAATATAATATAAATAGCTCTATTTTTTGGTTGGAAAACTCATAAGCAGGATGCTCAAATGATTATTACACATAACAACATATATAAATGTGTACATGCATAAATACATACACACACATATACACGCTGACAGAAGTGTGCATATATGCACATATACTTGTTAACCTCTATCCTATCTACAATAGATAATATAATGAGCATGACACCAAATGGATAACTACATAAGCATATAATTCTAGTGTAAATATACACATCCACACAAGAACATGAGTGTGCATAATTATCTATATACACACACATACATTTATGTATATCTTAAAGACCTATCATATTGGAATCGATAGTACTATAACATCGATATTAACTAGAAATGGGATTCCAGATGAATGATTTTTTATTTTTTATTTCTTATTATTTTTTATTGTTTATTATTAATCAAAAAATCAGTCTTGATTGTATATATATACTTATGGAATACCTAAATTGTCATACATATGCAAACCCAAAATATCATATAATGCCAAAATAACCATATTAGGTATTAAAATAAATTAAACTATATCACCAGGATCTAGAATCGGTCAAAGTAAACCCTAGGAGTATTGTAAAGGATGGATAAACATACTAAAGAGAAATCTAAATAAATTTCTAAAGTTATGGTGAAGAATAGATAATCTACCACAAACATACACATATAGATAGAAGAAACAGGTATAGGAGGGAAGTGGATGGGGAATGAACCACATGGCCGGCCAATGGGGACCCGAAAGTGCCAACCTATGACCCTAACTCCAGCTACGTCCCTCTCTTGCATCAACAATGATTGAGCTCAACCATATCATTCAGACCATAGGGGACTAAAGTATCTAACTGAAATATCCAGAAAGCTTCTCTATTGCAAAGCTTCTTGAACCGATAGTGGTCTGTGTTCTGAAAATCTAATGTGTAGTACTACACGTTAGATTTTCAGAACACAGACGGAATATTGTTAATAAATTACACAATCATAGTTTACCTCGTCATGTATATTCTTGTCATGACAATAAACTTGAAGGCATCTCGATAAGAGCCATAGAACAGATCAAGAACACCATGAGGGGGGGGTGATCGGTTCAAGAAGCTTTGCAATAGAGAAGCTTTCTGGATATTTCAGTTAGATACTTTAGTCCCCTATGGTCTGAATGATATGGTTGAGCTCAATCATTGTTGATGCAAGAGAGGGACGTAGCTGGAGTTAGGGTCATAGGTTGGCACTTTCGGGTCCCCATTGGCCGGCCATGTGGTTCATTCCCCATCCACTTCCCTCCTATACCTGTTTCTTCTATCTATATGTGTATGTTTGTGGTAGATTATCTATTCTTCACCATAACTTTAGAAATTTATTTAGATTTCTCTTTGGTATGTTTATCCACCCTTTTCAATACTCCTAGGGTTTACTTTGACCGATTCTAGGTCCTGGTGATATAGTTTAATTTATTTTAATACCTAATATGGTTATTTTGGCATTATATGATATTTTGGGTTTGCATATGTATGACAATTTAGGTATTCCATAAGTATATATATACAATCAAGACTGATTTTTTGATTAATAATAAACAATAAAAAATAATAAGAAATAAAAAATAAAAAATAAAAAATCATTCATCTGGAATCCCATTTCTAGTTAATATCGATGTTATAGTACTATCGATTCCAATATGATAGGTCTTTAAGATATACATAAATGTATGTGTGTGTATATAGATAATTATGCACACTCATGTTCTTGTGTGGATGTGTATATTTACACTAGAATTATATGCTTATGTAGTTATCCATTTGGTGTCATGCTCATTATATTATCTATTGTAGATAGGATAGAGGTTAACAAGTATATGTGCATATATGCACACTTCTGTCAGCGTGTATATGTGTGTGTATGTATTTATGCATATACACATTTATATATGTTGTTATGTGTAATAATCATTTGAGCATCCTGCTTATGAGTTTTCCAACCAAAAAATAGAGCTATTTATATTATATTATAATATTATTTTAAACACTTTCGTATTGATCCGTATTTTCAAAGTTTATATATGGTTTATAATTAATTATGTTTTAATATTAATTTATATTGTAGGATACTTTTTATTTATAAATATTCTTTAATTGAGTTTTGTTTCTGTTATATATAATATGCACATGAGGTTTATAAATACTGATTAATGTCTTTAGATTTATGAAGGTTCTTAATACCCTAAAACTCCTAATTGGAGCTTAATAAGACATGGGTTGATGCTAATTAAGTTCTAATAATATGTGTATATATACCAGAGACACAGCTTTCTATTCCATCATGCCTCTGATGAAACGGCCCTGCTGATTGGCTGAGAAACGCGTCAGTGTTCCCTACCAGGAAGTGCAACATTGAGCTAGGAGACAGGAGACGCTGGGCACCCATTTAATATGAGTACACGCTGACTCACAGTGACAGCTCAGTAGAAAGCAGACAAGCGGACCTCTGGAGTGGTGAGACGGAAGACATCGTCTGCGTCATCACGCTTAGACCGGCTGACTATGAGGGACTGCGCACGAGGACGGCTGGACACCTGCAGTGTGGCAATGCCTACCTAGGCGGCTACGGCTCCACCGTTAGCCCTGCTGGTGAACGGATCTCCATGTGTGAGGGCACTCATTTGTGAGCGGCTGTTCCTGACTTTGGCCCCATCCGGAATTTTCAACATCACCCATCCAGGGACAGCAGTAAGGTACCCCAATTGAGGGATTTTATTGGTGAAGTATCATATATAAAATAGCTGACCGGGACGCCGGTATCAGCTGATTAAGACATTTTTTCCCTCAATAGTGAAATTGATATAAGCACCTAGGAGTCTGTGGATTGCTCCTATTCATCACTAGAGATGTCTTAATACTTTATTCTGAGACTATTCTGAGGTCACCATTTTCCGCTGTCTGCTACTCTGAACTGCTATATGTTACTAATATCATCTAATCCATACTAACCCACTGCCGGGGTCTGCTATCATATTCACTGATTACTAACAATTGTGCCTATTATGGAAATCTTCCTATGATCCTTACCTGTCTTACTTTGCGACCTTAACAATTTTTCACTGGAAGCATGCTATATATTTCCATTTTTACACTAACAATTTTTTAATTGTATTGCTGCTTGGTCCTATTGAATACTTATCTGTGTGCACACTAGATTTTTATTGTAGACTCCATTGAGCTCAATGTCTATCCTGTAGGAGATTTTGTTGTTGTTGCTGCTTTCAAATCATTGTATTTACCAATTGAATATATGTATCTGTTTTAACTATTTCTATTAAAATTATATAATTATATTATTGCCGCAGCGCTTTCCTTTTTCTTTGTTTATAAGTATTATCTAACCTAATCTACCCCCTAACCCTCCTTTAGGGTGCCTAACCCTAACCCCCCCTTTCCCCGCCATCTAAACCTAAGTCCCTCGGGGGGGGTGCCTAACCCTAAGTTCCCCCCGGGAGTGCCTAACCCTCGCTCCCCCTGGCCTAAACCTAACCTCCGGGGGGTGCCTAACCCTAAGTACCCCCCCCGGAGCCCTAAACCTAACCTTCCCCCACCCGCGGCTGTCCGCGCTCGGCGGCCGGCATCCCGACGTAGGTTAATTATCCCTCGCCGGGATTCTATAGTGGAGATGCCGGCGTTTGGCATAGCGACCGCCGGCATCATAAACGCATACCAGATGAACAAGTGCACAACATTTATAGCTATTATCCTCTGCTTATGTGCCCTGGCTGATCACATCCTTTTCCTCCTGTACAAGGTGAGAGCAGACACAAGTGTGGCAGGGTGGGGACTAGAGCTGAGTGTAGGGTTGCATAGAGGATTCCAGGGCTACAATATCCACTTTGAACAAGACTAGCAGTGGACTTTTTGTGGATGTGAGATGCTAAAACACGAGAACCTAGGGGTAAGCTTATAGGATCAGGCTAACTGCGCACTACAATTCTAGCAATCCCAGTTTTTTATAGAGTGGAACGTGCTTACCATTACGCAGTCATGCCCCAGCGGCTCTATAAGGGTCCAGCCCTTATGTGGACATTTATCTATAGGATCGCAGCCACTGGCTTCAGCATGCCCATAAAATGGGGCCATCATGCTCCTGTTTTCCGGAACACTACCCTGTAGCGCCAGCAGCATGTCAATCATGCTGCAGCTTTGGGGCACCGTGACCGAAGTCGCAGTGGCTCCTGTACATACGCAGATCATTAAGCATTGTAGATTTACATATATCTCTGATTCAGGCCCACTGTCAGGTACAATCCCTCTAAAAATCTCTAGGTAAGTTTGGTATTGCTTTTATACATGTAGTGTAAAAGGGTTATATTCACTGCATTATAACCCTACTGGAGAACAGATATGTACTCATTTTGTCCATACTTGCCTACTTTTGAAAAAGCATTTCAGGGAGATTGTGAAAGCAGCACCTATGAGCGCGGCGGTAAACTGGGCGTGTACTGCTACATCTGAGAGGCGTGTCATAAAACTGACTTACATCCAAATGTAAACGAGCCCCAAAGCAGTTAGTAAGATCTATTTGTTGATGAAAACACACTGATACTTCTCTGAAAATACATGTAACCATAGGGATCATTGTGCCTTATAACCAAAGCAGGGAAATTATACTAATGATCCCATTCGAATGTATATATCTCTGTTTTTTCTTTTATATAACAGTGTCATAAGGGGGTATGGTAAAATGAGGGAGATTAGTAGACTCTTCAGGGAGACAGGGAGATTGCTGCTATTTCAGGGAGTCTCCCTGACAATGAGGGAGAGTTGGCAAGTTTGATTTTGTCTAATGAGCCATGTAGTCATAAATCTCCAATCCGATATTCGGGTTAAGAAAATAAATAATTTATTTATTAGTATCTGATTTAATTTCATTTATGTCCTAAATCAGGGAGACCATAAACAAAAAGAAAATGTTGGAAATCTTTGAATCCGCCCAAGGAATGAGTGTGAGGTTGTCAATTTAAAATGCAGTTCAATAACTTAAATTCCAACAATATTAAAACATTTGAAAAGTAAAATAAAGCATAAAATGAACCTGTAAAAGAGAAGTAGAAATAAATAACTCTCACTATCAAAGCAGCTGCACATTTCACGGAGTCGGTCCACTTCCTCTGGCTGTGGAATATATTATTGAACCATAATATAACAGGTTCATAACATAATAGCACACTCTGGCAAAGGAGGAAAGAGCAGTGCTGGAGACATCTCATTTACGGTACATCCATTTTACTGCATATTGGGAAGTGGTACCGCTCCTTAGCTACAGACAATGTCACCTGGTGCCGACCTTAGTACGCAATGCTTTTGCACAATCTTATGTAGAACAGGTACAGTATTAACATGACCTCCTGGAGATGAACACCCATCTCCGCCACACACACACACACACACACTACTGTGATGTGACTGCTGAGCGGACATGTGAATAATTTTGCTCATCCAGTGATTTTAATGCCCCCATGGTGTCACCACATAAAACACCAGCTGTCAAACATGAAGGAGAAGCAGCCAACAGCTTATTACATGTGAAGCTGCTGCTCCTCCTCCATGTCAATATTACACTGGTAGTGTGACGCTTAAAGTCACAGCCAGGCACCACATCTCCAGTCTGAGGAGCCAAGGATGCCAGCCCCCCCCCCTCTCTCCATCCTAGGTAAGGAGCAGCTGTTTTTTGAGTGGGGGATTGCACAACCTAGTGTGCCCAGTGGCTTGCACCACTTCTGGTGTTACATGCCAAGCCACAGTAAACGATGGGCCTGATTCACTATGGATTGCTATTCTGCTTATACGCACGCAACGCAGTTGCTAATATCAGCGGTGATATGTAAATGTTTGCCTTCGGATTGCGATCGCAGCCTAATATAAGGACACCCACTTCCCCTTACTTCCGTATACTTCGCTAACATAGCAAAATAATCAGTAACATCAGATCCATACACATAGTAGAGGCAGGTCAAACCTCGTTTAGGAGTTGCTTACTTCAGCGCACGCTATGAGACCTCAGGCTACGTATCGCAGTGGCTAATTTATGCACGCCCATGCAATGCCGTTGAAACGCACTGGCACGCCTGCATTCGCCTGAGCACCCCCCCATCACCACCCACAAACGGCACTTCCTGTCAACTTATGACTATAAAGAATGTTTAAAAAATTAGAAACTGGCACATATATATATATATATATATAATATATATATATATATATATAAAATGATACAAATGGCTGGCACTCCTATCCAAAAAAGTACAGGCTCTGGGTGCACGTCCAACAAACGAGAATATGTATCAGTGTAGAACGGATGGCACTCCAAGAGACTTGATAAATGCAGTAAAGAACGAGGCAGACAACTGCGTGTCAAATTCAACGTTTCATGATGTAAATCATTTCGTCAGGAATCCTGACTAAATGATTTACATCATGAAACGTTGAATTTGACACGCAGTTGTCTGCCTCGTTCTTTACTGCATTTATCAAGTCTCTTGGAGTGCCATCTGTTCTACACTGATATATATATATATATATATATATATATATACTATATTTTGTTTGTCCGGTGCAGTGTCTTTGACCTATCTATATAGTTTGATCCTGAAATGGTGTTTCGAACTTTTACAATTAGATTACTTGGATTAATTTAAATTCATAGATAGCACCAGCAATAAACATAATGTTGACACTGCTTTACACCTATGTGCTTCTGATTGAACTTTTGACTATATCAGATTATAACACCACAGGAACACACTTAATATATTTGCACCAAGGGACACTGTTCACATGGTTATAAATATCAAATGTTTAGTTTGCTGACTCAGTACATCTTTGAGAATATGCATCTTTGATTGATGTAGTGCTTTTCTCTTGATGTATTTGATATATGATGTAACACTTCGCTTCTCTTTACCTCTATTAACTGCGGTCAATCTCATTTGAGAAGTTTTCTCATTGGGTGTCCTATGCTTCTAGTATGACACTCAACAATAGAAACGAAATTTGAGTGAAGTCCCTGTTAGACCAGTGGCGTAACTAGGGTATTTGGAGCCCAGGGCAAATCTGAAAACGGACCCCCCCCCCCACTAACATACCGATATGTGCGCGCGGAAAAATGGGCGTGGTCACTAAAAATGGGGCGTGTCAACATGACACACCCCTTTATTTTCACGCTGAACATTCCTATCCATATGCACCTTAACCCCAGTAGTACCCCTTATACAGTACCCCCAGTATGCAGTTGTGGTCCCTCTTATGCAGGCCTATAGTAGTGCCCCTTATACAGTATCCCCAGTAGTGGTCCCGCTTATACAGCCCCCAATTAGTTCCCCTTACTCAGTACCCCCAGTAGTGGCCCCCCAAATGCAGTGCCCCACGTAGTGTTCCCCCTTATGCAGTGCCCCCAGTAGCAGTCCCCACAATGCAGTGCGCCCAGTAGCAGTATCCCCTTATGCAGTGCCCTTTATATGGTGCCCCCAGTAGTAGTCCCCCCCCTATGCAGTGCCCTTTATATAGTGACCCAGCAGTAGTCCCCCCCCATGCAGTTTTCCCAGTAGTGGTCCCCTTATGCAGGCACCCTGTAGTGATCCCCCCTATCCAGTGCCCCCTGTAGTGGCCCTTCCTATTATTTCCCCCAGTAGTGGTCCCCCGAGTGCAGTGCCTCTAGTAGGCCCCTTTTATAATGCCCCCAGTGGTAGTTCCCCCCAAGTAGTAGTCCCCAGTAGAGTAGGTCCTCCCAATGGTGCCCCCAGTAGTAGCCACCCCTCCCCCAGTGGAGGTCCCCCCAGTAGTAGCCACCCCTCCCCCAGTAGAGGTCCCCCCAGTAGTAGCCACCCCTCCCCAGTAGAGGTCCCCGCAGTAGTAGCCACCCCCCTCCCCCGTTGTGCAGATAGGTTAAAAAAAATAAAAATATATATATCTATAAAAATATACTTACCTGAATCTCTGGTCCTGGTCCTGCTCTCGACGCTGCTCCTGCCCGGGCGCGCTCAGCATTATGGGACAGACGTCATGACGTCATGACGTCAGTCCCATTACCCACTGCAGGAGCCGGACGGAAGTCCGGCTCTTGCAGTGGGTGCTGCAGCAGTCAATGAGAGTCTATCTGAGTCTCATTGGCTGCTGTTTAACACACGCATCTCCGCCAGCGCTGGCGGCGATGCGTGTGGTATGCACAGCCTGAGCCCGCCTCCTGGCGCTATTGGGCAAGCGCTCAGGGGGAGGGAACGGGCTCAGGTGTGCAGCACAGGACCGGCGCTGGAAGCCTAGCGCCGGTCCTGTGTAAATGTGTAGCGCTGACCGCACTCACTGCGGTCGGCGCTACACTGGCTAACTAGGGTGGGCCGGTACCGTGGCCGGCGGCGCCCCCCCGCGCCGTCGGTCCAACGGCGCCCAGGGCACGAACCCCGCCCACCCTGCCCTAGTTACGGCACTGTGTTACACTGTTGTTTCTAAGGGCAAACTACTCTCCGGTAATCTCTCACTCCTCACAAATAGCATTATGCATAGGTGAGGAGCAGTAGAATGAGGAGTAGTAGATCTATACCCTGACCTTCCTTATTACTAAATATTTCTCTATCTACAGGATCTAATAATATGAAGGATGTTATAAGGACATTTATGACACTTTCCGTTTGCAGACTCTATGCGTTGAAACTTCAGGATATGATTATCTGAAGATTTCATATGTATACTGCTGAATATTTCGCCTTATAAAGAGATGGTTTAAGTTAACTTTTATATTGAAATTTTCATTGGGACAAATTTAGTTTAGGAATTTTGAGAATTTAGAGATATAGGGCCTGATTCAGAGCCGGTCGCTATTTGCGCTCGCTCGTCCAGAAAATAGGGGTGGCTATTCAAATGAACCGTTCGCTGTTTGCGGTCTGTTCACGCCTCTAGGTCTGAACGAGCGAACAAAACTTGCGTTCGTTTTTTGGGAATCTACGACCCCTGGCCGCTCGCATCCTACGTCATGTCCGCTATTTATTAGATTAATCGAGTACATCGAACAGGGTATGAGCTGCTCGCTATTCTTGTGGTTGGCTTTTGCTACCACAATTTTGCGAGCAGTTCTGAGTTAAAAAAAACCAAGTGACGTGGTCAATGACGCTGCTGTATTAATTATGCACTCCCTTAAAACGCCCGTTTTGACCTTTAAGCACGCCTGCGTTCGGATTTCCACTCCCCGTTTTCAAGCACCTTCCCCTGTTACCACCCACATACGCCTCATTCTGTCACTCAAATTATCAGGCATTCGCTATTTTGCGAGCACATGAATTTCGGCCGCACTGACTGGTTCGCGCATGCGTATAACGATCCGTACGCATGCGCAGTTGGGCAAACATCGCTCGGAGCGAACGAGCTGCCACTTACGAGTGGCTCTGAATCAGGCCCATAGTTTTTTTGTGTGTTTTTTTGTGTTTTTTTTGTGTGTTGTTTTATATGGTACTTATTTCTGTCGATATTTGACGTTTCACTTTGAGACAAACTATTGTAAAGATTGCGATATCTGCTACTTTATAACACATGCTTTATGTATATATTTCTGTCTCTTTACGTTATATATGTCTATTTAACGTTGAAAATTAAATTGAGACAAATTACTGTAAAGACTGCGATATCTGTTACTTTATAATACATGTTTTATATATCTGGGTGTTAGTTGGATGATATATGAAACCCGACGAATTTTAGATTACACATCATTAAAAATTATATTTTGGATTTATTTGTTTAAGGAGCGCTCGCCAAATACAGTTTCTTTTGTCTTTTTTTTCTATATATTCTATTTAACTCTAGTGAGCACCGCCACTATCATTACATTTGAATATATTCCCCATATTTTGTCGATTTGTTTAGGAATAGTGGTTGTGATTATTTCATATTTCACAGTAGAATACAATAAGAATTTTCTTGCCTGTGTGTCGTCACTTCCAAATTTTCCCCTTCCCCCTTTTTTTGTATATACTGTATTAGACGGTCAGTTACCAGGAACTCTGATCAGCATGGAAGCTTGGTTCCCTTCTATAGAAACTACACAAAGATTTGCCCATTGGTTTGCCAAGCATCTGTGGTGGCTAGCCACACCCCCTCTGGTGGATGACCACACTCTTTAAACTTGGACCCCTACCACTGCATTCTCCCGGTTAGCCCTTCATGTTCCAGTCCAACACTGTGCGTCTCTCACCTTGCAACATGGATTGTCCAGGTGCAATTCTGCGCCCTGTAGCTGGATTTGCTATTCATTCGAATGGGCCTATTTCTCAATATATGGCCACAGGGCTCTTGATTTATAAAAGAATCTCCCTGGGCAGATGAAATATATGCATGTGGTGCTGAAAACCCATGCTCAGGCTTCAGGGCACACTTGTCTACTCTCCCAGAATAGCTGGCTGGGAGGCTCCAAAAAATTGGGTGGTGCTCCCAGCTGCCCGCAAGACGGGGCAAGTCTCTCGGACTGGCCGCCATAATCCTGCTCTCCCCCCCAACTTCTCACCACTTACCTGATGAAAGTGGGTGGTCCGCAGGGAATCGGTTCGCTGAATCACATTACAATGTCAATAATCTTGCCATTGTATAGCGTGGGAGGGGCTGTGATGATACCACCACGCCCCCATACCGCCCACGTATGCAGTTACCACACACCTGCTGCACCGATCTGCAGCTAGAAAGCCAGCAAGTATGCTTCAGGGTTAATTCATTGACCAAAAAATACTTTATCGAATTTTTATTTTTAAAATATTAGTCATTCAAAACATCCTTTATTGTAAGACTAAAGCATTTTTAAATTTATTTTCTTATGCTATTGCCATCCTGAGATTGTAGCGGAGCATGTACTACTGTAACCCCTGTTAAATAGGCTACCCCATGCTTTGCATGTTGTATGTCCTGTGTGAGACCCAGTTGCACCAACACCTTGATGTATTAAGGCCCCCATACATGCAGATTGCAGAATTGCCACAATCGATTGAAAAAGGGAAAGATTTTTATACACAATCGATTGCAAATTGCACGATTGCTGCAATCAATCTCTGATGTATGGGGACCTTAAGGCTTTGTTGACCAAGATCAGGGCTGAATTAGGGGCTATATGGAGCAGGAGCTGAAAATAATCAAGGGCTTATTATGAGAAGCAGAGAAGACGGGACCAGTGCTGTGTGGGTGTGGCCAGTGCTGTGTGGGTGTGGCCAGTGCCATGTGGGCATGTACATGCCCTACACTTTCAGCCCTAATGTCTCCCTAAATATGGAAAAGTATAAAAATTGCAACATTTTGTGAGCAAACTAGAAATACAATTTTAATGTATGGCCAACCATGGGCCTGAATAAGAGTAGGACGTAGACCCTTCTCTTGCCACAGACATGCCTGCATCTTTGTGCTAATGCCGCATCCAATTCTGTTCATACTGAGATGCTCACTTGCAGTGGCGCAAATCCGTCTCGTTGCGTCTTTTGATCAGTTGCACTCAGGGGCGGATCCAGAACAGATGACAGGGGGGGCACCACAATAGGGGAATGCTAAGTGGGTGTGGCCACATATCAAGGGGTGTGGCCTCATAGCAAGGGGCGTGATCTCATCTGGAATGCCATACTCACGAGCCACGTCCTAGTTTTCATTATGCTGCGGCATGGAGTACATAAAATTACCAAGGCCAAGACAATTTATGTCTTAAATGCCAGCTGGTCTTCTAAGCTCCATTGGTAGTTGTCTAAATCTTGGGAAGTTTCAGACCTTTTTGGAAAAGAGAGAGGTAATAATTACCTACATTTAAAAGTGTCAAATAATTTAAATTCCTCCCCATGAATCTGCAACTGCCAGCCAACATAAAGCATTAGAATGCATAGATCTCTCTCATTGCCCTCTCCCTGCCCATATCTATATAACTACCTCCTCCATAGCCATAGGCTAAACTAGAGATGTGGTAATGGGTGGTCCCAGTTTTAGCATGTCAGATATTGTGTTACTGTCTCTTGGAAAATAATATCACACACACACCAGTGGCATCTGTCCCCATGGTGTTACCCTGTGTGGGGAGGGCCGTTGTGTGTGCGGCGTAGCCGCACACCACCAAAAAGGGGGTGTGGCCTCATGGACAGGGGGCGTGGTCACTTGGGAAGGGGTATGGCCTTGCCGCCCAAACCCCAGTGGTCCAGTGTGGTGGGGGGTGCCAGAAGTACCGGCTCCCTCACACTGTCAGGAGCTCAGTGCTACACTTAATGCTACAGTGCAGCACCCAGCTCCTGTCACCTTGGTGTCACCCCTCAGCGGGTTTTTGAGGCCCCAGTCAGTTTGAAAGTCTTTTCTTACCTATATGGTGGTTTCTCTGCAACGGGGAATCTCTGAGGAATATGAGCCTCACTGGGCAGCGTCTTCAGCCGGTATTCACTGTTCATGTAGGAGATCACATTGTCTGGAAGATGCCTGTTTACGTAGAAATATAACCCCTGTCATCATCATAACCATATAATATATACTGTAGTAACAGAAGTTCTTGTACAGGAAAAATGTGAATATCCCTGATCAAACTTCTGTGTCTCTCAAGGCTCCCCAGTGTTACTCCAGACCCCCCAATGTCTCCATCCCCAGGCCCATCTGTGGTTCTCCAGGCTCTCTGTGTCTCTATCTCCAGGCCTCCTTGTCTCTCCCCAGAACCCCCTGGGCATCTCCATCCCCAGGACCCCCTGCATATTTCCATCCTCAGGCCCACCTGCGTCTCTCAGCCCCATTTCCCCAGCCCCAGTGTGCATCTCTCTGCCCCAGTGCTGACGCCCCCCGGCCCCAGTGTGCATCTCTCAGCCCCATTCCCTGAGCCCCAGTGTCAGCGTCATTCCCTAGCCCATGTCACCCCAGCCCTGTGCAGTCAGCTTCAACCTCCCCCTCAAGCCCCCTGTTCAGTCAGCTCCAATCCCCCCAGCCCCCTTTGCAGTCAGCTCCAACACCCCCAGACCCCCTCTTTCTCACATCACTGAGCCCTCTCAGCACAGACCCTTCTCACAGCACAGACCCCTCTCACGGCACAGACCCCTCTCACATCACTGACCCCTCTCACCTCTAAACACAGACCCCCTCTTTCTCACATCACTGACCCCTGTCACCTCTCAGAAAAGACCCCCTCACAGCACAGACCCCCTCTTTCTCACAACACTGACTCCTGACAGCACAGACCCCTTTTCTCACATTACAGACCCCTCTCACCTCTCAGCACAGACCCCCTCTTTCTCACATCACAGATCCCCCCTCACATCACATACCCCCCCACAGCACAGATCCCCCCTCACAGCACAGACCCTCCCTCACAGCACAGAGCCTCCGTCAAAGCACAGACCCCCCGCCACAGCACAGACCCCCCTCACAGCACAGACCCCCCCTCGCTTTACAGACCCACACCCTCGCTGCACAGACACCCCCTCACAACACAGAGCCCCCTCACAGCACAGATCCCCCCATCACAGCACAGCCCCCCCTCACAGCACAGTCCCCCCTCACAGCACAGAGCCCCCGTCAAAGCACAGACCCCCCACCACAACATAGACCCCCCCTCACAGCACAGTGCCCCCCTCGCTGCAGAGCCCCCTCACAGCACAGATCCCCCGTCACAGCACAGACCCCCTCTCACAGCACAGACCCCCCCCTCACAGCACAGACCCCCCCTCACAGCACAGACCCCCCCACTGCACAGATCCCCCCCCTCACTGCACAGATCCCCCCTCACTGCACAGATCCCCCCGTCACAGCACAGATCCCCCCGTCACAGCACAGACCCCCCCTCACACTGCCTGGGTGCCCCCCCCCTGAATCTGCCACTGGTTGCACAACATCAAAACATGTACCAGACCTATGCAGGTTCAATTTATCTGTCTGAACATTGCGTCCTGTGTCAGCACTACAGCATCTTTAGACGCAGTCGCTGTCAGTGACAAGCCTGTGACAATCCTGCATCTTCCTAACCATCCCTCCGTTACCTCCCAGTAAGTTGTGTCCAGATTCTTTCTGCAGCTCCAGGTGGTAACCATCGGGATGGAGGCACAGTGTGACTCAGACGCATACGCAGAATTAAGACATCGGCCAACTGCGCTGCGGCATTAACACTGCGGCCATCTCTGAATCAGGCCCCATGTATCCAGTCATCATCATGCAATGGGCATATTTTTATGTGCAGGCCTGGAGTTGTTGCTCCATCCACCCCATTGTTAATCTTTTCGACATATAATAGAGCCCTAAATGAAAGAGGCATGGCCACACAATAGTTCCCCTAATTCAAATTACGCTGTATAGTAGCATAATCTTATTCACATTACAGCGCACATAGAGCCCGATTCACATAGTAGTGTCCCTTATTCACATTCCGACACATGGTAGTGCCCATTATAAACAATGCCCATAGTAGTGCCTCTTATACACATAATGCCCAAAGTAGTAGTGCCCCTTATACATAATGCCCACAGTAATAGTGCCCCTTACACATAATGCCCACAGTAGTATTGCCCATTATACAATGCCCACATTAGTAGTGCCCATTACACAAAATGACACACAGATGCACAACACAACATTGCACTTACCGGAAGCCCCGCTCCTGCGCCCGCTGCCGTTCGACAGCTCCACGTGCTCTGCACTATGGGACAGACGTCTCTCCCTTCACACACTGCGGGAGCCGGAAGGTGGAGGGTTGCACAGGAAAGGAGCCGCTGAGTGCCCGCTGGTAACAAAGCAGACGTCCAGGCAAAAGGAGAAGGTGGCGGCGCCTCTCCAGCCTGGTGCCTCCCTGCTGTGCAGGGCTGGCTGACCATATCCCACCGGCCATGATAAAGCCCTTATGTTTGTAAATGTTTATAATGATATGACATATCAAGCTCTGGACCTCATTCAGAGCCGCTCTGAATGAGGGTGGCCGCTTCAAATTTAAAATCCGGCCTCCTGGCCGCTCACTAAGCTGTGTGTGACCACCCACAGCTTTAGCGAGTGACCAGGTTTTTGGTCGCGATGGTCGAGACCATCGTGACCATCGGGGCTTGCAACGAGTCCCCTGTGGTAGGGTCTCGTCTGCCGCAAGCCCCAGTGAGCTTTCGACTCTAATAGAGTGATGTCAGTGGGGCCACCCGCAAACGGCAGTCATTCCTTCGGGAATGCCTCTGTTTGGCCAGCCACCCCCTACCCCGCCTACAAAATGGGTCAAGCTGTCGATCATCATCGACAGCCGCTCTCTCGCTCCAGCGTTTGCGCATGCACAGTGCGGCCACTACGCGTGCACAGGGCCTCAACATCGACCCGCTTGCGAGCGCATAGGCGCTTGCGAGTGGGTCTGAATGAGACCCTCAGTGTGGGAGTTTAGTGAGCAATGATCCATTATGAGAACACTATATTACATGGGAAGCAAACATTAAGATATATTAACTGTCTGGGAAATCAATCTTTTATCAAGTGTGATCTATGTGGTGATGGTTTAGGCAGCAGTCACGCTGAACAGGAAAAATATGATTCTTCTGTAACATGTTGTGTTTTCATTCCTGGGGCTTTAACCATCGAGAGGATAACTTTTAATTGCAATACACTGCTAATGTGATTTTCCTTTTACAGATCTGTGCATGGAGGTCATGTAAAGGAATTTCCACACAGTCTAGAGCTGGAAAGTTGCCAAAACTATATAATTTATCAGCAGAGGTTGGTCCTTTAATCAGGCACAGGACAGATAATAGTGATAGAGAGAAAGCACAGTCTATATATCTATATAACACCCCATATAATAACAAACCAGTATGATAAATAGGTCTCCCTAACTTGTATGATAAATAGGTCTCTATTACTGACAATTACTCCTAAAAAAACAATAGAAAATTAACAGTGTAGTTAAAGTATAAAATGAGGACTTTGGACCTCATTCAGAGCCGGACGCTATTTGCGCTCGCTCGTTCACAAAAAAGGGGTGGCTATTCAAATGAACCGTTCGCTCTTTGCGGTCTGTTCACGCCTCTAGGTCTGAACGAGCGAACCAAACATGCGGTAGTTTTTTTGGAAAACTACGCTCCCTGGATGCTCGCATCCTACGTCATCTCCGCTATTTATTAGATTAATCGAGTACATCGACCAGCGGATGAACTGCTCGCTATTCTTGTGGTTGGTTTTTTCCTACCGTAATCTTGCGAGCAGTTCTGACTATAAAATAACCCAGTGACGTGGTCAATGACGCTGCTGTATTAATTATGCACACCCATAAAACGCCCGTTTTGACCTTTAAGCACGCCTGCGTTCGGATCTCCACTCCCCATTTTCAAGCACCTTCCCCTGTTACCACCCCACATACGCCTCCTCCTGTCACTCAAAATAGCAGGCATTCGCTATTTAGCGAACAAACGAATTTTGGCCGCACTGACTGGTTCGCGCATGCGTATTACGATCCGTATGCATGCGCAGTTGTGCAAACATCGCTCGGAACGAACGAGTGGCCGCTTACGAGCGACTCTGAATCAGGCCCTTTGCACAGAGGCTTTGAATTAAATTACCACAATTTTATAATTGAAGACTAAGGGGCCTATTTAGTTATTCATTATTTGCGGTCAGTTTACCCAAAACTGATTTTTTTTTTTTTTGAGGATTGCTGTATTATTTAGTATTGTGGCCACTTAACATCAGGATCACAAAACCAAATACCAAAATTTTCTATGGGGACTGCAAAATGGAACATTTACAAATCTATAAAATGTTTAGTATTTTGGAGCTAACAGCCGGTAGCTGACAATGGGCCCGATTCAGCAAGGATTGCTATTCTGCTTATATGCACTCAACGCAGTTGCTAATATCAGCGGTGATATGTAAATAATTGCATTCGCATTGCGATCGCAGCTTGATATAAAGACGCCCACTTCCCCTTACTCACATCCGTATACTTGGGCAACATAGCTAAACAATCGGTAACATCGAGTAACATCGGACCCTTACGCACAGTTAAGGTAGGTCAGGCCTCACTCAGGAATTGCTTACTTCAGCGCACGCTATGAGGCCTCAGTCTGCGACTGGTATCGCAGTGGCTAATTTATGCACGCCCATGCATCGGTGTTGAAACGCACTGGCACGCTTGCGTTTGCCTGACCACCCCCCCTATCACCACCCATAAATGGCACTTCCTGTCAATCACTCTGCCGTGGGCCTGTGTATCCTCTGCAATCGCAGTCTCAATCGCAGCGGCCGGCTCGTGCACTGTGATGTTTTTCTGTCTGCTCCTCTTCACGCTATGGCTGGATCCTCTGTCAGTGGTGCAGCGTGCGTGATATCACGACGTCTTGTGCGCCGAAGCCCAATAAAATAAAACATTTATTGTATCAGGCAGCCGCAATCCCCCACCCACACTTATCGCTCTCTCAGCGATCCCCCCACATTCCCCTCTCTCAGCAATCTCCCCACATTCTCCTTTGTGCCCTTTTTGTGTCACTGATCCCACCCCACACACAGACACATTCCCCGCTTTCTCTCTCTGATCTTCACACACATTCCTTTCTGTCAGTAAGCAGTAAGCCCCCCCCACACACACACATTCCCCTCCGTGAATGAGCCCCCTCCCCACACTCATTCCCTTGTGTCAGTGATACCCTCTCCACACACACACATGCATTCCCCTCCGTGAGTGAGCCCCCCTCCCAACACACACACACACACACATTCCCCTCTGTCAGTAAGCACCTCCACACACACACACATTCCCCTCAGTCAGTGAGCCCCCGTCACACACACACACACACACACACACACACACACACACACACACACACACACACACACACACACACACACACACACACACACACACACACACACACTTCCCTCAGTCAGTGAGCCCCCCTACCCACACTCAATCCCCTCTATCAGTGAGCCCCCCTCACCCCACACACATATTCCCCTCTGTGAGTGAGCCCCTCCCACATGCATACACATTCCCCTCTGCCATTCTGTGCCCCCCCCCCCCCTTACCTCTGTTAAGTGCTCTGTGGTGCCCTTACTGAAGCCTGTTGCAAGGGTGAAGACTGAGGGCCTGATTCTGTAAGGATCATTATTGCAAAGCTGCACTCGGCTTTGCTATTGCGATCCTTGCAGATATGGTAATGCAGTAGGAGGCATCACGCCTCCTGTGAGCTGCCTTGTCCAGCGCAGCATTGGATAATCTGTGCACCATCGGCTGGCATCGGTGACCCATGGGGTCCCGCAGCCGGCCGCCGCAGTTTAGAGGAATTGGCCAGCAAATCTCCATCGGCCGACGAAGATCCTGGCTTCTTCTCTCCCCCGAATGGTGGTGACACACCGTTTTGGGAAACGGAGGGCATCGCCGCCCCCCTCCCCGCCCACAAATGGCAGCAGACTGTCAATCACTGACAGTCTGCTGCCAGTCTGCGAGCGAGTTAGCAGGACACATTCTGCACAAATGCAGAATGGGTCCTGCACCTGCGCAGATTCCCAAACATCGGGAATCTGCGTTCAGCAGTGCACGCCATCAGGCCCTGGGTCTCAGCTCAGGCATGTACTGCTCTTGGCTGCTCTGAGTTCATGGTAAGGTGGCAGGTCTGGCGGAGGGGCCAGCCACCGGAAAGCATAGCTACAGTCAGTGGCAGTGACAGCTGCTGCCCACCTGGCGGATCCTCACTGATGGCATGCACTGGGATCCCGGCTGCCGCTGGCCCATGACTCCAGGGGACCCCCTCTCTGTCCGGGACCAGTAGCGGGGAGCAGGCTGGTGGATGTGGGTAGACGCATTAGTGTGGTGGCAGTAGCGCATGCAGGAGGGTGCGGGCAGGAGTGTGCGGCTTTTGGTGTCACCCCCTTGGAGGGTGACACCTGGGACCTGAATCAGAGCCGCTCGCAAGCGGCCCGATGGTTTGTGAATGCGCATGCGCACGCTACTTTCTGCGCGTACATGAACTACTCAGTGCGATCGCAGGCCGCTCGCTTGCCCAGCAAAGACAGCCCAGTGAAATGAGTAACAGGAGATGCCGTTTGTGGGTGGTTCACGGCGGCAGGTCACTAATAACGGGGGAGTGGAGGTGCGAATGCAGGCGTGCCTGAGTGTTTCAATGTTGTTTCTAAGGCATGCATAATTAACAGGCAGCGTCATAGTACACGTCACATGCCTGTTTTTTACAGTGAAGTCCTCGCAGTGCTTGCGGCAGGGTAAGGCAACCACAAGCGCTGCGATCGCTACCGATGGTCCTCGATGTACCAATGTTTTAATACACTTCCTGGAGATGACGTGCGCTAGTGGGCGTCTAACAAATGCTAATGGGTGTTTGCATACACAGAGCGATTGCTCGCACAGCCAAAGAGGGCGTGCTTTTGCCTTGGCGAGCGATCGCTTTCCATGCCGTCACTTTGTCAAATTTGCATACGCTGGATGCGAGCGATCGCATCTAGTGAGCGGCTCTGAACCAGGTCCCTTGTGCGGCCTGCACCCTCACAACCCCCTTGTAACGCCACTGCCTTTCAGCACCCCAGGTTACTAGTGATACAAACCTGTTTGGGTTATATGTATTGGGTTTATTGGGTACAATAAGTCATCACTGGTATCGCACAAAAATAATGCAATTATCCAGAGACACAAAAAGGCTAAATATTGTATGTTTTTAAGCAGAGAGTGTAGGAGGTCGGTGTTTCAAGTTGTAAATATAATTACATTATTTCCCCTGGAGTAAACCGCAATTATGTAAAAACTGTACATCGCTATAAGATGAGACACATATAATGCATTTAATTGAGAATTTTTGTTTATTATAGATAATCAGTTATTTCAGTCTCCATTCCACTTTCATGTATTATTTTGTTATTTGAAAAACTGAACAACCAGCACTACTTTCATCTCCCATGCTTAATCTAGCTTCAGATTACTTGTGCAACAGTTTAATTTATTTCCTAGCCTGTGCTAATTCTAAGGATGGATGAGTCCGTACCACTTCCATCTATACCTCCTCATTAGGTGAAGAGGCTTTGGGAAAATAGGCTCCGAACAGCTGCACAATGTAAAGTACACAGACTATTTCTGCGTCCACAACTGACTGCAACTAGCCCTCTAGGATTCATTTCCGCAGATGAGAGCGATGTACTGCCACATAAAATGTGTTTTATTCTTCTGCTGCTTCACCCATGCAGAAAAAAACCTCTAAATGTAATCTTTACACAGACACATTCATTCAAATGTTAAATTAGATTTAAAAACTAGCTAAAGTAAGTTTTGTATAATATAATTTTACCTACTCTCAACATTTGACGTCGACACCCAATGACCTATTTGATCTTGCCTGTGGTGTTGGACACGCTGGGCCTGATTCAGATGCTTAACATGCAATACCAGTATACTTATGCAGTCAGAGCGATTGTCAGCCTTTGCACATGCATGAAAGCTGCACTGTGCATGCTCATCGATGGTTTTTCGATTACGCACACAGGGGATACACTCTCAAAGTGAGAGACAGGTAGTCAGCATTTGGGAATGGTAACGTGGAGTGGTTAGAAAAACAGAGACGTGTTGGACTGTTTAAACACTGTTTTCATGTATAAATTAGGGCCTGATTCAGCGAGGAATGCAGTTGCTTACACGCACGCAATTGGTCGATTGTTGCGTACTGAGCATGCGTATGCATCGCAGCACAAGTGCGTGAACTAGCCACTGCGCTCGGGACTGCAATGCAGAGCATACACAGACCCATGGCAGAGTGATTAGACAGGAAGTGCCGTTTGGGGGTGATGACGGGAGGTGGTCGGCCGAACGCAGGTGTGTCAGTGCATTTCAAAGGCGTTGCATGGGCGTGCATAAATTAGCTACTGCGAAACCAGACACCGCCTGAGGACTCATAGCGTGCGCTGAAGTAAGCAATTCCTGAGTAAGGTCTGGGCTTCCCCAACTGTCCGATGTTACTCGATGTTACCGATTGTTTCTCTATGTTATTAAAGTATATGGATGTAAGGGGAAGTGAAAGTGGGCGTCCTTATGTCAGGTCGCACTCGCAATGTGAATGCAAACATTGAAATAACACAGCTGATATTAGCAACACAGTTGCGTGCGTATAAACAGAATAGCGATCTGTAGTGAATCAGGCCCTTAGTCACTTCGTTCTTGTTTGTAAAAACTAAAGAAGGCTGATGGTTTCCAGATCTGAATTCGATGTTTTCAGTTTTGTGCGTGAGCAGCAGCTGTGAGATACTTTCAGTGGGCGTCTCTAAGCATTGGAAGGAGATTCATTAGCATATTTTTGCAATTGCGATCCGTTAGAGATCGCAGCTGCGATGGCATTTGCTTCCGGATCGGAATCAGGCCCACTGTTAGCACATGTACGTTGTTTACCACACAACCTCTGGGTATTGACAATGGCTTGGAGACTATGCTGCTTTCTTTTCTCCCTAACCTCAAAATCAGTTCCTGACTTCCTTTGACTGCTACCTGTCCTTATCTCTGAGTTGCTCCCCAACCATTTAGTCTGTATCTTGTTCATGGAACTTGACTTATCTGAGCAACAGCTGCTCCTGCCATTGACATCCCACTGTCACAAACCAGGATTTAGTCACTCTTATCCTGTCCAGCGGTGCTTCATTAAGGTGGGTCACTCTGTGCCAGAGCACTGTCACTTTAATCCTTAGGGCCATGGGCATATTCATTTTAGCTCTGAACAGGTGAGCACCAGTATCCAATCTCTACCGTTCTACTCCTGCTCACATGATCACCTCATCCTACCTGACAAGGGCGCCCTATTTAAGCCTGCACCTGACACTAGCACCTTGTCGGTACAATGTGGTTCATTATTGTCACGACCGGCTCCTGAGACTACCTCTGATGAGGTCAGAAACCGAGGGGTTTCGGATACTGTAGGAGAATGACGGGGATGATAGACCAAGTCTCCCAATTGCGGTCAAACCCAGGTTTGGCGAGATCTGTCCAGAGGAGCGGAGTCTAACCCACTTGGTGGTTTTTTCCAGTGATCTCTCCAATCGGGATATGGTGTTCGCTGCACCAAGTGAGTAGGTCGCGGCTCTGTGGACAGGTACCTGGGAGTTTCGGAAGACCAGAAAAACATAACTGACATAAGGAACACTGGGAAGAACACGGAGGAATGGAAACAGGGTTAGTACTGAAGACAGGGATGAAGTACACAAGGAAGTGTATTCTGCACACAAAGGTGTGGCTCCGGACACACTGGCAGGTGCTGTTACGATTCGTACACAAGGAAGTGTATTTTGTACACAGAAGTGTAGCTCCGGCCGAACTGGCAGCTGCGATTGGAGGTTAGTACATAGGGACGTGTATTTTGTACACAAAGATGTGGCTCTGGACGCACTAGCAGATGAATTGGAGATTTGTCCACGAAGATGTGTATTTTGTACACAAAGTTGCGGCTCCGGACACACTGGCAGATGACAGATTTGTACACGATGTGTTTTTTGTACACCAAGTTGCGGCTTCGGGCGCACTGGCAGATGACAGAGATTTGTACATGAGGATGTGTATTTTGTACACAAAGTTGTGGCTCCGGATGCACTGGCAGATGACAGAGATTTGTAAACAGGGATGTGTCTTGAGACACACAGGACAAACTAGAACTTTGTATGGAACACAGGAACGGAATGCACAGCGGTGCAACTTGAGACAGACAGGACGAACTCGTAGTGAACACAGGGTAGAATGCACGGATATCACAAGGAAAGCACAGGTAACCAGGAACATCGAGGAAAGTAATACAGCTTCTGGAACATGAGCCGGTTGTCACCAAGAATGACTACGTGCAGTCATACAGTGATGTTGAACAGCAACTTCCTGTTGCAGGAGTCGGACCTAAATACCCCTAGGCAGCTGGTCATTGGATCACGAGATCAGCTGGGAGACTAGCAAGGCTGCCATTGGAGGGAACTGGTCAGGTGAGATGAACCAACATGGCTGCGTCCATGCCTGCTAACACAGGAGTCAGGACGCACACATGGAAGCCCTACCGGATCCTGGGGAGAATCCTCAGCCATAACCCACCACTGCCACTGGCGCCTGAACGCCTCGGTGCCTGAAGACACCAGCTCAGTGGTGTATAAAGGCCAAACCCAGGCCATATCCTGATAATTATCTTCCAGTGATCTCACTAATCCCCCAATCCACTTGGATTCTTGGACTCTTGCAAGCTGCTGTCTCTGGGTTTGCTCCAGTGGCGGATTATGTCTAGGGGCTGTGAGCCCCCGCCCAGTAAAATCTACCACCTCTGTGTAGTCAGTGCAGTCCGTGACTGCACTGGCTACACTGTGTGACTGGCAGTGGCTTCCTATTGGAAGCGCTACTTGCCAGTCACACACAACACAGGCAGCCCCAGGGGGAGGCGTCTCCTCCACCTGGGACTGCCAGTCCGGGCTGCTATTAGCAGAGAGCGACTTTCAGGAGGAAGCCGCTACTCTGCCTTTTCTCCAGCCCTAACCGGCTCCTAGGGGCTGCAGACGATGCAGCCCTTTGGATGCTGGTGGCATGCGCGGCTCCAAGCCGCTAGTGCGCATGCGCCGATCCCAGCGCCTGACAGATCGATTGCGCAGGCACCAGGACCCGGCCAGGAGGAGTGGTGGCGGGTGAGTGATTGCATCCTCCCTGCTTCCTCTCGCTTTCAGCGGCGGCAGACCCCCTCATCTAAGAGGGTAGGAGCAACCGCTGGTCTGCGCCATCCACTCTGCAGCACTGTATGTTACTTCCAGCTTGCACCTACCAATCTGTGTTCAAGCGTCCGTCCCAGTCTGGCTCAGTTATTGTTATTTCTGGTCCCTATCCGGTTCAAGTCTGTGGTCCTACTCCAGCTGGCTGCTGCTCTCTACGTTCCCACTCAGGCTGGCTGCAATCCTCTCTGTTTCGATTCTGGTTCAAGCCAGTGGTTCCACTCCATCCGATTACTATCCACTCCAGCTAAGCTGCTGTTACCTCCAGTTCCATTCCGGTTTAAGCCTATGGTTCCACTCTGACTCAGCGGCTAAAACCACCGGTCCCAGTCCGGTTCCAATCAGGTACCACGTCAGCTACCTCCGGTCTCAATCTGGTTCAAGTAAAGTCAAAGCCAGTGACTTATTCCTATTTTCAGCCTGCACTGTAGTCTGAAGTCTCCTGGGCATCCTAAGGACTTTCCTAGTGCTTCCAAGAGCCAAGTCTACTGACGTTAGTGATCCTGACTACAGGCAAGTCCTCTGAGTACAACTCTCCTGCTCATTGCAGGTTCAAGTGGACTTTTCTTTCACTGTCATTCAGATTACCTTTCAACACTGGAAATTATATTGGCTCCTTTCATCATCGCAGCTCCTGACCTACTTTGAGTCCCTCTAATCACTATACCTTTCTATCGATGGTGGTTGTTGCCCTGGGGGTCCTTTCTTAAAGAGTTAGGGTTCGTGGTGAGTTTCTGCTCCAGCATTCACTCAGGTGAGGATCTAGACTGTTGTCTTAGGGGGGGGCGAGTAAATGATTAATTCCGCCCCACCCCTCACGGCAACCCCCCTCCCCCCTCTTTACTTTCATTTACCTCCGCTGCTCCGGTGATGTTCTCCCTCCGGGCTTCGGTCAGCTGTTCTCCCATCCTTCACTGTGACCCGGATAGCTGTTTAATGCAGCAGCTGACCAGGGTCACAGTGCAGGAGACGGGAGACCAGCTGACTGGAGGGAGGACATCACCGGAGCCCCGATGTTCGGTCTCTGGACAGAGGTAAGTTGTTTTTTTTTTGTTTTTTTTAGCAGTGATCAGCGTGTGGTCTATGTAGACCACACAGCTGATCACAGGGTGTGAGGAGCCGGCTGTGATCGCTTCCTCCCCGGCTCCCGGGTCAGGTGACAGCCTGTCATTGACACATCCCCTAACTGGGAGACGCCGGGAGCTCCGATCACAGCACAGCCCAGCCTTTATCATCTCTCTCCTCTGAACTTAATGATGCAGAGGAGAGAGATGATAATGGTTGGACAAACTGTTCTAGGGGGGCGATCGCTCCAATCGCCCCCCCCCCCCAGATCCGCCACTGCATTCACTCCGGTTGCTGGGGACTGGGTGCTGGATCTGAATTCCCCTTTGAGGGTCTATTTTCCAGTGACCCAGCTCTGGTAATTGGTTTGCAGCATCTGTCAGCAGATTCCAGATGGGCTACCGATTACCTGTATCATAGGCAAACGCAGGGGGGGTTTCCGTCTGCCTGGAAACCACCCACCCCGGCCCACACCATGACCACAATAGAAATAGTAATATAATAGATTGTTACTAGTGCTGCGTGTTCTTCTCAGTATCATAAATGAAATAATTAGCACCACCTGTGGATCTTTTAACATATATCAGCCAGTAATAAATAACCTGTGCACCAACTAGAAGATCAGGAAAACATGCACTGTTAGAGATGCACTGCTATAGAGCCCAATATGTACATATACAGTATGTCCAGGGCAGTGCTAGGTTCTTCTGCTGCTCCTCCAGGCTCCCAGACTTGCTCCAATAGTCTGGAATGGTGCCGACATCTAAAATAAATACGTTCAGCTCAGTCATCTAATGGCTTACTGTGATCACTGGTCCTGTATATGCTGGAATTAATACACACAATACACTTTGACGCTTATTAAAGCTGGTTAAGTACTAATTCTGCCCTCTTCATTGACAGGCCACACTCGCTCTAAAATTAAGCCTTTGGAAACCCCCCTCTGGAAATCCTACGTTTGCCACTGTGTATTACTCTCTGCTGTATTCCCTGAGTTCTCAAGCACTGGTTCTGGACCTTTTCCTCTGTATTCAAGACCTATATGAAGGCACCAGGCATTTACCGTATCGGTCTCACCCCATGAGTAGATCTCTGATCAGGGCCAAAACTAGGATTTCTGTCACCTGGGGCAAGACAGTAATTTGGCACCTCCCCTGGTAATTCCACCATAGTAATGCCCCCTGCAGCAGTGCCCCTATAGTAATGCCCCCTTCAGCAGTGCACTTATAGTAATGCCCCCTGAGGTAATGTCCCTGTAGTAGTGTCCATATAGTAATGCCCCTGTAGTAGTGCCCATATGGTAATGCCCCTTAGTAATGCCCCTTTAGTAGTGCCCATATAGTAATGCCCCCATAATAATGCCCCTGTAGTAGTGCCCATATAGTAATGCCCACATTGTAATACCCCTGTAGTAGTGCCCATATAGTAATGCCCCTGTAGTAGTACCCATATAGTAATGTCCCTGTAGTAGTGCCCATATGGTAATGCCCTATAGTAATGCCCTGTAGTAGTGCCCATATGGTAATGCCCCTGTAGTAGTGCTCATATGGTAATGCCCCTGTAGTAGTGCCCATATAGTAATGCCCCCCATAGTAATGCCCCTATAGTAGTGCCCATATAGTAATGCTCCTGTAGTAGTGCCAATATGGTAATGCCCCCATAGTAATGCCCCTACAGTGCCACTTACACAAAAAAAACCCACAATACTTACCTTAAACCCCGCTCCTACGTCCGCCACCATCCATCCGGCTGCTCCTTGGAACAATGGGAGAGACGTCATGCCCGTGGGGAGAGCTGGAAGCTGAAGTTCAGGAGAGAACTTCAGCCTCCAGCTACCGCGGTGCTGCAGGAAAGGAGCCGGGCACCCGCTGGTAATAGAATCTCAGCGGGTGTCCGGCTTGGAGCCCCCCTGTGGCGCCGGGCTGGAGGACACTGGCGGCGGGTGCAGTGGCGCACCCGGTTCACGTGCACCTCCAGCCCCTCCCCCCTAGTTGCGGCCCTGCTCTGATTCAGCCATTGCTATTCTGCTATGACCCGTCAGCCTAGTCCATGGGTCCTGACTATGATTTCAAAATCCCAAACGTGACACCCACTTATCTGAACCAGGGTTTACTTATGTCAGACTCCTCCAACTACAGCAAATTCTAGGACCTGCAGAACATGGGCATCCAAATGTGCAATTACAGAGCCTGCATGTATATCAACCATTACAACCAGAGAGACGGAACTATTACAAAAATGGGCGTTTTGACACACGTACAGCCCATGCCAACCAGCAGTTTTGTGGATATTCACAAAAAGAAGGTATACAATTTGCACCAGCCAGGGATGTGCAGTCAGGGTAGGCAGGGCCTCCCCTGTCATACTCCCTCCCGTATCATACCCCCTGTCATGCTCCAGAGTTTTGTATAAAACTGTTTTTGTACATGTGTGCCTCCCCAACCATTGACCTCACCGCACGTCAATGGCACCAGCTACAGATGCAAATACAGTATGGTGACAGCAGGCAACATGACATCATTGATTATCATTGGATGATTGCGGTTGACAACATAGCTTCCATGAAGCACTCCCATATCAGCTGATAACCATATCAGTAAGATAACTTGTTTGTGGCACTTCTGACAGGTTTGCAAATTGTTTTTCCTTTGGTTACACACATTCACACATGCCTGTGTTTCGCTAACTAAATGATTGTCAGCAAACATAAGTGCTTAGCTAATTTCATTGTCCTTTTATCTTGCTATAACTGATTGATCAATTATTTTTTTGGATACTTGTGAAGACAAAAATACCTTGTGTCTTAAGTGGAGTAAATATTACCTTGCACATATGCTCCTTGTTTATACAGTGTTAAATTTGTAAATAAACCTTTTAATATATTCCTTCCTATAAACCTCTAAGATTCACCTGCCTAGAACCTCTAAGACAAAACCCTGCCTAAAAACCTCTAAGACAAAACCTGCCTATAAACCTCTAAGCACAACGCTAATTGCGTACGCGGTATGACCACAAATAAAGACAGGAGTGGAATCTTGTGGTTCCAACGCACAAGTATTATTCAGGTAAAAGTACAGTCAGTTACACGCAATCTATACATACATAATTTAGGCGTAAAAGGAAATAATACAGACCAAGTACGGTTATACATACGCTGCGCCTCTGGACCCAGAGATAGACTTCTGACTAGATATCCTCAGGTCACCCAAAATTCAGCATGAACTGCCAAACCAGTGTTTGGACACATGTATTTATTCCCCCCCAGACTGAAACAGGACAAAGGGGAAACTTCCTGCTGATCTCATTGGTTCCCAGAGGAGGAGCATATGTAGCGACACATTTAACAGGTTGTTTCAAATAGACTTTCCCTGCCTCTAACAGCCGGGGTCTTTCTGGTAACGCCTCCTGTAACATTCCATCAACTAAAACATTTTGTTGCTTATAAGTTCTGCGATCCGTAACTTGAGTTTGCATGATGCGATCACTCCACTGATAACACCGGGATTCTGTAAAAAGCGTACGCATCAGAACGAGACCAAACATACCTTGCTTATCATGTATAATACCTTAGATATCAAAAACCTCTATTTCTTAGCATTTAAACTAACTTAACCAACTTGAATCATACATTTTGATGCTTATGGAACCTTATGTGCGAATATGTAGTGTGTGGGTATTCGGGGTTTGATATAAGAACGCTAGTTATTAATGGGTGAGATTTAAGTGCATAATCTCTCATACACGAAGTGAACATCCAGCAGTGTGGATGGCTGAGAGTTGTAATTCTACATGCCCTCTGTCAGCAGGCCCCCACCTGCTGTGTTCAAAGGAAAACAAAACCTCTTTTATTCTCACAGACTCTTGTGTGAAGTGCAAATGTATTATCACCTCAAACTTTTTGGGATTTGGAGCCATCTTGTCTAGGATTCAGGCAAATCCAATTGTGTAGATATTATATTACAATTGCCACAACTATACTTTATCTGCATCCAGGGATTCCCAATTTGTATGTAAAAATACCCATTGTCTCTTCTTATTTACTTCTACTCAGACAGCTGGTTTTTCCCGTTGCCCTTGGTAGGTAAACAAAAACATTGCCATCTGTTCTTAGCTCCTGGGTTATAACTTGAATTAATGCTGACCACACAAAATGGTGTCTTGCGATCTCATTTCCAACATGGAGTCTTGTGGCCATTCACAAGATGGCGTCGCTGTGATTAAATTTTAAACTGAACTTGTCTCACTCAATTATTCAGCTTCGACAGTCCACCCTTTGATAGCAAACAACATGCTATCACAACCTAATTTGAATCTGTTTAGCCATGCATGAGAATATACCGTTCAATGTTATTATGGTATGACACAGTATGGTCATTTGAACCATTCAGATAATGCATCTCCGGGAGGGACATAAAACTGCCCTTATATGCACACCGCGGATCCTTAAGGGATCATGGGAAAGATGTGGGGATGCACCTATCCTATAAGGAGAGCCTTGGAAGGGGTTGGGACTGCATTACCTAAGATGACTTAAAACAACATAAACGTTATATCCATGCACGACCACTCAAACTCAGGCTACATTGTTATACACTACGTCATAACTCAGGATTGAATTACAGTTCTTCCTTATTATTGTTATTCACATTTTCACAACAATTTACTGTACTGAAATTGGACCGGCACTCCCCTGATTTGGTATAGCACTCCTCCTCCTGACTCCACTCCATCAGCTCCGCCATCAGCTCACATCTCCTTTATTGGTCCCCCATCACAGACACCGAGCATCCCCAAACAGATCATCATGACAAAAAAAATAAAACTCTGGAAAAAAAAAAAGAACTAGGATGACCACAGCAGACCACTCCATTGCTTGAAGCACTGATCTACACATTTCTTTAGCTCAGATATCTCACCGTCACCTTTTTAATCCTTCCGGCACAAGCTCGCAATCGACAGGTCCACGTTATCAGCCTTGTCTCTGCCTTGTATCTCCACCGGTTGGTTAACCTCCCTATAGTGAGCGGAATGGATCCACGTATCTTCCCTGGCCACCCTTTGAGGATGCTGTATCGTCAGATACGAACCTTTCCACCAATCAGTCAAACAACCTGAGCTAAAAAAAAATTTGGATCATAACAAATTCTTCCAGATTTGACATCATTACAGGTTGCATTAGACATGTTAGTTAATAACACTTCCAATTTCGGTTATTCTCATTCATCTTCGTGAGACCCTGCACAGTAACCTCATTATCAATTTTTCACATGAGGCTGCCTGTTTGGACAGTATCTCAAAGGGGGGGCAAATAAAGGAAAAGACAGTCTGGGATAATCTTAGTGTTGTTACCCATCATTTTACGCATGTTCTTGAAAACGTCACCTGTAAAATAAGTCCCCTATCACTTTTAATAATTCTAGGGATATAGTATCTGCATACAGGTTCTTGCAATTAAATCTTGTTATTAATAGCTACTGCTCTAAATAATGCCTGTGCCACTGGGTTGGATAGTTTTCCGAGTAGTCGACCTCAGCCTGGCATGGCTGCCGTTTATCCTTAGCAACCTTGTGTCCTATGAGTGGGAGATAAAGCACAACAGTTTAATATCATTTAAACATGACCCAAAATACAACAATAAATCATCCACATTTTACATTAGAACAGATCCATTGATAGGTTGAAAAAAATTATAAACAGTCATATAAGGCCTGGGAGAAGATACTGGGGTTACCTATGAACTCATGGGAAACTCGTGTTCCTGTGTGGTGTTCTTCGCTTTGCAGTACTTACTTACGTGTCCCACTTGGTGACAGTTAAAACATAATTTTGAACGGGGTGGATGAAAAGATTGTTGTGGGATTTGAGCAAGAGGGAAAGGTGGTGGGTATGGGTAAGGATATTGCGGGGGATATGAGTATGGGACCTGTGGTTGTGTATGATATGTGGGGTAAGGATGTGTTTGCTGTGGTGTGGGATTGGTGAGGACGTGTAATTGTTCAGGTGCAGGTGTGTGTGTGGGTGCAGGTGTGTCGGTTGGCTGTGATGTTATTGTCATTCCTTCCAGAGCTTGTATACTGACAGCCATTAGTTTTTCGCTCTGGGTCTCTCTCTTTTTGGAGATGTTTTTATCATGTTCTATGGCAGACTCTATGAGGTTATCTATTGTAAGTCCCCTCCAGCCAGGTTGTGAGGTCTGAACCCGAATCTTTAAATCGTCTTTCAGACCGTCCATGAGTACCGTAACTATCATTCCCCTGTGGTGAGTGCTATTTTTAATATCTTCTATCCCAGTGTACTGGGTGATAGCCTGCAGAGCCCGGTCGCAATAGTCTTCTGCAATTTCACTCTCCTTTTGCTTAATTGTGAAGATTTTGTTCCAGTTAACTACTACTGGAAAATATTGCGGGAAATGTTACCTTGGTTTACTTGGTCTGTTAAGGGAACGTCTCCATCCAATACACAGTCCGTGATAAATTTTGTCACGTCGGTATTGTGTGGCAGGCAGGCCCTTAACACTACACGCCAATCTTTATTAGTGGGCTCATGAGAACTACCCAAATTTCTCAAAAATCTTTGACATTTGGCTAGTTCCTTTTTGGGATTGGGGAAATCATTTATGATGGAATTCAGTTCTGCTCTTGTCCATGGACAATGCATTACTACTTCCCTCGTGGGCACTACACCGTTTGCATCTGCATTTCCATTCGGAACAGTTATTGTCCGAATGGGATGCAGACCGGCAGCGTTGCTACCTCTGACCTGGTTACCTGGCTGGGGGTTTAATCTGCTGCTGCTACGTATGGTATTAACAACTTCCTCTATGGGTGCAGAGTGTGTTAACACTTCCCTTGCTGTTACGCCACCCGTGATTGTGGTGATGCAGCATCTATCATTTGCACAGCATGGGAAATGGCAGACATTACAATAGGCTCATCATCCATATCATAAACACTTTCTTTATGGTTGCTTAAGAGAGGGTACAAGTTGCTTGTTACATTTTTATTGGTATTTTTGGTAACTGTACTTGCACCTCCATCCACATAAGGTGGGGGAGGTGAGCGTGAACTGCTGGCAATACTCTACACAACGCTACTTTGCCGCACGTACGCGCCAATTTGCGGCTCGCCCGTATTGCATCTCAGCGTCGTGGATGTATTTTCTGGCAATGCGTTCGCAACGCTAGTTTGCGTCGTTTGCACATTTTTAAGCCAAGCATCCCCTTCATGCTGCCATATTTTTAAACATTCAAAATATTTAATCTTTTTCTCTCGGGATCGCACCATACTGATGTGATCCTGGACATTATCTAACACATTTTTATCAAAACTACCAATTCTGGGGAACGGACTAACACTCTTTCTCCTCATATTAAACCATATATCACAATACCTTATTGCATAAGTACCGTACTTAGTATGCATAATACGACGGGCTGATCCAATTGGAGCCTCCATTAGCAGCACATCATTGCTTAACATTTCTACCGTTTGCGTGGCTCCCATTTTGGGACAACTCCTACGCTTTTCAATAAAAATTTAAACTGGTGAAAGACAATCAAGATACTTTCACTTACCTACGGACGTTATTTCTAGATGCGCCAGCTCACCTACAGACGTTATTTCTAGATGCGCCAGCTCACCTACGGACGAAATTTCTAGATGCGCCACGCTCACCTACGGACGAAATTTCTAGATGCGCCACGCTCACCTATTATCTCTCAGCTCACAATCACACCTAGTGCGGCTCAACTACAATGCTCAAATTTTATTGAACACTGCAGTCACACTGAGAGCCGGTCCCTAACAAAAATAACAAACCATACACCTGCTCTGTGTACTGAACGGTAAGCTGCTTACCGAGCGGCTAGGCTAACCCTTGCACCTAGCCCTTAAGGATCATACGATACCCTTAACTGTCCAACACATACTCACTGTTACACACTTTTTCTCTGCGCAGAAAATAAACGTTTACCCATATATTGGTAGATAGAAAAAAAAATTTAAACCTCAATGGCTTTGTTCAAACAAGTGGCAGCAGAACCGGAAGTGCGTATACGCTTATTGTGCGACCGGCCGCATACACAATTATGCGACTACCACACAAGCGTATAATGACTTTTTAACTGCGTACGCAAAAATGCATCTCAGCCGCATACTCAATACTACGGCACCCCTCTAAACGTAAGGTTCTATCAACAGAGAAAAAAACTTTTTTTTTCCTCTCTTGTCCCTGA
This sequence comes from Taudactylus pleione, assembly GCA_031769625.1. Taxonomy (NCBI): domain Eukaryota; kingdom Metazoa; phylum Chordata; class Amphibia; order Anura; family Myobatrachidae; genus Taudactylus; species Taudactylus pleione. The sequence continues at coordinate 18,765,203 of JAUIMM010000128.1, forward strand.
ATTCTGATCAGCGCTTCCTCTACACAATAACTGGCAGTACGCTCTCAGCAACACTGTGGTAATGAAAGACTAATGCATCTTTCAAAAGGCGCCTCCACCCTTTTGCTGAGAGAGGACTGACGGAGTGTTATCGTGTATCAGATAGTGTGATAAACCGATGAGCTCCCACTGTTAAATTTGTAAATAAACCTTTTAATATATTCCTTCCTATAAACCTCTAAGATTCACCTGCCTAGAACCTCTAAGACAAAACCCTGCCTAAAAACCTCTAAGACAAAACCTGCCTATAAACCTCTAAACACAACGCTAATTGCGTACGCAGTATGACCGCAAATAAAGACAGGAGTGGAATCTTGTGGTTCCAACGCACAAGTATTATTCAGGTAAAAGTACAGTCAGTTACACGCAATCTATACATACATAATTTAGGCATAAAAGGAAATAATACAGACCAAGTATGGTTATACATACGCTGCGCCTCTGGACCCAGAGATAGACTTCTGACTAGATATCCTCAGTTCACCCAAAATTCAGCATGAACTGCCAAACCAGTGTTTGGACACATGTATTTATTCCCCCCCAGACTGAAACAGGACAAAGGGGAAACTTCCTGCTGATCTCATTGGTTCCCAGAGGAGGAGCATATGTAGCGACACATTTAACAGGTTGTTTCAAATAGACTTTCCCTGCCTCTAACAGCCGGGGTCTTTCTGGTAACGCCTCCTGTAACATTCCATCAACTAAAACATTTTGTTGCTTATAAGTTCTGCGATCCGTAACTTGAGTTTGCATGATGCGATCTCTCCACCGATAACACCGGGATTCTGTAAAAAGCGTACGCATCAGAATGAGACCAAACATACCTTGCTTATCATGTATAATACCTTAGATATCAAAAACCTCTATTTCTTAGCATTTAAACTAACTTAACCAACTTGAATCATACATTTTGATGCTTATGGAACCTTATGTGCGAATATGTAGTGTGTGGGTATTCGGGGTTTGATATAAGGACGCTAGTTATTAATGGGTGAGATTTAAGTGCATAATCTCTCATACACGAAGTGAACATCCAGCAGTGTGGATGGCTGAGAGTTGTAATTCTACATGCCCTCTGTCAGCAGGCCCCCACCTGCTGTGTTCAAAGGAAAACAAAACCTCTTTTATTCTCACAGACTCTTGTGTGAAGTGCAAATGTATTATCACCTCAAACTTTTTGGGATTTGGAGCCATCTTGTCTAGGATTCAGGCAAATCCAATTGTGTAGATATTATATTACAATTGCCACAACTATACTTTATCTGCATCCAGGGTTTCCCAATTTGTATGTAAAAATACCCATTGTCTCTTCTTATTTACTTGTACTCAGACAGCTGGTTTTTCCCGTTACCCTTGGTAGGTAAACAAAAACATTGCCATCTGTTCTTAGCTCCTGGGTTATAACTTGAATTAATGCTGACCACACAAAATGGTGTCTTGCGATCTCATTTCCAACATGGAGTCTTGCGGCCATTCGCAAGATGGCGTCGCTGCGATTAAATTTTAAACTGAACTTGTCTCACTCAATTATTCAGCTTCGACAACAGCCAACCCTGTTGTCCTGCTGTACCTCTATCTCCTGGAGGGTGCTGTTGATGTTAGACATGTTGACATTCAGAAACACAACGGGCCAAATGTAATAGGGTGTCAGTTTTGGTAAATTGCGAGTTTTGTGCTAAACTTGCAATATTTCACAATTCTCCAATGTAATAGGGTGTCAGTTCAATAGAACTCAATTTTTTTCAGTGTTATTAAAAATCCCCATTCTCAAACTTGCATCCAGATGTTTTCACATTGAAAACAATCAACTCGCCCAATGTAATAGGGTGTCTGTTTTAGACTCGCAAAAAAAAGTTAACCAAAAGTCCCCAAATAATAGACCATCTTCAGGATAGCGAGTATATCCTGAGCAGGTCAGATTAACACAGAAACATGCACATATCCATGAGATATGTGCATGTTTCTGTGTGTACTTATGTAAAAGGTTTTTAAATTAAAAAAAAAAAATGACCTGCACCCTCTCCACAAAAGCATAACCAGCCCCGGGCTTTACAAAGCCTGTCCTGGTTCTAAAAATACAAGGGCCAAAATGCGTAGGGGGCCCCTGTATATTAAGAACCAGCACAGGGCTTTGCTGAGTCTGTCCTGGTTTTGGAAAATCAGGGGACAAATGAGTAGGGGTCCCCTGAAAATCCCCAAACCAGCACCGAACTCTTTCTAGCAGGGGGATAATGCCACAGCCAGGGAAAACATTTCACTGGTTTCCCCGGCCAAAGCATTACCCCTGACCAGGGCTGCCATCGGAAAATGTGGGGCCCGGGACTGCCAAAATAGGCAGGGCCCCTGGGCCCCCTCTTCCGCCGCTCCCCCTTCCCCCGCTACATCTCATAAATCATGACTTACCTTAACGCCTTGAAGAATGCTCTTTTCTTCTGGCTTCCTCTCCTTCAGGTCTGGCTGGCTCTGCTCCTCACGCACCGAGGCTCCTCTGACCTCTCCCTTCCAGCAGCATGGCGTCATGAAGTCGTGCGCGCCGACTCCAAAGGAGAAAAAAATATATTGAACAAGAGCAGGGGCAAACTATGGATTTTCTGGGAGGGGTACTAATATATATATTATACACACACACATATTTGTAATTTATATATAAAGTATATAGTAAGCATGTATATATTATACATAACAAACATATACACACATTAACACATCAATACACATATAAACTGACTAACATATACAGTGTACACACACTAACACATATACAGTATTCACACACTACCACATATATATGCACTATCATACACACAGATACATACACACCAACACATACATATACACTAACATGCATACACACCAACACATATGTACACACATACATACACATATATACACACTAACATACATACACACCAACACATATATACACAATAACTAGGGGTGAGCGGGTTCGGATTTCTGAAATCCGAACCCCCCCGAGCCCCCCCGATCCGAGTCCGATCCGAGTCAGGCTCGACTTTTCCCGCCTGACTCGGATCTGAAATCGAGGCAAAACGTCATCATCCCGCCTTCCGAGTCTCGCGGGTTTTGGATCCTATATAAGGTACCCGCGTCGGCGCCATTTTCTCACTCGGCTGTGGACAGTGAAGAGGGAGGGTGGGAGTTAGGGCTGTGTAGTGTAGTGTAGTGTAGTGTAGTGCTGCTGTTGTCCACTACTTCAAAGTCCATAGGGGCTGGCTGTGTTGTGCTGTGCTGCTGTTGTTAATAGGGGCTGTGTCCACTACTTCAAAGTCCATAGGGGCTGGCTGGACTGTGTTGTGCAGTCAGTTCTCCATAGGGGCTGTGTCCACTCCAAAGTCCTGTGCAGTGTCCCAGTCCTAAAGGGGTGCTGTAGTGTTGTCCAGGGGGTGCTCTGTCCATCAGGGGTGCTCCCCCCAAGTGCTAAAAAAATAATATATTTTCTGTGTTTGTGAATTGTGTGCGCAGTAGCCGCACGTGCTTCAACAAAGTAGTGCCAAGCGTGCGCCTGAGTCATAAGTAAAGGGCCGGCTGGCTTGACCGTTAAAGGGTGCTGCAACCCCCGAAAGTACACTCCAGTCCAAACCAAAAAAAAAATTATTTTCTGTGTTTGTGAATTGTGTGCGCAGTAGCCGCACGTGCATCAACAAAGTAGTGCCAAGCGTGCGCCTGTGTCATAAGTAAAGGGCCGGCTGGCTTGACCGTTAAAGGGTGCTGTAACCCCCGAAAGTACACTCCAGTCCAAACCAAAAAAAAAATAATTTTCTGTGTTTGTGAATTGTGTGCGCAGTAGCTGCACGTGCATCAACAAAGTAGTGCCAAGCGTGCGCCTGTGTCATAAGTAAAGGGCCGGCTGGCTTGACCGTTAAAGGGTGCTGTAACCCCCGAAAGTACACTCCAGTCCAAACCAAAAAAAAAATTATTTTCTGTGTTTGTGAATTGTGTGCGCAGTAGCCGCACGTGCATCAACAAAGTAGTGCCAAGCGTGCGCCTGTGTCATAAGTAAAGGGCCGGCTGGCTTGACCGTTAAAGGGTGCTGTAACCCCCGAAAGAACACTCCAGTCCAAACCAAAAAAAAAATTATTTTCTGTGTTTGTGAATTGTGTGCGCAGTAGCCGCACGTGCATCAACAAAGTAGTGCCAAGCGTGTGCCTGTGTCATAAGTAAAGGGCCGGCTGGCTTGACCGTTAAAGGGTGCTGTAACCCCCGAAAGTACACTCCAGTCCAAACCAAAAAAAAAATTATTTTCTGTGTTTGTGAATTGTGTGCGCAGTAGCCGCACGTGCATCAACAAAGTAGTGCCAAGCGTGCGCCTGTGTCATAAGTAAAGGGCCGGCTGGCTTGACCGTTAAAGGGTGCTGTAACCCCCGAAAGTACACTCCAGTCCAAACCCAAAAAAAAATATTTTCTGTGTTTGTGAATTGTGTGCGCAGTAGCCGCACGTGCATCAACAAAGTAGTGCCAAGCGTGCGCCTGTGTCATAAGTAAAGGGCCGGCTGGCTTGACCGCTAAAGGGTGCTGTAACCCCCAAAGTACACTCCAGTCCAAACCAAAAAAAAAATTATTTTCTGTGTTTGTGAATTGTGTGCGCAGTAGCCGCACGTGCATCAACAAAGTAGTGCCAAGCGTGCGCCTGTGTCATAAGTAAAGGGCCGGCTGGCTTGACCGTTAAAGGGTGCTGTAACCCCCGAAAGTACACTCCAGTCCAAACCAAAAAAAAAAATATTTTCTGTGTTTGTGAATTGTGTGCGCAGTAGCCGCACGTGCATCAACAAAGTAGTGCCAAGCGTGCGCCTGTGTCATAAGTAAAGGGCCGGCTGGCTTGATCGTTAAAGGGTGCTGTAACCTCCGAAAGTACACTCCAGTCCAAACCAAAAAAAAAATTATTTTCTGTGTTTGTGAATTGTGTGCGCAGTAGCCGCACGTGCATCAACAAAGTAGTGCCAAGCGTGCGCCTGTGTCATAAGTAAAGGGCCGGCTGGCTTGACCGTTAAAGGGTGCTGTAACCCCCGAAAGTACACTCCAGTCCAAACCAAAAAAAAAAATATTTTCTGTGTTTGTGAATTGTGTGCGCAGTAGCCGCACGTGCATCAACAAAGGAGCAGCGCCATGCGTGCACCTGTGTCCCATAAGTAAAGAGCCGGCTGGCTCATTTCTTAAAGGCTGGTGTAACCCACAAAGTGCACTACTCTCCAGCAAAAATAAAGAAATATTTTCTGTGTTTAGCCGCACGTATATATCAAATCCATATAACATAAATGGAGGAACAAACTTTCTCCGATAAAAATAAAATAGGGAAAGATCAAGAACCACTTCCTCCTAGTGCTATTGCTGCTGTTGGGAGTTGTTCATAATCCCAGAGAGGAAGTAGGAACATCACTACTGTTACTAAACAATTGACCCTCCAACAGTCCCTAGCGATGAGGATGAAGTACGACAGCAGTCATCCTGAAGCAAAACGTATAACTGAGGCCTTGACTGCTATGTTGGTGTTAGAAGTGCGTCCGGTATCCGCCATTAGTGCAGTGGGATTTAGACAATTGATGGAGGTAGTGTGTCCCCGGTTCCAAATCCCGTCTAGATTCCACCTGCATCCTCAAAGCAGCAGCGACAAGCGTGCGTCTGTCTGTTAAAGGGTGGTGACACCCTCAAAGTGTGCTACACAAACAATAAAAATATTGTTCTTTTTTTTTCGGTCTTTGTGAAATGTGTGGGCTGTAGCCGCGCCTGCATCTTTAAAGCAGCAGCGACAAGCGTGCGTCTGTCTGTTAAAGGGTGGTGACACCCTCAAAGTGTGCTACACAAACAATTACAATATTGTTCTTTTTTTTCGGTCTTTGTGAAATGTGTGGGCTGTAGCCGCACCTGTATCCTTAAAGCAGCAGCGACAAGCGTGCGTCTGTCTGTTAAAGGGTGGTGACACCCTCAAAGTGTGCTACACAAACAATAAAAATATTCTTCTTCTTTTTTCTGTCTTTGTGAATTGTGTGGGCTGTAGCCGCACTTGCATCCTCAAAGCAGCAGCGACAATCGTGCGTCTGTCTGTTAAAGGGTGGTGACACCCTCAAAGTGTGCTACACAAACAATAAAAATATTGTTCTTTTTTTTTCGGTCTTTGTGAAATGTGTGGGCTGTAGCCACACCTGCATCCTTAAAGCAGCAGCAACAAGCGTGCGTCTGTCTGTTAAAGGGTGGTTACACCCTCAAAGTGTGCTACACAAACAATAAAAATATTGTTCTTTTTTTTTCTGTCTTTGTGAATTGTGTGGGCTGTAGCCGCACTTGCATCCTCAAAGCAGCAGCGACAAGCGTGCGTCTGTCTGTTAAAGGGTGGTGTAACCCTCAAAGTGCGCTCCACAAACAATAAAAATATTATTTAGTTTTTTTCTGTCTTTGTGAATTGTGTGGGCTGTAGCCGCACTTGCATCCTCAAAGCAGCAGCGACAAGTGTGCGTCTGTCTGTTAAAGGATTACATCGGTGACAGCATCCAAGTAGGCATGTCAGACAGTCCGTACCTGTACTGGCAGGAAAAAGAAGCAATTTGGAGGTCCCTGTACAAACTGGCTCTATTTTACCTGAGTTGCCCCCCCTCCAGTGTGTACTCCGAAAGAGTGTTTAGTGCAGCCGGGAACCTTGTCAGCGAAAGGCGTAGGAGGTTGCTTCCACAAAATGTGGAGAAGATGATGTTCATAAAATGAATTATCAACTCTTCCAGGGAGACCAGCCTCCAGAACGTACAGAGGGACCTGTGGTTCCAGCGGGGACGAATTAATACTCTGTGAGGATGAGGATGTACACACTGAAGAGGGTGAGGAATCGGTGGATGAGGAGGATGAGGATGACATCTTGCCTCCGTAGAGCCAGTTTGTGCAGGGACAGATTAATTGCCAGCTTGTTTTGTGGGGGCCCAAACGAACCAATCATTTCAGCCACAGTCATGTGGCAGACCCTGGCGCTGAAATGATTGGTTTGTTAAAGTGTGCATGTCCTGTTTATACAACATAAGGGTGGGTGGGAGGGCCCAAGGACAATTCCATCTTGCACCTCTTTTTTTTCTTTGCATTATGTACAGTTTGGGGCCTAGTTTTTCAAACTGCCATCCTGTCTGCCACTGCAGTTTCACGCCTAGATGGGTCACGTGTTTGTGCCGCCCACTCGTGTCGCTTAGCATAGTCATCCAGCTACCTCGGTGCAACCTTTTGGACATAAAAACACTATTGTGAGGTGTGAGGTGTTCAGAATAGACTGGAAATGAGTGGAAATTAAGGTTATTGAGGTTAATAATAGCATAGGAGCAGAAAAACCTACAAATTCTGTGATTTTAGCTGTTTTTATGCTTTTTTTCAAAAAAATACAGATCCAAAACACAAAACCCAGAACCCAGAACCCAAAACACGGAAGGGTGGTTTTGGCAAAACCAATCCAGATCCAAAACCAAAACACAAAACACGAAAAGTGGCCAGTGCACACCCCTAACAATAACATACATACACATATATACACACTAACATACATACACACCAACACATATGTACACACTAGCACATACACACAGTGGCGGAACTCCCGGAGACAATGGAGTCATTTGCCGCCGGGCTCCAGCCCTTAAGGGTCTACCTGGCTCCATTGTCCCTCGGGCCGTTCCGGGCACTGCTATGGAGATGGAGCGCCACTGATCGGCGCTCCACCTCCAGCAGCGTCAATACGGGGGGGTGCGGTCGCACCCCCTATTTGTTGGGCACCCGCTGAGTGTGTTACCAGCGGGCCCCTGGCTCCTTCTAGCCGGAGGAATGGAGCTCACTCCTGAGCTCCGCTTCTGGGTCCCGCAATGCACTCCCATAGTTCCGAGCAGCGGGAGCGGCGGGGACGGAAGGCAGCAGCACTGGAGCGGGGTTTCAGGTAAGTATTGTTTTTTAAAAAATTTTTTTTAGTAAGTGTGTGCGCTCGCGGGGGGGGGGGGCTCACTACAGGGGGCATTATTGGTGGCTCACTACAGGGGGCATTATTGAGGGCTCACTACAGGGGGCATAACGGGGGCTTACTACAGGGTGCATTACAGGGGGCTTACTAAAGGGGGCATTACGGGGGCTTACTACAGGGGGCATTACAGGGGGCTTACTACAGGGGGCATTATGGGTACTTACTACAGGGGGCATTACTGGGGGCTTTCTACAGGGGGCTTACTGCAGGGGCATTACTGGGGGCTTACTACTGGGGGCACTACAGGGAGTTTACTACTGGGGGCTTACTACAGAGAGCTTACTACTGGAAGCACTACAGGGGGCTTACTACTGGGGGCACTACAGGGGCCCTTACTACTGGGGCACTGCAAAGGGGGATCACTACTGGAGGTACTACATAGGGGGACCATTACTGGGGGCCACTACATAGGCGGCACTGCATAGGGGGACCTCTACAGAGGGCACTGCACAGGGGGACCACTACTGGGGGAACTGCATAGGGCGGTGGCAGCTGGGGCTGGCATAGGTGCTGGGGGGGTGGTACATTTTAATTTGGGGGGGGCACCAACATTTATCTTGTCTCCGGGCACCTGGGATGAAGTTACGCCACTGTATACACACTAACACATACAGGCAAATACATACTGTATATACACATATACAATATTCACACATATGCACTAACATATATACACATATATACAAACTAGCAGATACATACACACCAACACATATACACATATATACACACTAACATACATACACACCAACACATATGTACACACTAGCACATACACACTAACACATACAGACACATACATATATACACACTAGCACATACCTACAAACACATACAGACACATACATACACATGCTAAAACACATACATACTTTTAACTTACACTTCTGAAGCAACAGCAGCTTGATAATGGGGGCGGGCACCTTGCCTAATTAGGCTCCGCCCCCTCCGGGATGACACAAATCGCGTCCGTATGTGGGCAGGGCTTACTACATTGGCTCTGCGCCCATTTTGAACAGACTGAGCAGAGAGGGGAATTTAATCGGTTCAGCGCAGGGGGCTCTCAGGTTGGAGTTGGAGCAAGTGCAGGCAAACGAGTAGTGTGGGCCGGCTGGCGGTAGCAGCACCCCACCCCAGTTTTAACTCTTGGGGGTAGTGCGTGCTATGCACTGGTGGTAGGAGCGGGCGGTACTAGGTAGGAGCCGCGCGGGCCCCCTCTCATGCTGACTGGGTCCGGGCCCGGGACTCCAGTCCCGGCAGTCCCCCCCTGATGGCGGCCCTGCCCTTGACCGCTAGTCAGCCCAGGCCTGGGATCCCTGGGGAGTTGGGGACCCCCCAATAAAGGGGCCCCCTCTCCAGGGCACCCCAGGTCTAGACTGATATCCCGGGGCTATCCTCGGTACCCTAGGGCGGTGGGTGCCGGGTTGATAGTGCTATTGTTTTGTGTAAATTATAGGGTTAAATATTATCTTTAGTTGTAGAACTACACGTACCAGCAAGCCTCCTCTGCTTGCAAGTATTTGGAGTACCACAAATACCAGCATGCGGGGCCTTACAGGCCCGCTGGCACTTGTATTTCCACAACTAAAGAAAAACGTTAAAAAACAAACACACACCGTGAAAGTAAAATTTTAATAAAACATACCTGCACACTCACACTCACACATACTCACCTAGTATCCAAAGTAATTCATAGGGGTAAATGCAAAAAAGAAAATATGTGGGGCGCTAGTCAATTAGGTGGACTCTTTTGGGGATCATCCAGTTTTCCCCAATTGTGGTGGCTGGCTGTCAATTAGGTAGACTCTATTTCAAGTATATATATTCTGAGATACGGTTTATGACTATTTTATTATATAGATGCAAATTTTTGGTATCCTATAAGTATTAGCGCCTTGTTTTTTTTTGTATCTACTGTTATTCATAGGGGTACCTGAAATAAAAATCCATACTCACCTCTCTTATGCATAGTTCACGTCCGCTTTCTTCCCTGTAGGCATCCAAAGGGTTAAAAAAAAAATGAGGAAAAATCCCATACCAAGCCGGACTGAGCAAAGGTATGTGTGTGTACACATACCTTTGCTCCGCGTAAATGCCCGGGGCACACGTGTGCTCCGTCATTGAAGGAGCCGCCAGCCAATCAGCGGGCATCTCCGTCAGAGCAGCTCGCTGATTGGCTGAATGTGGCCAGCCTGTGTTCCCCACAGACTTCAATGGTGAGAATTCACCGTTGAAGATTATGCTGGGTACTGCTACATCGTAACCACAAGGTTAATTGAGATTAACCTTGTGGTTACATAATTGATACAATGTCCGACTTGGTATGGCTTTTTTCCGATTTTTTTTTTTTTAATCCTTTGGATGCCTATAGGGAACGCAGAGAACATGAACTACGCATAGGAGAGGTGAGTATGGATTTTTATTTCAGGTACCCCTATGGATTACTTTGGATACTAGGTGAGTATGTGTGAGTTTGAGTGTGAGTGTGCAGGTATGTTTTATTATAATTTTACTTTCACGGTGTGTGTATGTTCTTTTACATATTTCTTTAGTTGTGGAACTACAAGTGCCAGTGGGTCTGTAATGCCCCGCATGCTGGTATTTGTGGTTCTCCAAATACCAGCATGCAGGGGAGGCTTGCTGGTACGTGTGGTTCTACAACTAAAGACAATATTTAACCCTATAATTTACAGAAAACACTAACACTATCAACCCAGCACACACCGCTTTAGGGTGCCGGGGATAGCCCCAGGCTATCAGTCTAGGCCTGGGGTGCCCTGGAGAGGGGGACCCCTTTATTGGGGGGGTCCCCAACTCCCCAGGCATCCCCGGCCTGGGCTGACTAGCGGTCAGGGGTAATGCTTTTGTCCGGGGAAACCGGTAAAAGGTTTTCCCTGGCTGTGGCATTATCCCCCCGCTAGAAAGAGTTTGGTGCTGGTTTTGGAATATTCAGGGGACCCCTACTTGTTTTGTCCCCTGATTTTCCAGAAGCAGGACCAGCTCAACAAAGCCCTGTGCTGGTTCTAAATATACAGGGGCCCCCTACGCATTTTGGCCCCTGTATTTTTAGAACCAGGACAGGCTTTATAATGCCCGGGGCTGGTTATGCTTTTGGGGAGGGGGTGTACGTCATTTTCTGATCTGATGGCTTCTGTATAACTCGCACCTTTTAATGCTAGTCGCATTAAAAGGTGTCAGTTTACATAAGGAAAAACTCGCCTAAACTCGCAAATGCAGTAGCCTCGAGCTGAAAAGTTCACAGGCTATTGAATTTTCGAGTCACAGCACAAACTCACACCTTTAAAAAATGCAAGAAGGTGCGAGTTTGTACTGTTATTAAAACTGACACCCTATTACATTTGGCCCAATATGTTAAAACGAGCGGTCATATTTGGAGGTAGGAAATGGGGAAAAGAGGGTTGGGAGAAGGTAAAGTAAAGGAAGACAAGCAGAAGAATGATAAATAACAAGGCACAGAAGAAAAATTATATAAGATAAAATAAAAAATAAAATTAAAATAAATATAAACTTGCACGTCTGATACCATAAGTGTTTAAGCTCTTTTGAAAAAATGTGAGGCAGGTCCGGGTACTGTTGGGATATTGTTCGGTCTGGAGCAATTAGCCAAAACTGTCCCTACCTTTTCCTTTGTTCCAAGTGCTGGCGGTCCGTCTCCAGTTTGCCTGCCAGCACGGGAATGTTCACTTGGTCCCGGCAGGGTAGCGGCTGCTGTACACGGTGGGCAAAGATGACGTTAATAGTCCATGGGATTCATGACGGCTGGTCCGCCGGTAGTGCCCACTTTTTCCTCCACCTGTTCAGTCTTGACCAACGTGTTTTGTACCTGCCTTTGGTACCCTTTCAAGGATAGACTGGATTCAAAAATCTGCTTCCTTATATATATAAAACTTTATTAAAAATAATTAAAAATGGAAACTGAAGTGTCCCAAAGAGAGCGGTAAGCTCATGTGCTGATGTCTAGTACTCTGGTTCAGTTTGTGCAATAAATAAATAAAATAATATAAAAAAAATAAAATATAGAAACACCGACCATGATAAAATATATATATATATATATATATATATATATATATACACTATATATATATATATAATATATATATATATTTATATATATAACAATAAAAAAGAAAATAATAAATATAAATAAGAAAAATAAAATAGAAAAACTAAAATTTTAAATACTAAAAAGGCTCAGAGAGAAAGGAGAAAAGATAGCCCAATAAAACTATATGTTCTATAAAAATACATTTAATTCAATGTCTGCTTTAAGGCCTAATGGTTGGAGGGTTTTTAGAGAGTAGATCCATCTTGTCTCATTTCTTTTGAGTGAGTCTACTATATTTCCTCCTATCAAGTGTGGCTTGATATTTTGTATGCCTATGAATTTTAAGGCCTATAGGGTCTTTGTTATGTGTTCCCAGGAAGTATTGTGATATGCTGTGTGTCTTCAATACCTTCTTTATTTTATATATATGTTCCACTATGTGGGTTTTCATTTTTCTTTTAGTTTGTCCAATATATTGGAGCCCGCATGGGCATTCTAAGAGATAAATTGCACCTTCTGTGTCACAAGAAATTTGATTTGATTTGATATTCTTTTGATCTTTATTTGAGGAAAAGTGCATTTTATGTTTTGTTCATGGTTTCTGGTTTTTACAGCCCTTACATTGTAGGCAGTGATGAAAATCTTTCGTTTTGTGTTTTGATTTTTCAAATTTTTCAGTTAAAATATAGCTATTTGTCAATTCCTGAGATCTTCGTCCAAAAGCAGAATATGCCAATGTTTATCCAATCTTTTTGTGATCTGTGTTGCATTGGGTGATGAAGGTGGTTTTAAAGTTTTCCTATTCTTTTGTTTTGTATTTGTATTTTATTAATTATTTTCTGTCTAATTGTGAGACTTTTTCTAATTCTTTCTGTAAAAAGGATTTTTTGTAGCCTTTCTGAATTAATTTATTATACGATGAAAACCGATATTCTCCGAAAGGTTAGTCAGTTGAATTCTATTGAATTTGAAGGCAACAAGCTTAAAATATTCCCAGATCTTTCATGGCACACTTTGCAGCAGAGATTATTTCTGAAATCCCTGTTATCCGAACACCAGAAAGCTCCTCATGCTGAAATCGCCTTCTGGCTTCCAGGACTTCTGCTCTGCCCTTGACATCCAGTCGCTTACGGACTGGTCAATGTTTTCTTCCCGTCCGTATGCTCCTCAGTTGCCTCCCACTGAAAAGTGGCAAAAAGTTTCTAAATCGCACCATCATGAGAAATATTCCAGGCTCTGATCTCTCTGCTCTGGTGCAGATGAACCTGGATGACCTTTGTGAACATCTTATATGCTGTGATTTATATTTTCATCTGTCACACACGTTACAGTTTTCAGTGGCACTTTAGTATAATTTCTTAACTAAGCCCACATACAGCCTCAGTTTGCTATCTTTTCCACTAATATTGGTTTTATTGCCATCTGAGGCTTAGGGGTATATTCAATTAGCTGCAAAAAGTCGGCTAAGTTTAGCATCCCTGACTTTCCCCCTACATCGCGTATTTTTGGAGAAAAGTCTTTCGAGTGCATGACCGCTTTTTGCCCAATTCAATTCCAAAGGATGCGAAAACGGGACCCGGCGAAACTCAAACAGGCGAAAAGTGCTGGCAGTTTTGGGGAAATCAGCCTGACACCCCTCCCAAAAGATGCGATGACATTGGGGATCACTATAGATACTCCCGAATAGCCCTGCTGAAGGTATTTGGGGTACTTAAATGATCTCAATAGCTGCTATTTAGCAACTTTGCATAAGTGGTGAAGAATAGCATTTTGCATTATTTTTTGGTGAAAATAAGTAGTCCCAGCAAAATTGGGGTACATGAAAATTGGTGCTAGCATATTTTAAAGTTGTCAAAGTGAAGTTTTATAAAACGATAAAAATCCATCTGCCGCAAGCACCTGCAATCAAAAAAACACCTGGGGCATACTTGTGGACCCCCCTGGAGTCTATTTCGCTAGTTTTTAACTTTGTCCCCCAACTTTGGTTTTTTTCACCTCCATAACTAAAGTACTTTCTGGGGTGTTCTAGTTTTTTTTTTTTTTACGCAGTTTACCTTTGGGGGTCTGTTCCAAGGGTGCTGGTGGTTTTCAGAAGTGTGCACCCCAAAACCGCAAATCTGCACTTTTTTTCGACCCCCTATTCATAGGTTCACACCAATGACTTTCCACATAGGCGAAAAGTCTACTAGGGCGCACTAGAGAGAGCCGGCACAGGGTGCTCCGACCCCTTTATTCATCCATCATAAATTACTTTCTCTAGTTCAGGCATCCTCCATAGGCCCTGCGATTTGGTCTAACCATTCCCCACTCTACTCTTCGCAGTTAGACCTGGCGGCTTAATGAGCTGATTCTTCATGATCCTCTGGGTAAAGATGAATTGTTGACATGCTGCGGCCATTTGTGGGCGGTGATGGCCAGTATTACAGTGTCACTGGCCTCTGAAGTGTGAAATACACAGCCATCCTTAGTAACCCGAGGGTTATTCAGATGACCGATGTTCACACAGATGATTCAATGCCTCTTCTTCAGATGTATATGCCTGCAGTGGGAGTATTTCTACTACAGACGCCTCCTGCTGCTTTTACATATATATCACACAGCAGCTGCGACCAAAGACGCAGCTGCTGTGTGAACTGCGTCCATCTCTGAATCAGGCCCATAATACCAAAGCTATCCAGCGAGCATGGTTCAGCAGTAGAGAGCTGCAGGATAAAAGCAGAGTTTGGGCCGCAAGCAGCAGTAAGCATATTAGGCGTAACAGTAGACACAATTAGCATGGGAACATCTGTACAGAAAGCTATAGCTGGCAAGGATGCCCCACTGAAGTCTGCTAATTAAAGCTGCTACCACCCATCAGAACACAGTATAACTGTTTCTGAGTTGGGAGCAACGTAAAAAAAAAAATAGAGCAAGTAATTGTGTACCTTGGTAATAACCTTTTGCTGTGCAGGTGGGGCAGATTTAAAATGTGCAGAGGTTTGGGAGGGGTGTGACGTCCTGTAACTCATATATATATTGCTGTGTAAAACTAAAGCTGTACAGTATTTGTGGGTTACATGCCAAAGCAGCCAGTATTTACCCTACATGCAAAGTAAATACTGTAAATCTGTTGCACCCCTTGCATTGCACCATGGTTTGCTCCAGATGCCAGGTTACTTACTTTATTGTTTTTGCTCCCAACTCAGAAGCAGCAAACAGTATGAGAACGTGTAATGGGCCTGTGACCTTGAGTATCCGGGACGCTCAGCTAAACGGAGACAAAACTGCTAGACAAAATAAGCAACCAAAGTAATCCTGTAATGTGCCGAGGACAACGCAATCATCCACTCATAACTATTGGATAGAATCAGTGATGTGTATGGAGTAATGAGCTTAATAAATATAAGATTGTATTCGCGTATAGATTTGGCTGAGGTGTCAATATGCCCGTCAGATAAGTGGTGAGTCTCCTGCCAAAGCAAGTGTGTGTATTTCCACACTTTTTGCAGTTGGCATGAATGTGCTGTATATGCTGCCCAGGCAGAGCGGGACATGTCTCAGATGCATTTTGCAATTCATTTTTCTAAAAGCAAATTGTGCTAATGTTGCTTCCAACTCTGCATCAACCTTATTGTCATTTTCCCCTGGAACAAGGAGGTGAGTTAAAGTGAAACAAAATGTGCAAATAAATGTTTTATACCCTTGGATTTAGTGTGCAGGGAACTGGTACCTTAGCTGGAATACCATACATTTACAGCTAGGCAGAATTTACATATGGGATTGCTTCATGCACCTATATCACATTATAAATCATATATATTTATTATCATATTATGACAGTCATACGCATGGGAAACCTGAATTGCCCACCATGGTCTAGTCCCAGGCAGGCGGAGGGGGGCACTTTGAGCCCCTCAGCCCGGCGCATAGCCATTGTGGCAAATAGTGTGATCGCTCCTCCCACAGGCATAGGAGACTGCTGCTGCTCCTGCTTAGCAGCCGGGAGCAGTCTCTCAATGCATCTCAGCACATAGCAGTGTGTGCTGGGCTGCTGTAATGTGAGAGGGAGGGGGGGGGACGGCGCCGGACCCGGGCCCCTCCAGCAAGCCCGGGCCCGGGTAATTAGTACTCCCCCCCCCTCTCGGCGCCCCTGGTTCCAGGATATTATACCATAAATTGTATTTTTCATAGTTATACCAATCTGTGGCTATATTGTAGATAATGATCACAAACAAGTGTTCACATCCCAAGTCTGTAATGTTCTACTAAATAAATAATATTCTATAAATGTTCCAAGGAGCCATAAATTACCTGATATATTGGTTTACTTCTACGTTACAATCTTTAAAATGCCATCCTTACCATAGTGCCAGTTGTAGCATGTGTTTTAAGGTGGCGGTTTGAAGATCTTGCACTGTAATCTATACTATACTAGCGACCCGCCCTGGCTTCGTACGGGAGCAATTTCATCTCACCAAAGCCCCCTGCATCTCATAACAACCTACACCATGTCACCACAGCCCCCTGCTTCTCACTCCTGCCCCTGCATCTTACCAGAGTCACCACAACCCCCCTTGCTGCTGCCCTGCAGCTGGCTGCGACCTGGCCACTGGAATGTGCTGGGAGGGGCAGAAGGATCATAGATGAGATATTTGTATTGCAGCTACTGTAAGCATTATCAGCAGCATGTCCCAGGGGTTGAGGCACCTGTGCATATTTCCTCTGCCTCCATGCACACCCCTACCCAGCTGCCGAACATGGCGATGAGCAATGTCCTCTTTGCACTATGTACCCTGTATTTCCTAGGCTTCCTGTTGAGCTTCCTCGCCATGGTGCCCCAGCACTGACTTCCATGGGAGGTGCCTCCTGTTCACCAAGGGCGTGTGGTTGAGTGGGAAATTCACACTGGAGAGGGAGCACTTCACGGTGAAGGAGTGGTGGCCAGAGTCCATCTGCAAGTTCAGCCTTCGGAATCCAATGGTTACTGACTATCAATGTTTTTGTTCCAATGGTAGTGTTTTTATCATTTGATGGTGGCGATCTGATATTTGCCAGTTTCGAATGGAAATCATTTGATGGTGTTCTTTTTTTTTTTTTGTAATTCCTGATAGCTATGCCTCCCCTGGCTACTGTGTCTGCATCAGGGTAGCTTCATGGGTTTGTTGGAGGCTGTCTCTCACTCACTGTCTACCTCAGACATGGTCGTGCTCAGGGCCTGATTCAGAGACGTACGCTAATCTGATGGTTGGTGCACATCTCCGATGTTTGGAGGACTGTGCATGCGCAGGTGTACTGCGAATCTGCAGCCCTCCGACTGCAAGCCCGATCGCAGTGTGTCCTAGCCACAGCCTGATTGGCAGGCTGCGGCATTTGTGAGGCGGAGCGGGGACGTTCCCTGGCTGGTGTGTCGCCCCCGTTTTCTGGGAGGGATGAGGCCAGAGTCTGTGTGGGTGCATGCAGACTTCCTGGCCTCCTAAGCTGCCAGGACCCGCAGCCTGGCCAATGGAACATCGACAACAATCGCTAATGATGTTTGTGATTGTTTCGATGGGGACCCCAAGCTGCAACCTGGATCGTAGCACTGGGATCACGCAAATGCAGCAGTGAGGTGTGTAACACCTCCTTCTGCATTTGTATTTTAAATGGATGGAATTGCACAGCCGCTTGTGTGTGGCTGTGCAATTCCGTCCATCTTTGAATTAGGGCCTCAGGGCCTGATTCAGAGCCGGACGCTATTTGCGGGCGGTCGTTCCAAAAAAGGGGCCGGCTATTTAAATTGAGCGCTCGCTCTTTGCGGTGTGTTGATGCCTCTATGTGTGAGTAAGCGAACGAAAAATGCGCTCGCTATTTTGTAAAGACGCCCCTTTGCCGTTTGCATCACACGTCATCTCCGGTATTTATTAGATTAAGCGGGTACATCGAAAGGCATCTGAACTGCTCGCAGTGCTTGTGGTAGGTTTTTCCTACCGCAATCACTGCGAGCAGTTCAGGCTAAAAGACAACCAAGTGACGTGGTCGATGACGCTCCTTTACTAATTATGCACTCCCATTAAACGCCCTTTTGACCGTTAGTCACGCCTGCGTTCGGTTCTCCACTCCCACGTTTTCAAGCACCTTCCCCTGTTACCAGCCAGAAACGGTACATTCTGTCAATCAAATTAGCAGCCCATCGCTGTTTTGCGAGCGCACGATTTCCGACCGCAATGACTGGTTTGCGCATGCGCATTACGACCCATACGCATGCGCAGTTGTGCGAACATCGCTCAGAGCGAACGAGCGGCCGCTTACGAGCGGCTCTGAATCAGGCCCTCAGTCCCTGACTCCCTCCCCTGTCTAGGCTGCTGATAAGCAACAGGGCACATTGCTATCTCTGATTGGTTCTCACTGTTCCAGAGAGCCAATCAGAGCGTAGCCCTCGGCCGTGCAGCAGCAGTCAGTCACTCACACAGCACAACAGTTTTTTCTATGACTTGCTTCTCTTGCTGTTTCAGTACCCTGGTCAGCTCCTATAGAGCAGCTTGGTGCAAGATATTTTTTTGTGACTTGGGGCCTGATTCAGCACGATTCGCTATTGCAACCGAGTACACAGATTGGCCGATTGTTGCATACAGCGCATGTGTATGCACCGCACTGCGCGTGTGCGACGATCATACTGTGATCATGCA
Organism: Taudactylus pleione; assembly: GCA_031769625.1. Lineage (NCBI taxonomy): Eukaryota > Metazoa > Chordata > Amphibia > Anura > Myobatrachidae > Taudactylus > Taudactylus pleione. The sequence goes on from JAUIMM010000128.1 coordinate 18,783,951, forward strand.
TGCAGACAGGAATCCATTGCAGAGTGAGTGACAGGCCGTGAGGGTTTGAGGGTGGTGACGGGGGAGTGGTTACAGAAGCGCAGGCGTACCTGTCCGTTTGAACGCTGTTGCATTGGCGTGCATAAATTAGCCACTGCGATTGCCTACGCAGCTCTAGTACTCACTACGTGCAACGGGTCAGACCTGCTCTAATTTTGCTTGAATTATATACTTCGATGTTACCGAAGTATACGCAGGACTGCGAGGTATTACGGATGTGAGAAAGCAGTAGTGGGTGTCTCTATGCTGGCTGAGCGGCTGCAGACATTAGCATATTTTCGCAGTAGCATTGTGACATTGGTGTGAATGGTGGGTTATGGCGCTGCTGCCACCAGTTTGTCAGTGGAATGTACTAAAAGCAAAAATACAGTAAAACCCCTGAAAATGCAATTTTCATGGGTTTTACTGCATATCCCATATGTACTAAGCATCGGAATGCATCGTCCTGGTTGGTAACGCCATCTTCAGGTGACAATACCCAATAGAAGCCTATGGGCTTCTTTTTCGGGATGCTCGCCATGAGAGTGATCCAATCGGATCCCTCCCATAACCTCCTGCGGCCCGTGGCCTTCTGCACATGCTTGGTGTTAAACTTAAGTCCCTCTCTCCGGGGCCATCGCAAGGGACATCTCTTATCGGGAGAGCTGTCTTTTGCAATATTCTAAGTACATACCGTGGTATGTGCCTGATGAGAGGTGGGATGTACCGCATCACAAATTCAATGCTTAGTACATCCTGCCCTATATAGCGCTACTTGTTACGTGGGCCACTCCAGAGACAAGGACCCTATGCAAAGCAATACAAGAAAATAAATGATCAGAATCGATTTCACTGTGGATGAAGCCTTGGGCAACAGCTAGTTTAAGATGAATTCTGAAACTTATGCTGCCATCTATTTTTTTTTCTTCCTTTTCATACCTTAATAAAGTAAAGGGAATGGGATTGAAATGCCGGCATCAGGCCAAGAGGATGAAATCCCGACAGCGTCAGGTAAGTTACCTAACCCGGTATGCAGTCGGTAAACCGGCTGCCTTAATACCGACAGCCGGCTTCCTGGCTGCTTTTTTCCCAGCGTGGGATAAATGACCAGCATCTATATCTAGACGCCTGTCATTTATCCGACGCCGGGAGACCGGTGCCTGGCATCCCGATCGAAGCCGCTGGGTTGAGGGTTATGTTTAGGGCACCCGGGGGGGACTTAGGGTTAGGCACCCCCCTGGGAGGGTTAGGGTTAGGCTAGGGGAAGAGGGCTTTAAGGTTAGGAACCCCCGGGGGGAGGTTAGGGTTAGGCACCCCCCTGGGGGACTTAGGTTTAGGCAGCAGGGGAAAGGGGGAGGTTAGGGTTAGGCACTTAGAGGTGGGATTAGGGTTAGGCACTTGGGGGGGGTTAGGGTTAGGCACCCCTAAAGAGGGTTAGGGTTAGGGGGTAAGGTTAGGTTAGTTTATACTTACCTTAGGGACGATCGGGATTTCCAGCGCTGTCGGGCTTCCGCTGCCGGGTTCTGCTGATCTGTCGGGCTGCCGCTGCCAGGAATTGAACTGCCGGCCATGCGGCAGCTGGGATTCCATACCGATTCCCCTAACCCTCCCCTCTCCCCCCCTAACCCTAACCCTCCCTTAGGGGTGCCCTAAACTCCCGGGGTTGTGCCTAACCCTAAGTCCCCCCCCCGGGGGTGCCTAAACCTAACCCTCCCTCCCCGCTCCCTAAACCTAACCCTCCCGGGTGGGTGCCTAACCCTAACCTCCCCCCGGTGGTGCCTAACCTTAATCCCACCCCCCCAAACCTAACGCTAACCCCGCTAGAACCCCTAATCCTAACCCTCCCCCGTGCGGCTAATGCCGAGGGCACCCCGGATTTACATCCGTTCAGGCTGTCGTCCTCGGCATTCCGGCGTCAGGAGTAACATAGGCATCAGTATTTCGATGCATATGTTAAATCCTTTGCCAGGATTCCGCTGTCGGGATTGAAACCTAAATAAAGAGCCACAGAGAAATTATATTAATTTATGTCTGTAATGTCAAAATTGCAGACTATATGGGGCCGATTAAATTAACCAGAGTTACCAGAATACACACCATTTCATATAGTACAGGTATAAAATAATGATGCATACATACAATAAAATACAGTATTTACATTTAAATATATAGTTGGCTTGAATAATACTGTAAAAAGCCTACTTAAAATATAAGACGCAAAATGGTTAAAGATCTCTGTGTTCCAACTATCCCATTGCCAGGGGCAGGAGGTGTGCTGCTTAATGATTGGCACAAAGTGCAGAGCGGAAACGGCAGAGTCTGATGAAGCATTACTCAGTCTCTGTACATGTTGCAGATTAATGACACGCCGGTGACATACTGTCAAGTGAATTCTCAAGATGCACAAAGCCACAATGGATCAGTGGACATATAAATGAAAAGATGAGAGATGTAACAAAGGCATTATGCGGATCATATATCAAAGTTTCTGTACTACAAACAGCCACCTGATTTATTGTGGGCAGCCAGATTTCTTCTAGGATAATCAAGAGCTATGACTGAAAATAAAGTGGAACGCAGCAGAAATTAACTGGTTATTTCAAATAGCGTGATAAGAGATGTTCATTATTTGCAAATATTCCCTCTTTGAGGATTGTGGCCTCCATCCCTCCAGTTAAAAGCTATGAGTTACAAATTTGTATCACTATTACATGTATTACTCAGCTGTATTTACCCAGTTTTGAAAATATGTGCTATGAGCGCAGCGCTGAAGAGGCCATATACTGCTCTACCTGAGAGACGTGATAAATCAAGATCCATAGAGCCTGCTCCTCCCCCCTCCCGGCACCCCTGGTCATAATATAAAAATGAGCGGCAGGGTGGCAGAATCGAAAGGTGCGGTGCCGTTGTAGGCAGTGGGAGGGAGATGATGGTAGAAGTGAGGGAAGGTACGTGTGTTTTAGTATCCAAATTAACCCCCCAGAATAGAGGAGATGTTTTGGGGATCTCTCCGGAAAGAGCTTTTGCAGACTTTCTTTTTGCCAACACTATTCTGCACCTGGTTGTCATTAACTTTGTTGGATGAATTTTCTTCCCTTCAGTCATGTTGTTAAGTATGGATATCTAAAACAAATGTTTTTGAGTACCACATTATTATTTTTGGTCCAGCGAGATTGCATGGGGAAATAAGGGCTTTGTAGGGCTATGTGATCCAGTTGCACAACAATGTCGGAGGGGGCTTTAATGTTGTTTGAGTATAGAGAGAGAATGAATAAAACATTTTAAGGGAGGCAATTGTTTAAAATAGCCTGAACATGGTTAGTTTGGAAATGTGATATTTCCTAAATAGGTGAGTTTTCAGGGGCTTTTATAGACTAGGTAGGGGGAGTCGTGTTGTACAAGAGAAAACATTCCAGAGTGGGTGTTGCCAGAGAGAGTCCTGGAATGGGGGCAATTAATACATGTGGATGAAAGGTGCAGATCTTGGATGGAGTGGAGGGTGTTGAGATATTTTGAGACCAGGGACGAGAGATGTTTAGCATATGTGAAGTTTTTTATATTGTATTAAGCAACATACAAAAGCCAATGTGGAGATCTGCAGAGCAGTAGTAGAAAACAATCATACGAGGACAGTTATGTTAGTTGCTGCATTCAAAATAGATTGTATGGGTGAAAGACCAGTAAGCAGGGAATTGCAATAGGCAATGCAGAGGCTAATGAGTGCAAATTAAAGCCTTTTCAGTGTCGTGTCTGAGGTATGTGCATGTTTCAGAGATATTTCTTAGGTGTATATAACAGGATGAGTGTACAGATCGGATGTAGGGAACAAGGGACAGTTCTGAGTGAAGGATAACACCCAGCCAGCAAGTTTAGAGCTTAGGGCCTAATTGCGTCTCACACAATGCTGATGTTCATGTATTTCCTGTCCCTCTCCAAACAATCATATTTCATGAACCTCATCTCCTCCCAGTCCTCAAACCCTGGCATCTCTTCATCACTTTCAACTCCCTTTTCTGCCCTTCCCCTCCTCCCCTCCTCTTCTCACTCTCTGCCCTTGACTTTGCAAACTACTTCACATCTAAAATTGACTCCATACGTCAGGTCATCATATACCATCAGAGCCTCAACACTCCAGCCCCTCCTTTCCCAGACCACCTCTCCCCACCCATCTTACCAACTCTGACATATTTCTCCATGTATCTGGAGAGGAAGTCTTATCCCTCATCCAGTCCCCCTTCCACATTCCCCTTGACCATATCCCTTCCTGCATCCTCCGCTACCTCTTTCCTTCTGCCTGTTGCCATCTTGCCCACCTCCTTAATCTCTCCCTCTCATCTGGCACTGTCCCTTCTGCATTCAAGCATGCACTTCTTCCATTCTTAAAAAACCTACCCTTGATCCTAACACACTCTCCAACTATCGACCCTTCTCTCTCCTCCCTTTTGTTTCCAAACTCCTTGTGCGTACAACCGTCTTACCACCATTTTTTCCTCCCACTCCCTTCTTGACTAATTTCAGTCTGGCTTCTGTTCTCTCCACTCCACTGAAACTGCCCTCACAAAGGTCACCAATGACCTCCTTGCAGCCAAATCCAAGGGCCACTACTCTTTTCTCATTCCCCTTGACCTGTCTGCTGCTTTTGACACTGTGGACTCTCCTTCTGCAAATCCTTCACTCCCTTGGTCTACGTGACACTGCCCTCTCCTTGCTATCCTCCTACCTATCTGACCATTTATTCTCTGTCTCCTCATAGCTCCTCTTCCCCTCCCACTTTCACTAACAGTTGGTGTTCCCCAAGGTTCTGTTCTTGGACCTCTCCTATTCCCCCTATATACATCCTCTTTAGGTGAACTCATCAACTCTTTTGACCTCCAATATCATCTCTATGCTGATGATACTCAGATCTACCTTTGCTCCCCTGACCTCTCCCCCTCTCTTCTCACCCGCATCTCCAACTGTCTCTCTGCTATCTCTTCCTGGATGTCCCAGCGCTTTCTTAAACTTAACATGTCTAAGACTGAGCTGATTATCTTCCCACCCTCCCGTATAACCTCACTTCCCCCAATTTCATTATCAATTAATGGCACAACTATCTCCTCTAGACCCCAAAATGCGCTGTCTTGGAGTTATCCTGGACTCCTCCCTCTCCTTCAAACCACTGTCAAAGCTGGATAATTGGCTGAGACAAGATCAGTTTAAAATTGAAGCGTGCACGACGCCATCTTGCGAATGGCAGCTAGACTCCATTTTAGAAACAAGAATCTGCAAGACGCCATTTTGCGACCACCTTCACTTTAAGTTACAACTCACGAGCTAAGAACAGATGGCAATGTTTTTCATAATCTAAATAGAATAGACAATGCACCAGAAACTGTGAGGGTTTTACATACAAATTGGGAATCCCTGTTGGCAATTGTAAAATAATCCACACAATTGGATTTGTCTGAATCCAAACAGGTTTTAGTTTCATACCCAGACAGGATGGTTTAGTTTCACAATGAAACTGTGAGTGAGGAATGATATGTGTGTGTATGTATATATATATATATATATATATATATATATATATATATGTTAAGTCCATCATAGATGGAATCTCATGCATAAACACCGCATATTACGCACAATTGAGCTGCTAACATGACGCCCAGTAGCGAATGCACAATTATTAGCATCATGCGATTGCATCTTTCACCATTTTACATACACACATTATGCTTAAGACCCCGAATGAAAATACCGTTTAGTAGCTAAATGCGCACGCATCTGACCCCAGTTAACTAACATCTTTATATCAAACCCCGAATACTCACACATTACACATTCACACATAAGGTTTAATAAGCTTTAAAGTGTATGATTTAAGTTGGTCCAGTTAGTTTAAATGCTGAAAAATCAAGATATTTGATAACTAAGGTATTATACATGCTAAACAAGTCGTGTTTGCTTTTGTACTGATGCGTACTCTTTTTACAGTATTCTGGTGTTATCGGTGGGGAGATCGCATCATGCATTCTCGAGTTATGGATCGCAGAGCCTAGAAGCCACAAAATGTATATTTCATGAACAACTGTTAGGATGTTGCAGGGGGCGGGAAGGGAAAGATCCCCAGCTGTTAGAGGCAGGGAGAGTCTATTTGAACCAGCCTGTTAAATGCTTTGTAACAGATGCTTCTCCCCTGGGAACCAATGACATCAGCAGCAAACTTCTCTTTTGTCCTGTCTATTCTGGGGGGGTATAAATATGTGTGCTCCAACGCTGGGTTCTTAGTCTTCATGCTGAATGCTGTATGACGAGGGGTCTCTTGCTGATGCCTATCTTCGGGTCGGGAAGCACTGCATATGTATACTGTACTTGGGTCCGTATAATTTTCTTTTGCGCCTAAATTATGTCTGGATCAATTGCGTGTAACTGTCTGAACTTTTACTTGAATAACACTTGTGCTTTGGAACCACAGATTCCAGGTCTAAGTCTTTATTTACTGTATGACTGCGTACGCAAATTAGCGTCATCCTTAGAGGTTTATAGGAAGGATTTTAGAAGGTACAGGCAGGGGTATATAGAGGTTAATTTTAATATCGTCACCACACATTCAGAAACCCTCGTAGTCCTTCCATTTCCATCTCAAAAATATTTCTAGGATTAGACCATTTCTCACCTTGGATGCTACTAAAACCCTCATCCACTCACTGGTTATCTCCAGATTGAACTACTGTAACCTCCTCCTATCTGGCCTCCCAAACTCCCACCTCTCTTCACTCCAATCTGTCTCAATGCAGCTCATCTTCCTTTCCAAATATTCTACATCTGCCTCCCCTCTCTTTTTCAAGCCCTACACTGCCTCCCCTTCCTCTTCAGAACCCAATTCAAGGTTCTTACACTCACCTACAAAGCCTTCACTCAATCCTCACCCATTTACATCACTGACCTCATCTCCCTTCACACTCCCGCCCGTCCACTTCGCTCAACAAATGCATGCCGTCTCTCCTGCCATCTGATTACTTCCTCCCGCCTCCAAGATTTTGCCCGTGCTGCTCCCTACTTCTGGAACTCCCTCCCTCTCCCTATCAGACTCTCCACCTCTCTACAAATCTTCAAACGGGCTCTCAAGACCCACTACTTCATCAAGGCCTATCATCCTAACCAGTGGCAGCTCTAGGGGTGGGGCTGCAGCGCAGTCCAAAATTCAAATAGGGGATCCACATCAACTGCCAGTGAGGCCCAGCCATCTATGTTTGGCAGTGTTTGAAATGTCAGTTGTTGTGGCTCCCCTATTTGAATCTTGTTCTGCGCTGCAGCCCCAACTCTGGAGCCGCCACTGATACTAATTCACTACTACATGCTCTTTCTTCCCTGTCTACCCCATCTGTATTATGCCTGTTGCCTGCTCCTCCCCTTTATATTGTAAGCTCTCACAAGCAGGGTCTTCTTCCCTCATGTGATTCTCCTTATACTTTCTTCTACTCCTTACTCTACACAAGGGCATCTAACACTTGATTGCTGACACCCTGCTGCATATTTTGAGTGTTATGATCGCTAATGCAGTATATCCTTGTCCTGTATTGTATTGTAAGTCACTGTTTTCTATGTTTATGTACTTTGTAATGCGCTGCAGAACACTATAAATTATGGATAATAATAATAAAAAGGAAAACCAATTGATGGAAGACTATTGACACCACACATACAGTTTTGTGTTCACACATTTTTATTTTACACCATTATAAGCAGCTCTGGTGTACATGAAATATTTCACTTAATTTAATATTATAACTTTATTACTGTTTAAATTTTTGAAGGAAAGTTAGCATGCTGGACGGAGACAATGTCTTCACTGTTGTTTCTGCTCGCATGTACTCATGTTATAATGTATAATTTAATAAAAGACTGAGAAATAACAATTGTAAGGGGAGCACTGAGTCCTGAGGGGACACTGATAAAGCTGGACTTCATTTGCGTTACTGTCTCTGTTTTCAAAAACCCCTTTTAAGTGGCTGGGTCTGTGCATAAAAGAGCCATTGTCTACTCAGCAAAACTTTAGCATTTAAAAGAAAAATGAACTTGTCTAGTGCCTGCAGTGTATTTCACATGAATGCCCTGAACTCCCTCTGGTTTGGTTACATAATTATATGAGTTGGTAACTAAAGGTTAAAGAGAAACATTAAAAACTGTAATGCAGACATAATGGCGTAGGATATTGGACCTCATTCAGAGCCGGACGCTATTTGCGGTCGTTCGTTCAGAAAAAAGGGGTGGCTATTCAAATGAACCGTTCGCTCTTTGCGGTCTGTTCACGCCTCTAGGTCTGAACGAGCGAACAAAACTTGCGGTCGTTTTTTGGATAACTACGCCCCCTGGCCGCTCGCATCCTACGTCATGTCCACTATTTATTAGATTCATCGAGTACATCGACCAGCGTATGAACTGCTCGCTATTCTTATGGTTGGTTTTTCCTACCGCAATCTTGCAAGCAGTTCTGACTATAAAATAACCCAGTGACGTGGTCAATGACGCTGCTGTATTAATTATGCACACCCATAAAACGCCCGTTTTGACCTTTAAGCACGCCTGCGTTCTGATCTCCTCTCCCCGTTTTCAAGCACCTTCCCCTGTTACCACCCACATACGCCTCCTCCTGTCACTCAAAATAGCAGGCACTCGCTATATAGCGTACAAATGATTTTCGGCCGCACTGACTGGTTCGCGCATGCGTATTACGATCCGTACGCATGCGCAGTTGGGCAAACATCGCTCGGAACGAACGAGCGGCCACTTAAGAGTGGCTCTGAATCAGGCCCATAACCCCTATAACTAGTACAGAGGGCCTGATTCAGAGCCGCTCGCTCTGACAGAGCGCTCGCTCTGAATCAGGGCTGGCTTTTTTTTTTTTGGTGTGGCCTCTTGGCCGCTCGCATAGCTGTGGGTGACCACCCACAGCTAGAGCGAGCGGCCATGATGATGGTCGCGATGGTCAAGACCATCGTGACCATCGGGCTTGCGACGAGACCCTTGTGGTAGGGTCTCGTGGCCACAAGCCCCAGAGATCTTTCGGCTCAAACAGAGTCGGAAGCTCTCCACTGACATCACTTGTGATGTCAGTGGGGCCGCCCCCAAATGGCAGGCGTTCTCATGGGAATGCCTCTGTTTGGGCAGCCACCTCCCTGGCCCACCCACCAAAGGGGGTGAGCTGTCACTCACCATCGACAGCTCGCCCCTTTTGGTGCAAGACCTGGAGAGACGGATTGACCGTCGCTAGCCGGGTCTCGCGCATGCCAAAGATGGAGCCGGCTCCGTCGTGCGCATGCGCTGTGAGCCACCATCGACCCGGTTGTGAGCGCTCAGCGCTTGCGACTGGGTCTGAATCAGGCCCAGAGTTTCAACATGTATTTGTTGTTGCCCACAAAGCATTCTGCGCAAACTGAATACATAGGGGACTATTTATCAAATTATATTACCAGATATTCCCCGAAAAAAAAAAAATTGGGAGACAGCGGCAAATATTAAGGATCCCCTGAATGTATGGAGGAGGGACCAGAGATATCTGCTGCAGTCACTCCATTTCCGAAAGCAGTTGCAGCCCCCCTGTGGGGGCTACAAAGGGGATGCAATCGGGAAGCCGGCTGACCTTATACCAACAGCCGGCTTCCCGACTGTCATATCCTGGTGAGGATGAAATGCTCGGCATCTAGATGTAGACGCCGCTCATTTCCCTGACGCTGGGTGCCGCGAGCGGACAGCCGCGGGGGGGAGGGTTAGGCTTAGGGTTAGGCATCCCCTGGGAATTTAGGGTTAGGCTAGGGGAGGGAGGGTTAGGGTTAGGCACACCCCCGGGGGACTTAGGTTTAGGCAGCGGGGAAGAGGTGGGTTAGGTTTAGGCACTTAGAGAGGGGATTAGGGTTAGGCACTTGGGGGGGAGGTTAGGGTTAGGCACCCCTAAGGGAGGGTTAGGGGAGTAGGTTAGGTTAGTTAATACTTACCTAAGGACGATCGGGACTTCCAGCGCTGTTGGCCTGCTGCTGCCGGTATCTGTTCCAGTGTCGGGCTGCCGCTGCCGGGATTCCGTTACTAAGCTGCCAGATTTACCAAGCAGTGAAATGTGAAGCATTCCGGCACTAGGCCCTGATATGACAATGCAGTATCCACAGGGCCAGTGCATGGTTAGCAGGCGCCCTAGGCGAAGCAACACAACCCCCCCCCAGCAATATAGTAGTTGTATTCAATGAGGACCATTTATGTTATGTAATATATATATATATATATATATATATATACTAGCTGGAGTACCCAGCGTTGAACGTGATTTTAAGAATGTTTGTTTACACATCATCCTCCAACATCCTCTCCTTAGGCAGGCCTCACAAAAACTGTGACAAACTTCCCCATCCACAGTGCTAAGGTCTTCGAAGGAAGTAGGACCTGTAACGGTGTAAAGCAAACTTCGGAGATAGAAGCATTCAAAATTTGTCGGACGTGCAGTGTAAACACGGCCAAGAGCTTCTGCTGCTCTGATACCAGGATGACTGTGTACTTCCTGGTTGCTGGATCGCACTATGAAATGCACAGCAACTACAGTTCCTTGTGCAGCTGTTTCCGGCATTCAGGGTCTCCATGGTGTATAAGATTCATCCAATCGGTTTTACCCTTCAGGGGCTGACAAAGGAATGAACCAGAAGTATCCTCTGTGCGTTCCATAGTGCGGTCCAGCAACCAAGGAGGTAGACAAAAAAGTTTGGTCGCCACTGTTGACACCATCTAGTTGTGTAAGCTGATGCATGAGCAAGTATAAATAAATATATGTGCTGCAGAGCTGCGTTTTTGCATCCCAGTATAGTTGCCAACTTTATGGGCCTGATTGTAAATCAGATGGATCTCTCCTCATGGATGCAGATATCAATTTTTACCATATTCAGACTCATAATAAGCCTGGCTTAATATTAATAGTGGTTATAAATTCTAGAGATGTGCAACGACCCTCGTGTTTTGGTTTTGGATCTGAATCTGGTTTTGTTTTTTTTCCCTTGGTGTTTTGTTTTTTGTTTTTGGTTTTGGATCTGGATTTTTTCTTAAAATATCATAAAAACACCTAAAATCACATAAAATGGGCCTGTTTTTGTTCCTACAGTATTATTAACCTCAATAACATTTATTTCCAGTCATTTCCAATCAATTTTGACCACCTCACAATATTATTTTTTTCATCTAGCTAAGGCCAAAAGGTTACATCCAGCTAGCTGGCTGACTAAGCTAAGCGACACAGTGGGCGGCACTAACATATGGCAGTTCAGCTTCCAATTTCCAACACAGATACAGTGTGTTATACAGTGTGGGTTGGATACACCAATAGTGCACTTACTGTAACAGCAGTGTCGGCAGAGCAGGGTTGCTGACGGTGTCCTCAGTACATGGAATGGCAGTGCTGCGGTGCTGGCAGTGTCCTCAGTGAAGGGTACCGGCAATGTCGGCAGTGCGGGGGTGCCAGCGGTGTCCTCAGTGCAGGTTTTCTGACTGTGTCGGCAGTGCTGGGGTGTTCTCAATGCAGGGTGCGGGCGATGTCGGCAGTGCGCAGGTGCCAGCGTGTCCTCAGTGCAGGTTTGCTGACTGTGTCGGCAGTGCAAGGGTGTTCTCAATGCAGGGTGCTGGCAGTGTCGGCAGAGCGGGGGTGCATGTGTGCTGACAGTGTCGGCAGAGCAGGGGTGCTGGTGGTGGCCTCAGTGTTGGAGTGCCGGCAGTGTGGGGTCGCTAACGGTGTCCTCAGTACATGGGGCAGCATTGCAGGGGTGCCGGCAGTGTTGGCAGTGGTGGTGTCAGCAGCGGGGGATGCTACCAGTGGAGGTGCCGGCGGTGTCAGCAGCAGGGGGTGCCGGCGGTGTCAGGCAGGGAAGGAAGGTGGTGCCATCTTCTTTTGCTTCCTGTGTGCATATTAAATGGGCTTAACGCTGATTGGCTGAGAGCCGTGACAGACGGCTCTCTCAAGCAATCAGCATTAAGCCCGCTCAATACAAAACCTCGCGACCCGACAGCGGCATCGCAAGCTTTTGCCTTGGGTGAGGGATCCGGGGCAGGCAGGGAGATCCGAGCTTGGCTCGGATCGCCCCAGATCCCCGAAATTCGGGTGGGTTCAGTTCTCTGAGAACAGAACCCGCTCATCCCTAATAAATTCATACAGCATTTAAAAGGTACTGTAAACTCCACGTGAGAGCCATAATAAATGATGTTCAGAGACTTAGATTATATGCTACAGAATAAAATTCCATAATTCCTTAGTATGTAGCAAAATGCATGTTATAAAATCAAATTATGAAATGAAACAAAAATAACATTTTAATATTTTTATTATTGACCTTGCAGATGATCCAAGAAGAATGGTGTCCAAATCTGCATCTAACAATAAACCAAACAGGACAATGCTTTTATTCTTCTTGGCTTGTAAACTGTGGGCTAAATCCTTTTCTAATTCCGTACCTGACCTGTAGAAGGCGAATGCTATGCAAAAATTGTGTTTTTTAATGAATTAAAAATTAACAGTAATTTCAATTTCAAATTTTATTAGTTGCCTCTGTTTTAATACGCTCGTATGTAAAATTTCACGAACTTGGCTTGTAAACTGTGGATTTGTATAAAAAGACAGACAGAAGGACAAATTTTCACTTTTATATAGTCGATAGATTAACAAGCAATGTATGATACATTGTTAATACATATATATATATATATATATATATATATATATATATATATGGGTGTATAGTCCCAACTTTTAGGACAAAGGCATTCTCCAAAGTCACTTTAGTAAAATATATATTTTTTTTACGACTTCAAAACAACCATTCACATTGCATCGTCCATTGGTGTGTCAACGTTTTGGTCCCTGTAGGACCTTCCTCAGGACATTAATCAACAGCGACAAAGTGTTTATAGAACAATACTATATACAGCATGATCTGTTATGTCTAAGACAACAAGCTCACAATGTGCTGCTGCTTCCCATCCAGGTCACATAATAACTGGCATAATTCGCTGGTCCATAAATGAAACATTAGAAGGCCGACAGAAAGCATGCATGTGTCCAGTGGGTCTACTCACACGCCCATTCAAAAGGGAAAAACTGTTGGTGTGACCTGCATACATGGGGATACCCGGTATTATGTTACTGCAGAAGTGAACATAGAAACACCATGTGGTGTACCATAGAAACACCATAGTCTCTGTGGGTTTGGTACAGGACTTAATGTATGATGCAATATTGGGGAGAGACTTTGCTCACTTCTGGAAGTTGTGGGAAAGCCAATTTTGCACAGAGGTAAATCACCGTGACTCGTTTGAGAGGGTTACTGACGTAGTAGCAGAGTCAGAGATGTTCCCTTTTTCTAGTATGATTGGCGAACTAGAGAATGCGGAGCAAGATGGTGGCCTCCCACTGAGGTGGGGAGTGTTATTGAACCCGTGGCCCACACTGCCTGATCTTGAGGTCAGGAGAGAGGTCTTTGCCGTGGAGCAGTTGAATAACCCTACTCTGGTAAAAGCTAGGGAGAATGTCAAGGTGATCAATGGTAAACCCATAGACCCCGATAGTCCTTTGTCATATCCTCACATGGCAGTATGTCAGGATTTGTTGTATCAGGTGACTAAGAAGGGGGAAGATATTGTGGAACAATTAATAGCTCCCAAAGCATTCAGAAGAACAGTATTAGATCTGGCCCATGGTCATATAGCGGCAGGCTACCTAGGGGTAGAGAAAACTACTGAGCGAATTGTGCAGAGGTTTTTTTGGCCCGAGGGTCCATAAAGAAGTATCTGACTATTGTGCATCCTGCCCTGAATGTCAGTATCATGCTCCAAGGCCACATTTCAAAAGTCCCCTGGTTCCGTTACCCATTATTGAGGTTCTGTTTGAAAGAATAGCTATGGATTTGGTTGGGCCATTAATGAAATCTGCCCGGGGGCATCAATATATTCTGGTGATAATGGATTACGCTACCAGGTACCTGGAAGCGATACCGTTGCGCAATACGTCAACCAAGACCATTGCTAGAGAATTAGTCCATGTCTTTAGCAGGTTGGGAATAACTAAGGAAATCCTGATTGACCAAGGTACCCCATTTATGTCAAAAATCATGAAGGAGTTATGGCGCCTGTTTAAAATTGACCAATTAAGAACCTCTGTGTACAGGTTTAATAAAACTTTAAAACACATGCTAAGGAAAGTAGTGGACAAATATAGTAGAGATTGGGATTACTTGTTACCTTATTTGCTGTTGGCCAAAAGAGAGGTCCCCCAATCCTCCACAGGGTTTTCCTCTTTTGATTTATTGTACGGGAGACATCCAAGGGGGTTACTTGACATTGCCAAAGAGGCAGTCCAGTTACTTGACATTGCCAAAGAGGCAGTCCAGTCCATATAAAACAGTTATTGAGGATATCTCTCAAGTGCAACAAAGTATTGCTGCTGTGGTGCAGATAGTAAGAGAGCACTTTGAACAGGCCCAACAGGCACAGCAGAGGGTATACAACCGCAGTGCTTGCTTACGCAACTTTGCTCCAGGGGACAGAGTGTTGGTATTGGTTCCCACAGTAGAAAGTAAACTTTTGGCTAAATGGCAAGGACCCTTTGAAATCTTAGAAAAAGTGGGGCAGGTCAATTATAAAGTTTACCAACCGGGGAAAAGAAAGCCAGAACAGATATACCATGTAAATCTTATAAAACCCTGCAAGGATAGAGCAGCACTGTCAGCCATCCGAGCCCCTCCAGTAAACCCAGGGCCCATGGTACCCAAAGTGACAGTGGCAAAAGCCCTGTCAGCCAGTCAACAGCAGGAAGTTAAGGAATTTCTGATCAGAAATAGGGTGCTGTTTTCTGACCTACCAGGGAAAACCACGGTCATCAAACATGACATAATCACTGACCCAGGGGTTAAGGTTAACCTAAAGCCCTATAGGTTACCAGAAGCCCAAAGAGAATCAGTGTCGAAGGAAATTAAAAAAATGTTAGAGTTGGGTATAATTGAAGAATTGCATAGTGAGTGGTCATGTCCCATTGTGCTCATTCCAAAACCCGATGGGAGTGTGCGATTCTGCAATGACTTCCGGAACTGAACAGTGTGTTGCCTACCCTATGCCTCGGGTGGACGAACTAATTGAAAGGCTGGGGACAGCCAGATAACCAAAGGGTATTGGCAAGTGCCTTTAACTGAGAACGCCAAAGAAAAGACAGCTTTTTCTGCACCAGAGGGGTTGTTTCAATACAAAATGTTGCCCTTTGGGCTGCATGGGGCACCTGCTACCTTTCAAAGAATGATGGATAGGATTCTATGGCCCCATAGACAGTATGCTGCTTCTTATCTGGATGATGTGGTCATTCATAGTCCTGATTGGCAGTCTCACTTGCCCAGAGTACAAACAGTTTTGGACTCCATCTATAAGGCAGGTTTGACAGGCAACCCAAAAAAGTGTTGTCTGGGGATGGAAGAAGTAAAATATATTGGGTACACCATTGGCAGAGGTGTGATTAAGCCACAGCTTAATAAGATTAAAGTAATCCAAAACTGGCCACGACCCCTGAATAAAAAGCAGGTGAGAGCCTTCTTAGGGATCACTGGGTATTACAGGAGGTTTATACCCAATTTTGCCACCATTGCAGTCCCACTGACTGACCTTACCAAAGGCAAACAGAAAGTCATGGTGGAATGGGGTCCTGAAGCAGAGAAGGCTTTCCAGGAGTTAAAAATAGCGTTATGTACCCAACCAGTTCTGATGACCCCTGATTTTGACAGAGGGGGTAATTCAGACCCGCTCGCGAGCAGCAGTACGCTCGCAAGCGGGTCGATGTTCCCCACTGCGCATGCGCACGACGGAGGAGCTCTGTTGTGCGCATGTGCGAGACCTGGGGAGCGACGGGCTTTCCATCGCTCCAGGTCTCGCACCAAAGGGGGCATGCTGTCGATGTTGATTGACAGCACACCCCCTTTGGTGGGCGTGCCGGTGGCATGCCTGCCAGACGGAGGCGTTCCCATGGGAACGCCTAACGTCTGAAGCCGGCCCCACTGACATCACTAGTGATGTCAGTGGGAGTGATTTTGGCTGTGATAGAGCCAAAATCACTCCAGGGCTTGTGGCAGGGAGACCCTACCGCAGGGTCTCCATCGCAAGTCCGATGGTCGCGATGGTCAAGACCATCGCGGCCATCTTTTTGGCCGCTCGCATATGCTGTGGGTGGTCACCCACAGCTATACGAGCGGCCAGGAGACCGCTCCATTTTCATGGAGGAGGGTCCTGATTCAGAGCGAGTGCTCTGGTCAGAGCGTCCGGCTCTGAATCAGGCCCAGAGTTTGTTGTACAAACCAATGCGTCAGATGTAGGCATCGGAGCGGTCCTGTCCCAAAGCAAAGAGTGTGAAGAACACCCGATTTTATTCTTAAGCCGGAAATTAAATGTACATGAAAGAAACTATGCTACGGTCGAGAAAGAAGCATTGGCCATAAAGTGGGTGTTAGAGACTCTCAGGTACTGCTTGGTGGGAAGAAAGTTCAGATTGATCATTGACCATGCCCCTCTGAAGTGGATGTCAGAAAACAAGGACAGTAATGTGAGAATAACGAGATGGTTCTTGGCATTACAAACCTTTAAATTTATGGTAGAACACAGGCCATGAAGCCAGCTAGCCAATGCAGATGCTTTGTCACGTGTCCATTGTTTGGGGGCTGCAGTTGTTTTACCCCACAGGTCGAAACAAATGGGGGGGGGATATGTGATAGAAGCACTGGAGAAGTTGTGTAATGGCTTCTATGTATGTCCTAGGTTCCTGTCATATGTGTTCTGAAACCCCCAGGAGAAGTCTGTTTGGGAAAAACAGACCAGAAATGTCGGCTTTAGAGAAAAGCCGGTTTGGATCCTGGGGGTGTGGATGTGAGGAAAGGGAGGGATCCATCCACAGGCCACTCCAGGTTTTGGGCCTTTCAACCTGGTAACAGGCTCATTAGGGCTTGCAACTGGAAATGGCTAATATAAGCTGGGTTTGTTTGTGGCTGAGTGTCTCACACCTGGGAGAGCAGGCAGACTAGCCTGTTCAGAGACACTTGGTTACTTTCCTTGTAAATACTGTGCACGTGTTTTGTTGATGGTGAGGGCAATAGGCCCTACCATTATTGTAGTGAGGGAATCTGCTGTGTAGCTAGTGCTCAGCCAGGCTAGGACTTATGTTTATGTTTTGTTTATATTCATTTGGCACAATAAAGACTGGCACCGACCAGTTTGTACGAGAACCCCAGACTTGTTTCCTGTTTCTACTGCTGCTGTGTGTGTGAGGAGGGAGTCCATCTGCCCCAGGAGAGGGACCCCTATCCCGAGTGTGTCACAGTATATATAATATATATCATACATACTGATTAAACAGACCACTGTCTGCAAGCAGACATGTCAAGAAACGTATACCTTTAAAGCACCCGGGTGGCTGTAATGGGCGGAGCGGGGGCGTGTTCGCATCATTGCGGCCTCGCCCCCCGCTTTATAGTGCCAATACACCTCTTGCGGGGTGTTGGGAGCGGCACCCAATTTTCGGGAGGCTCCCGACAGTCCTGGGAGAGTAGGCAAGTATGCTCTGAGACGGTCCCACTCCCAGCCCGGGCGGTATCCATTCCCCGCTCCTCATCTCTGAGAGGAAGAAAGGAGGAGCAAAAGGGAAAGTATAGAGAGCTAGGGGGTGGACGAGGCACTAATGCTGACACTGTGAGTGACACAGCACTGGAGGCAGCCTGAACCCGCCAGACGCTGCAGCTGCAGGGTCTGAGAAATGAGGAGACAGTGTACAGCGCTGCTGCTGCACACTGTCTCAGCCACTGACAGAGCGGTGGCCGCAGCTGTCTTTACAAGTGCCACGGCCACTGCTTGGACTGTACACAAGGGCCATCACTGTCTGTCACTAATCACTAACACAACAGGCCAGCGAGTAGCGCCCTCCAGTGGCCGGCGCCCCTAGGCAGCTGCCTAATGGTGGCGCCGGCCCTGAGCATCCAGATGGCGTTATGCTACAGTAGCCTATGGGCTACTAAATCGCAAAACTTCTCAGAGATGCATACGCAGTGTGCGCTGGGGACCCAAACCAGGAGTGTGATAGTGTAACACTATCACACTGCTTACAGCTCTACACTAGGATGGGCTCTTATCGGAGCACGTCTTCTGGCAGGGCATTTTAGTAAATTCATGTGAAGATATTCATCTTTACTTCGCAATTTCTGCAAAAAATATTTATCACATCCACATCAAAAATTAAAATTGTGATAAATATGCCCATACATTATTTATGCTCTGTAATGTAACCTCTCTCCCTCCTGCCTGCTATAGGTAGTCTCTTGCCATGGGTCAATTCTTATTAATGCAAATGATGCACACTGAATTGCTGAATTGCTATGGTGAAAAGACTTATTATTTACAATTTTGTTTTTATTTTTAATGAATCTACATTGAGACTGTGCTTCCAGGGGCAGTGCTCCTTTGTATGATATGCGTCATGATTGAGCAATAGGGACTCTCACTGTCCGGCGATGCTTAGTTGGACAGTGTCAATGGGAATCTGAGCGTCACAGTTTTGAATGAAACAATCATCTCTAATACCCCTTTTACACCGGAGCTAAAACCCGGGTTTTTGAAGGGTTAACCCGGGCAGCTCCCTGGTGTAAAAGGGCAGAGGGTTGGATCGCCGGGTCGAGTGACCCGGCAATCCAACCCAGGTAACTAGCAGGGTTTAACACGGGCGTAGCCCGTGAAACCCTGCTATGGGAACAGCGCACTCCGGGTCACGATGACCTGGAGTGCGCTGCTAGCCGGCCGATTGGTCCGGCTTCAGTGGCGCTTGGAGATGACGTCATCTTCAAGCGTCCACTTTCACTCCGCAAAAGCCGGGTCTATGCAGACCCGACTGCGGTGTGAGCGGCGCTGACTCGGGAATATCCCGAGTCAGCGCCGGCAAAATTCCGGGTCTGATCCGGATAGGAACTTTGTTCCAACTCCGGGTCAGACCTGGAATTTAGGTGGAAAAGGGGTATAAAAGTGTTTCACAATTCTGCTCGTCACACACGTTATTTCTGACTGCAAATCCAGGCAATTAGGCAAAGTCACAGTTGCATGATTACAGAAATCCTGAAAACATGAGCTGTGACTTATCAAGTGTGCAATTAATACAAATAAATAACTCTTTAGAGCGATATAAACATGACTGCTAGTTACAGAAAAGCTATAGTATAGTTCATCCTTACATGACAAATAGGTGGCTGAGAGTCTACAGTGGATACCCCAGAACATCTTTTTAGTAATAGTTCCTATTGTAGCCATTTGTCTTGTTAAATAGATCTGTTCAGTGATCTCATTATGCCATTTAATTAGCTTAATAATGATCTCATTGTTGGTAGTATGTCATGAAGGGGCAATAGAATTTAATAAAGGAGCCCAGGCTAAATATTTTAATGAACAGTTTGATTCTAGGTGACCCATTTATATAAATATCTGAATAAAAGTACCATATAAGAATGTGTGGTGGTTGTTTGAGTTAATATGATCGAAGAATAAAAATGTCCAGGTATGATTTATGTGGCCTGATTCACCTTCCCTGGGGGATGATTAAATAGATTTAACATATTTATAGTATAAGTAGATATAGATAGTGTCTGTTATGGTAACCTCAGAAGGTTTAAGAATTAAAAAATGTATATTAGAATAGTGAAATATGTTTGGTTTCTATTTTTTTTCTTATAAAAATGCTCAGTTTACTCTGATTTGCTAATATTCTACAATACTATCTGTGAAGTAGTTAATAATCATAGGGTCCCTGGTACAAAAGATTCAGCCTGGGCCCACTATTCACTCTCCCGCTGATCATGGTGTCCAGTTTCTGGTCTTGGGTAGGGCCGGCAACAAAAATCCTGGGGCCCGATAGACTCATGTCTCTGTAGGAGACAGATCTGAGCTCTCTAAGCACACATACACCCACCTCAGGGTAAGATGCCTGTCTCTTCTTGCTGACAGCTGCTCTCTGGTCTGGTTCTCTGATTGAATGCTCAGACCCACACACAAACAGCAGACTTGGTAGGATAACTTGCTACCACTGGGTATGTGGAGCAACTTCATTCCGTTTCTTATACTGCATGTTCCGGATGCAGCTCTAGTAAAATCATATTATATACTACTACTATTGTAGCCATAATTAGTTGAGCTTCTGGCTGAGAGTTGGAGGTTTCCGGGTAACTGCAAAACCCCCTGTGTTTGCCTATGGGTTTAAGTAGTCTAACAGATGGACCCACTGTCATCATGTCACAGTCTCCTCTTTACACACTAATACCCTGCCACTGGCTGTTTTGGGGCCCTGGGAATCTCTGGGCCTCTCGGAGTCTCTGGCCCAGTAGGAGCCCCCTAGTACTCCCCTGTTGCTCAAACATTGAGGTGTGTATTGTGATCAGATTTCTGTGTCTAAAGGGCACATCAGCAGCTGAAATTCATTGCCAACTTGTTGAGGTGTATGGTGATAACGTAATGTCACAGAAACAGGTTTGGGTTTAGTGCACTGCCTTTGATAACGGCAGGACAGACGTTCAAAATGAGCAGTGATGCGGCCGGCCAAGCACGTCCACTACAGATGACAATTTGTGCCGCATTGAAGGTCTGATTCAGGAGGACAGACGCATTCCAGTTAACTGAACTTCTCAGTGGGTACTGTGCACAATATTGTTCATGAGCAAAAAGACCTGGGTTGCTGCAAACAGGTGTCGTATTGCTGCACGATAATGCCAGGCCACAATCAGCCAACTGCATGCTTGAGTTGTTACGGCGCTACCATCGGGAGGTACTGGACCATCCTCCCTACAGCCCTGACCTGGCACCGAGTGATTTCCATCTCTTTGGACCATTGAAGAAGCACCTGGGTGGAAAGCAATTCGCAACCGATGGTGAAGTTCAGCAAGCAGACAAGTCCTGGCTTCAGGCGCTTGACACTGATTTCTTCTATGTTGGGATAGATGCCTCGGTGTAGCATTGGAACAAATGCTTAGACAAGAATGTGGAAAATAATCTGTCCCAAAGCCATACTATTGATTATACGTATATGTACGAGTTGAACACATTTACTCAATGAGAGGTCTTGTTACTTTATTTATTGAACCACCCTCGTAGTTTAACTGCGTATTATCTGCCTGGTATGGGTATATTTTATTTTTAACTCTATAGTGGGTCCTAAGTGCTCTTTGTATAGGGGTCCTGCATACACTGTTTGTAATAAAAAAAATATGGAAATATTTAGCATGTATTTATTTATAGCAATATTTTCAGCTTGTTACTATTGTTACTGTCACTTGCACTATAATGTGATATTACAGAGATATTAAATAACAGTATAGACCTCAGGGTATGGCATAATTAAAAAAAACAATGTACACATAACTCAATGGAAGGGGAAGCAAATAACATCTAATTATTACTTTTTTGTGATTTTACTAGAATGCTAGTTAAAGGATTACTCTGCCAAAATACATCAACTTAATTTTGATTGGTGTTAGGTAAAACACATACAAAAGATTTTCCAACTGTGCTCCTTATCCTTTATTTAGTCAGGTCCTGTACAAGGTTCTGCTGCCGATGGTGGGTGTTATTCATATTCATAGCAGCAATGTAATGTCCCCTCTGCTGTGAGCTTCCATTGCATTAAAGCGGACTGTGAGGCACTAAACTAAACAATTCTGTTTATTCCTTTTTATTATTATTCTTAACCAAATGTTTGGTATTTGGAAAAGTCATCCTTCATTTGCTTATAAGATTACTGTTTAGGGCAGAGGTCCCCAAACATGGTCCTCAAGGCATCCCAGCAGTTCAGATTTTATAGATATCCATGGTTGAGCACAGGTGGTTAAATCAAATTGACTGAGGTACAAATTAAGTAATCTGTGGTCAAGCATGGATATCCTTAAAACCTGGACTGTTAGGGTGCCATGAGGACCGAGTTTGGGAACCTCTGGTTTAGGGCATTTAGGGGACTATTTCACAATTGCAACCAAGCTGTTCAAATCAACATTGCTCATCATCTCATATTGCAGGAATTTAGAATTTAGTTTAGAGCTGTTTACTATTAGTGAAACATCGGGACATGGACTTGGTAAAGTACCTATCACAGCTAAAGCAATCACTTTACTTAGTCACCGATTATCGGGAATCTGCGCAGTCCCCCCTATGCCTCTGCCTGATTGACAGGCAGAGGAGTTTGCGGGGTGGTGTGGGGACAGAGATGGACTGCGTTCCTGGAAACGGGGGGGGGGTGTCGCCCCTGTTTTCTGGGAGTGCCGAGGCCAGGGTCTGCGGCAGACTTCCTGGCCTTGCAAGCCGATGGTCGCGATGGTGATCCCAGGTTGCGACCGTGTTGCTGACAGGAGACGTCTCTTCACTTCAGATGCCTTCTGCAGCATTTGAATTATAGCAGGACAGATTTGCAAAGCTGCTTGTGTCCGGCCAAGTGTTCCCTACTCACTTTCATGTTACGCTGACAAAGTAAACTTGCAGATATATACAGTAACATACCCATCTGACTCTCAGCATAGCATGTATTCATGAGAATAGTCATTTCACAAAATGTTATTAGTATACAGTACACTCTTCCAATCCTTACATTTCCTCCAAGTAGACAAAACTCTTTAATCAAATATGTTTTTTATTTGCTATGGGAATGGGAACAGTTAGTGCATTTGGTCGATATTGTGAAGCTATTACACATATGAGTCACCCTTTTCCTTACACTCCTATCCGTTCACCTTCTTCCCACCTCATTTACCTTATTCTTCATCCAGGTGTGTTAGCCAGTGACCTCATTGTGGTTAAACATTAACTATTGTCTGCTTCAAAATCTCACATTTCAGCTTTTGAAACTGACTATACCAGCGACTATAGCAAACACTATTTTAGCATCAGAAGGCTGGCCAGGTGAGCGCACTGTGCAAATGTGCTGCAGACCTTGAGAACCACAGAGACTTGCTCATTGTAATTAAATAGCCATATTGATCCAGAGTATGGTAACTATGCCGTCCACGTCAGTGGTTTTGTAGGCATTGTAAGTGCTGGAAATGGTTTGTTATTTAACTGTTCTCACAAGCTATGAGCGTAAACCCTTTGAATCCTGAATATTAATCTAAGATAAAAGGCTGTTCACTTTTCAACCTGTAGACAGCTCATGTCACGCACATTATACACTTGCTTGGAAGCAATTTAGTGATTTCATTGTTGTCTTAATGTTCATACATTCATTATTTATGCTGGTCAAAATAATTTAGATGATAATCTAGGTAAACTTCACAGAGTTTTCATGGAAATGCATGTTAAATCAGTTTATAGATTTACTAGATACGTTGTAACAAAGTCTTAGGAAAGGTAATTGCTCTTTCTATGAAAAACCTGTAAAATTATTTAAATGTAACTTTTTAATGGGCGCTAAATCAGGTTTCCCTTTATAGAGTCATCTCTTCTATTCTGTTATACAATATAACGTTTGTAGAAACATTTATTATAGAGTTTTATTTAAAGAGAGCAAAGCCATTGTATAGCATGTATATGAAAGGTATTACTGAACCAAGATAATATACTGAAAGAACTAAATATATACACATTGCTGTCTCTTACTCCTTTGCAGCAGGGTGTCAGACTGATAGGGACTGATAGGCGTGTAGACTTGCTCTGCAGAGATGCCCTATGCAGAGTAATAAACAGTGGTCAGGTCTAATGTGTCTAATATAAAGTACAGTCCCGTTGCTAATATAGATTGAGTGGAGATGGAGGAATACAGAATGATGGACACTGGAATAATGAACCTATAAGTAATACTTATTGCTCTGGGATAGAAATGCTGTGAGGTGACTACTAATACACAGGCCCCTATGTGCTTGTGTTCTAGATGGGTTGGATAAGGGATACCAGTGCTCAAGATCCCGGCGGTAAGAATCCCAACACCGGCATCCCGACAGGGTCACCATCTCGACAGAAGGAGGTAAGTATACACTTCTTCTCCTAACCCTCCCTCCCCGTAACCTAAACCTAACCCTTCCCCCCTTAGTGCCTAAACCTAACCTCCTTCCCCCGCAGCCTAACCCTAACCCTCCCCAATACTTACTGTCGAGATGCCATTGCCGGCTTTTTAAGCGCCGGCATCCTGACAGACAGGATAATAACTACATCCCAACAGACGGGATAATAACTACATTCTGTTCTAGATATCTTCTTGCTTTAAATATGCTGATTTCTTGGACTCTGTTAATATCAGTAATATACATACACAACGTTCTTATTATATTAGTATAGATATTAGTATGTGTCACAAATTGGCATTTGTGCTGCGTGCTTGTAGTTTTGCTCCTTAGTGAATAACCATCACTATCTGATCATTATAATTGTGACTCATAGCACCTGGAGAGCTTTATCTATAAGGGGATATAGTCGGCATCCTGGCGTGCGGGATGTCGACGATCTTAATACCGGTGCCGAAATTCCGACAGGTCAGGATCCCGGCACCAGGATGCCAACCGTCGGCATCCCGAAGGTTAGTATCGGGGTGCAAGCAGGCCTGCCAAGAGCAGCGGCAGGCCCGGGTAACGGGGCATGGCCTAATCGCGGGAGGCATGGCCATGCCCCCTTCCAAAAAAAGAAAAAATAAGTTTTGCAGTGCCACAAAGTGGCGCTGCGCGCTGGGGAGGGGGGCGCTCTGAGCCCCCTCAGCCCCACTCAAAGTCAGGGGCGGCGCAATCAGGGTGATCGCTCCACCCCACAGGCATAGGAGATGAGCAGTCTCCGACTGCAGCTCAGCACACGCTGTGTGCTGGGCTGCGGTGAGGGGGGGGGGCGGAGCTGGACCCGGGCCCCCGCTGGGCCCCTCAGGAAGCCCGGGCAATCTGTACCCGCTTCCCCCCTCTTTAGCACCCCTGCGTGCAGGGGGAGGGTAGTGTTAGCTAGCAGGGTTAGGCATTAGAGGGAGGGTTAGGGTTAGGCATCGGGGAGGGGCGGTTAGGATTAGGGTGCGGGGAGGGGGAGGTTATGTTTAGGCGAGGAGGGTGGGTAACGGTTAGGGTAGGGGATAAAAAATTACTCACCGTTAGGTTCCATGGGTGTCGGGATCCTGGCTATCGGGGTGACTTTAATTATTGACAATGAAAGATTGCTCCTGATTGGCTTTCCATCTATAAAATAGGTGGTCTTGCCAAATTTGAACTACTTTGTGCCAAAAAGCTCTAGCGACTGGTCTGACCCATTTGTCCCGATTTTACTTTTTGACCTAATGGACTATGGAGCTCATTCAGACCCGCAAGTTGCGGTTGCTCGCTGGCAAATGAAGTACTCAGACTGCGTCGCGTAAAGACGCCCACTATGTTTTAGCGAGCTACGGCAAAGTGCACTCACAAGTCTATGAAGACCCCTCCTTGCCACTCGCAACACACGTCATCTCCAGGAAATTAAGGATTAATCGGGACCATCGTGAGCCATCGGAGCTGCTCACAGCCCTTGGGGTTGCCTTAACCTGCCGCAAGCATAGCGATCAGAGTTGGCTGAAATACATGCAGGTGACGTGTACATTGACGCTACTTTGTATATTATGCAATACCTTTAAACTGCGTTTTGGCAGACTGACATGCCTGCGTTCGCAACACCACTTTCCCGTTCACATGCACCTTCCCCTATTACCACCCACAAACGGCACTATCTGTCACTCAAAGCAGCGACCTGATAGTGGCTTATTAGCAACCAGAATCAGATCGCAACAAATGGCTTGCGCACTGCGAATTATACGGTTGCGCAGATAAGCGAAAATCGCTCAGAGCGATTTATCGTGCCTTAGCGAGTGGGTCTGAATCAGGTCCTATGTTAGATCAAGAAAATATGTAGAAAGGTAAGTGTTAACTGGTACACTATGAAAATATTACATAATCATATTAAAATGGTGCAAAAATTAATATTAAAAATAAGGAAGACATAGCTATTAGAGATATACTATAAGGGGATATCTGGTGTTGCCCTGGTTGAAGACTGGGGGCGGGATGCATGATGCATCGCATTCGGGATGCGACGCATCTCACCGATCTCCGCATGGATGCCGGCATTGGTAACACTTGTATGCATGATGAACACCGCAGAGGACCAGCCTCTCGGTAAGAGCGGCCCTATGCAATTGAGAGACTTCCAGGTCTATGACTGTGGGGGGGGGGGCTGTGAGGAATCTGATATGTCCATAGGCTTCTATAGGGTAACGCCACCGCAACCAAGCCCCAGAATGCATCACATTCCGGGGCTTGGTGCATATGAGAAATGTAGTCAAACACTCATTTTCGGGGTTTGACTGCATTTCTACCTTTGCTGCATCCCGCCCTGGACCCTGAAGTACACCTGCAGCCTTTATTTGTTTACATTGTCCTTTCCTATAACACCATTCCATTGATACTGAAAAGAACTCCACTGTTTGCTAACATGCATGCAAACAGTGGTGCAACTACCGTGGGTGCAAGGGGTGGGGCTGCTATGGTGCTTATGCTGCCATGCGGCCCACTGCTCCACCTGCACCCAGTCACACATACAAGATGGCTGGTCCAGTCAGGGCTGCTGAGGGGGGCTCAGGTGGCAGCAGTGTTGATTTGGTGCTAGCCCGCAAGCTTACAGCTGGCACACTGGCAGGCAGACATGGAAAGACAGTGCTGCCAATCGCTAGGCAATCAGAGCTTGCAGACCAGCAGCCAATCAGTAGTGGCGGCTCCTGATTGGCTGCCTGTCCGCGAGCTCTGATAGGCTCGCGACCGGTGTCAGATTCAAATCACGCTGTCTGTCCATGACTGTCATTGCCTGCCAGTGCGCTAGCTGTCATTGTGTGACAGCCCAGCCCCAAAGCCACACCTGCTGGCTGCTAATGGTACACAGAAGGAGGCTGCTCTAGGGACATGGGGAGGTGAGTTATGGGGGGGGCATAATGTGTAAGGGGCACTACTATTGTGTGGAATAATGTGATATATGGGGCACTACTATGTGGCAAAATCTTTAAAGGG
This sequence comes from Taudactylus pleione, assembly GCA_031769625.1. NCBI lineage: Eukaryota > Metazoa > Chordata > Amphibia > Anura > Myobatrachidae > Taudactylus > Taudactylus pleione. The sequence continues at coordinate 18,811,007 of JAUIMM010000128.1, forward strand.
CATTATTGTGTGGTATAATGTGTAAGGGGCATTACTGCATGGCATAATGTATAAGGGGCACTACTACTGTGTGGCATAATGTGTATAAGGGGTACTACTGTGTGGCTTAACCTCAATGGGCTCTGTGTAACATAACATGAATGGGCTCTGTGAGGGGGCAAATGTATGTGTTTTTTTTCCTCTGGGGGGCCCTTTTAAGATCTTGCTATGTGGCCTGTAAAGTTCTAGTTACACCCTTGCATGCAAACGCAGAGGGTTGACTAATATATATGGTCACTTTAAAAAGGCCCGATAGGGATTCATCAGCACAGAATGCAGGATAGAGAACACACTTTGTTGAGCCAAGCAAAACACAATAGCAATGTACAGCATTCAGCAGGTATATACCAAGCCTCACTAGTCACACAGCAGAAGTGCACAGACATAAAATGGCTCCCGTTTTGTATACCCCCTACTTTAGCCCACCCATTATTTAAATGGATTTGAAATCTAGCAAATCATTGTGAGGTGTTTGATAAGCTAACGATTTATCGTACACGATCCCACAATTTGGACATCGGACACGATACATGATAGATTGTGAGATCGTAGGTCAAATTGGACACTTTTTACACCAAATTGTGTCCACAACTACCAGGGAGCTGCCGGGGAGAGTACAAGGGACATCGGACACTATATTGTATGGTGAGCACATCGCATAGTGCAGGGCTTGACAAATTTTTAAAACATCTAGAAGCCATCTTAAAAGTTTAGAAGCTAGACCATCGTCCATTACCAAAATTTCTGAAAGCTTGTATAGACCACCACACAGGCCCTTTCAGTGCCCCTCAACCTAGTAGTAAGCCCGCAGTACTAGTGCCCCCAGTAGTAAGCCCCTTGTAATAGTGCACCCAGTAGTAAGCCCCCTGTAAAAGTGCCCCCAGTAGTAAACCCCCTGTAATAGTGCCCCCAGTAGTAATCCCCCTGTAATTGTGCCCCCAGTAGTAATCCCCCTGTAATTGTGCCCCCAGTAGTAATCCCCTGTAATAGTGCCCCCAGTAGTAATCCCCCTGTAATAGTGCCCCCAGTAGTAAGCCCCCTGTGATAGTGCACTCAGTAGTAAGCCCCCTGTAATAGCGCCTCCAGTAGTAAGCCCCATGTAATAGTGCCCCCAATACTAAGCCCCCTCTAATAGTGCCCCCGGTACTAAGCCCCCTCTAAGTGTGCCGCGCACACACACAACAGAATACTTACCTTAGGCCACGATCCTGCGTCCGCTGCCATCTGCCGCTCTTCGGAACTATGGGATAGACATCTTGATGTCTCTCCCATAATGCCCGTGGGGGGAGCCGGACGCCGGAGCTCAGGAGTGAGCTCCAGTGTACGCCGCTCTTCGGAACTATGGGAGAGACGTCATGACGTCTCTCCCATAGTGCCCGTGGGGGAAGCAGGACACCGGAGCTCAGGAGTGAGCCAGCTTACCAGTGGGCGCCCAGCAAATGGAGCTTCCCTGTGGTGGCGGGTGGGGGGGGGCTTGGACAAATCGGCAAATCCTGGTCGCCAGGTCGCCATGGTGACTAAGATTTTAGTCCTGGCGACCGGGATTTGTCGAGCCGATAGGCAAATCTTGGTGTAGTTCCTATAGAAAGGAACCAAGCACCCATGTTGGTACTACTCCACCAGGTAACTGACCATCTATTAGAATAACAATGCATGATTGGAAGTCTGGAACCTGACACCTAAAGGAGGGGGTGGGGCCCACCGGGATTTCCACTGTGGGCCAGTCCAACCCTGTAAGAAAACCTGTGATTCATAGCATATAAAGTGTGAAGCCGACCAGAGCTTTACTCTGTACACCTTTCCTGTTCTCCCCGCTATATTATGTAGACAGAGGAGTATATGCACAATGTGAAATAACATTGACACGATTGACTGATTATACTGCAACCAAACGTGTGGCTCACAGGCTTTACTTTGTATATCTCTCATGTTCTCCCTGTTATATTATATAGACGGATGAATATATGCACTACAGTATATGAAATAACATTAACACGATTGTCTGATTATACTGTAACTAAACGCGTGACTCATAGCATATATAACGTGAAGCCGAATTGGACTTCACTTTATCTCTCCTTCTTTCCCCGCTGTATTGTAAAAGGGGAGAATAATTAATGCCATGTGCAACAATATAAAGATGATTGGCAGATGAAACATAGATTTTTTTCTAGTAGCAGTGTCTGGATGCAGGCAACTAATGTTGCAATAATATAATATAACAACCATTCTGTCGCAATCCCCTTGTTACAATAGTAACTCATTGGGATACAGGAGGATATGTGTAGGAAGTGTAATCAGGCATGATATTAGAGACACGGACTGCCAGGGAGTGATAGATCTTATTTGAACAATTATCATATACAGTGACAGTAAGAGGCTGTTTTGATTAAATAATATAAGTTCTTTACAAATAGAGAGACACAAACAGAGAGATCTAGTTATATTAAAAAAATTTTTTATTAACAATATACAATTATATTATAACATAAAACAGCGGTATTTGGAAAACATTTTTATTTCACTTAATTCTTTGATATCATTCACATAAGTATTGTCTATATTCCTGTGTAGGAATCTTTCTATTGTTTTTATTTATATTTTGCCGTATTGGTGTAGCTAACAAATATGTTTTAGTATGCTATAAATAAAGATTTAAATATTTCAATAGTTATAGATTATTACAACATCCTGTGCAACTTTAGAGTGACATAGAGTGCACCATATGAATAAACTCTACTCTTTCTTTCTTTTTCTTTGTTTGCAAGTTCATGTAACATGTAGAGTGATTGGTAGCACCGCCCAAGTACAAGAATCCTTAAAATCCATAATTGTTGCTTGAATATTAACAACAATTGAATACACTTGCTAATTCTTGGAAGTGGGATATCACATAATAAATAACGGTTGTTAATAATATATGATAATAGAGTTCACATAATATACCACATTCTCTGGTGCTGGATCGAATTTGTTTAAATTTATGAAGTTCAAACCTAGGCAAAAACCTAATCCGTGTCAAACTACACCACCCTGCCAAATTTGGTGGAGCTAGGTCCAAAACTCTAGCCGTGCATAAAAGACAAACAGACAGACAGACACGGTTTGTTGCTTATTATGTAGATCGGTGCTTAAAGTGGTCCTAGAGAAGTGGTGGAACTCACTGCCCCTCCTCAGTGCTTTTCCAATAAAGGGACAGCATGTGTCGAAAAAAGGGGCATGCCTCAAGAGAAAGGGGTATGGTCACACAATAGTATTCCCAATTCAAATTACACCACACAGGAGCACAATATTGATTCACATTACACCACATAGTAGTGTCCCTTATTCATGTATGACACACAGCAGTTCCCCTTTTACACAATGCCCACAATTGTGCCCCTTACACATAATGCCCACTGTAGTGGTTCCACTTATGCAATGCCCACTGTAGTGGTGCCTTTATGCAGTGCCCTCAGTAGTGGTGCCCCTTATGCAGTGCCCCCAGTAGTGGTAGTGCCCCTTATGCAATGCCCACTGTAGTGGTGCCCCTTATGCAATGCCCACTGTAGTGGTGCCCCTTATACAGTGCCCCCAGTAGTGGTAGTGCCACTTATGGAGTGCCCACAGTGGTAGTGTCCCTTATGCAGTGCCCTCAGTAGTGGTGCCGCTTATGCAGTGCCCCCAGTAGTGGTAGTGCCCCTTATGCAGTGTCCACAGTGGTAGCACCCCTTTAGCAGAGCCCACAGTAGTGGTGCCCCTTATGCAGTGCCCCCAGGAGTGCTGCCCCTTATGCAGTGCCCCCTATGCAATGCATTAGTAATCCCCCTGTAATAGTGCCCCCAATAGTAGTGTCCCTAGTAGTAATGCCCCCTGTAGTAGTGCCCCCAGTAGCAATGCCCCCAATAGTTGTGCCGCCTGAGTAATGCCCCCAATAGTAATGTCCCCTGAGTAATGCCCCCAGTAGTAGTGCCCCTTATAGTAGTACCACCTGAGTAATGCCCCAATAGTAATGCCCCCAGTTGTAGTGCCCCCAATAGTAATGCCCCCAGTATTTGGCCCCCTGAGTAATGCCCCAATAGTAATGTCCCCTGAGTAATGTCCCCAGTAGTAGTGTCCCTGAGTAATGCCCCCAGTAGTAATGCCCACTATAGTGAAGCTGCTTACACACAAAAAACCCTAATACTTCCTTTAAGCCCTGCTCCCGCGTCTGCTGCCATCTGGTCTGCCTGGCTGCTCCTCTGAACTGTCATGATGCCTCTCCCATAGTGCACTGCACACTGCGGGAACCGGAACCCGGAGCTCAGGTGTGAGCTCCAGCCTCCGGCTGCTGCTGGCGCTGCGGCAAGGGTGCTGGGCGCCCACTGGTAACAAAATCTCAGCGGGCACCTGGCAAATGGAGCCTCCCTGCGGCGCCGGGCTGAGGTGGCTCAGAGGAGGCGGAACTGGTTCAGTCTCCAAATAGAAGTGACAGAACGCAGTTCTGCCCTGTTCCGGCCCACTTTACCCTTGAAGTAGATATTATTTATAAATAAGGGGATAATATTATTATTAATTAACAAGTGGCTACTAATAATTACTATTAATGAAGAAACATGCACAGATGTTATTTATAAAAATAAAGGGGAAACAGATATGTATTATAATAAAGGGGGCACATATATAATTTTTATTTCACATTAGTTTTAATACCCACTGGTAAGGGGAACCAGGAAAGAGCCAATGCTATATTACATTGGCCTAGGCATCCTAGGCAGTCTGCATGCTATTTAGGGGCTGGTAATCATCACATATCACTGCACATCACTGTCTGTTTGGGTTTTTACCCTCCAAACCACTGGATAATAAATCTGGCAGTTTGGGGGGCAAAACCTCCTTTATAAATTTACCCCTTGTTTAATAAATTAACTCATAGCCACCAATGAAACCTTAGCTTTCAACTTTCTGTTTAGATAAGTCTGATAAATGTTATTTATTATTGTTATATAGCATTACCATATTATTCAGCGCTGTATAGAAAATATAGAACCAGTCCCTCTCTGTACACTCTGTATTCTCTATAACGCACATGCACATATACACCATATTTGTCTATTCTTCCGGAAACCTGTGGGAGGCTCCAGATTTTTTGGGCAGCCCCCCGCACTCCCAGAAAAGTAGGCACATCTCCCACATCCTGACAACTTCCTAGAGAAGTGATCAAAATATGGAGAATCTTGTCTGGAATCTGTGGCCTGTCAGGAGGGGGCAGGACCTACTGACACAATTCTATGATAATGATGCCGGATAGTCTACCTTGCCCCATTACAGTCCACCTGCATCTCCCCTCCGGGCTTCTCACAGATAGGAAATATGACACACAAACGGCAGTGATGTCAACGACCCAGTAATAAGCCGCGTCGTGCCGCCAGTCTGAAAGGGGTCTCAGCTGGGTCGCACCAGGGATTGACCTGTGTACAAAATCCTCAGTGCGACCCAGCAATGCGGTGTGAAAGAGGTATGTCACCAGAATGCTTAATGCTATGTTTATTCAAGCAGATTTCATGCATTTTACTCTTCAGTCCAAAGGCATAATTGTATTTGTAAGTGACAGTACAGTATGATAACCACAGGTGCAGGAATTTTCCGATGTTATTATACAGGTGGTCTGGAGCATGAAGCAGGCATATTGGACCTCATTCAGAGTCGGTCGGTCGCGAGCGCCGATGTGCTCGTAGCGGACTCGATGGTTTGGCCTGCGCACGCGCAGTGGCCACACTGCGCGTGCGCAAGCCCCGGAGCGACAGAGAAACTCTGTCGCTCGATGCGGCCCTGTGTGGCTGTACTGGTATAACTGCTATGCGGTGCAGGGAGTGTTTGTGAAGCTTTACTCTGCACCATGGCCATGTGAAAGTCACACAGAGTGTGACAGTATGCCCGGGGTGTAACGTGGAGGGGAGTGGCTTGCCGGGGTTTCAGTGGGCGTGGGCTTCATCAGACAGTGCTGGCGGCTGTAACAGTAAATAATAAAATATTTTCTAGTCTACAGCAGCACATTAGATGCTGCGGGCCTATTTTGATGGTGGGCTTGGAGCTGAAGCTCCATCCGCCCCATTGTGAATCCTGCCCTGGTGCCTGCCCTTTGGCACTTGTGGAACTGCAAGTGCCAGCAGGCGGCCGGCACCCGTACCCATGCTGTAAAATAAATAGTTGAATAACCACAACACTCACACACTGTGTCAAGTATAACTGTATTACATACACCTAGCTCACCAACATATACTAACCTGCTACCAGTTGATCAGTCCCCTTCTCAATGTAGAAATCCAATTGGAGTACCTGTAAAAAAGATGCTATACTCACCTCTGTTCTTGCACTGGTCTCTGCAGAATCTCCGGACTTGGCAAAAAACCCCCCCAAAATTAGTGACCTTGATCCATGCTGGACAAGTATTAGTATATGTCTTGTCACATATACCGATACTTCATGAATGACAGGAGACGGGCCTCTACGGGAAATCCCATGGCCCGCCAGCCAATTAGAGGCCACTTTACATGTGTCATTATTTTTAGGAACCAGAACCAGGACGAGCTGAGCAACCCGGAGCTGGTTATGCCTTTTGGGGGGGACCCTACGTCATTTAAAAAAAAAAAAGTTAACCCATTACATTACACTAACATACACAAGCAGCATATTGCTCTGATATGTGCAGGCTGCTTGTTCGGGAGGAAAACTTGGGCAGTAAACTTGGGGCTTTAACACGGACAGGATAGATCAAATACACCATCCGACCAACACGGGAGCTTGGCAAATTCCCGATTTTTTTTTTATCGATCCTATCCGAGTTTAACAATGGTTAAAATCGGAATCCACACGGATCTTAGTAAATTTACCCCTAAGTGTATGTAAAACAGGTTTAATATGTTCTGCAGCTGTGATGCATTTTACTGAATTGCACTTGTTTATAGAATTTTAGTTTCCTTTCAAAACCTCCAAAGGGACTAGTATAGATTTATGATTATTGTAACATTTTGCTGCCAACTTTGAGATTTTATTAGTGAGGAGAAGTCTGACTGAAGCCAGCACATACAGTACGACGTGGTTATTTCATTCTTTTGCAGAGCAGTCTGGCAATGCTTGTAGCTCTCAGCTTTTCATGGGTATCCTAAGACAATACTAAATCAGGCCTAGTATAACGGATCAATAGTCTCAGCTGGCAGGATCAGAGTACTGATATCCTTTGATAAAAACCTCTCATGACAAGTGGAAAGCAGTAGGTTTATGAAGATTTACATCTAACAGTTTGTGATTACTTTTCCCTTTGAATCTGATTCCCCATGTTAAGGCGTGATGTGTGAAATTAAAAGGATGCACATGAATGTGAATCTAGTACATATTTACCATCTGTAAGTAATATCTTTCCTCAAGGGGTAACACGTAGGAAATAATATCAGTTCCTGTACGGAAGTCAGTTTCTGTCAGCGCTGCCAAACTCTTCTTTAGAGCATTTCCTAAGCCTGTTTGGCTGCAGCGCTGTAATTGAGTGTACTGTAATGTGCAGATTCGTGGGAGAGCGGAGATTACAGTCTCCGGGGGGTAGTTACCCAGTTACAAGACAAGGCCATTGTTAAATGTTAAACTGTAACATTGTAACTACTATCATTAACAAATTGGTCACACTTCTTATTGGCTTCTGTATTTTTAGCAGAACTAAGATTCTCGTATATTGCACAACAACCTTTCAGTACAGAGTTTCACAAACTCCACAATTACGGTCCAGATTGTAAGGATATCTATGCTTGAGCACAGGTGACTTTAATTAGTACATCTGTCAATTTGATTTAACCATCTGGACTCAAGCATGGATATCCTTAAAACCTGGACTGTAATGGCGGAGTTTGGGAAACTGATTCAGTAACAGAACATTTCAGCCACTTATTACAGTGCCTGACCAGGATCTGGCTCCTGTTCATTGAACAACAGCAATGCACATATCGGGGCTAATTTAGCATTGGATGCACCATACCGTAGGTGTGTTTTTATCTACACATTGCTATACTCTCTATATATATATATTTGTGTGTCATTAACTTATATCTCCTAATGCTTGTAGAGGCAGAATGGTAGAATGAGTACAGTCTTGATCTGTTCCTGTATTGGGATGTAGTCATAATCCCGGCATGCGGTATTGCCGGCGCTCAGAATTTTGGCGCCGGAATCCTGACACCCATCAGAATCCCGTGCCGGAATCCTGACAACAATCCCGGCGCCAGCGTCTCAACCGCTGACATTCCGACGGTAAGTAGTAGGGTTAGGGACTATGGGGAAGGTTTAGGCTGCGGAGAGGGGGAGGTTAGGTTTAGGCACTGGGGGGGAGGATTAGGTTTAGGATGCGGGGAGGGAGGGTTAGGCTAGCTACTGACGGGTGTCGATATCCTAACCCTGTCGGGATGCCAGCGTTGGGATTCTGACTGCCAGGATCCCATAGCCAACCACTTGTAATTATAACACAATTGGAAATGGACACATCAGCAGACAAACCTTTGCAGGTATATCTTGTGTGAGTACCCGAGGCCTGGAACAAAGATCTGTAGCAATGATGGTCCCTCCAGCTGATAGTATTTAAATTATTAGGGTTACAGCTATATTATTTCAAGTCTTGGTTATCAAGTGGCATTACTTGGGTTGGTGGTTCAGGACCAAATCAAATTATTTATGGTCAATGTGATAAGCAAAACTAGTGGTGGTCAGAGCCGTAACTACACTTTTTGGTGCCCTGGGCAAGAAAGAGAATTGGTGCTCTCAACCCCCTCCCCCCTTCCCATTTGTCAAATATGGACATAATATGCTTGTCCGAAAAACGGGTATGGCCTTATGTGGAAGGGGCGTGACAAATCTGATTTGTCTTGTACGACGATGAAGGAGTATCGATCCCTTTGTACCACTTTTATCCAAGTGTCCCTGCTAAACACTGTGAATGCAATGGCTGCAGTGAGGATACACAATAATTATGCAGTACAAAAAGTGTAGGAGAGCGCTGGTGAAGCTGCACCTGCAGCAATATTTGTCCATCAGAACAGCTGTGCAAAAGCCTGGAGCCGGCAGTATAGATCACTGGCTGAAGGTATAGAAAGAGTATAGGAAGAGTGTTACTTGTAGTGTATATGCAGCAAATATCAGCGTCAGGGAAGTCCATGTACAGTATGTACGCTGCTCAGCAATGGTAATCGAGGTGTGCTGGTAACACCTGGGTCAGGAATCGGTGGCTGTGTTCAGGGCTGCCATCAGAAATTGTGTGGCCCAGTATTCATGTATCAGAAAGAGCCCCCCTCATCCACCTCCACCCCGGTTTACACATATAAACCAACAAATACCAAAAAATAGTCTTTTGGAGCTGTACTTTTTTATTTATAAAAAGTGTGAATATTCTGGGTTAGGAATGAAAACACCTCCCCAGAATTTCAAGGTGGCAGCCAATCTCCAGAATCCAGTTGTAATCCTGGTTTTGAAGGTCTCTCAAGCTGTGGAGACATAGGCGCCTACTAGGTGTAGTATTTTAGTGAACAATTAAATAATAATAATGTAAAAATATGCTCATAGCAGAACTAATAATTTGTGTTTGTCTGTCACTCTTGTGCAATGGTGAATAAATTAGCAGAATTCTGCAAGGTGATTATCTCAGCGTACATTCATGGCAATCCAGATTGCATCCACATACAATATAAATAGGTGACCAACCATAGTACCTCCTGAGGAAGTCCCCTTAGGACAAAATGCGTTGGATGCAATCTGGATTGATGTACTCTGAGATGATCACCTAGCAGAATTCTGCTAATTAATTTATTGATTGACATGCTGCAGAGTTAGGGGGGCAACACAAGGACCATTCTCTAAAGTGGGGGATTGTGAGCGATCATGCAGGACACGTTCTGCACATACAGGGGCAAACGCAGGATTTTTGGAGGGTGGTTTACACACACACACACTATATATATATATTATATATATATACACACACACATACATATGTCACACATACCTTACACACCCACACACACCTACTGTATGTCATACATACATTACACACACACTTACCTTGCAGCAGCTGTGGGTTGTAGACCTGATAAGGATGGGACCTGGCAGGCTGGCACCATGTCATTAGGCTCCTCCCCCTAGTGACAAAATGCTGCAAATTGCAGGTCAATCGGGAGGGGGCAAAGCCAAATGGAATCACGTCATATTGGCTCCGCCCCCTCCAGATTGACCGGCGAATCGCAGCATTTTGCCACAAGGGGGATGGGCTTAAGAAGATGGTGCCTGCTCTCCAGTCTGTCAGGGGGGGTTTCTGGGTATTTAGAACCCCCCCTGCGTGCGCTAGTGACATGTGCTGAATGAGTCCTGAACATGTGCAGAACCCCAACAATCGGAGATGTACGCAAACCATTGGGTTTACGTACATCTCTGAATCAAACCTTAGTCTTTCTGCCCTTTGCCTTCAGCTGTTGTTATAAATAGAAGTGTAGTAGTGGTGGAGCTCTGCTATTTGATGAACTGACTGAAGAGAAAATGCATGATATTTGCCTCATTCCATAAATTACATTTTAGATTCTGTGTTCGTTTTGGTGTGTCTAGTATGAATCCTAGTAATAGGGAATATTAAAGGGAATAAACTTTGGATACTATAACTAGATGCAGCACAGAGTGCCCTTCATGTCCGCAATGGGAATCAATAGAATAGAAAGAAAAACCGTAGTTCAAATCTAGTCACATTATAAATGTAGGGTAGTATGGCACAGTTTAAGGCACACACTGCTCAAGTTCTTGGTGTAACTCTAGTGGAAGGATCACAAAACCAGAAATAAATACGCCAGAGTGCAGCATAAAAATATTGCACTGTTCATAAATAAAACACTTTGCATAATTTTCTCATTGTTCTGGGTTTAAAAATGATGTGTTTGTGATGAGAATGGGTTTCATTATCAGCACAAAGAGAAAGGGCCCTATGCCTCGAAATAATTTTTACTTGAGTACCATGATGTATCTGATTTTTAGCTATAGGATAAATGTAACTTATAAGCACAGTGAACATGGGATGTAGTTATATTACAGGCGGCCGGAATGCTGGCCATCGGAATGCTGGCTGTCGGAAGCCCGACGCGGGACTAAAGATAGGCGTTAAAAACCCGATGCCTATCTTTATCCTGACGCCAAAATCCCGACAGCCGGCATCCTCAACGAAGGTAAACTGGGCTTGTTAGGTCTTAGCCATGGGGGGGAGGGATAGGTTTAGGAACCTTCGGGGGGAGATTAGGGTTAGGCACTACCCGGGGAGGGTTAGGGTTAGGCTACGGCGGGAGGTTAGGGTTAGGCACTACGGGGGGAGGTTAAGGTTACGCACCATTAAGGGAGGGTTAAGGTTAGGGTTGGGGGGGAGGGGTAGGGATAGCATACTTACCAGCCCTGTCGGGTTCTTCATCCATTGGGATGCCGCTGTCAGGATTTGAACTGGCTATTCAGCCGCCGGTATTTCATACCAAACCCGTGAACACTGTATCACACACCAAACACATGTGCAAGCCTATAATTGCTTGTAATTACTCATTTAAAAAAGAAAAACAAAACCAACTAAACATTTTTATTAACTATAACAACACTATTAACTATAACAATACAAGAAAATAACCACATATTATAATAAAACGGCCTAGAATATCATATAGAACTTGTTTATATGACCAAAAAAGATCCATTAGCATGCACCGAACCAGAAGATAATACTAATACATCATTTTTGCAAGTAAACAAAGCTGGCAGTGAAGCGACAACTCTCATTTCTACCATATTAATCCGTATAGCTTTAAACTTTTAAAATAGTGTTTCTTTATTTTCCCTTTCCTTGTTAATGTTTCATAAACGAATTTTTATGAGTCAATGTTCCGTTTATAAATGTGATTATGACAAAATGGCAATAACAAGTTACAGAAGTGGTTTCCATATGACAGTAATGACACAACCTACACTTGAATAAAATAAATAAAAAATGCAGTTTTACTACATAAAGTAAATCTCATTGCATTCCTATATCGGAAATGTTTTCAAGAATGCAATGCAATTTTAATAGCGATGTATTTAGCAATCTTATAAATGAAAATAGGGAGCTAATAAACAGCTGCTAGTTTGAAAAAATATACAGTAATATTTTATTTATCAGTTCATCCTCCTTTTTGCACCCTGTGTCTGGTGTAAGTACAGATAGTTACTACTGATGACGGCTGCAGACATAAGAACAGAGGCCCTGATTCAGAGCCGGGCGCTCTGACCAGAGCGCTCGCTCTGAATCAGGGCCCACCTCCATTAAAATGGAGCATCCTCCTGGACGCTCGTATAGCTGTGGGTCACCACCCACAGCATATACAAGCGTCCAACAAGATGGTCGCGATGGTCTTGACCATCGCGACCATCGGACTTGCGAGTGAAACCCTGTGGTCGGGTTCTCAACCGCAAGGCCAGGAGTGATTTTGGCTCTATCAGAGCCAAAATCACTCCCAGTGACATCACTAGTGATGTCAGTGGGGCCGGCTTCAGACGGTAGGCGTTCCCATAGGAACGCCTCCGTCTGGCAGGCACGCCCCCGGAACGCCCACCAAAGGGGGCGTGCTGTCAATCAACATCGACAGCACGCCCCCTTTGGTGCGAGACTCGGAGCGATGGAAAGTCCTTCGCTCGCCGGGTCTCGCGCATGCGCACGATGGAGCTCCCTCCGTCGTGCGCATGCGCAGTGGGGACCATCAACCCACTTGCGAGCGGACTGCCGCTCGCGAGTGGGTCTGAATGACCCCCAGTGTGCGGGATAGGTTTCCACATGCAGTAGCACAGGTTTCTACTATTCATAGGTGGATTTTGGCATAAATGAGTACGCTGGCTCCCACGGCCATACGGAGAACCAGCCGCAGATCTACTCCACTCACAATCAGCCACTATATATCTAAAATGATTATACAAAGTGGCAGTATACAAAGCACAGATTGAGAAAACAAACCCCTAAAATTCACAATCAATAAAGTTCGGGTTTGGTATGATGTGTCGACAGTCATAATGTCAACATTCAGGTCGACATGAGAACGTTGACATGGTCATGATGTTGACATTGAATCTGTTGACATTCATCATGAGGACAGAAATTGAATGTTGACATGTTTGAATGTGGACATATTGTAACTGGTGGCCCAGTGGTGATTTACCTGTTCCAGCACAGCTCCCAGGTCCCGGCGGTCATGTGACTGTCATTTCTGGGTCAGACCTCCAATTCTCCAGCGTTCGGGAAGCATCTTTCTGCTATCCCTAACCGTAATCCTCCCTCTAGTGCCCTACCCCCCTCCTCACAGCATAACACTAACCCTCCCCCACGCAGCCTAATTTAATGTTGACATTTCACATCGACTGTGAGCATGTCGCCACCTTGTCTGTCAACAATGTCAACATTGTGGTGTCGACATTATGACTGTCAACATTGCCATTGTCGACCTTTGACTACATCCTGTAGCAACCAATCAGATTCTAGCTATTATCTTCTAGAAAGTGCTAGTTAAATGTTAAGTAGAATCTGATTGGTTGCTGTGGGCAACATCTCTATTTCTACAAATTCTCACTTTAGTAAATATACCCTTAATGATGCTAAATTGGTAGTATAATTAGACCAATTTATGTCTAAAAAAACACAACCAGATATGGTGGTTTTTAAACATATGCAGAGCGATACGCCTCTCGAGATATGGTCTGCTCCGCACTGGCAGCATATGCAGCACAATTACACCAAGTATAATATTAGCCTAAAAACCATCATTGATAAGCAGCGCATGCAGACAGAAAGCGCATTGGTAGCACATGCACCATATTTCCACCAAGCCTACAGTATTTACACCTCAGCCAATCAGAATGAAAATACACTCGTAGGGCCTGACACATTACGAATCGGAACTGCAACAGCGTGCGCAGATTGGCCGATGGTGTATACTGCGCATGCGTATGCATCGCAGTATGCGTGCGTGGGTTAGCATTGCAATCGCACTCTGATAATGTACGCAGATGCAAAGCCATCGCAGAATGAGTGACAGGACGGACGTCAGCATTTGTGGGTGGTGATGGGGGAGTGTTTGGAGAAACGCAGACGTGCCAGTCCATTTGAACACCATTTCCCGGGCATGCATAAATTAGCCACTGTGATGGCATACACAGCCTGAGTACTCACTATGTGCAACGACAGTTGTCATTTCTGAGTAAGGTCAGACCTGCTGTAATTCTGCGTGAGGCTCCGATGTTACTTGATGTTACTGATGTATATGCAGGACTGCAAGGTATTACGGATGTGAGAAAGCGGTAGTGGGCGTCTCTGTGCCGGGTGAGTAGTTGCAAGCATTAGCATATTTTTGCAGCAGAACTGCGTGTGTAATCGCAGTTGCGATCACAATAGCGATCTGTAGTGGATCAGGCCCATACTCTCAATTAGGCTCATTACTCAGTAAATAAAACTGATTCTTATCAATCAAATAATATTGTGACCCCGTTCCAGGGAGGCTTTTCTCACCCCTGTGCTAATCCTATTTTGCCACTTTCCAGGCTAGTCACATTTCAACATCAATATTGGTCATTTTCTAATGCAAAATTATATATATATTACTTTGATTTTCTTTATATCTCCTGACATGGGGCCTGATGCAGAGATGTGCGCTAATGCCGCCACCGCCGCTCCTGTGAATTTGTACGCAGCGGCTGTGTGAAAATATGCAAATTTCACAGCTGCCAGGATTTCTATTGAGACGCCCACTGGCGGCTTCGAAAAATCAAAGCGTCTGCATACAAAGATGAAGCATTGGTCGCAGATAATTATCGGAGTTCTGAGTAACCCTATGGTCGCGCAGAATGGCTGCAGGGAATGAGACGCCAGAGCCATAGTATCTGCAGCGCAGTCTACGACACGTCCCCGAAAAACTGTGGCAACACGTGTGAGTGAAATGACACTCCTCCCGTTACCTCCCCCAAACGCTCCCTGACTGTCAATCACATCGATGTTATATCCTCACCGCAACCGCCAACAGTAATGAGTTAACACATGCGCAATGCGACTCATATGCATGCACAGACCACGATAATCGCTCAACTGCATAAACATTGCACCCGTCTCTGAATCAGGCCCACGGCAAAGAATATGGCGAACACCCTGTGGGTGTTTTTTTTTATTTCAAATTGCAAGAGAGTGCACTAAAAACTAATGCATGTATTTGTGGTCTCTACCCGGTATTAATTCACCTTTTCAAAACAATAAATATCAAGATTCTAGACATAAGTTTTCATAATAAAATCTGCACTTGAAAATTATATATATATTATTTTTTTGTCTAGTTTTAACAAAATGTGTAGGATTATGGTAATCTGACAAAACATTCCATTTTGAAAAATGGACAACCGAACCCATCAAAAGAAGACACCAATGAATTTATTGAAGCCAGTATGACAAAGATCTGAGCAGTTTAGCTACCTGCAACTCTGGCCTTGTTAAAGCTTTCTGTAGTATAGGGTTTTATTGTCTGGTGAAGACTGGCCCTGGAGGCATTCACCAGAGTTCATCAGCGATAGCTACAGATGTCAATAGTAGGATAAAGGTAATTTCTCCTATTAATAAGTACGTATACTTACTTGTCTTTTCTCTCCTCCTGGGGAAGCTCGGAGAGATTCAGCTGATCTCTGATGGGGGTGGTCTCCTTTCATCATTAGGCCCTGCCCCCTCATGACTTAATGCTGTGAATCACTTTGAAAAGGGGACGGGGTAAAAATGAAGTGATTCTTTTAGCATCACTTTATATTGGTCCCGCCCCCCTCCCATGTACCCAGTTCACAAAATTATTCCTCCTATCCTGCTCACTTCAGTAGGAAATGGTCAGGACGTGGGAGTCCATCTACTCTTCTGGGAGCCAAGGGGACTCCCCGCATATTCAGGAGTCTCCTTGACCTTTCAGGAGAGTAGATAAGTCTGTTTTGAGGTGCTTACAATCTCAAATAAATTAGATCAGTGGATGAACAGAGGACCACATTATGGGCATCATGAATATCTATTGATGCAGTGTAGCCTCTATAATTCTCCTGCGACTTTCCAGCACTATATTAATGATGTTTTATGGGATTTCTTTCACCTGTTTGCTTTAGCCTACATTGATGAGATCATAATATTTTTTGACCATCTTTTAGAACACCAGAGGCAAATTAAAACTTTAGAATCTTCATCAACATCAATTCTATGGGTGGGATGCACGACACATCGCATTTGGAATGCGATGCATCCCATCGCTCATTGCATGCATGCCAGTGTTGATTACGCTGGTATGCACGAAGGAAAGCGCAAAGGACCGATCTCTCGGTAACAGAATGACACAGCCAACCCGTGGGGTGCTGGCGGGAATCTGATTGGAATCCCTCTCACAGCTCTCTGCGGAGAGAAGCCCTTAGGCTTCTATAAGGTAACAGAAGATGGCGTTACCCACCGCATCCAAGCTTAGTGCATATGAGAAATGCGATCAAACATGCATTTTGGGGGTTTGACTTCATTTCACCCGTTGCTGCATGAGATAAGTGTGAATTTCAGAACATTAACCCAATTTCTTGGATACACCATCTACCTAAAAGTGTGTATCCTAACAAAATCAAACCCTTAAGGGGCACATCCACTAGGCGACAATGAAAATATTGAATGATAAGGATATCGTTCATTGTACTGTGCAGTGCCTACTGTACACTGAATGATATGTTGTTCAGTATAGGCACCCTCCATCATCTCCGGACATGGCCAATCTGTCGCTATCGGCAGATTGACCGGCATGTTCGGGCAGTGATTGATGTCGGAAACAACCAATGGGAGCTCACATCGCTGGTCGTTTCCAACATTTGCATGCCCGATTTGTACCCGATTAACGAGCGATTGAACGATAACGATGTCGTTATCGTTCAATCGCTCTGTTTAATCGGGTAGTGGATGTGCGTCTTTACTAGCATGGCTTGTGTCCTGAAAGAAGTCCAGAGATTTGTGAGGTTTTGAAATATATGCAAACAAAATTTCTTGCACCTTTCAACTGAAAGTCTGGGCTCCTGATGTGGACACCGCGTTTGTGCACATGAAAGCTCTTTCTATCTTTGCTCCTTTTCTCATCTGTCCTAACATATGACAGATGAGGATGCATATGATTCTGATGTGGAAGTTATCCAATTCCAGGCTACTGAGCCTAAAACCTACTATTTGGGACGAGTGAGTAAAACATAGTGTGTCCCCTTTTATCAATCTGGGTTAGCTCTGGCAGGAACAGAGATGCAGAGTCTAACAAATCACTGGCTTTCCCTAGGGACCCCCACAAGCTTTGCTGCTGGTAGGTTCATAAGTCACGGTTCTGTGCCCTGCCCCCAGGTGTGGCAATCTGGTGCTAAGCGGTAGAAAGGACTGTCAACAGAGCTGCAAAGTGCCCAATGGAAATCAGAAAGGAGTGTTAAGCTGCATACACATTGAACGATATTGTGAATGATATGAATGATAATGATATCGTTACCGTTCAATATCATTCCGTGTGTAAGCAAGACATCATTAACGATGCATTCTCCCACGGATTGTTACCGATATCTTTCATCGGACGTACTTGCAGGCCAATCTGACTATATCGTCAGATCCTGCAACAACGGGGATGCAGCCGGTGACGTTACTGAACGATATCGTTCAGTGTGTATGCTCAATGTCGGGAATGACAGTGAGCTCGGCAGGTGAGGTGACAACACTGAACGATATCGCTCATGGAGCATATCGTTCCGTGTGTACCCGGCTTTAGGATATGGCGGGTCAGCAGTGAACAGAATAATATAATCATCAAAGACAGCGAGCTAAACACATGTCATAAGTGGCCTGGGTCAAAATCACATGGATCAGTCACTGGAATACACAGGAATTCAGGAGTACTGTAAGGAGCCTAATATTGTGGCAACATATCCTGTGTTAGAGTAAGTTTAAAACTTTAAATAGTATAAGGCAGTTTGCATTGGACGGGCTGTATTCAGCGGTCACTTCTGTGTTAATCTGCGCACCCACTACTACTGTATGTAGTAGTATGCTATAGTATGCTATAGAAAAAAACAACAATGATTGGGCAAAAATATTTTCCAGTAACAGTTTTTCTGTTGGAGCTTGATCAGATCATCCAAGAAACTGAATTGCTAGCTAGATAAGCGAGGTGAACTCTATTTATTATCCTCAATTTAATTTTATTAAAATGTAGGAATGAGACAATAACTACCATTCTCCCAATAAATAAGTGACATATGTATAGAAGTGACTTACTCAACTGACTAGCTGTCTCATATTAGAAGAGGCTATCATAATAGTTAGTGGGATTATGAACATCGATTCTCAGAAGATTCTGAGAATCACCGAGACTGGAGGTACTGCACTTTATTCGCAATTCTAAACCTCCACGATTTCATGTCCCATCTCTTCTGGTGACCTAAATTCCATCACTGTGACTCTTCATGTTACTCCGATATATCTTCTTCAGATCCTCCCTCTACCTTCATGACCTTGGGGCTCAAGCTGCATTTATTTTATTGGTAAAGTTGCCAATTCTAAATGAAATACCTCTATTCTAATGGTTCTAGATTGCCTTTCATGGCTCAATTCCTCCCTTCTAGTAGACCAGGGATTCCCAACCACGGTCCTCAAGGCACACTAACAGTCCAGGTTTTAAGGATAGCCATACTTAAACACAGGTGTCTTAATTAGTACCTCAGTTATTTTGATTGAACCATCAGTGCTCAAGCACTAAACCTGGACTGTTAGTGAGCCTTGAGGACCGAGGTTTGGAAACACTGTAGTAGACTATGCACTGCTGAACAAACAGCTCATTTGATAATCTAATAAATATTTCATTTTCATGGCATCTCAGATGAATTTGATTGAGGTGATAAATTTACTTCACCATTCTGGAGAAGGTTTTGCTTGCCACTGGGAAACACACAATTATTGCCTGCCTTTCACCTGCAATGTAATCAGCAATCTAAAGACAACAACCAAGTTTTGGAATGATACCTTAGAATCTTTCTTCTGAGGATGACTGTAAATATATCTAACCTACAGCAGAGTCTGTGTGTTATATTGCTTACCATAGCTCCACTTCCCAATGGCTTTCTGTTGCAAACTATACAGTATATATCACCCAGATTTAATTCCTGGTCACCCTATTATCAGGGCCGGTTCTAGACATTGTGGAGCTCAGGGCGAAAGTTCACAGTTGCGCCCCCCCCCCCAAAAAAGAAAAAAACAACTTTTTGTAGATGACGATCCACTGCGCGCTCTGAAAGCACACGCGCTTCCGGAAAGGGGGGGTGTCCTTGCGGAGCACCCCCAATTCATCACACTGTGGGGCGTGCCCAGCACTTATGAAGGTGCTGGGCTTCCCCCAAGCTCTCTCCTCGTAGCAAATAATTGCCATGTGCAGTAATGCACCTTAGTATGTCTTACACAGTAATGCCCTTTATAACACATTATGCCACATGCAGTAATGCCCTTTATAAACACATTATGCCACATGCAGTAATGCCCTGTATAACATATTATGCCACAAGCAGTAATGGCCTTTATAACACATTATGTCACATGCAGTAATGCCCTGTATAACACACTATGCCACATTCAGTAATGCCCTGTATAACACATTATGTCACATGCTGTAATGCCCTTTATAACACATTATGCCACATGTAGTAATGGCTTTTATAACACATTATGCCATATGCAGTAATGCCCTGTATAACACACTATGCCACATTCAGTAATGCCCTGTATAACACATTATGTCACATGCTGTAATGCCCTTTATAACACATTATGCCACATGTAGTAATGGCTTTTATAACACATTATGCCACATTCAGTAATGCCCTGTATAACACATTATGTCACATGCAGTAATGCCCTGTATAACATATTATGCCACATGCAGTAATGGCTTTTATAAGACATTATGCCACATGTAGTAATGGCTTTTATAACACATTATGCCATATGCAGTAATGCCCTGTATATTACATTGTGCCACACACAGTAATTCCCTTTATAATACAGTATCCCCAATTCAAATGACGTCACACATTAGTCCTTTATTCATGTTATGACACACAGTGGTGCCCCTTTTACACAATGCCCAAATTAGTGCCCCTTATACGCAAGGCCCACAGTACTGGGTAGTAGTGCCCCTAATACAATGCCCACAGTAGTAGTGCCCACTATAGTAGTGCCCAAAGTTGTAATGCCCCCATTAGTGCCCCCTATAGTAGTGCCCCCAGTAGTAATGCCCCCTTATAGACATGCCCCAGTAGTAATGCCCCCTTATAGACATGCCCCCTGTAGAAATGACCCCTTATAGACATGCTCCCAGTAGTAATGCCCCCCTATAGACATGCCCCCAGTAGTAATGCCCCTTCTAGATATGCCCCCTTATAGACATGCCCCCAGTAATAATGCCCCCCTATAGACATGCCCCAGTAGTAATGCCCCTTATAGATATGCCCCAGTAGTAATGCCCCCTTATAGACATGCCCCCAGTAGTAATGCCCTCTGTAGTAATGCCCCCTGTAGTAATGCCCCTTATAGACATGCCCCCAGTAGTAATGCCCCTTACAGACATGCCCCCAGTAGTAATGCCCCAGTAGTAATGCCCCTTATAGACATGTTCCCAGTAGTAAAGCCCCCCTGTAGACATGTCCCCAGTAGTAATGCCCCCTTATAGACATGCCCCCAGTAGTAATGCCCCCTTATAGACATGCCACCAGTAGTAATGCCCCCTTATAGACATGCCCCCAGTAGTAATGCCCCCATGCCTCCCTTCTGAAAAATAAATAATACAAACACAATACTTTCCTTAGGCCCCGCTCCTGCGTCCGCTGCCGTCCGGTCCGACCATGGCTCCACCATGGATCTACGGGAGAGACATCATAACATCCCTCCCATAGTGCTCTATGGGAGAGGCCGGAGCTCTGGAGTGAGCTTTGGCTGCCGCTGCAGGGAGGGAGCCGGGTGTCTGCTGATAACAAATATCAGCGGGCGCCCGGCAACGCGGGGGGGTCCGGCGCTGGGGTTTTTTTTTATTATGGGATTATTTTTTTTTACCTTCTGGGGACTCAGTGGTGCCCTCTAGGGGCCGGCGCCCCGGGCGACGGCCCTGTTAGCCCACCCCTAGAACCGCCACTGCCTATTAAAGCTACTATTCCAGCTGCCACCATCTGATTGGAGGACTGCTCTGTACATTGACCACTTGAGTGGTGGGCAGCTCTATACACTTATCAGTAACACCCACATGGGGTCTACACTATGAACAGGTCACCAGACAGGAGAACTGCTTTGTACACTGGCTACTCCTGTTAACTTGTCGCACATTTGATGACTTCTATAAGGTCCCCAATAAGGTCACCAAATTGCATGACCTTTCTGTACAATGGCCAACAGTTTGAGGGACTGCTCTATACTGTAGCTACCTGATTTGGACCACCAGGCTGGAGGACCGCTTTGTACAATAGCCACCTGTTTGGGGTCTGATCCGAGTATGGTGGAGTATTTTGAAAGGGTTAGGAGGCTCTGGTAGAAATATTACATCATAGTCCTTTAATTACAGTATTCCACTGCTTCTTGAAAACATCTATATGGTTTCAGAGAAGGAGTTCAGTTAACATCATGAAACAATTTTTTCAGAGCCGTGACTAGACTTTTTTGTGCCCTGTGCCAGAGAGAGTATTGCCCCTCCCCCTGATTTTCTAAATAGGAACATAAGATGAAAAAGGCCCATGGCCTCATGGAGAAGGGCCAGGGAAAATATAGGGAAGGTCAGGAGATTCTTGGGATAAAAGAAGAGGAAGCTACAAGTGATAATGATAATGATAATAAACAGGAAAATCGACAGGCCCAAACAGCGCCCCCTGCCCTGTGGTGCCCTGTGCCATGGCAGCGGCCGCACTACCCTAGCTACGGCCCTGAATATTTATATCCACAAAGGTAGACTTTTCCTTTAAATATGCTAAACTCTGTAAGCTTTATTCTGTAATTATTTTTCTGAAGCAAAGATGAAATTTTGCAGTGTACTCTGATAATTAGGAAAAAAATGTTAAGCTCTTTGCATATTTATGTTAATTTGCTTTTAAATGATTTGGTCGGGTTTAGGGAAAAGACTGAATTTGCTTTTAGCCTGTTTTGTAAAAATAAATAAATTATTGATACATGGTATATGACTGTACTAAAATGACATTTAGGAAGAACTTTTATCTTAGATGTATTCTGATTTACCATCTGATGTATATATTTCCTTTCCTCCAGGAGAAATACTGATACGGACACTTTGAACTGCTATAGTGTTCACCAATCATTGTTCGTGTTAATAGTATTGACCTTTCTTGCATACACACAAAGCCACAGTTTTAATAACACCATGCCCTCTGTGGGCCTCTTGTGTGTCAGTTTACTACAAGCTACAGTGCCCCTAATGCATGCAATTAAACCTTACATCCTATTTGATCTTCACACGTCTCATATTCTAACTTACATCAGCTCTGCTAGGAAGCTGATTAATCTAACACTTCTGCTCTAGCACTTTCTCACATTACTCTGGCATACCAGTTACATGTGTGTAATGTCAGTGGCTTCTGCTTTGATTTTATATATATATTATATATATATATATATATATATATATATAATCTCACCAGAAAGGCAGCACTCCCAATATCACCAAATAAACAGTCATGGGTGCCCTCCTAAGTATCCCAACAAGAGATCCAAATACAGCAAGTGGAAGGCGGCACTCCAAAATCATACACCAAGACTGGCAGTAATATCAACGTTTTGAGATTTTATTATCTCGTCATCAGGACCCACAAAGTACAAATAAAACAACTGACCTTATAAACCATTCCCCACATGTCCAGCTGGCCGTCTGGACCAGCCGAGGACACCCACTAGTGATGACATCAGGCAGTTCCCAGTAGCTCAGCTGTGCTGATTAATTACATATACAATGTTGCACAAAACAGTTACAAAAAATTAACAATTACAATATTATCAAACCCAACAATCCCCAGACATTCCCAAAAACAAATCAAGGCAGACTAACCACAAAAGAAAAATGAACAAAGTCATATAGCTGCAGAGATAGATAATCTCAACTGATCTATCTCTGCAGCTACTGTATATGATTTTGTTAATTTTTCTTTTGTGGTTAGTCTGCCTTGATTTGTTTAGTATATAGTATCCAGGTTTCATTTGGATGTAACATATGAATAATCTCTATATCATTACAGTTTGATGTATATATTGCTGTATTTATCTGTATCCATTGTTTTGTTTTTGTGCCTATATTATATGATTTTTGGATATATTTATCATTACAAATTTTTAACGGTATATAGTCACGAAGCTGGCGGTTGAAATGCCAACTGCCGGCTTCCTGACTGTGAAATCCCGGCATGGGAGTAATGATAGGCGTTGAAATTCTGACACCTATCATTATCCACCCACCAAAATACAGAACGAAGGGAAGGCGGGTGTCGCGAGCAGACAGCTGAAGGGGTGGGGGTGTTTGGGGGAGGGGGGCGAGGGTCAGCTTTAGGGGCTACCGGGGGGATTAGGGTTAGGCACCCCTCTGAGAGGGTTAGGCTAGGGAAAGGGGGGGTTAGGGTTCAGCACCACCTGGGGGGGAGTTAGGCCCTGCCAGGGGGAGGTTAGGGTCAAGCCACCCCGGGAGGGTTAGGTTCAGGGTGCGGGGAGGAAGGTTAGGTCTAGGCACTCCTGGGGGGAGGATAGGCTTAGGCACCCATAATGGATGGTTAGGGTTGGAGGGGAGGGGTAGGTATAGCGTACTTACCTGCCCTGTCCGGTGCTGCACTGTTCGGACTGCCGGTGTCAGGATTTCAACCGTGTGAGCCCGGCGGTCATTCATACTGATCCCATTTTTAACACTCCATTTTGTACATGAGAAGGAAGTATATAGTCAAGAGGTGTGCGCAGACCCCTGTGTTTTGGTTCTAAATGTATTGTTGTGTTTTGGCAAAATCACCCTCAAGTGTTTTGGTTCGTGTTCAACTTTTGTTTTGAATTTCTTTAAAAATTGATAAACAGCAGAAACCATGTAACCTGGACCTGTTTTTGCTCCTATAGTATTATAAACATCAATATCATTCATTTCCAATCATTTGCAGTCACTTTTGACCATCTCACAGAACATGATGGAATTACGAGGGAGGAACTTAACTGCAATGCAAAATACGTGAGATCCACTTTATAGATTTGAGTTCCAAACTTGGTGAGAAGATCTGAGCCAGGAATTGGTTCTACTTGAAACAAAGTTTGGTTGGGTTTGGTTTTCTACAAAACTGAATCGCTTACCTCTAGTTTATACCCACTTTATTATTGAAGTTCTTTTTTTATATTTATTTATATATTTTTTATTTAAAGTGAACAAATACATTTTTCTCTAAAAAAACAAATGTTTCGGTGTAAGTGTATCTGGGTGTAACAAGCTTGGCGTAAGCCTGGTACATAAGATACTGGTGCAGAGCTCAAAGGCTAGTGGTGCAGAGCTCATATCAGGGGCGGATTGGGCCGCCGGGAAACCGGGGTACTTCCCGCTGGGCCGGACATCTCTGTCATTAGCAGCCCCGTCAGGGCCTTCACTGCTGTGGCCGCGCATGTTAGAAGCGGTGGCGGAAGAGAAGCCGAATATGTCAGGCGGCTGGGCTGTGCAGACAGCACGGTCTCTCAGGGCTGCCAGTAACACTGCCTTGCAGTTACCTCTCCCCACCACCAGGTGTCTCACTCCAGTGTGGCCTCCTCATTAGACAGCACAGCTTGCGCATCATCACTGGCTGAACTGCTCTTGAATCTGAACACGGCTGGTGGAGCAGTGAGACCAGGCTGGTAGGTAAGGTAAGTGACCCTCTGGGGGGGGGGCTGAACACAGCTGCCAGCACACACACACACTGATATGTGAAATTGCTATTATGTAGGGGAGAGGGAACAGTACAGTGACATAAAACGGGGAATAATACAGCCCCCAGCACACACTACTATGTGGTATTGTTATATAGGGGAGGGGACTGTACAGTGATATATGAGGGGGAATAACACAGCTCCCATCACACACAGATATGTATTATTATATAGGGGAGGGAACTGTACAGTGATATATGAGGGGGAATAACACAGCTCCCATCACACACAGATATGTATTATTATATAGGGGAGGAGACTGTACAGTGATATATGAGGGGGAATAACACAGCTCCGATCACACACTATGTGGTATTATTATATAGGGGGGAGGGGACTGTACATTGATATATGAGGGGGAATAACAGCTCCCATCACACACTGATATGTGGTATTATATAGGGGGAGGAGACTGTACAGTGATATATGAGGGGGAATAACACAGCTCCCATCACACACTATGTGGTATTATTATATATATGGGGGAGGGGACTGTACAGTGATATATGAGGGGGAATAACACAGCTCCCAGCACACACTGATATATTGTATTATTATTATTATATAGGAGAGAGGGGCAGTACACTGATATATGAGGGGAAATAACACCGCTCCCAGTGCACACTGATATGTGGTATTATTATATAGGGGAGAGGGGACTATACAGTGGTATATGAGGGGGAATAATACAGCTCCTAGCATACTGATATGTGGTACTATTATTTTATAGGTGACATGGGATAGTACAGTGATTTAGAATGGGGAATAACACAGCCACCAGCACACACTGATATGTGGTATTAATATTATATTGAGGTGAAGGAACTATACAGTGATGTGAGGGGGAATAAAACAGCCCCCAGCATACACTGATATGTGGTATTATTATATAGAGGAGATGGGATTGTACATTGATAAATGATGAAGAAAAAAACAGCTTTCGTCTCTCTATCTTTCTCATTTGTTTTTCTCCCTTCCCCCATCTCTCTCTGAGATTTCTTGCTGCCTCTCCTCCACTTGCCCCCTACATACCATCCGATCCATTTAGATATGTCATCAGATCCCCCTTCACAGACTCCACCTCCACCCATTTAGGGCTGCTGCAGAAATTTCCCAGGCTGGTTTTCCATCCCAATCCGCCCCTGGCTCATATGCTAGTGGTGCAGAGCTCATATGCTAGTGGTGCAGAGCTCATATGCTAGTGGTGCAGAGCTCATATGCAAGTGTTGCAGAGCTCATATGCTAGTGGTGCAGAGCTCATGTTAGTGGTGCAGAGCTCATATGCTGCTGGTGCAGAGCTCATATGCTAGTGGTGGAGAGCTCATATGCTACTGGCGCAGAGCTCATATGCTGCTGGTGCATCTCCAAACTGTTGTTGTTGTTAAATGCCGTTAATAGAGCTTACTTTTTGGATGCATATGCACCAAACTCACCATGAGCCCCTATGCATTTTCTTGTATACCATACCGTGGGGCCTATTTATCAATTAATATTTGCAGAATATCCCCCCAAAACACCCATTTTCAAGGGGCAGCCACAAATACAGTGTACCCCCTGGTTGTTTGTATGGGGGACTACAGCAGATATTATAGATATCTGCTGTGGTCCCTCATTTTTTACCGCAAAAGCAGCCCTTATCGAGCACATTGCAGGGACATTTATGTTATTAATACATAACCCGATAATTAATAAATGGGCCACTGTATATCTATCTATCTTATATGTAATTCTTCAATTCAATCCACTCAGGGCCATAACTAGGGTAATGCGACCAGTGGGGGGTGCTGTTTGGGCCTGTCAATTTTCCTTTTTGTTATCATTCTCACTTGTAGCTTCCTCTTATTTTATCCCCAGCATATCCTGGCCTCCTCTATCTCTTTATCTTTTTCCATGGCTCTTTTTCAGGTGCACTATCTTATGTCCAATGCTCTCTCTGGTACAGGGCACCAAAATGTCTAGTTACGGCTCTGAATCCACTCATATCCCAGCAGAGTTGGTGAGAGTAGATCCCATCTGCTTCTAGTGGTTCCGAAGGGAAAAGTAAGCTGAAGTTTGAGCACAAATAAGTTTGAGGTGTACATATTATCTGATGTCAGGGAGGAAATCCAAAGCAAAGTCAATAACAAATGTCAGGGCAAAGATAATCGCTAGTTTAGAAGCACAATAATTTATTGCTCATGGAAAGAGCAGTGGATGGCCAAGTGTTCTTTGAGAAACAGGTAACTTCGAACTCTATCTTAAATTTGGAATGTATTACGTTTTTTAAGAGAGCAGTACGACCTTAAATTATTATTTCACTATTTATGGCATTATGCCTTGTGAGGGATTCTTACAGTTTGGGAATATGTGGGGGTCAGGCTTTTTGTTGAGGTTCTAGAGCTTGTTTTTTATAAGGCTTGAAATAGAGCTTGAGCTCCCATGAAGTCCTGGGTAAAGTTTTGGTTAAGTCCTGATTTAGTACTTAGGTTACATTTGTACTGTCGTGTACATTTGCACATCAGACAGAAGGGAGACGCTGTGAAGCAGGATTCAGTGTGCTTTTATGTAACATCTGTACTAGTGACACCTATGGGAATGCATGGAAACAGATTCAGTAGAGACAAGCAGCATGTGTTTTTCATGTGTCTGCTTTCAAAAGGTTTACCTGGCAACTCCAGTTGGGAGACAACACTTCACATAGTCAGCACGGTCCTCTTCAGGGACACAAAATGTTACAGATAAAAAAAACATACTTTGTGTATTGGTTTTTCCAAGTGAAAATGAAATGGATGTTGTGTACATGTATTAATGTACTAGGTAAAAACATAACTAACTGTACAGCTCTCTCTCCTGCCATAGGAATAAACCTTTCTTGGACTTACATGAAATAGTAACTGAAAAGACTTGTGTGGTGGATCTGAGCTGTGTCCTTCCTCTTTTCTTGGAGAGGAGAAACTCCTTAAATTTGTGGCTCAGAAGGAACAGCAGGAGGTTGGAAACGACATTTGCCACTTGGCAAATAATTGAGGCAAATATTATCACTAGTAATAATTATGTTTTAAACTTGCTGCGAGTTTAAAAAATGTTTAGGAGGCATTCATCATGCCTCCCTAACAATAGTATCACTTCCGAAAACATGCTTTTTTTACGGATACAGCTTTTTCGGAAAAGTGATACTTTTCCCCATGTAGCCGAGGTATCCATATGGATTTCCTCACTGCTGCATGTCTCTCCCCTCTCCCTGGTCTTTTACCCCCTAAGCCCCCCCTGCACTCTCCGGTGTCCGATCCCTCCTCCGTGGCTGTCCAATCCGGAACCCACCTCCCCCCGTGGGTGTCCCAGACAAAGCCCCCCTCTTTGCAGGTGCCTGATCCACAATCCCCCCGCGGCATCATGGATGTCCGATCCCTCTACCCCACGGGTGTCCGATCCCCCCCGCCGCATCCTCTCCTCTGGCTCACCTGTCTTCTGTCGGTGAGTCAGGGCCACATGTCTGCGGTGCCCCGGAGCTCCCAGCTTAATAGATCCCTGTGCTGTATATCTTCACAGGCTGCTGTTTCAACAGCAGCCTGTGAAGATTATCAGGAGCTAAACGCCATCTCAGGATGGTGTTCAGTAACACCATCAAGTTCCGAAAAAAATGCTTTTTGAATGAGTGGCCCTTGATGAATGGCCTTGACACTTACTTTTTACAAAAGTATGTTAAATTTTAATTTTCACATGCTTTTGTTAAAAGTAAGTGATGATGAATAGTCCCCTGAGTGACTGAATACTAAATGGAGTTCATACAGGTGTATTAATCAGACAATAATATAAACCAATATATTCCAATAGCAGGAGTAGATATTAAAACAAAATAATAACAAAATATTGAACAAAATACTGAATCAGCAGACACACTACCTGCAGAGGAAGGAGTAAAGTACTTGTTGCTTCTTTGCTGTGAGTGGAAACTGGAAAGTTTGTAACATGTGTGAGAAAACATTGGGGGCGGGATGTACTAAGCATCGCAGTGGTACATCCCGCCTCTTATCGGGTACATATATGGGAGTTATTTACCGGATAAGAGCTGTCCTTTGCGATAGCCTGACATAGAGGGACTTCCACATTTAACACCCAGAGGTCCCTCTGCCATCCTTCTGCACATGCGCAGAAGGACGCACGTGCAACGGGGGGAGTTTTGATCTGATTAGATCCCCCTCAGTTGGCATCCCGAAAAGAAGCCTATAGGCTTCTATTGGGTAACACCATCTGAGGATCTGAAGATGGCGTTACCCACCGGTACATATGAGAAATTGCAGTAACCCCCCCAAAAACTGATTTTTTTTTGTTTAGCTAACTCATTATTAACTTATTAAATAAAAGTATAGATTGATTGCTAATATTAGTATTATTATTATCATCCAGCCCATTGAACACTAGCATATTATATCAGGTATAAACGTACATCATATTTATTCAGTAGATCAGTGCATGATGACAGGCTGAATTAAAGGGAGAACACTTGCTCTCTGTCACACTAGACTTATTAAGCTGTATGGAAAATTAAGCTCCATGGAAACTATTCTGGGCTTAATAATTGTCGTGTCCAGGTGAGGAGAGATTCTCCTTCACAGCTACCAGTCACCATGGGACTGGGAGTGATACTGATTACGCATTTGTGACCAATACACTTCTCTAGCATATACAGGTTGAGTCTCCCATATCCGAAATGCTCGGGACCGGGAGCATTTCGGATTTTGGATAATTTCGGTTAATAGAATACCTTGCAGGGGGGTCCAGGAGATGTCACAGGAGGCCTGGCATGTGCAGCGGAGGGGTCCGGCAGGTGTCACAGGAGGCCTGGTGTGTGCTGCTGGGGTGTCCGGTGGATGTCGTGAGTGATCCGGCGGGTGTCAGGTGAAGTCCGGCAGGTGTCACGTGAGGCCCGGCATGTGCGGCGGGGGTAGGTCCCGCAATAGGGTACATCAGGTGCTGCGGGGGAGTCCAGTGGGTGTCACGAAGTGCCTGGCTTGCACTGCAGTGGGGGGAGCGCGACATATAGACCATGCCCACGCCGCTAATGATTGGTCATTGATCTGTGACGTCATGACGCCAGGTCACGTCATGACGTCACGGCTGCCCAAAAAAACTTCGGTTTTTGGAATATTTCGGTTAATAGAATTACGGATATAGGAGACTCAACCTGTAGTGCACTCACATGACACCACTCTTTTGGGTGCCCCCAGTGTTTGGTACATGAGCATAGCATTGGAATACTTGTTATTTATTCACTCCTGACATTACAATGCAGACCCATTATATGGTACCTGCGCCCACCATTCTTTCCCATCACCAAATACATAGAAAAACATGCAGGGTGTGTCTGAGATGTAACTGAAATGGCGCACGTCTCTTACTTATAAAAAAACATTTATGACTTGTGCACACTTATAAAAAAAAAAATCAAAACTATTTTTAAAATATTATTAGATCTACCATGTAGGTAAAAGAAAAACATTAGTTTAGACCTTAACATCAAGAAAATTTACATTTTTTAATTGAATTATCTTTATTTTACTGCTGACTACACCCTATAACCTGTGATAGATCAGATGCCTCATGCCACATTATCGGCACACCGCTGAATGCATGGCACATGAAATTACTTTTCAAACACATTCTGGTGCTACGCTGCTTTAGTAATATAAGGTGGATTATGCACACTCATGCCGGTAACATAAAAACAGAAGAAGCATCATTCGGTTCGCAGTGGGTTCAGTCGAGAATAAGAGGTATTTGATTTATTTCAACAGGTAACCAGAGTATTAAAGAACTATTTATCTACTACGGCTTGTATTTAGTTTTAGGATCATGATCATGATGGAAGGTGCATTTTAAAGGAGTTCTCCATGATCCAGCATCCCCTGCCGCTAAGAGTCCCATTTTCAGAGTGAGACCCCCACTGGTGCCTGTAATGGTAATTAACTGGAATTGATAGGATGACCACTGCGGTCCTCATAGTGTTTTTTTTACATTCGGTTGGATATCTCTTTCAACACTTCTTATTAAATGTTAGTCAGGTGCAAATGTCACATTGTAGTTGTACATTAAATACACATTATATAATATACTGTTTGATGTTCCATCTGCTTTAACATCTGGTGGAAGAACACAGTAACAGACTACTCGGGCTCAGAGCCAGAGCTGTATAAAGCATGAAATAGCATTGTATAATTATATTAGTGTTATTGCCATATATATATCAGTAGTCCAGACTGCATGTACAACTATTAAACACTAACAATTTAATGATAAATCAAGCACAGACATCTACTGAGGCGGTGGGTAAAGGTCCCAGCTGTAGGCATTGATGACTTTGATGAGTTCAGTGAGGTAGAACAAAGCCAGTCACAAGACTGGTGCCCTGGTCAGGGCATGGTTTGCAGTATATTCATAAAAGATGAGAAATGCGACATGGACTAAAAACTGCTGTATCAAGTGTGACTTTATTCAAAGCAAAGTGGGGATTCATTCAAGCAAACAAAAGAAAATGAGATCATTGCCCTTCCTCAGTCAAAGCTCTGTTTTGGAAAACAGGATGAAGAGTCAACATATTCTGTAACTTACGGGCAGCAGAGGGTGGAAGCAAGGTAGCCGCTGGAGTTAGTGCTTCGCATGTGGGGTGCCACCTTGCCACTGCGGTGAGTGATGTGGTAGGAGTCAGACTTCTAATACTTAGCTCCTAACAAGAGACCTGGTTATTACCTGTTATTACACTGTTCTAGCATACTGCACTGCTACTGGCAAGCATTATACACTCATTGGCTTGTGAATTGTATTAAAACCTGCCCTGCTCCAATACCTGTGTGTATACTGTAGTGAGTATGTCTGTACCTGCTATATCCAAATAAACCAACACCACTGGTTAAGTAACTGGGCTGTTCATAGTTTGAGTCATCCATTGGTGTGTGCCTACATAACTCTGCAACATCTGTACACACATCATTTCCAACAATTCTCACTTTCAGGACTTCTCCTTTGCCGCTGACTCTGGAAGCCCTTCCATGCCAAATCAGCCTCTCAGATTGCAAATGTACCCTTAAAGCAAATTTCTTTATTGAATCACAACACCCTACTTACTCTGTTCTCCTATTCCTCTCTGTGCCCACCCAAAGCCCCTCTAGATTGCAAGCACTCATGAGCAGGGCCCTCTGTCCTCTGTATTCTCTACAGAAATATGTAATTTGAGCACTACAAATCTGCAATTAAGTATATATGTAAAGTTATAGTCTTGTTTTTACCATTTTGTGACTATGCACCTTGGGGCTAATTCAGCAGTGCACGCAGGACTCATTCTGTGAGTGTGTAGAATAGGTCCTGCTAACACGCACGCTAGCCCTTGAATGCTGCAATTAAGGGGCGCTGTTAGGGCGGGGTTGTGTGCCGTCTCCAGAAATAGGGCGTATCCGCCCTGTTTTCCGGGAGTGGCAAGCCCAGGATCTGTAAGCCCCCCAGCCCAGCGCTAAGCAGAGGGGGGGTGTGATCAGTGTGATCGCTCCCCCCCACAATCATAGGAGACTGCTTTGGCTGCTGCAGCAGCCGCGAGCAGTCTCACACTGCAGCCCAGCACAAGCTGTGTGCTGAGCTGCTGTGAGGGAGGGGGGGTTCCTGCCGGGCCCCTCTAGCAAGCCCGGGCCTGGGTAGACTGTACCCACTCCCCCCCCCCCTCTCGGCGCCCTTGACTGTGCAATGACACTGCAAAAAAGAAACATAATGATATAAGATATTGTGATCAAATATTGTTATCACAATATTTTAATCCCAAGACATACTAAATTGAATGCTACATGTGACATGCAAAACTGTTTGGGTAATCATCTTTTTTAGTTATATCACCACTTGGACCAGTGAGGCAGTGGGAATTGTTGAACTGGAGATTCGTCAAATTTTTATAGCAATGAATTATCCAGCATTATTCAAAGAGTCACCCAATATACCTTTTCTTTATGCAGCAGTAAGTAAATACATAAATCAATAGGTGAATGTGGAATCACTTAACATCTGCTTGGACCAAGAGCGCTTTGATCTACAGATTTGTAGGTGTCAGGAAATGAGTCAGCAAGTCCATAAAATTATTTTTTTGGCAGGTTAAAGATGTTGCCCTTATGGGAGAAAATCTGGCTTTTATGGGGACATGTAGCTCAGAGTACAAATGAATATAACTGCAAAAACAAATAAATCAAAATATTTTATATACTGTAAATTTGAGCTTCCTTAATCTACTGTACATCTAATGCTACATCACAGGGCTTTCACTTACTAATATATAGAGATGTACAGAGCTTGTACAGTATATATCAATATGCAAAACATTCTGCCGTAACGTCTATTCTCTACCAATATGTTATCTTACTAATGTTTCCAAGGGATCTATTCATAAAGAAAATGAAAACTGAATTGTTACTTTTCACTATATATCGCATCGGTTCGATAAGATATATAGCTTTGTTAAGTAGCAATTCATGTATACTTACCTTTCCAGCAATGCAATTTGGTATCCAGGGGTCCGGTGGTCCTTTCTTTGGCTGCGGTCCAGGGTGAGCAGCCGGGAGGCAAAGACAGGTCCTTCCTGCGCATGCATCGGCTGCTGAGCTTAGTGTCTGCTGGAACCAGGGCTGGATTAAGGCTTGTGGGGGCCCCAGAGCAACTAAATTGTGGGGGCCCCCTCCAAGCCAGACAGAGCCTACCCCCCCTGAAAGCCCTATACTGAGCCATATACATACTGTATATAACATACACTCACACATAAAACAGTATACACACACCAACACATATATACACACCAACACATATATACACATTAACACATACACACTAACACATATATACACATTAACACATACACACTAACACATATATACACATCAACACATACATACACACTAACACACACAGTATACACACTAACACATACATACACACTATACACACTAACACATACACAGTATACACACTAACACATACACCATAACACATATACACAAAGAATCACATACATACACACATACTGAAACAGTACACATATATACTTTCACTTGATGCAGCAGCTGCTGCAGGATTAGTCACCGGTATAGGTTGCAATAAGGGCCAGGCACCTCCATTCATTAGGCTCCGCCCCCCGCAATTTGATGCCGTGGAGGATATGGGGGCGGAACTTGCAGTATTGGCTCCACCCCCAATGCGGCCAGTCACTGTAATGGGGAATCGGTGTGTCAGGGAGAGTTTCTACTCACAAACCCCCTGCACCCACTAGTGTGGAGCCGGCCCCTCTCCTCCCTAGAAGAAAGCTGATGCAGCAGCACTGAATGTGCTGCTGCATTCGGTAGAACAGCAGTGGCTGATGAGCCTCCACCCGGGAACGGGTGTCGCTGAACACCTGTTCTCGGCAGGGTCACATTGATAAGTGTGTGGGGGCCCTGGGACAAATGCCCCTGTGCCCCCCCCTTAATCC
This sequence comes from Taudactylus pleione, assembly GCA_031769625.1. Taxonomy (NCBI): domain Eukaryota; kingdom Metazoa; phylum Chordata; class Amphibia; order Anura; family Myobatrachidae; genus Taudactylus; species Taudactylus pleione. The sequence goes on from JAUIMM010000128.1 coordinate 18,845,530, forward strand.
GACCCTTGCTGGAACATCAAGGGGGCGGTGCCAGTGCCGGTTGCCGTGCACTGTGGGCAGAAGACAGGGAGATAAGTAACTTCCCTGCCCTCTTCGTAACGCTGTTAAGATTACGCTATCCTGGGGTGGCGAATCTGAACACACAGGAGAAGTGGAAAGCAGAGCTTTCCGTCCTTTAATGAATCGCACTCACCATACTAAAGTATGGTGATGCGATTCAGCCACGGAGCGGGGTACCACTGGAGAAGTAATAAACTCCTCCATCGTTACCCAGCTCTGTGAATGGCACAAAGCAGAGAAAAGCCCTGTTTACAGCAAAACAGGACTTTTCTTTTCTCCATGAATAGACCCCGAGGTGTGTTACCTGTCCATACAGGATTCTACACAGAAAGTACAGTAATCATATAGTCCTGTTAATTTACAGAGAGAATATTTAATTAAAATAGTAATGCACCAATGCCACGCACTATGAGTTCACTTGGCTCTGCCAGATTACTTGAAGTTCATTTTAAATTTCTGAACAGAGCCTATATGTCACAGGCTCAAAGACATGCTATTTTACATGAAGTTTCAGGTGGTTGCCCAAAATGTCACTTCTCCGCTGCAACATACATAACGTGTGGCTTTGCTCCAAGGTTAAAAAATTCTGGCGTAAGCTTGATACTCTCATAGTAGATATGACAGGAGACCTGTACCCTTTTCATGGGCGCCATTATTATTAGTAGACTTTACGACTTGGATACAAGCATCCCTACCTAAAACATATATCCCAGTCATTTCTATATTGATTACAATAGCCAGAAAGGCTAATCTACGAAAATGTCTCTCCCCGAATCCACCATCTATCATTATACTGAAATCCTAACTACTCTCAGTATTATATTTTGAAAGATGAGGATATCTAGTTGATATATTATGGTATTTGTTCTCATTAAAGTTTCAAAATCTTTTTGAATTATGAGCCGTATTCAATTTGATTTGCACCCACGATACTTTTTCAACTCCCGGACTTTCCGCCTACTTCGCCTGTTTTGCATGCAGAAAAGTGTAGCGCCGCATGCCCGCGTATCCCCGTATTCAATTTGAAAGTACGTGAAAACGGGACCCGGCGAAACTGAAACAAGGGGAAAGTTCTGTCAGATTTGGGGAAATCAGCCTGACACACCCCAAAAGATGCTCTGACCCTATGGTACCCCCCGATTTGGTATGGGGGCTATGGTACCCCCCGATTTGGCTTGCTGACGGTACGGTATTTGGTGTTTTTAAACGGGCTCAATAGCTGCTAAATAGTGTTTTTGTATAAGTGGTGCAGAATAGTATTCAGGAGTATTTTTTGCAGAAAATAACTTATCCCAGCAAATTTGGGGTACTTGAAAATGGGGGCCAGCATAAATGAAAGTTTCTAAAGTTAAGTTTAAAAAAATCGTGAAAAATCCACCTGCCGCAAGCACCTGCAATGAAAAAAACACCTGGGGCATACTTGGGGACCTCCCTGGAGTGTAGTTCGCTAGTTTTTAACTTTGTTCCCCAATTTTTATTTTTATTTTTGTCCCAAAATTGAAAGTGATTTTTTTGGGTGTTCTTAAGTGTTTTTTAAATATTTTTTGATGCAGTTTACCTTTGGGGGACGGTCTGAAGGCTGCACGGGGGTTCCCGCAATGTTGCACCCCAAATCCCCAATGCTACACTTTTTTGTGCCTGCTATTCATAGGCAAAAATTTTTCGCCTATTACATTGCATTGACTTTTCGCCTAGGCGGAAAGTCTTTCAAATTGAAGACGGCGATAGTTTTCCGCCTGGCGAAATTACATCATCGGCAAAACTTTTTCGACAATTCCAGCTTTTTGCTCCAAATTGAATACGGGCCTATGTATTCATTCATCTGAATATATAATTACGACCTCCCCTATCCTCCATTTTTCTTTTCTTCTATATTCTTTACTTTTTTTCTACCTCTCCTTTCTCTGTTAAATAAAATAAAGAGTTTTGGTGTTGGAATTTTGATTTTGAGATAATCACTTAATTTGTTTATATATATATATATATATATATATATATATATACACACACACACACACACACACATATATATATATATATATATATATATATATGTGCACTACCAGTTGCAACAGTTATTCTCATTTACATCTATATGTGCATTACACTATAATATTGTTGTCCACCATCTGTATTAAAACGAATATACTCTCCTATACAAATTTGTCTCTACTGTCTCTTCTGATTTATATACCAATAAAATTGTTTAAAAATAATAATAAAAAATAGTAATGCACAGTAAACACTACATAACAACATTACTCCATAAATGAATATCAATCTTTGACAACCTTACATTCGAAAGAACACAGCTCAGTCATTAGTTTATTTTGACAATGTATTAATGTTGGCTTCATGAATTGTAAATATTTAAATTGGTTTAAGTGCATTCGGCCTGACTATGCATTATTTGTTTTAAAATCAGAAAAAAAGTGATGTAGTATTTGTAACACATATTAATATATAAAGTATTAGGCAAGGGATTCTCTATAGGCTCTTTGCAATCATAAATATTCCTCCAATGGATTTGGAAAGATTTTTGCCCGTGTTTGGTTCCTTTGATCAATATAAAGCTTAGGCGTGAAATAAATGTAGTGTAATTATTAAATATAAATACTTTATTAGAGCGTAAACCATGTACATCAATAAAATATATAAACATTTAACTTGGTGAAGCCAATAGATACTGTCAGTCATAGAACTGAATGACCGTAGTAGGTCCAGTCCCTGCCTCTGGAGACACCAGGGAGAACCTTCTGTACAGGAGATAAAGCAGCCCAGTATTTATAGAAGTATGCAGGTGATCAGGTACAGTCCTGTGGATGCTCCACAAAGGTTTCATCCAAGTTCAGACTTCCTCAGTGCAGCTTGGGGGTGAGGGCATGAAAAACAATCAGGACACAAGATTTCTCTCTGCAGCAATGGATGGCAGTACACATTGTTATAAAGCTTTATTTACTGTGTCAATGAATAGACTGAATTTCAGGGCTACAAAAAGTGACATTCTGTAAGCTAGAAGTGATGCACTTCGTTGAAGTGAATCCCACATGTCATGGCCAGCAGGCTGGTCTCACTAGAAAGCTACTAGAAGACAAGGGTCCGGTACATACTGCACAGGATCCAGACTGTATATAAATTAGGGGTGTGCACCGGCCACTTTTCGTGTTTTGGTTTTGGATCTGGATCTTTCTTCGTGTTTTGGATCTGGATTGGTTTTGCCAAAACCACCCTTCCGTGTTTTGGGTTCTGGGTTTTGTGTTTTGGATCTGTATTTTTTTTTAAAAAAGCATAAAAACAGCTAAAATCACAGAATTTGTAGGTTTTTCTGCTCCTATGCTATTATTAACCTCAATAACCTTAATTTCCACTCATTTCCAGTCTATTCTGAACACCTCACACCTCACAATAGTGTTTTTATGTCCAAAACGTTGCACCGAGGTAGCTGGATGACTATGCTAAGCGACACGAGTGGGCGGCACAAACACGTGACCCATCTAGGCGTGAAACTGCAGTGGCAGACAGGATGGCAGTTTGAAAAACTAGGCCCCAAACTGTACATAATGCAAAGAAAAAAAAGAGGTGCAAGATGGAATTGTCCTTGGGCCCTCCCACCCACCCTTATGTTGTATAAACAGGACATGCACACTTTAACAAACCAATCATTTCAGCGCCAGGGTCTGCCACACAACTGTGGCTGAAATGATTGGTTCGTTTGGGCCCCCACAAAACAAGCTGGCAATTAATGTGTCCCTGCACAAACTGGCTCTATGGAGGCAAGATGTCATCCTCATCCTCCTCATCCACCGATTCCTCACCCTCTTCAGTGTGTACATCCTCATCCTCACAAAGTATTAACTCGTCCCCACTTGAATCCACCACCACAGGTCCCTCTGTACCTTCTGGAGGCTGGTCTCCCTGGAAGAGCTGATAATTCATTTTGATGAACATCATCTTCTCCACATTCTGTGGAAGCAACCTCCTACGCCTTTCGCTGACAAGGTTCCCGGCTGCACTAAACACTCTTTCGGAGTACACACTGGAGGGGGGGCAACTCAGGTAAAATAGAGCCAGTTTGTACAGGGGCCTCCAAATTGCCTCTTTTTCCTGCCAGTACAGGTATGGACTGTCTGCCATGCCTACTTGGATGCTGTCACCGATGTAATCCTCCACCATTCTGTCAATGGTGACAGTATCATATGCAGTGACAGTAGACATGTCAGAAATTGTTGCCAGGTCCTTCAGTCCGGACCAGATGTCCAAACTTGGTCCTGCCTGTCCTGCATCACCGCCAGCGGGTTGCTTAGGATACCTAAGTTTTTTCCTGGCAGCCCCAGTTGCAGGAGAAAATGAAGAAGGAGCTGTTGACGTGTCACGTTCCGCTTCAGCTGACAGTGTGTTCACCAGCAGGTCTTTGCACCTCTGCAGGCTTGTGTCGGCCGGAAAGAGAGACACCACATAGGCTTTAAACCTAGGATCGAGCACGGTGGCCAAAATGTAGTGGTCTGATTTCAACAGATTGACCACCCTGGAATCCTGGCAAAGCGAATGAAGGGCTTCATCCACAAGTCCCACATGCCGAGCGGAATCGCTCCGTCTTAGCTCCTCCTTCACTTTCTCCAGCTGCTTCTGCAAAAGCCTGATGAGGGGAATGACCTGACTCAAGCTGGCAGTGTCTGAACTGACTTCACGTGTGGCAAGTTCGAAGGGCTGGAGAACCTTGCACAACACGGAAATCATTCTCCACTGCGCTTGAGTCAGGTGCATACCCCCTCCTTTGCCTATGTCATAGGTGGATGTATAGGCTTGTATGGCCTTTTGCTGCTCCTCCATCCTCTGAAGCATATAGAGGGTTGAGTTCCACCGTGTCACAACCTCTTGCTTCAGGTGATGGCGGGGCAGGTTCAAGAGTGTTTGCTGGCGCTCCAGTCTTCGGCACGCAGTCGCTGAATGGCGAAAGTGGCCAGAAATTTTTCGGGCCACCCAAAGCGTCTCCTGCACGCCCCTGTCGCTTTTCAGAAAATTCTGCACCACCAAGTTTATTGTGTGAGCAAAACATGGGACGTGCTGGAATTTGCCCAGATGTAATGCCCGCACAATATTGGTGGCGTTGTCAGATATCACAAATCCCCAGGAGAGTCTAAGTGGGGTAAGCCACTGGGCGATGATTTCCCTCAGTTTCTCTAAGAGGTTGTCGGCGGTGTGCCTCTTACTGAAACCGGTGATACACAGCGTAGCCTGCCTTGTAACGAGCTGGCGTTTCTGAGATGCTGCTACTGGTGACGCTGCTGCTGTTGCTGCGTAAGGTGATACATCTACCCAGTGGGCTGTCACAGTCATATAGTCCTTAGTCTGCCCTGTTCCACTTGTCCACATGTCCGTGGTTAAGTGGACATTGTGTACAACGGCATTTTTCAGGACACTGAGGACACTTTTTCTGACGTTTCTGTACAGTCTCGGTATCGCCTGCCTAGTGAAGTGGAATCTAGACGGTATTTGGAACCGGGGACACACTACCTCCATCAATTGTCTAAATCCCACTGCACTAATGGCGGATACCGGACGCACGTCTAACACCAACATAGCAGTCAAGGCCTCAGTTATACGTTTTGCTTCAGGATGACTGCTGTCGTACTTCATCCTCCTCGCTAAGGACTGTTGGAGGGTCAATTGTTTAGTAAAAGTAGTGGTGTTCCTACTTCCTCTCTGGGATGATGAACGACTCCCAGCAGCAGCAACAGCAGCAGCGGCAGCAGTAGGCGTAGCAATGCAGGATCCTCCAGAGGAATCCCGGATAGGAGAGTCAGTCATGCCAGTGACATGGCCTGCAGGACTACTTCCGATCCTGACTAAGGAGGAAATTGACGAGGAGGGAGTTGACGGTGTGGTTTGCAGGCGCTTGGATACAACAGGACAACGGGATTTAGGTGTCCCTGGACTGCTTACGGTCTTAGCCAAAGTTTCTGAACTTGACAGTAACTTTTTATGAACGCGCTGCAGGTGCCGTATAAGGGAGGATGTTCCTAGGTGGTTGACGTCCCTACCCCTACTTATTTCACCTTTACATATGGTACATATGGCAAGACAGTTGTTGTCCGGATTTGGATAGAAATATTGCCAGACCAAAGAGGTGGAATGTTTGGTCTTCTGCCCAGGCATGACCGTGATGGGCTTTTTCATCCCACGGACAACAACTGTCTCCCCCGGAGCCTGATTTAAACAAACCACATCACCATCAGAATCCTCCTCGCCAACTTCCTCCTCAGCGCCAGCTACACCAGTATCCTCATCCTGTTGTACTTCAACAGTGACATCTTCAATTTGCATATCAGCAAGTGGACTGTGGGTGCTCCTTTCAGCACTTGCAGGGGGCATGCAAATGGTGGAAAGAGCCACCTCTTCCCGTCCAGTGCTGGGAAGGTCAGGCATCGCAACCACCACCACACTTGGACTCTCCTTGGGGATTTGTGATATCTTCTTAGAAAGCACAGTTCTTCGCTGTGCTTTTGCCAGCTTAACTCTTTTGATTTTTTTAGTGGGAGGAGGGCTTCCATCGTCATGTGAAGCTGAACCACTAGTCATGAACATACTAGGGATCGACCTTAGCCGTTCCTTGCCACTCCGTGTCGTAAATGGCATATTGGCAAGTTTACGTTTCTCTTCAGCTGATTTAAATGTCTTTTTCAAGGTCATTTTCCTGAACTTTGCCATTTGGGATTGTATGTGCCCTCTACTATGACATTGGGCATCGGCCTTGGCAGACGACGTTGATGGCATGTTATCGTCTATGTCATGACTAGTGGCAGCAGCTTCAGCACTAGGAGGAAGTGGTTCTTGATCTTTCTCTATTTTATTTTTATCGGAGAAAGTTTGGTCCTCCATTTATGTTATATCGATTTGATATATACGTGCGGCTAAACACAGAAAATAATTTTTTTTTTGGTTTGGACTGGAGTGTACTTTGTGGGTTACAGCACCCTTTAACGGTCAAGCCAGCCGGCCCTTTACTTATGACACAGGCGCACTCTTGGCACTACTTTGTTGATGCACGTGCGGCTACTGCGCACACAATTCACAAACACAGAAAATAATATTTTTTTTGGTTTGGACTGGAGTGTACTTTCGGGGGTTACAGCACCCTTAACGGTCAAGCCAGCCGGCCCTTTACTTATGACACAGGCGCACGCTTGGCACTACTTTGTTGATGCACGTGCGGCTACTGCGCACACAATTCACAAACACAGAAAATAATTTTTTTTTGGTTTGGACTGGAGTGTACTTTCGGGGGTTACAGCACCCTTAACGGTCAAGCCAGCCGGCCCTTTACTTATGACACAGGCGCACGCTTGGCACTACTTTGTTGATGCACGTGCGGCTACTGCGCACACAATTCACAAACACAGAAAATAATTTTTTTTTTGGTTTGGACTGGAGTGTACTTTCGGGGGTTACAGCACCCTTAACGGTCAAGCCAGCCGGCCCTTTACTTATGACACAGGCGCACTCTTGGCACTACTTTGTTGATGCACGTGCGGCTACTGCGCACACAATTCACAAACACAGAAAATAATTTTTTTTTGGTTAGGACTGGAGTGTACTTTCGGGGGTTACAGCACCCTTTAACGGTCAAGCCAGCCGGCCCTTTACTTATGACACAGGCGCACGCTTGGCACTACTTTGTTGATGCACGTGCGGCTACTGCGCACACAATTCACAAACACAGAAAATAATTTTTTTTTTGGTTTGGACTGGAGTGTACTTTCGGGGGTTACAGCACCCTTAACGGTCAAGCCAGCCGGCCCTTTACTTATGACACAGGCGCACGCTTGGCACTACTTTGTTGATGCACGTGCGGCTACTGCGCACACAATTCACAAACACAGAAAATAATTTTTTTTTTGGTTTGGACTGGAGTGTACTTGGGGGTTACAGCACCCTTTAACGGTCAAGCCAGCCGGCCCTTTACTTATGACACAGGCGCACGCTTGGCACTACTTTGTTGATGCACGTGCGACTACTGCGCACACAATTCACAAACACAGAAAATAATATTTTTTTTGGTTTGGACTGGAGTGTACTTTCGGGGGTTACAGCACCCTTAACGGTCAAGCCAGCCGGCCCTTTACTTATGACACAGGCGCACGCTTGGCACTACTTTGTTGATGCACGTGCGGCTACTGCGCACACAATTCACAAACACAGAAAATAATTTTTTTTTGGTTTGGACTGGAGTGTACTTTCGGGGGTTACAGCACCCTTAACGGTCAAGCCAGCCGGCCCTTTACTTATGACACAGGCGCACGCTTGGCACTACTTTGTTGATGCACGTGCGGCTACTGCGCACACAATTCACAAACACAGAAAATAATTTTTTTTTTGGTTTGGACTGGAGTGTACTTTCGGGGGTTACAGCACCCTTAACGGTCAAGCCAGCCGGCCCTTTACTTATGACACAGGCGCACTCTTGGCACTACTTTGTTGATGCACGTGCGGCTACTGCGCACACAATTCACAAACACAGAAAATAATTTTTTTTTGGTTAGGACTGGAGTGTACTTTCGGGGGTTACAGCACCCTTTAACGGTCAAGCCAGCCGGCCCTTTACTTATGACACAGGCGCACGCTTGGCACTACTTTGTTGATGCACGTGCGGCTACTGCGCACACAATTCACAAACACAGAAAATAATTTTTTTTTTGGTTTGGACTGGAGTGTACTTTCGGGGGTTACAGCACCCTTAACGGTCAAGCCAGCCGGCCCTTTACTTATGACACAGGCGCACGCTTGGCACTACTTTGTTGATGCACGTGCGGCTACTGCGCACACAATTCACAAACACAGAAAATAATTTTTTTTTTGGTTTGGACTGGAGTGTACTTGGGGGTTACAGCACCCTTTAACGGTCAAGCCAGCCGGCCCTTTACTTATGACACAGGCGCACGCTTGGCACTACTTTGTTGATGCACGTGCGACTACTGCGCACACAATTCACAAACACAGAAAATAATATTTTTTTTGGTTTGGACTGGAGTGTACTTTCGGGGGTTACAGCACCCTTAACGGTCAAGCCAGCCGGCCCTTTACTTATGACACAGGCGCACGCTTGGCACTACTTTGTTGATGCACGTGCGGCTACTGCGCACACAATTCACAAACACAGAAAATAATTTTTTTTTTGGTTTGGACTGGAGTGTACTTTCGGGGGTTACAGCACCCTTAACGGTCAAGCCAGCCGGCCCTTTACTTATGACACAGGCGCACGCTTGGCACTACTTTGTTGATGCACGTGCGACTACTGCGCACACAATTCACAAACACAGAAAATAATATTTTTTTTGGTTTGGACTGGAGTGTACTTTCGGGGGTTACAGCACCCTTAACGGTCAAGCCAGCCGGCCCTTTACTTATGACACAGGCGCACGCTTGGCACTACTTTGTTGATGCACGTGCGGCTACTGCGCACACAATTCACAAACACAGAAAATAATTTTTTTTTTGGTTTGGACTGGAGTGTACTTTCGGGGGTTACAGCACCCTTAACGGTCAAGCCAGCCGGCCCTTTACTTATGACACAGGCGCACGCTTGGCACTACTTTGTTGATGCACGTGCGGCTACTGCGCACACAATTCACAAACACAGAAAATAATTTTTTTTTTGGTTTGGACTGGAGTGTACTTTCGGGGGTTACAGCACCCTTAACGGTCAAGCCAGCCGGCCCTTTACTTATGACACAGGCGCACGCTTGGCACTACTTTGTTGATGCACGTGCGGCTACTGCGCACACAATTCACAAACACAGAAAATATATTATTTTTTTAGCACTTGGGGGGAGCACCCCTGATGGACAGAGCACCCCCTGGACAACACTACAGCACTCCTTTAGGACTGGGACACTGCACAGGACTTTGGAGTGGACACAGCCCCTATGGAGAACTGACTGCACAACACAGTCCAGCCAGCCCCTATGGACTTTGAAGTAGTGGACACAGCCCCTATTAACAACAGCAGCACAGCACAACACAGCCAGCCCCTATGGACTTTGAAGTAGTGGACAACAGCAGCACTACACTACACTACACTACACAGCCCTAACTCCCACCCTCCCTCTTCACTGTCCACAGCCGAGTGAGAAAATGGCGCCGACGTGTGTACCTTATATAGGATCCAAAACCCGCGAGACTCGGAAGGCGGGAAGATGACGTTTTGCCTCGATTTCAGATCCGAGTCAGGCGGGAAAAGTCGAGCCTGACTCGGATCGGACTCGGATCGGGGGGGCTCGGGGGGGTTCGGATTTCAGAAATCCGAACCCGCTCACCCCTAATATAAATATATATATATATATATATATACACACACACACACACACACACACACACACACACACGTACTTTATGGAAAAGACATTTTAGCCCAACACATTACGTCATAGTTAGTGAGAGGTTCAGGAACTGGGATCCTGCTTGTTCCTGCTGAAAAATAGCACTGCAGGTGCAGAACCTGTTGATCAGGCACTAGTTAGCAGGGCAGAGTGGTTTACATAGAGGCCGATTGACATCATTAGCACCTATGGCAGTGTTCACAACTTCGCTCAAGCATGGGCAATGTGCCTGAGATGGAGTGATCGTGAATACAAGGTAATGACATTAAGGTGAGATTGTCAGGAACCGTGCTTACCTTCAGGGTCGTGCTGCACTGTCTTGGCGTGGGTCCCGGCCTGGGGTGTAGCAGAGAGGGCTGCCAGCAGGTCTCCAGCGTGGCGGTGGTCTCAGGGGTCCAGAGCTCCGGCTGCATTCCCGCTGGCTTCAGGCACTGAGTGCAGTCCAGATGGCTCCTGTCTGGCTAGGTGTGTCTCTGGAGGATCCTTGGTGTGCCGGTGGTCTCAGGGGGCTCGGGGTTCTGGCAGCGTTCCTGTTGGTTGCGGATTTTGGGCGCCACCATGTTGATTCTTGTCAGCTGACTGCTAAGTCTCCAATGGGTATCCAGGTCGGCAACCACCTGACAGTAGCAGCCAATCCCGGTGATGTACAGGGTATAAAGCCTCGCTCCTCACAGCATTCAGTGCCTGAACTTCGCCGCTGACACATGCTCTGTTTATAGCTTCTATGCAGGGCCAGCTCCAGGGGTAGCCTGTAAAGCACTTAAAAAATAGGGGTGTGGCCTAATTACCATAGACCATGCCCCCTAAGTGACGTTATTTGCCCGCATGGCACGCCTCCCGTGTAACATCAGGCTGGGGGAGAGCCGAGCACTCCATCACTAGCTGGGCTTCCCCCAGCCCTCTCCCGGCACTGAATGGATGCAGCGTGGATGCGCGCAGCATCCATTCAGCTACTCCGGGGTCCGGCACCGCTGCACCGCTACAGCGATTGGGGTGCCCAACTTCCCAATTTGACCACCCGCGGGACACTTCGGCCCACGAGTGGAACAGCGGGACAGCGTCCTTTATGGGGTGGCGCCCCTGTTTGACCGAACCCCAAGAGCTGGCCCTGCTCCCATGCTAGTTGTGCTAGTCTGGTTCCACCCCAACTCCAGTATATTCTTCAAGTCTGGTGACACTCCAACTCCAGTATATTCTTCAAGTCTGGCCTAACTACAGTATAAGTGTATTCTTAATGTCTGGTCTCACTCTAACACCAGTGTATCCTCAAGTCAGGATCCAATCTGATTGCAATCGAGTATCTACCATAAATTCTACTCTCAGTCCTTGCTCTCTGATAACACCCACGTATATTGCCGTGTTGCTTATTCAATCTATGAGGAGGACTTATATACGACCATCTTTATTGAAATCCTCCTGTACCATCAGTGAGCAAATACCCGAGTCCCCAGTCCTGACAGAGATGTTGATTTGAAGATCTTGGACCTAACTTCCATTGCAAAGCCAATTGCTATATTGACAGGGTTTGCTACTTTAAAATATGTATTTTATTTATGTTTCCACTCTTTCCTAGAATAAAATGTGTCATTGTATGGCTCACATCCCATCATGTGTCACACACCCTTTTGCTTGCAATGTCATGCTGTTTTAAGTCTGTGCATACCTTCCAAAACTTCCACAGGAGACTCTGGGCCTGATTCAGAGCTGAACGCTCTGACCAGAGCGCTCGCTCTGAATCAGGGCCGTCCCAGCTAAATTTGGAGCGGCCTCCTGGCCGCTTGCATAGCTGTGGGTGACCACCCACAGCTTATGCGAGCGGCCAAAAAGATGGTCGCGATGGTCAAAGACCATCACGACCATCGGGCTTGCGACGAGACCCTGCGGTAGGGTCTCGCTTCCGCAAGCCCAGGAGTGATTTTGGCTCTATCAGAGCCAAAATCACTCCCACTGACATCATTACTGATGTCAGTGGGGCCGGACTCAGACGGTAGGCGTTCCCATAGGAACGCCTCCGTCTGGCAGTCATGCCCCCGGCACGCCCACCAAAGGGGGCGTGCTGTCAATCAACATCGACAGCACGCCTCCTTTGGTGCGGAGAGCCCGTCGCTATCCGGGTCTCGCGCATGCGCACGACGGAGCTCCCTCCGTCATGCGCATGCGCAGTGGGGCAACATCAACCCGCTTGCGAGCGACCTTTGCTTGTGAACGGGTCTGAATGACCCCCTCTGACACAAGTCAGGCACCGTGCCCAATCCCCCTGGTCTGTCCAGCCACACTCAGCATCAGGATAACAGTTTTTCAGATGGTACCATTTAAAAAAGAGCTAAATTTAGTGGGTTACATGCTGTACTAAAGAAAACAAACAGATTTTTCTTTCACTGAAGCAACCTTGTTTTCATGTAAATCATGTTCGCGGTCTTCAATGTTTTTCCTCTAATGAGTGCCACAAACATTGTCCCCCTAGAATTTATTTCAGCAGTGCTTTGTTACAGAGTATCTAATTATTGGGTCATTATTTACACAAAAATATTGAGCTGCTAAATGAGCTAGTTTTTTTTTTAGCAAGCCAGGTCTTGGATGGATGTGTGAAAAGAGCTAGTAAAAGGGTGCATGGTCTGCATAACAAAACGTATCAGGGAAGACGACAAGAGCTGAAAATGTACATCTTAGAGGAGAGTAGGAACAGATGTGATAGGAAAGAAACATTCACAAATATCAAAAGTATTAATAGAGTTTAGATGTCAGTATTTTGACTAAGATTATTTTAGAACAAGTGACATTGACATTGGAGGGAAGAGGACTGAAACACAACATAAGGAAGACTTAAAGAGTGATTCATCCATGGAATTGTCTACCAGTAGTTGTGGTTGGGACTCAGGCAGTAATATAATCCAAGCAATGGACAAACCTATGGCTAAGCATACTTACCAACTAGTTTCTCAGCAGGGAGCAGAGGTACCCTGGGCTGGTATCCTCCCTGGCACTTGTGACATCATGATATTGTTATAATTAAGTGTGTGCAAAAGCACAGTTACAGATTCCAGAAACAGTTCAGGTGCACAAAAGTTATATTATATAGAGCACACGTGAAGGCAGGGTAGGTGGAGCCCTTGAAGGCTGGAGAGTACACAAATAAATACGGAACACAGTCAATGGCATACAGGCAAATAAATCCAGAAACTATATAAAGATGTGACTCAGCAGTGAGCAGGCAGATAAACATAAGTCCCAGTTTACAGCATACATCATGGACATGCTGCAGAGAAATAAGTTCCAGAGCTCAGGCAAAGAGCAAAAGACACAGGCACTTCCAGCCACGAAACTACCCAGGAACATAACATTATGGGATACACACTGGGAGTTCACAGTCACTAGGAAAATGCAGGTCTATAGGAAACTTGAAATAGCAGAAAGCAATTTGTAAACACCCTTGAAACATGCAGGTATGCAGAATGCTGTAGAACAAAGCTACGAGTTCAGGATAGCACAGCTAGAAATATGCGGGCATATTGAATTCTGTGGATCAATGATGAGCAAGAGTACAGGATAGCACTGGTTGAAGTATGCAGGTATACTGAATGCTGTGAAACAATGTTTAGCAAGAGTTCAGGATAGCAATGAAACCAGACATGAAGTATTTGATATGGAGATTCAGCTACAAGGAGTACAAACACAGAGCGTCCAACCCAGGTAGAAACATCAATGACCAGCAACTCACTGTGTCAGAGAAAGGAGTTAAATACCTGATGCACAGGTGCAGCTAGTCAGGCAGAGTCAACTTCTTCCAGGCAAATACCCCTCTGTCCAGACAGCAGCCACTATTGGTGAACCTCAGAACTGCACCACCCATTAATACAAGACAGTGCCTAACAGAACAAGCACAGGTACTCAGGGCTGTGTCAGGGCTTAAATGGGCCCTGTGCCAGCACAGCCCCATTAGTTATTACGTCACACATATGGGGCGGGGCCAGCAGCATCAGTAAGTGCAGTGCTGACTTGGAGCGTCCTGAGGACGATTCACCTGGGTCCTTGCCTAGAGCATTTAGCCAGTGATCCTGGCTGCAGTGTGACGTTCCAGGTACTCAGCTAGCCAGAAGCAGGGGCCGAGAAGCACTGAAGGTGCCACAGAACCCCACCCTCAGCCCTGCCAGTGCTGACACAGTATATCAAAATATCTAGGACTTACCTATAATAATGCCAATTCTAATATGTAGGCAGAAATGTAAGAACCTGTGCTGATTAAAATAACCTAAGGGCAAGTGGGAGGGGTGCTAATACCAAGCAAAATGAGTCTCAGTCTTTAAGTGTACAATATATACACAAATATAATGTTAGTATTAGGGATATTAGTGACCCATCTGATGGGTTTCACCTGGAAGTGGTGGATGGACAAACAAGTACTAAGAACCTCACTTATACTCCATATTAATTGTATAGTTTATATCAGTATTCTTAGTGCTTAGAGAGTTCACCTATATGCAGCTATTCCCTATACCCTCTATCCTGGCTAGAACCCCTGTCACAGCTGCAGAGAACCAGTGCCAAAGCATGATACTGCCACCACCATGTGCCACAGTGGGTACGATGGTGAGGTGACGAGCTGTGTTGTATTTGTACCAAACATATATTTTACAATTAACGCAAATAAGTTCAACCATAACACATTTTCCGACTTCGTTTAAGGTGATTTGATATATTTTATTTGCAAAATTTAGATGGACTTGGACGTTCTTTTTAGTCTACCGTCTTGCTACCTTGGCCCATAGCCAGATGTGCATAATACAGGAGATTGCTGTCACATGCAGGGAGTACTAGTTCCTCCCAGTGATTCCTGCAGCTCCTTTCATGACTCTTCTCCTTGTCTTGTCATCAACTTTGTACATACAAACTTTCTGATCTTGGCCCTGTGCCTTATGTATGATAGATATCACAGTGTTCCAAGCTACATATAATGCATACTTTGTGGTGCCCCCTCTGGGAGGGGGCAGCCATTTTGGCACTGTGGGTGGTGTGACAGCGCAGAAATGGGTGGTGCTGGGGGTGTTTGTGTTCTTGTAGCCCCCCACTAGACAATACCACCATTACTGGCATTGTGAAGTGGGAGGCGGAGCGTCAATAATGTGATTAAACACAAATCGATTCACCGGACGCCTGTACTGCCCATTGAACTTGGGAAGTGGCTGGCCACAGCCGGCGTTGGGGGTGGCAGGGAGCACCACACGATTTTTGTGAGCCTCCCAGCTATTCCGGGAGGGTAGGCAAGTATGATATAATAAATTTGAAATTCTTATAGCTCCCTCTCCTGACTGATACCTTCCAATAATCAGATCCAGACCATTACTATCCCAGCAGGATGCACCCAAGAAAATTGCAATGAAATTTTACAGGAATAGCTGATCTTTATTTGGGTAAATTACAATCACTTTCATTGCTGGTAGGTGTTAGCTAATTACCTTGAACATTATTTTGAATGTGATAGGTTAACTTATGAAGACACCTAAAGCCCCATTATGAAAGGGTGAGCCCACTTATGCAACCAGTGTTGTAGGTTGTTTGTTATTCATTAATTTTTCATCAAAATTGTCTAGTTGTTTTCCAGTTGCATTCTCTTGGCTGAAAGGTCAGTCTTTACATTACAGCCACCAGAAATGTCATCAGGCTTTGTAACTTTATTATATCCACTGTAGGAAGTCTGGTGCTTTATGAAGAAATTCAAACTCCTTGTTTCTTGTAAATATATTTTGCTGTCCACTGCCTTTAGGCCCCCCATACATCAGAGATGGATTGCAGCAATCGTGCAATTTGCAATTGATTGTGTATAAAAATCTGCAATGTATGGGCTTCACAAATCGCAGATTGCAACCAAAAAGCGATTGGAATTGTTTAATCAGATTGTCCAACATGTTGGATTTCACAGATCGATTGGGGCTGTAGATTGCTAGTGTATGGACATGATCAGCAGATTTGCAGACCGTTTCTAGCAAAATGATGGGCCTTTCAAGATTGCCAGATCTGTGTTTGCTGCAATCGATCTGCAAATCACTGAAAAAGATCTGTAATGTATGGGCGCAGATTGCTCGATTGGGAAATCCTAAGATCGGGCAATAAATCTTCAAATTGTTCAATTGTGGTTTTCAGATTGCTGATGTATGGGGGCCTTTAGGGAAAATGGAATGGAGTGTGGTTTTGGCCTCCAAATTATCCATCTCAATAACCAGCAGTTTTTAACTTTAAAATCGCCAGCAATTTGATCCAAAAGTGCCATAAAATTGCCCTGCATACATGTGCATTGTACTAATTAATTCTTCATTAAGGGGTCCAAACAATAAAAAAACATATTTATGGGGCACAATTATGTGATTAATTTATTAATTGGGGCAAATTAATAGTAATAAATAATAATAACTAAATATTTGTATAACCTTTGGAATACAACGGCACTCCTTATTTGCAGGCACATGGGCAACAAAGGCCATTGACAAGGTTAGTAAGATAATGTAAGGTCAGCAAGCTGGGACCCACAGAACAGAACTACTTCAATTAGCTTCTCACAGCCAGAAAGCTACAGTATACGTATTCATCTTATAGATACTACTCTGCAATCAAAGACCACTTGTAAGGAAAGGGGCAGTCTGCTGGCCAAATTGGTAATTCATCACTTACTGTAGCTGCGGTGTCTTCTGTCTTCTTCCCAATGGTCATTTTTCTACCAAGAAATGCAAAATCTGGCTTTGACAGTCTGTCTTTAATATTATGATACAGACTAGGAAGTTGAGCAGAATGTAGTTATGAGACTGGTGGTCGCCTGGCTGTCGGTCTCAATGCTGATAGGGGAATCCCGACAAGGGACTTAAGATAGGCATCAAAATACAGACGCCTACCTTAATCTCGACACCAGAACGCCGAAGGACACCAGCCCGAATGAGGTAAGTCCGGGGCACCCTTAGTGTTAGCCGTGGGGGGGGAGGGTAAGGTTTAGGGAGCGTAGCGGCATTATGGTTGTGTTTTGGGGGGGAGGTTAGGGTTAGACAACCCTAGGGGGGAGGGTTAGGGTTAGGCACCACTGGGGCGGTTAGGGATAGGCACTAAGGGGGGAGGGTTAGGTTTAGGCACAAAGGGGGGAGACAGGTTTAGGCAAAGGGTTAGGGGGGAAGGGGGGAGGGTAAGTATACTTTCCCGACCCCTGTCAGCATCCCAATCATTGGGATGCTGCTGTCCGTATTCTGACAGGAGGTATCCGGACAGCCGGCATTACATACCCATCCCAGTTGATCTTGTCTCCAATTTACCAATACGCATGTAAATATTTAATCTAAAGGTGCAGACAGCCCAATTGGTAATCAGACAAGATTTTGGCATTAGATGCTCCCCCTCTGCATGTGAGATGTGCCTTGTGAAGGTATCATGGTAGTTTTCCTGAGGATTATTGCACTCACTGCTTCCTTCAGGGCAAATTCTACTGAGGTTTTACAGTAGCTGTAAACTGACAAGGTAAGCTGGGACATGTAGTGTCACAGCAACTAGACAGCCACATCTTGCTTCAATCTGGAACACAGGATATAGAGTAGAAAAGTGCTGGCAATGAAAGGTTTGTGCCAGAGTAACACAGTATCAGGGTGTTTTATTTGGAAATAAATCCTTTTCATTCACCATATGCTCCTACTTGTTTCCATGGAAGTTCCTGTGAGAACACTCAGCAGGACGCTGCTGTCATTCAGTCTCTGCTTTACTAATAACACTTGGTAATATTAGAGATGAGCAGCTGAATTTACTGCAGACAGACAGTGCTGTGACATTGCTCTCCGTGTATAGTAAATGAACAGCTAGCCCTGTAAATGCTGCGGCATTGTTTTCTTTCCTAGGGATGGACACTAGCTCTGTGTCTACCACCTTTCACTTTATAACGCACCTTTTACTTTCATTAGGTCACATTTGAGAAGCGGATAAAAGCAGGAAAAGGTGATCTCAGTGATTCTGACTGGAACGATTTCCTTTATTAGAACAAGCTTATTTTATCCAACATACTTTACTCAGAGGCGCACATGATGTCACCTGCAGGCGGCCGATGTTTTATGCCTGAGCACGCGTCTGAGTCTCACCGCGCATGCTTCCCACTGGTTACCGCCGGGAAACTGCATGCAGCGAGATGGATTTTCAGTGTGCATTCCTGGGAGGTAACATGGGGGTGGCTAGCCAGATGCGTACATGCTGCTGACAGCGACTTTGGCGAAATATGCAGTTACACTGACACAGGAGGCCATGTTCTGACAGCAAAATTGCATGGTGCAGTCATTTGATGTTGCCACCAATGGTGTGTCTTAGTAAGCGCATCGACAGAATAGCGCCGCAGCCACTGGGCATCTCAGCAGACTGATGGCCTGATTCAGAGGCGCTCGCAAGAAGCGAGCACTCACTCTGAATCAGGGCGGGCGCTGGTTTTTTTATGAGCGGCCTCCTGGTCGCTCGCATAGCTGTGGGTGACCACCCACAGCTATAGCGAGCGGTCATGATGGTTGCGATGGTCAAGACCATCGCGACGATCGGGCTTGCGACGAGACCCTTGTGGTAGGGTCTCGTGGCCACAAGCCCCAGAGAGCTTCTGGCTCAAATCGAGCCGGAAGCTCTTCCACTGACATCACTGGTGATGTCAGTGGGGCCACCCACAAACGGCAGGCGTTCGCATGGGAACACCTACAAAATGGGGTGAGCTGTCGATCAACATCGACAGCCGCCCCTTTTGTAGTGAGTCCCGGAGCGAGTGCTTTTTGCGCTCGCTCCAGGGCTCGCACGTGCGCACTGGGGCACCATTGACCCGCTTGCTAGCGCAATGCGCTTGCGAGCGGGTTTGAATCAGGCCCTGATCCAGTGTCTTATTTATCAACGAGTTTATCATTCACGACGAGTGATAAAACTCACTGCGTATGATAAATGGTGCTCCAGCCAATAAGCTGCCAACTTCATTTTTTAAACAGGTGACAGTTGGGAGCTGATTGGCTGGAACACCATTATCATATACGACCAGTTTTATCACTCGTTGTGAATGATAAACTCGTTGATAAATGTGGCCCTGAGAATCAGTGGCGTCATCATCACAAAGACGCAGCCCCGTCTGTGCGCATTTCAGAATCAGGCCCAGAGTAATTTGCATGTGAACTGAAGTAAAACACAGTTAAGGGCTGAAGCAGAGTTGGACACGACGAGTTGGCCATAATTGCTGCTGTGTGCACATGCATTCATATAAACAGTCCATTTAGCAGTGAGAGTTGACAAACGTGAAATCCACTGGTGGTGACTGTTGGTAATCTTCTTATGAGAGAAGTACTTTAATTGGCTTGTAGTATCTGATGTGATGTATAGTTCAGACGTAATCTGCCGGTCCAATGATCTCTAACCACACAGATTCCCAAGCTTGCTTTACTCCGACGACGGGACGCTTCAGTATGAAATAAAGGAAGCAAAACATACAATAATATCTTCCTCAGGCATAAGGTAAAACATGAAAGGAGGCAGTCATGTTCAGTAGAATTGTCGAATGGACTAGGGTGGGCTCCACTAAACAGTGGGTATCTCTCGTTGGTCTCTCTTCTCTCTACAACAATCTCAATGCACCCTTGGTTGTCTATTTTTCCAACCATACACCACTCGACTGGGTCCCACTTTCCTATCCTCGAAAAGACTATGGACTTAAAGGTATTCCTTCTGCTCTCTCCTTTAACACAGCTTTTTGTAACCTGACTTTTCACCCCGGTGTCTCTGAAATGGCATTAAACTCTGGTCTCAGGAGGGCATTTTTCGGGCTGGACAGTTGGTGGGTGCCACAGGTATCCTTCCATTCAGAGACACTGAAGTCTGAAAACTGACGTTATCTACAGCTAAAACACTTCCTATGTAAAGATGAGGTCCACAAGGCAGTGGACCTGGAGGTGACACCATTTGAACAAATGATTACAGTATCTTCTTACCCGTCACATGAATTAGGGTCCCCTACATGTCTGGTGGCTTTTTGGGATGGGGTGATCTCAATTGCATGGGAAGTTTGGGCCCTGACATTTTATATGGTCCTGAGTTCTAGCTGCTGAACTTGACAACCTCACCTTTGTCACAATATAAGAAAGCTCTTTTGAAATGCTTCAATAGTGCGGCAACGCACCTCTCCCCCAACGCTCGAAGATTGGTTCCAGGGACTAGAATTCCAAAGATCTATGAATAATCTTGTCCTTTCTTCTGGAAATAAATTTAAGGATTATTGTACACTATGGTATGGATGGCTGGAGTTTACTGAGTCTGACACGTACCAATATATCTGCAGGGGAAATTGTCCTGCAAATCAATCATGTTTATGGCGCCTTCCTTGCAGACCTAGATCCCAGTTGCTTTCCCCCATAATCGGTCCCAACCCTTTGTTTGTAGTGAATATCCCCATGCCAGATGCATTTGCAATGCATAGCGCTCCAGTTGTCCTTCTTTCAGTAATGATGATTTCGCTGTGAGGGGATAAAGCTGAAGATCTTTAAGTGAGGTTAGGACAAGTAATAAACTTGCTTAGAGGCACATTGTCTCCCCATAGTTTCCCAAATTAGAGAGAAATAAGCACCACTGAGGGTAGATGTATCAAAACTTCTGAAGAGTACAAGTGGAGATGTTACCCATAGCATCCAATCAGCTTCTAGCTATCGTTTATCTAATACATCCTATATAAAATGATAGGTAGTATTTGTTGCTATTAACATCTTCTCCACTTGCCCCCTTTACAGGGGAGGAACTACCAGCGGTGCATTGAATCAGGGCCCGCTGCTATGAAGAGGCCCGCAGCCAGTGGCATTATCAGCTGAACTAATAATGAGTCAGACTGACTCATTACAGTACGCCGCAGCCAGTCGCAGGCTGTAATGAATTAGCAGGCAGTCCGGCCGGAGATGAGGGGGCCCACTGGTCCTTGCAGTCTGAATTGTGCTCCTGCGCATAGAAGGCTGCAGCCACCGCCGCCTGCATTCACTGCCAGTGCCG
Organism: Taudactylus pleione; assembly: GCA_031769625.1. Classification (NCBI taxonomy): domain Eukaryota; kingdom Metazoa; phylum Chordata; class Amphibia; order Anura; family Myobatrachidae; genus Taudactylus; species Taudactylus pleione. Next base: position 18,866,973 of record JAUIMM010000128.1, read on the forward strand.
GCAGCTGGCAGCACCCGCTGACCCCGGCAATGTTGCACATGTGAGTGTCACCACACCAGCTGTACACTCAGCCGCACAGCGTGCTTGGACTGGAGTGGAGGGAACCCCTCACAGCGTGTTGCTGCAGGAAAAACCTCGCAGGTGCAGAGTTTTTGCTATTCTCACAGCCTATTGAGTATGCCCCCTAGAGTATATATAATCCGCACCTGTAAAACGAATCTCTTCAGTTTGGATCTCACAAATGGTCATGTCTGTATAATTTATTTTAACTGTCTTGAATTGCATACATTTAATGGGTTTGAGCCATTTATACAAATGCTTGCTGGAAGCCATGATATAGGAGCTGGAGTCTGTGGGCATTTTTGTAGGTATTGGTGTCACAGTAGTTAGATCAAGAAAGCCAATATTAGAATGATTAATATTCATATTTTGACCGAATAGTTCCAAATGAAACAAAGCAAAACAAAACAAAAACTGTGGAACAGCGCTAATAAGAAACATTAAAGCTGGAGCGATGGGCATTTGTTCAATGCTCTTGAGCGGGGATTGCCCATATACACACTTGAATGAGTTAATGATCACTGTTCCGTCCTTCATTAACATACCACAGGTTGCTAGCATTATCGCTAGGTTTGATGTGCAGCACGTCAAATTTAGCGACTGTGGGAGCGCGCAATCACCTTACATGCTGAGCGATTTATCTTTACGAAATCGGCCCGACATCGCTCCAGTGTGTACCCAGCTTAATCTGATATGACAGAGAAAACCAATACCATTATAACACGTTGAAATTATAACAATAAATATAATAATAATAAAATAATAGTAATAATATAAAGTTACAATAGACAATAAAAAATCAATCTGTAAATTGTATCACGTCAACACCAACAAATATAAGTTTGGTGCAGTGTGATTAGAGGGGAATTCAATTAGAGGCAAAGTTTTCGGCTGTCCGACTTTTTGCTTCATTCGCCTGTTTCAGAGGCGAATTTATTCCGTGCTCGTCCCTGCTTTTCACCTAATTCAATTGCAAAACAGGCGAAAACAGAAATAGGCGAATGCGGAACAGGTGAAAAAGTACTGAAAGAATTGGGGAAATCAGTCTGTACCCCAGAAAATGATACATAAACATAGGGAATCAATATAGATGTGTACTAATTAGGGGTGAGCGGGTTCGGATTTCTGAAATCCGAACCCCCCCGAGCCCCCCCGATCCGAGTCCGATCCGAGTCAGGCTCGACTTTTCCCGCCTGACTCGGATCTGAAATTGAGGCAAAACGTCATCATCCCGCCTTCCGAGTCTCGCGGGTTTTGGATCCTATATAAGGTACCCGCGTCGGCGCCATTTTCTCACTCGGCTGTGGACAGTGAAGTGCTGCTGTTGTCCACTACTTCAAAGTCCATAGGGGCTGGCTGTGTTGTGCTGTGCTGCTGTTGTTAATAGGGGCTGTGTCCACTACTTCAAAGTCCATAGGGGCTGGCTGGACTGTGTTGTGCAGTCAGTTCTCCATAGGGGCTGTGTCCACTCCAAAGTCCTGTGCAGTGTCCCAGTCCTAAAGGGGTGCTGTAGTGTTGTCCAGGGGGTGCTCTGTCCATCAAGGGTGCTCCCCCCAAGTGCTAAAAAAATAATATATTTTCTGTGTTTGTGAATTGTGTGCGCAGTAGCCGCACGTGCATCAACAAAGTAGTGCCAAGCGTGCGCCTGTGTCATAAGCAAAGGGCCGGCTGGCTTGACCATTAAGGGTGCTGTAACCCCCAAAGTACACTCCAGTCCAAACCAAAAAAAAAATTATTTTCTGTGTTTGTGAATTGTGTGCGCAGTAGCCGCACGTGCATCAACAAAGTAGTGCCAAGCGTGCGCCTGTGTCATAAGTAAAGGGCCAGCTGGCTTGACCGTTAAGGGTGCTGTAACCCCCGAAAGTACACTCCAGTCCAAACCAAAAAAAAAAATTTTTTCTGTGTTTGTGAATTGTGTGCGCAGTAGCCGCACGTGCATCAACAAAGTAGTGCCAAGCGTGCGCCTGTGTCATAAGTAAAGGGCCGGCTGGCTTGACCGTTAAGGGTGCTGTAACCCCCGAAAGTACACTCCAGTCCAAACCCCCAAAAAAATTATTTTCTGTGTTTGTGAATTGTGTGCGCAGTAGCCGCACGTGCATCAACAAAGTAGTGCCAAGCGTGCGCCTGTGTCATAAGTAAAGGGCCGGCTGGCTTGACCGTTAAGGGTGCTGTAACCCCTGAAAGTACACTCCAGTCCAAACCAAAAAAAAAATTATTTTCTGTGTTTGTGAATTGTGTGCGCAGTAGCCGCACGTGCATCAACAAAGTAGTGCCAAGCGTGCACCTGTGTCATAAGTAAAGGGCCGGCTGGCTTGACCATTAAAGGGTGCTGTAACCCCCAAAGTACACTCCAGTCCAAACCAAAAAAAAATAATTTTCTGTGTTTGTGAATTGTGTGCGCAGTAGCCGCACGTGCATCAACAAAGTAGTGCCAAGCATGCGCCTGTGTCATAAGTAAAGGGCCGGCTGGCTTGACCGTTAAAGGGTTCTGTAACCCCCAAAGTACACTCCAAAACAAAAAAATATATATTTTCTGTGTTTGTGACTTGTGTGCACTGTGGCTGCACGTGCATCAACAAAGGAGCAGCGCCAAGCGTGCGCCTATGTCCCATAAGTAAAGAGCCGGCTGGCTCATTTCTTAAAGGGTGGTGTAACCCACAAAGTGCACTACTCTCCAGCAAAAATAAAAAAATATTTTCTGTGTTTGTGTGCGCTTTAGCCGCACGTATATATCAATATAACATAAATGGAGGACCAAACTTTCTCCGATAAAAATAAAATAGGGAAAGATCAAGAACCACTTCCTCCTAGTGCTGTTGCTGCTGCTGGAAGTTGTTCATCATCCCAGAGAGGAAGTAGGAACATCACTACTTTTACTAAACAATTGACCCTCCAACAGTCCCTAGCGATGAGGATGAAGTACGACAGCAGTCATCCTGAAGCAAAACGTATAACTGAGGCCTTGACTGCTATGTTGGTGTTAGACGTGCGTCCGGTATCCGCCATTAGTGCAGTGGGATTTAGACAATTGATGGAGGTAGTGTGTCCTCGGTTCCAAATCCCGTCTAGATTCCACCTGCATCCTCAAAGCAGCAGCGACAAGCGTGCGTCTGCCTGTTAAAGGGTGGTGACACCCTCAAAGTGTGCTACACAAACAATTTAAATATTGTTCTTTTTTTTTCTGTCTTTGTGAAATGTGTGGGCTGTAGCCGCACCTGCATCCTTAAAGCAGCAGCGACAAGCGTGCGTCTGTCTGTTAAAGGGTGTTGTAACTCTCAAAGTGCTCCAAAAAATAAATTTTTTTTTTTAATGTGTTTGTGACTTGTGTGCGATGTAGCCGCACTTGCATCCTCAAAGCAGCAGCGACAAGCGTGCGTCTATCTGTTAAAGGGTGGTGACACCCTCAAAGTGTGCTACACAAACAATAAAAATATTCTTCTTTTTTTTTTGGTCTTTGTGAAATGTGTGGGCTGTAGCCGCACCTGTATCCTTAATGCAGCAGCGACAAGCGTGTGTCTGTCTGTTAAAGGGTGGTGTAACTCTCAAAGTGCTCCAAAAAATAAAAAACTATTTTTTTAATGTGTTTGTGACTTGTGTGCGATGTAGCCGCACTTGCATCCTCAAAGCAGCAGCGACAAGTGTGCGTCTGTCTGTTAAAGGGTGGTGACACCCTCAAAGTGTGCTACACAAACAATAAAAATATTCTTCTTTTTTCTGTCTTTGTGAATTGTGTGGGCTGTAGCCGCACCTGCATCCTTAAAGCAGCAGCGACAAGTGTGCGTCTGTCTGTTAAAGGGTGGTGACACCCTCAAAGTGTGCTACACAAACAATTAAAATATTGTTCTTTTTTTTCGGTCTTTGTGAAATGTGTGGGCTGTAGCCGCACCTGCATCCTTAAAGCAGCAGCGACAAGCGTGCGTCTGTCTGTTAAAGGGTGGTGTAACTGTCAAAGTGCTCCAAAAAATAAAAAACTATTTTTTTAATGTGTTTGTGACTTGTGTGCGATGTAGCCGCACTTGCTTCCTCAAAGCAGCAGCGACAAGCGTGCGTCTGTCTGTTAAAGGGTGGTGACACCCTCAAAGTGTGCTACACAAACAATAAAAATATTCTTTTTTCTGTCTTTGTGAATTGTGTGGGCTGTAGCCGCACCTGCATCCTTAAAGCAGCAGCGACAAGCGTGCGTCTGTCTGTTAAAGGGTGGTGACACCCTCAAAGTGCGCTCCACAAACAATAAAAATATTCTTTTTTTTTTCTGTCTTTGTGAATTGTGTGGGCTGTAGCCGCACTTGCATCCTCAAAGCAGCAGCGACAAGCGTGCGTCTGTCTGTTAAAGGATTACATCGGTGACAGCATCCAAGTAGGCATGTCAGACAGTCCGTACCTGTACTGGCAGGAAAAAGAAGCAATTTGGAGGTCCCTGTACAAACTGGCTCTATTTTACCTGAGTTGGCCCCCCTCCAGTGTGTACTCCGAAAGAGTGTTTAGTGCAGCCGGGAACCTTGTCAGCGAAAGGCGTAGGAGGTTGCTTCCACAAAATGTGGAGAAGATGATGTTCATAAAATGAATTATCAACTCTTCCAGGGAGACCAGCCTCCAGAACGTACAGAGGGACCTGTGGTTCCAGCAGGGACGAATTAATACTCTGTGAGGATGAGGATGTACACACTGAAGAGGGTGAGGAATCGGTGGATGAGGAGGATGAGGATGACATCTTGCCTCCGTAGAGCCAGTTTGTGCAGGGACAGATAAATTGCCAGCTTGTTTTGTGGGGGCCCAAACGAACCAATCATTTCAGCCAGAGTTGTGTGGCAGACCCTGGCGCTGAAATGATTGGTTTGTTAAAGTGTGCATGTCCTGTTTATACAACATAAGGGTGGGTGGGAGGGCCCAAGGACAATTCCATCTTACACCTCTTTTTTTTCTTTGCATTATGTACAGTTTGGGGCCTAGTTTTTCAAACTGCCATCCTGTCTGCCACTGCAGTTTCACGCCTAGATGGGTCACGTGTTTGTGCCGCCCACTCGTGTCGCTTAGCATAGTCATCCAGCTACCTCGGTGCAACCTTTTGGACATAAAAACACTATTGTGAGGTGTGAGGTGTTCAGAATAGACTGAAAATTAGTGGAAATGAAGGTTATTGAGGTTAATAATAGCATAGGAGCAGAAAAACCTACAAATTCTGTGATTTTAGCTGTTTTTATGCTTTTTTTCAAAAAAATACAGATCCAAAACACAAAACCCAGAACCCAAAACACGGAAGGGTGGTTTTGGCAAAACCAATCCAGATCCAAAACACGAAGAAAGATCCAGATCCAAAACCAAAACACGAAAAGTGGCCGGTGCACACCCCTAGTACTAATAGCCCTAATAAGACTATTTTGGGTACTTAAGTTGTGTAAATTGCTTACTATTAGCGTCTTTGTAAAAGTGGTGAAGAATGGCATAAAGCTGTATGTTTTGGTGAAAATAAGTATTCCTGTGAAATTTGGGGTGCTTGAAAATGGGTGCTAGCATGTTTTTATGTCTCTAAAGTGAACTTTTTCAAAACATGAAAAATCCACCTGCTGCATGCACCTGCAAGCCCCAAAACACCTGACCCATACTTGGGGACCACCCGCGCACGCAGGGGGGGTTTCCGAGTACCTAGAAACCCCCCCTGCCCGTTGCTCCATCACCGCCGGCCCGGGTAGCAGCTGAACAGAATAACTTTTTTTTTGTAAAGAAAAGACGACACTGCCTGGGCTGGCTGTAGGGGGAGCTGCGGCGCGCAAGCCCCTCCCAGTCAGTTCCCATAGCAGCACCGTGACCGGCAATGTGAGTGGATGAGAGCACTTGCTGCCGGGACACCCTGTCCAGCGCTGCCGAGTCCTGGAGCCGCATGATGTTGGTGGGGTTGCCGGAGAGGGGAGGATAGGCAGATCTCTGCTGTATGTATTAGCGGGCGAGGGGGGGGAGGGGCAGGTGGTGGGGAAGGATGCCAGACAGAGGACTACTGTATTTGTGGGGGAGAGGGGGGATAATGTTTAATAAATGTAGGCAGATCACTGCTGAACGTATTTGCGGGGGGGGGGGAGGGTGATAGAGGACTGCTGTATTAGTGGGGGGGAGGATAATATTTAATAAATTATGCCAGAGGACTGCTGGATTTGTGAAAGGGGGGAGGGGGATAATATTTAATGATGCCAGAGGACTGCTGTATTTGGGGGGGGGCATAGGCAAACGCAGGGGGTTTCCGTCTGCCTGGAAACCCCCCTCCCCAGCACACACATGACCACAGTAGAAATAGTAATATAATAGAATTTTGCTAGTGTTGCATGTTCTTCTCAGTATCACAAATGAAATAATTAGCACCACCTGTAGATCTAACATGTATCAGACAGTAGTAAATACCCTGTGCACCAACTAGGAGATCTGGAAATCATGCACTGTTAGGGATGCACTGCTATAGAGCCCAATATGTACATATATGTCCAGGGCAGTGCTAGGTTCTTCTGCTGCTCCTCCAGGCTCCCGGACTTGCTCCAATAGTCTGGAATGGTGCACACATCTAAAATAAAAACATCCAGCTCAGGAAGGATGGCCCTACTGCTGCATCTAATGGCTTATTGTGATCGCTGGTACTGTATATGCTGGAATGATGATACACAATATACCTTGTATGACGCATATTAAAACTGTTTGAGTACTAATTCTGCCCTTTTCATGGACTGGCCACACTTGCTCTAAAATCAAGCATTTGGAAACCCCCCTCTAGAAATTCTGCGTTTGCCACTGGGGGGGGATAATATTTAATGATGCCAGAGTACTGCTGTATTTGGAGGGGGGGGGATAATATTTAATGATGCCAGAGGACTGCTGTATTTGGGGGGGGATAATATTTAATGATGCCAGAGGACTGCTGTATTTGGGGGGGGGGAATAATATTTAATGATGCCAGAGGACTGCTGTATTTGGGGGGGGGGATAATATTTAATGATGCCAGAGGACTGCTGTATTTGGGGGGGGGGGATAATATTTAATGATGCCAGAGGACTGCTGTATTTGGGGGGGGATAATATTTAATGATGCCAGAGGACTGCTGTATTTGGGGGGGGGGGATAATATTTAATGATGCCAGAGGACTGCTGTATTTGGGGGGGGGATAATATTTAATGATGCCAGAGGACTGCTGTATTTGGGGGTGGGGGGATAATATTTAATGATGCCAGGGGACTGCTTTTGGCTCTGCATTCGTGTTTTTTAGGTGAACGCTGCCGTGTGTGTGTGTGTGTGTGTCTGTCAGTGTGTGTGTGTGTCAGTTACATTTAGTTCAAATGTTGAAATTGCACTGGTAGTTTAAATTTTGTACGTACATACTATTACACATTGTGCATAAGCACATTTTACGCCTTGTTATTTATATTATTTATTGTTATTTTTATTAGAACACTTGAAGTACACAATAAAGTGAATGTTGCAGGCTTATTCTTGTTAGACTTTTTTGTCATTAGTTCTGTAACCATTTATTTGGAAACCCCCCTTTCAAAATCCTGCGTTTGCCACTGTGGACCCCCAAGAAGTCTATTTTGCTACTTTTTATGTTTATCCCCCCACTTTTTAAATTTTCACCCCAAAAATGACATGTCTTTTTTGGGGTGTTCTTAGGTTTTTGTTTTTTTTGCAGATTTGTCCTTTGGGGGGCTGTCCCAAAGGTTCTGAGTTGTTTCCCCACGTTTGCAGCCCAAAATAAAGATTTAGCATTTCTTTTCAGCTGCTATTGATTGGAGAATCTTTTTTGGAGAATTGTTTCCGCTTAGGCGAAATCGTCCTGGAATTGAATTTGGCAAATTTTTTTAAGCAAATTTTCTAAAAAAAAACAGGCGAAAAAGGCTTTTCACCTCTAATTGAATATTGCCCTTAGTGTTACAGCATTTGGGGAAGGATTTTACCTAGTCGGGATTTAGTTTAATAGGGGTCTATACATTATGGGTCTAATTCAGTACGGATCACAACTGTGATCGCAATAGCAATTACGCACACAGTTTTACTGTGAAGATATGCTAATGTCTGCGATCGCTATGCCATACGCAGCCTAACATGAGGGCGTCCACCTTACCTTACACAAATCCGTAATACTTAGCAAGACTGCGAAACCATCGGAAACATTGAGTACAATCGCATACTTGCACAAGGTCTGACCTTACTCAGGAATTGCGAACCTCGTCGCACACAGTGAGTACACAAGCTGTGTATGGCATCACAGTGGCTAATTTATGCACGCCACTGCAACGGTGTTCAAACGTACTGGCATGCCTGCATTTTAATGACCACCCGCCCATTACCACCTCCAATCGGTATTTCCTGTCAATCACTCTGCGATGGGTCTGCGTAGTCACTGTGATTGCAGTCCCGATTGCAGTGGAGTATTTGTGCTCGCGCACTGCAATGCATACACATGAACAGAACACAACAGTTGGCCGATTGCGTGCTTAATCGCAGTTGCGATCGCAGCTGAATCAGGCCCTATGTTAATTATCTGGGGCTGAGCGGCCCCCGATAATTAAGGATCCATCACTGCGAGTAGCAACTGTGGATACAAAATCACTGGAGCAATTCAACATTGCTCCGGTGCAGAAGCAGCTGATCCGAAAAACAACTGTCTCCGCGATCCTCTTCACTGCTTCTTCTGTATCAGTGAAAGTAAGCACGCGGCAGTGTTAGTGTGCCTGCGTCTAACAGATAGAACTGGACAGGGGTGCATGCTGAAGATGGCGAATGCCCCTGCAGACAAGGGGGGTCATTCAGAGTCGGTCACAAGCGCTGAGCGATGTTGCCCCACTGGGCATGCGCACGATTGAGCCGGCTCCGTTGTGCGCATGCGCGAGACCCGGCTAGCGACAGACGCTCCGTCGCTAGGGGTCTCGCAGCAGACGGGGCGAGATGTCGAAGGTGAGTGACAGCTCGCCCCGTTTGGGAGGCGGCAGGGGCCGTGCCTGCCCAAATGGAGGCGTTCCCACCGGAACGCTTGCCGTTTGGGGACGGCCACACTGACGTCATTGCTGAGGTCAGTGGGCAGCTTTCTGCTCGATCAGAGCAGGAAGCTCCCTGGGGCTTACGAGTGCCCAGACCCAACCTTAGGGTCTGGTCGTAAGCCCCGATGGTCTCGATGGTCTTGACCATCGCGACCATCACCCATGTCGGTCGCTAGAGCTGTGGGTGTTAACCCACAGCTTAGCGATCGACAAGGAGGCGGTCGTTCAGGATGCAAGCGGCCGCCCTGATTTAGTGTGACCGCTTGCAACTAACGACCGCCTCTGAATGAGGTCCAAGATCCGAAAATATAGAATTTTCAGAGCTTGATGAATTTAGGTCCCCATACTAGTGTATGGGGACAGCGGGACAGATCGGGGCTGAAAGGTAACCAGGAGATGTCAGTGATATCTCCTGCATTACCTTTATGATGAATGGCCCTGATACTTAGGGCCTGATTCAGAGTTGGGAATAGAGGCCCTGATTCAGAGCCGGACGCTCTGACAGAGCGTCTTTTTTTTTTTTAAGGAGCGGCCTCCTGGCCGCTCGCATTGCTGTGAGTTGCCACCCACAGCTAATGCGAGCGGCCAGGATGATTGTCGCGATGGTCAAGACCATCGCGACCATCGGGCTTGCGACGAGACCCTTGTGGTAGGGTCTCGTGGCCGCAAGCCCAAGAGAGCTTTCGGCTCAAACAGAGCCGGAAGCTCTCCCACTGACATCACTTGTGATGTCAGTGGGGCCGCTCCCAGACGGTAGGCGTTCTCATGGGAACGCCTCCGTCTGGGCAGCCACCCCCCCGGCCCGCCCACCAAAGGGGGCGTGCTGTCACTCAATATCGACAGCACACCCCCTTTGGTGCGAGACCCGGAGCGACGGATTGCCCATCGTGCACATGTGCTCTGGGCCACCATCGACCCGGTTGCGAGCGCTCAGCGCTTGCGACCGGGTCTGAATCAGGCCCAGAGTGAGATATCTCTCTCAACTGTGAACCTGAACAAACCATATTGCAATGCAAGGGGTGTAAATACATTCTGTTATTTTACATGTAGGGTAAATACTGGCTGCTTTTGCATGTAGGCCACAAATACTGCACGGCTTTATTATTACTCTACAATTTAGATGTCAGTTTGGAAACACTCCTCCCAAATCTAAATCTCACATTTTAAATCAGCCCCACCTGCAGTGCAGCATGGTTTCACCAAGATGATCAGTTGAGAGAGATCTCTCTCCCTCTGGGGGTCATTCAGACCCGCTCGCGAGCAAAGCTCGCTCGCAAGCGGGTCGATGGTGTGAAAATGTGAGGGAGCTCCGTCGTGCGTCCTCCGACGAGAAATACGTAGCTCGGGGTCTCGCACCAAAGGGGGCGTGCTGTCGATGGTGACTGACAGCACGCCCCCTTTGGTGGGCGTTCCGGGGGCGTGGCGGCCAGACGAAGGCGTTCCCATGGGAACGCCTTCCGTCTGAGTCCGGCCCCACTGACATCAGTAATGATGTCAGTGGGAGTGACTTTGGCTCTGATAGAGCCAAAATCACTCCTGGGCTTGCGGCAGCGAGACCCTACCGCAAGGGTCTCGTCGCAAGCCCGATGGTCGCGATGGTCTTGACCATCGAGACCATCATCATGGACGCTCGCATAAGCTGTGGGTGGCCCTGATTAAGAGCGAGCGTTCTGCTCAGAGCGTTCAGCTCTGAATCAGGTCCTCTATTCCCAAGTCTGAATCAGGCCCTTAATATCTACAAAAGCATACCTCCCAACATTTGCTGGGAGGGAGTTGGGACCTGCCCGAAAAGGGGGCATGACCTAATCATAAAGGAGGCGTGGTCAGATGACACGCCTCCGTTTACATTACTAATGGGGCATGCCCAGCATCTCCGAGATGCTGGGCAGCCCCCGGGCTTCGCCCCGTACTCTCAATAGATGCTGTGCGCATGCGCACAGCGTCTATTCTACCTCTGCATACATGCGGGACTGTCCCGCTAAATTCGGGACAGTTGGGAGGTATGCAAAAGTATGTGAAAATTTTAATTTTCCCCTGCTTTTGTAGGTATTAAGTGATGACAAATAGACCCCTCAAACAGAAGTTGGGGACTTTTAGGAATTGTGTAAATGTAAATGCAGGCCGTAGACGGGGAATAGGCTGCCTTTTACTGGCCGGCACCATGGGGAGAAGCCGAGCACCTGGAGCGTCCAAATAACGCTCCAAGTGGAGACTTTCTGGGCTGCAGGGTGCCATTTCACATACAGTTACGGGGGGCAGCGACAGTGCTGCTACCTAGGCCCTACACCCAGAGTGGCAGCACTGCTCGGCCACCCCTAGTTTTAGTCCTGTGTGATTTCACCCTTTGTGGTGTTTGTTGCTTTCCCAGCCCTGATATGCCACCATAACAATTATAGGGCGGGATGTACTAAAGGTAAAAATGTGGTAAAACTTCCCCGAATGTACTAAGCACCTGGAGTTTTGTCCCGATGGATAACGCCACCTTCAGGTGGAGTCAGTGGTGTACTTACCTTTGGTTGCACCCATCGTGGGTGTACAAGAATGAGCGCGGCACAGCCGAGCGCGCTGGGGAAAGGGGGTGGGGCCTCGGGACAAGTGGGCATGGCCATGCGTGTGGGGGCAGGGCCATGCACCCGAACCCCGGTTTTAGTGTCTCCGGGGGGTCCAGGAGGTGCGGGCTGACCCCGGGAACCAGTGTGCTTGTAGTGCTGGCTCCCTCACTGTGACAGGAGCCAAGTGCTGCACGTAATTCTACAGTGCAGCACCCGGCTCCTGTCACCAGAGGGGGAGTCTGCACTTTGGTGTCACCCCTCGGCGGGTGACACCCGGGTGCAGCCCGCACCCCCCGCACTCCCCTTGTGGCGCCACTGGGTGTAGTTATCCAGACCCGGACTGGGACTAAAAATAGGCCCTGGCATTTAACACACAGGCCCACCTTGGCGTCAACATCTGGCTCCTGGCATAGACTCCTCCCCTTACTATTCCTGACTCCTCCCACTTGCTCCTATAAATATAATTAATATTAGAACAACATACAAGTACACATCATTCTCTGTATTAAAATACACGGAATTGGTATGAAATACCGTAGGCCGCATGGCCGGCGGTTTGATTCCCGTCAGCGGCAGCCCGACAGAAGCAGAGTGCGACGCAGCGGAAGCCCAACAGCGCTGGAAATCCCGATCGTGGCTAGGTAAGTATCCACTAACCTAACCTAACCCCCCTAACCCTAACCCTCCTTAGGGGTGCCCTAACCCTAACTTCCCCCCCAAGTGCCTAACCCTAATCCCCCCTCTAAGTGCCTAACCCTAACCACCCCCTTCCCCTCCGCCTACACCTAAGTCCCCTGGGGGGGTGCCTAACCCTAACCCTCCCTCCCCCTAGCCTAACCCTAACCCTCCCGGGGGGGTGCCTAACCTTAAGTCCCCCCCGGGAGCCCTAAACCTAACCCTCCCCCCCACGCTGACCGCTTGCGGCGCCCGGCATCACTACGATCGTGATGCCGGGCGCCGGTCTCCCGGCATCGGGGAAATGCGGGCGTCTACATCTAGACGCCCGGCATTTCACCCTTGCCGGGATAAGACAGTCGGGAAGCCGGCTGCCGGTATTTAGGCAGTCGGCTTCCTGATTGCCTCCCAAATGCACACAACAGAGCTCATCCTGCAGGGGATTCAAACATGTGCCATAGTCAGACATTTGGTATTTGGATGGTTCTGTTAGGTAAAGCTCATTGGTGTAGGTCACACTCAAAGAAAAGGGAAGGCATTTCCCCAACTGACAAAGCCCTAGCTTAGCAGTTGTAGAGGATTAAACAGCATTTACTGATACGAATTTTTAGGGCAGGGGTGCTGAAAACAGAGGACGACGCACCTGTACACACCAAAGAAGAGCCATAACTACACATTTGCATGTGTACATAGAGAGCATTGGTGCCCCCCTCCACACCTTAAGGAGGGGAAGAGCGCGCAGTAGAAGCGCTTCGAAAAAAAGGGTGTAGTCACATTACACTTCACAGTAGTGTCCCTTACACATTATACCACACACCATAATGGCTATTACACACATAGGCGAAACTAGACATTTGGTAATGGATGGTCCCAGCAGGGCTGCCAAGACACTCAGCAGGCCCAGGTATGGTGGGAGTGCATGACTACATGGGAGGGCATGGCAACTCCCTCTCATTTACAACATGATTTTAGTGTGAACTGCTGTGAAACAGAGGTGTGAGTTGAGTTGTGTGTGGTTTAGGCATATTGGAGACATTGGTTACTCCCATGCCCCTAAAGAGACTTAAGGGGTCTATATACTAAGCTGTGTTAGGAGATAAAGTGAACGGTGATAAAGTACCAGCCAATCAGCTCCTAACTGCCATGTCACAGGCTGTGTTTGAAAAATGGCAGTTAGGAGCTGATTGGCTGGTACCTTATCACCGTTCACTTTATCTCCTAACACATCTTAGTAAATAGACGCTTTAGTACTTTGTACCCATCCTCCTGGGTCCCAGTTCCAATCCATCACCAGGACCGGGATGCACTAAACGGAAAATGCGGTAAAACCCGTTTACCGCATTTTTCGTATGCATCAAACAGCTGGCCGCCGGGCTGCGATGCGGAAGGTAACGCCAGTTTTTGCTGGCGTTACCCCATAGAAGCCTATGGGCTTCTACCGCATCATGCTGCTATGAGGGATCCGATCGGATCTCTCCCAGCATGCCCCGCGGCCGCCGCGTCTCTCTGTGCATGCACAAATGAACTCCCGGGTCACAAACCTGGAAGTCCACACGGCGGCAGGGATCGCAAAGGACAGCGCTTAGCGGAAGAGTTGTCCTTTGCTGTACAGATCGCATAAGTTAGTGCATATGCGATCTGTACAATTGCGGTGACTGGCGGTAATTATTAGTGCATCCCGCCCCAGAACTTTTGTCACCGACTGTTTTCCACCCTGTCTCATGACCATTACGTAGGTAAAGTTTTTTGTAGCTTCAACCCTAGTCCCTGCGATGTGTTATGCTGGGCATACACTATACAATTATCGGGGCGATCCACAAAATACCAGCAGATCGTCCTGATAATTGCACTGTATGTGCGCGTGATCGAGGGTAAAATATTGATTGGTCGGACATGGGCCCCTGTCATTATCGCTGCAGCTATCGCTATCGACAGCTGCAGCCTAGCGATGTCCTAATCCTATAGCAGGGACAGCGCTGTCCTTGCTGCAGGGGCTGCCGGCTCCAGGGCTGCACGCGGTATCTCGCGATGCTTGTGGGATCACGCCATGCTCAGTGGAGCCGGCCGGGACTGAGACACAACGCATCATCACTAGGCTGATGTGGTGTGGTCTCTAGGGCTTTCTGCTGCGCCTTGGTAAAGAGGCGAAGCAGGAAGCGTTATAGCAACATGATAAGTGCCACTATAATACATCTCCCCACCATTCTGTACCAGAAACGCGCTCCATACGTTGCATAGACCAACCAATTGTACTTGAAAGTAGACAAGATTTAGCAGTCCTTTAATATTTAATAATATTTATTAACATAAACAAAAGGAAAGACAAACCATTACCAAAAAAAGAGACCATATTATGAAGGAAATTAAAAGATTAAATTAATTGCATGGCCTGCAGGGAATACATATCAGGTAAGTCACCCTCTGCAGCACAATTACAGAGGGAACAGAACACTTAATGGCTGCATATGTTGTGCTGGGAACCTGCACACAGATGGGCTGATTCAGACCCGCTCGCGAGCACAGGACGCTCGCAAGCAGGTCGATGGTGCCGAATTGCGCATGCGTACGACGGATGGAGCTCCGTCGTGCGCATGCGAGAGACCCGAATAACGACAGCCAAGCCGTCGTTATGGGTCTCGCACCAAAGGGGGCGTGCTGTCAATGGTGAGTGACAGCACGCCCCCTTTGGTGGGCATGCCAGGGGCGTGGCTGCCAGACGGAGGCGTTCCCATGGGAACGCCTACTGTCTGAGTCCGGCCCCACTGACATCAGTAGTGATGTCAGTGGGAGTGATTTTGGCTCTGATAGAGCTAAAATCACTCCAGGGCTTGCGGTCACCGAGACCCTACCGCAGGCTCTCGTCGCAAGCCCGATGGTCGCGATGGTCTTGACCATCGTGACCATCATCATGGACGCTCACTATAGCTGTGGGTGGTAACCCACAGCTATGCGAGCGTCCATGAGGCTGCTCCATTTTCAGGGAGGAGGGCCCTGATTCAGAGCGAGCGCTCTGGTCAGAGCATCCGGCTCTGAATCAGGCCCAGAGGACACTATATACAAATGCTGTGCTGGGAATCCACTGCACACACCACTGAAACCTGCCCAGTTATGTTCACCCTCTGCACGGCTATGAGAACCCTGAGCAACGTCATTGTGGACAGCAAGCTTCACCTTTCCCCCTGCACTGTGGGGGCGTGGTATAATGACAAGCAGCCAATGGTGCTGCGCAGAACACTGCTGACCACAGCTGGGCTGGCCTGGCACCTTGGGTGCAGGAGGCGGCCCAGGCCCCATAGCAGCCGCACCCCTGCAACCTACGGTAGTTACGCCGGTGATCATAGCCAAATCAAACTTTTCCACAGGACGAAGGCAGATGGTCCATAGGGATGGGTGTACTAAAAAAAAAGTCCATTATTGTTCAGCCTTCAGTGGACCCTTAACTAATTTGTGATTACCTCCTCTCATACACAAGGTATGATAAAAATGCACGATATGAACCATAACGATATCGATCATATTGTTATCATTCATATAGTGCATTTTTTGGCCCCTTCCAACCCCGTAATGACCTGTGATGCGTGGGCACGTGTGGACGATAGCAATATCGACCATCGCCGTGCATGCAGGCCAACCTGGTCGATATTGACCAGGTTACATAGGGACCTACGGGTCAAAAAGACCCATGACCCACCTACCCCTAAAGCCAATTTATATAGCCATGTCACTTAGTGTGACACCTCCCACAGCACAAACCAGGAAGTGTATATGTATGAGAGGGGATGTCTATGGTGCAGACTACAACAGTAGATTAATACCCCTTTCAGACAGAGAAAAGAACCCGGTAATTTTCCGGCTCTTGCCGGGTCGACCCAGCTTTTTTTTCTGTCTGAAAGGGTCAACACGGGACCTAACTCCCTGTACTTCGACTCAGGTATTTACCAGGGTTTTTCCCGGGTCTTACACGGGTTGGCGGCTGTCTGAAAGGCGCCTACCCGGGTTTTTCAACTCCGGGCATAGTAAACAGCGCTTATGGGCTGAGATGGCGGTGCACAGGCTGATTGGCTGAGCGGCTGGGTCTCCCTGATTGGCTGAGCGGGCGGGGCAGTGGTGCTGGCGTCTGATGTCACAATTGTACTGCAGAAAAGGAGAGAGAGAGAGAAGCATGGTGCACTGGAAGGATGAGGAGATCCGTGAGCTGCTGGCAGTCAGAGGGGAGGAGGAGATCCGCAAACAGATCAGTGGCACAGTGAAGGACGCGATAGTCTACACAAACATAGCTAAGGTCCACACCTCAAGGTGCATTGTGCGGACCCAGCAGCAGGTAGTGAACAAACTGAAAGCTCTACGCAAATACTACAACAAAGTTCACGACCATAACAGGCGGAAAAGTGGTGCTGCCAGAATGGAATGGGTTTACTACGATCAGTGTAATGAAGTTTTTGGCAATTCTGCACTGGTTAATCCCATTGCCATATCATCGTCTAGTTGTGCATCTTCACGAAGTGTTACCCCGGAGAACAGCCAATCCTGCCCAATGACACCACCAATACTCTTTGATGACATCACAGAGATAAGTGACACAGATCCGATGGCTGCCAGGGGGTCCCAGACACCAATACACTTGAGGGTGTGGTTGAGGCGAGTGGAAGCAGTACGAGTGGAAGCAGTACGAGTGGGACACCAACTCCTGCACAGACTGAGACTCCGACATTGCGCAGGAACAGTAAGTTACTATACACCCACTATTTTTGGGATGTTAACATTGTCCTGTATAGACTTGTCATTATAGTATGACTATGCTGATTTTATTATGCTGAAATCTAAACTCAATGTATCTGTTGCAATGTGAAGCAAGTGTGCAGTAGGCCGCAAGCACATATATGTTGACATTACGGCTTTGAATTAATTTGTAAATGTATTTTTTCTTTTCTTCTATTCCTAGTCTTTGAAGTACCAGAGCGGAAGAAAAAAACTTCCAAGATGGAGCTAGCAACGCGCACAATGACCAGAATCCTGGTAAATCAGCTGCGAGATTCTGATGCTGAATTCCATGCACAGGAGGATGCCCGACTCCAGCGCTTCTTTGACAATAAAAGAGACTTACAAAATTAATTTGTCAGTCAGCTTGTTGGTCTACACGAACGAATTTCACGTGAAAACAGAGAGGCACAGATGTCCTTCCTTAACGGTCTAGTGTCTAGGTTACACACTCCACAACCTTATGTAATGTATCCTCCTCAGTAGTCTGAGGGTCCTGTTAGAAATTACCAACAGCATAGCAGAGGGCTACCATTTCTGCAAAGTAACCCCTCCAATCCACCTCATGCTACTCCACATGGCACAGTGCATAGTTATCCAGAGAGGCACAGGGAATAGTAATCCACATGTCACTGTACAGAGCAGTCCACATGCCAATAGCAGTCCAGAGGGCACAGTGCCTAGCACTCCACATGTCACTGTGCATAATAGTCCTGGTGGCACAGGAAATACTAATCAATATGGCACTGTGCATACTTATGCAGATGGCACGGGGATTAATACACAGAATGGCAGAGTGCATAGTTATTCAGATGGCACTCATCATAACACTCCACTTAGCACTATTGTCAGCACTGCCTACAGACAGTTGTAGACTTGTATGATGTTTTACATGTTTGCTGTCTACTTTATATTTCTTTTTTGTTGAAGCTTGTTGTTTTTGACAGTATTGTTTATCCTGCCGTTAACAGGCCTGGCAAGAGCTTAGGGCAATGTGTGGGTGCCCTTTAAGTCAGCTACGTGTATATATGGGGGTGTACATAATTTAGAATGTACACACATTACCTCCATTTCTTTTGTATTTAAAAATTTGTATACTGCACTTAACAGGCCGCTGTATTACAAAATGTATACTGTATATGTGTCGTTTCTAAGGCTGGCCCTGACACACAGTTCTAATAGTTGGGGTGCCTCCCCTATTATATTTTTCAGTTCCATGACAGCACAACCTATTTTTCTATTGTCTTTATATATATATTTATATATATTTAAATTGTTGAATGCATTAAGGCCATGTTGTTAATGGCTAATGCATATTTGTTGAAAAATAAAAGAAGCACTTTAAAAACTTTAATACAGCAGGTGTTACATGTGACATAACATGTACATAACATGAGGCTTTCAAATAAAAAAATTTTAATTGCAAAACAAGACTTGTGTCGTCTATACTATGTCATTGTATGTATGCAGTGAGCAGACACCACCCACTTTTCATGACCTTTATCTCTGTGTGCCATAAAAGCAGTCCATTTATTATGACACACTGTATATTGCAGGGATAATCTGGGTTCTGTGTGAAAGGGGTCTACCCAGGAATTTCCCGGGAATTATATGCTGTGTGAAAGGGGGTTAGGAGCAAATTCCCGGGTCCTTCCCGGGTTGAACGAAACGGGAAAAACCCGGGTTTTGGGGATTTTTCTGTCTGAAAGTGGTATAAATTTACTAGTGTCAAGCTTGAGCCCAAGATGGCAGATCAAGTTTATTTATCTGAGAATCAGTGTAGGGACTGGCTAGATGGGAATGACCGGGAAGCGGTGGCCAGCTTAACAAATTATTGCAATATTTTGGAACCAACATTCCCTATGTTCAAAGGAGTTGCAGTCTGAAAAGCATGTGAGTGCCGAGTTTGTATGATATTTTTTATGTAGATGGTGTGGTCACATACCAAGGGCACCCCAGATGGTTGAGTGCCGTGGATTGAGCCTGTCGTATATATATATATATATATATATATATATATATATATATAGATAAAATAATCTCTAAATTTGTGGCAACATTGTTATCTTTACCGCAAGAAATATTATACGGATGGTACTCATTCAGGACCCTTGGGGCCACTGTGTCCAGCTTAAAGATGGGCCTGAATGAGTACCATCTGTATAATATACGCACACACACATTATATATATATATATATATACACATATATACAGTTATATATACATACATATATAGCGTTCCCGCTAGGCTGTTTCAGCGGGGCGCCACGCACCCCTCCCTATTTCTAAAGGGCAGAAAGCACCATGCCCTCCGGCACGGTGCCCCTCTGAAACAGCCTGCGGGTTTTGTCCCCACCCGTGGGTAGGGAAAATGGCGGTGCAGAGGTCACCGCCGGTAACTGGATGTCGGGTGCCCGGCATCCATACACATTGACCACAGCACTTGGGAGCTGCCCAGCATGTCTGGAAGTGCACTCCCTCAAGAGTGAGGAAAAGGGGAGGAGCCCCAAAGACATGCCCCCTTTTCCTTGATCACGCCCCCTTTTGGACATACATATATACATAATAACACATATATACATATATATATATACATACACAAACACACATATATATATATATATATACATACATATATAATATATATTATATATATATATACATACATACACACATATATATACATAAATACACATATATACACATACACACACACATATATACATATACACATATAGTCATATATACATACATATGTATACATATACATATATATATATATATATATATTAGGGATGTGCAGGCTCGGATAGGTTCGAGTTTGCACGTTGAGTTCGGATTTTTCCCTCAAAAAAAACGGAACTCAGAAAGAGGCTAAACGTCATCTTACATGGACGAACATCATCATTCCTGGACTTTTGTGACCCCTTAGGGGGTGGATGTAACAGTGATGAGCAGCAATAGCTCAGGGCCTGATTCAGACCCGCTCGCGAGCGCTGAGTGCTCGCAAGCGGGTCGATGGTGCCCTAGTGCGCATGCGCATGACGGAGGCTGCTCCGTCATGCGCATGCGCGAGACCCGGCTAGCAACGGGGAAGCCGTCGCTCCGGGTCTCACACCAAAGGGGGAGTGCTGGCGATGTTGATTGACAGCACGCCCCATTTGGTGGGCGTGCCAGGGGCGTGGCTGCCAGAAGGAGGCGTTCCCATGGTCCGGCCCCACTGATGTCAGTGGGAGTGATTTTGGCTCTGATAGAGCTAAAATCACTCCAGGGCTTGCGGTCACCAAGACCCTACCGCAGGGTCTCGTCGCAAGCCCGATGGTCGCGATGGTCTTGACCATCGCGACCATCTTTTTGGCCGCTCGCATATGCTGTGGGTGGTCACTCACAGCTATGCGAGCGGCCAGGAGGCTGCTCCAAGTTTAGGTAGGAGGGCCCTGATTCAGAGCGAGCACTCTGGTCAGAGCGTCCGGCTCTGAATCAGACCCTCGGTCTCCAGCCGGGCAGACACTAGAGCCCACCTCTCTCTCTGGCGGCCATTTTGGGAGGGATTATTCTATGTTATTTTTTCACTTGAGCAGGGAGATATATGACGGCCGGGCATCTCAGCAGCCGGACCGGCCCATCCTGGCATCGGCCCTTCTGGCATTTGCCAGAACTGCCAGATGGCCAGTCCGGCCCTGGAGTTATCCAATAGAAGCCTATGGGCTTCTTATTGGGATGCTCCAGGACGCCCCATGATCCCCCGCAGCTGGCGTCTTTCTGCCAGAGGCACTTCTGGCTGTTAAACCCGGAAGTCCCTCTGCCTGGGAACATCGCAAAGGACAGCTCTTATCGGGAGATAAGATTAGTACATCCCGCAGATAATCTCTCACCTGTTATAATAATAATAATTATACACTTGTTTATCTTTACATGGTAAGCTGAAACTAAATATGCTAAATAAAATGTTGATGTCAATATAAAATATAATTTTTTTTTGAAGATTTTTTTTTTTTATTGAAACACCATGATAACAACTTGTACAAGGTGCAATTACATACATAATAACAAATCACAAAGAGACAAAGACATCCAATTCCAATGATAAAGACTCACAATGCGATACACTCTTCAATGAGAATAGATTAATAATTCGATTCTTGTGAAAGAAAGAGAGTTCTTGTCGTAAGAAATAAAATAAAAATGTAAAACGACTTGTCCTGTTGTACAATCTCTCGAGAAATCAATACATAAATCACTATGTGGTCTTAATCGAGGAGACCTTAAAGAGAAATAAATAAGGAGGGCGGCCGCAGGACCAAGGAGCCAAAGGGGGAACCAACCGAATTGGAGGGTCCTCCGATATCTTCTGAAGACAACACCACTGGGTTAGTTTTAATGACTCGTGAATTTTACGCCTCTGTTCTACGGTCAGAGGGTCTCATTCAGACCCGCTCGCGAGCGAAGGACACTCGCAAGCGGGTCGATGTTACCCAAATGCGTATGCGCACGACGGAGGGAGCTCCGTCGTTTGCATGCGCGAGACCCGGCTAGCGACAGCCAAGCTGTCGCTCCGGGTCTCGCACCAAAGGGGACGTGCTGTCGATGGTGAGTGACAGCACGCCCCCTTTGATGGGCATGCCGGGGGCGTGGCTGCCAGACGGAGGCGTTCCCATGGAAACGCCTACCGTCTTGGTCCGGCCCCACTGACATCACTAGTGATTTCAGTGGGAGTGATTTTGGCTCTGATAGAGCCAAAATCACTCCAGGGCTTGTGGCAGCGAGACCCTACCGCAGGGTCTCGTCGCAAGCCCGATGGTCGCGATGGTCTTGACCATCATCATGGACGCTCGCGTAAGCTGTGGGTGGTAACCCACAGCTATGCGACCGTCCAAAAGGCCGCTCCAAATTTAAATAGGACGGCCCTGATTCAGAGCGAGCGCTCTGGTCAGAGCGTCCAGCTCTGAGTCAGGGCCAAAGTCCCAATATAGCTTTCCCAATTTTGAAAAACTGTTGATACACGAGTGTCTTTCTCTGGCATAGTTTTGATCCAGTCCATGTTAAATACATGGAAAAACTTTTCATAAAATATATTTTAATTGTGTGAAACTTCATAGTAAAAACACAATAGTTAATTTATTTCATGGCGTGAAATAAAAACATAGCCCTAATGCTTTATAGAAAAAGAAAGAAAGAAGCAAATGCTGGTATTGAGATCCTCTGCAAAATTCCAGCTATTCTCCACCCTGCATAAGTGTATAACTATTACAATAATGTTTTGCTCTGGATTCTGGAAAATCAGTGGAGCTTGTCAGCATTAATGAGCAGTCAGAGCAGAATATCAGTAGAAGTTATGACACCATAGGAAAAGTTAGAATATTTGGCCACACATGTAGGTAACTGAATTAGACTAGATCCAGCTATTCAGTGTACAGTTGAAGCAGTTGGATAAGTTCTGGCATGCACAGTTGTCTGTTGGTACCATACACACAAGCCAATAGCGGTCATCTTACACAGACGCCTCCCCCATGTCACTCATGATAGAGATAGGCACATGCTGAGTACAGATCCTGCACCTGCGCTGATCAGAAAACATTGGAGTTGTGTGTACACCATCGGGTTTACGTACAGACCTGAATCAGGCCATATGTGCAATTAAGCAAATTATAAACTTCATTATTCTTTTGCTTAGGCATAATATTTGAAATGGACCCTAGTGTGTGTGATTGTGTAGTAAGGAAGAATGTACGGTTCCAATGGTATGAGGAGTGTTGCGAATGTTCACTGTACAGCACTGCGTAATATGGTGATGCTATATAAATTAAAGATCATAAAAACTTTACCTTTTGGCATTAGTATTCAGTTTAAAAATCAGAGAGAGATCTGCTCAGCACATAACAAAGCATGTAGACTTATGATGCATTCTACACAGGTAATCTCCAAACAAATATGTAATTGTAAATGAAACCTGTATATTATAATTAACAAGCTTCAGAGCAGTAGCGCACGCAGGGGGGGGGGTCTGTGTACCCAGAACCCCCCTGACAGACTGGAGTGCAGGCAACGTGTTCTTAAGCCCCGCCCACTCAAGGCAATTTTGCCGTAATTCGCGGGTCAATTTGTAGGAGGCGGAGCTAATATGACGCAATTTAATTAGATTCGAGTCACCTGCAAATTGTGGCAATTTGTTGTGAGGGTGCGGGGCTTAAGAACATGGTGCCAGTATGCTAGATCCTGTCCTTATCAGATCTGCTGCAAGGTAAGTTTTTTGTTATGTATCTGACATACAGTCAGGTGCATAAATATTGGGACATTGACAGAATTTTCATATTTTGGCCTCTATTCACCACCACAATGGCTTTGAAATGAAACAAACAAGATGTGCTTTAACTGCAGACTTTCAGATTTAATTTGAGGGTAATTACATCCAAATCAGGTGAACGGTGTAGGAATTACAACAGTTTCTATATGTGCCTCCCACTTTTTAAGGGGCCAAAAGTGATGGGACTATCAACTCAAAAGCTATTTCATGGACAGGTGTGGGCTATTCCCTCGTTATTTCATTATCAGTTAAGCAGGTAAAAGGTCTGGAGTTGATTCTAGGTGTGACATTTGCATTTGGAATCAGTTGCTGTCGACTCTCAATATGAGATCCAAAGAGCTGTCACTATCAGTGAAGCAAGCCATCATTAGGCTGAAAAATCAAAGCAAACCCATCAGAGAGATAGCAAAAACATTAGGTGTGGCCAAATCAACTGTTTGGAACATTCTTAAAAAGAAACAATGCACCGGTGAGCTCAGCAACACCAAAAGACCTGGAAGACCATGGAAAACAACTGTGGTGGATGACAGAAGAATTATTTCCCTGGTGAAGAAAAACCCCTTCACAACAGTTAGCCAAATCAAGAACACTCTCCAGGAGGTAGGTGTATATGTGTCAAAGTTAACAATCAAGAGAAGACTTCACAAGAGTGAATATAGAGGGTTCACCACAAGATGTAAACCATTGATGAGCCACAAAAACAGGAAGACCAGATTAGAGTTTGCCAAACAACATCTAAAAAAGCCATTACAGTTCTGGACAGATGGGACAAAGATCAACTTGTACCAGAGTGATGGGAAAAGAAGAGTATGGAGAAGGAAAGGAACTGCTCATGATCCAAAACATACCACCTCATCAGTGAAGCATGGTGGTGGTAGTGTCATGGTGTGGGCATGTATGGCTGCCAATGGAACTGGTTCCCTTGTATTTATTGATGATGTGACTGCTGACAAAAGTAGCAGAATGAATTCTGAAGTGTTTCGGGCAATATTATATGCTCATATTCAGTCAAGTGCTTCAGAACTCATTGGACGGCGCTTCACAGTGCAGATGGACAATGACCTGACCAATATTGCAAAAGCAACCAAAGAGTTTTTTAAGGCTAAAAAGTGGAATGTTATGCAATGGCCAAGTCAATCCCATGACCTGAAGCCGATTGAGCATGCATTTCACTTGATGAAGACAACACTGAAGGGAAAATGCCCCAAGAACAAGCAGGAACTGAAGACATTTGCAGTAGAGGCATGGCAGAGCATCACCAGGGATGAAACTCAGCGTCTGGTGATGTCTATACGTTCCAGACTTCAGGCTGTAATTGCCTGCAAAGGATTTGCAACAAATTATTAAAAAGTGAAAGCTAGATTTAGGATTGTTTAGTTTGCCCCATTACTTTGGCCCCTTAAAAAGTTGGAGGCACATGTAGAAACCGTTCACCTGATTTGGATGTAATTACACTCAAATTAAATCTGAATGTCTGCAATTAAAGCACATTTCAAAGTCATTGTGGTGGTGAATAGCGGCCAAAATATGAAAATTCTGTCAATGTCCCAATATTTATGCACCTGACTGTATGTTTGTGTGTGTGTAGGGTATGTGTAAGATATGTATGTGTACGTATGTGTATATATATATATGTTTATGTATATATGTGTGTATGTATATATCATATATGTATGTATGTGTATACAAATATACATATATATAAATAAATATATATATATATATATATATATATATAGAAACACCCCATGAAGATCCTGCGTTTGCCCCAGCAGAGGTTTGTAAATAAGAAGAGTGGCTGCTTACTAGGATAATTGCCGCTGTGCTTATAACGGAGAACTCTACGAGGACAAGTACATACAGTACCTGCCAGTGTGACACCTTTTACTAATGTTATGATACCTTTTCTGCTACATTGCTACATGCTATATTTCCATTACAATACTAGCATGAGGTTAATAAAATATTGTTAATTAATAAACTATGTATTTAAAACCAGTTTAATAAAGTTTCAGCAACAGTTATTGGGAACAGCAGATCAGATTATTATCTTACTAGTCAGGGGTGTACCTAGGTATTTGAAGGCCATTTAGCATACTTGCCTACCCTCCCGGGACCTGCGGGAGGCTCCCGATTATTCGGGTAACCCCCGAAACCCTGAAAGTGTAGGCACTTCACCTGCATTCCGGCCACTTCCTAGTGAAGTGGGCAGAATGGGGAGAATATTCCCGGGGATCTTCGGGTCCGTGCGTTGGCGGCGGGTTCTTATGGCGTGATTCTATGAGAATCGCGTCATTTAACCCCATCCCCAATGAAATATGCGCCGCTTGCAGCAAATTCCCGTGAGGGGGCGGGGCTTAATGCAGCGACCCATCCAGCACCGCCCACCTTCTTCTCCTCCCTGGGCTTCTCCTGGGAAGGGAATCTCAGACGTCGGTAATTATGCCCCATAGCAAAAGTTTGTAAGGGCCCCTATGTACCAAAAAAATTGTGAAAAATATATATAACACATGTAACGTAACTTAGACAAGCTGTGGACCCCATAGAAGGTGCACCCCTTGCTCCTATGGTAGTTACACGCCTGTTACCAGGGCCGGCCCGCCCGTTACGCAGACTACGCAAGCGCGTAGAGCGCTAGCCGGCAGAGGGCGCCGTGAAGCCACCGGCCACAATTCAGTTTCCGGCGCTGCCACACATACTGACTGCCGGTCGGGAATAGGTTGCTGATGCTGACCTGGAGAACATTGGCTGCCTTGTAACTCTGCAGCACCGCCTCCTCTGGCTGCGCAACGTGGCGTGATGACGTCACGCCAGCACAGCACCCCCACCCACTCGCTTGCCTGCTTAATTATGCACTTCACAAATGATGGTGGAGTTACACTCCAATGCTCCAGCCGCATCGTAGGACGCGCACATGGTGAGCAGTGACTACCACCTGTCAGGCTGCCTGTCACTGGCCTAGAGCCTGGAGCAGCCTTGGGGGAGGTAGGAGAGAGATGGGGGGGGGGGGGGTGCATTATAGTTTTAGTTTGATTACTAATTTTAGTGTCTTAATGAAAGGATAATGTGTAGCAAATATTGTATATTATATATATACACACACACACACACACACACACACTCCCAACAGCTTTTTTTTCCCCAATAAATATGTTAATGCCTGGTTTTAAATATATATTGTGTGTGTCTCTCTCTTCTATATACACATATTTAGTGGAAAACAAACTATTGGTGTATGTATGTATGTATGTATAATAGTGGTGGTGGCCTGATACACTTGATGCTGTGTTCGCCCACCAGGAGTTAGAGGACTGCCTGGCACTACAGGACTTTGAAGCATATAAAAAACGTTATTTCCAAATCCTGTAGTGCCGTGTGCTGCTCTAACCCCTGGTGGGCGAACACACCATCAAGTGTATCAGTCCAACAACACCATATATATATTTGTTTTGAAAGTGGATAATGTTTGTTGATATCTTGCTGTTTTTTGTTAGTTATTATTATTGTTATTAAAGTGGACATATTGCTATGTATTTCTATCATAGAAATACTGAACTTCAAATAGAGGTTAATTTATATATTATCAATTATGTATATAGCGCATGCATATTCCACAGCGCATTTACAGAGAATATTTGGCCATTCGCATCAGTACCTTCCCCAGTGGAGCCTTACCACATGCACACACTAGGACCAAACAGCACTTTTCGCACTGCGGTCAGGACTTTAGTCGGGTTTAGCCGCTTTGTACGGCTAAACCCGATGCTTTTGGGTGTCTCTGGGGGAAGCCCATCATCTCCGGGAGTGCTGGGCACATCTCCAGAGTGAAGAAACGGTGGTTTGAGGAAAGGCCATGCCCCCTTTGCGGACAGCTCGCACTGTGTCCCGAGTTCAAATGATTAAATATATGGTTCGTAGATACAGCTTTTCCCACGAGACCACGCCTTTTTTCAGGCTCGTGTCTTCTGTACGCCCATAGTCCACCATGGGGCGCCAAAATTTATCTTTGCTTACCAAAAAAATAAGGCTTGTGCCGGCCCTGCCTGTTACTAGTATTCGGCATTCGCCGGATCATATCCGGTGTTGGTGCTAGACTGATGCACTGAGTATATTATATATCACTGGCAGGTACTGTATGTAAACATTCTACGATACCCTTATTCGTCATGTGTGCCTCTGTGGTCCTTTACAGCAGCATGCTCATGTTTTCCAGTTATTTTCTCACAGCAATCTCATTTTGTTAATTGATGTTAAAAAAAGAACTATTTCAACATGAGTTATTAAAACTGAATAAATAAGTGGTGAAAACGGGATGACATGTGCCTCTCCCATACATAACAGTCATTTACTTCATTATCACACACGTAAGTGGAAAAATAAAGTGCAAAACCTCAATTACACACCCTGAAATGGTTACAGCTGTTCCTATAGCAAAAATACATTTCCTGAGAGTGATCTTTTACATATGTTTTGTAAAATACATTTTACAAACCATTACCAACTTTTCTAAAATAATAGTTTGTAGAACCTGAATCTGTTTACTTTACTGTCATTTTATTTCAGTTAAAGGACCTCAAATCATAGACATATAAAAGAGCTACTAATACCACTTGCAAATATATGTATTAACGGCCTGATTCAGATATGTACATAAGCCCAATAATTTACGTACATACAGTATCTGATGTTTGTGGGTCTGCGCCCATGTGCAGAACAAGTCATGCCTGTTAGCACACAGTGGACCTAATTCAGACCCGCTCACAAGCGCCTATGCGCTCGCAAGCAGGTCGATGGTGAGGGCCTGCGCACGTGCAGCGCTTGCACTGTGTGTGCGCAAGCCCCGGAGCGAGTGACAAATGCACTCACTCTGGGGCTCGCTACAAAAGGGCGGCTGTCGATGTTGAACGACAGCTCACCCCATTTTGTAGACGGGGTGGGGGCGTGGCTGGGCAAACAGAGGCGTTCCTGAAGGAACGCCTGCCGTTTGTAGGCGGCCCTACTGACATCTCCAGCGATGTCAGTAGGGAGCTTCCTGCTCTGTTAGAGCAGGAAGCTACCTGGGGCTTGCGGTAGATGAGACCCTCTTCTTTTTGTATTTTAATAAAAAGTCACCAGTACAGCTGAACAATGTAGTAGTGTTCCCACTTTCCAGTATGTTGTTTATCACACCCACATGTGAAGTAATTCCAGATTCAATAATAAAACAAAATAATACAAAACATAAATAATATGGAAAAAATGCTTTATAATAAAGCATAAAGTATTTCTTTATGTGGGCGCCTGAAATTACATTAACCATCAGCAAACAGCCTCAGTACTTGCATAGGGAAGCATTGCAAGAGGCACCCAGTGAAAGCTATCGCCTGCAATAGCCATTGCCAGGTAGGGCGGCTTTGATAAGTAGGATTTAGGGCTTTTGCCTATGAAAAATAAACACTTGACAATAGTTCTTGTGTTATTCTGCTGTTTGTCCATGGTCCATGGTCTATTGTGCATAGTTATTCTATGGAGTATTATGGTAAACCTCCTAAGACCATGCCAGGTCCAGGATACCAAGTCTCCTCTAGTGGTTTATGTACCAGCCATAGGCCTCTACAAGTCTTGTTTCTGTCTATCACTGTAGTACCTTTCAACTCATCAACACTTGGTGCGGAATCAATCGCTGGCTTTATTCCGACAACTAGGTTACTCTTGCTGGTCTTCACCTGAACAGCAAGGGGGTTACTATAAGCTGCCTGGCTGCCAGGGCTTAGACATCTGGGAGTCTTCTGGCTTGACCCAGCATCTTCTGTCTTCCTTCTACCACCGCTTCTGGTCTTCTGCTTTCCGGCACAGCGTCTTCCGAACCTCTTCAGGAGGTGCTGGAACTAGTGTGCTAAGCTAAAATTAAATGTGAGTTGGTTACTATCATAGCAGTCATGACCCAAACACACACTACAAGTTGAGGCATGTAAAACTCAAAGAATGCTTTAGAACTCCAGGACAACCAGATTTGTTATTTAAACAGAAGACATACCAGAAATGTACTAGATCAATGGTTATTTTCTATTTTCTCTTTGTCCTTTTTTGTAGCAACCTGGCATCTCATCTCTACCTCTCTCTCTCTCGTCTGGAGCAAGTCAGTGCCAAGGGAGGCAGATTTTGTGTAGACAGGGCCAGTGCTAAGTTGTTTAGCGACCTCCTGCAAATTATGAATATGCGCCCTCTTACAAATATGTCCTTTTGACATGCCTCTTTACAATGGTTCATATTTTTAAGTGTGCAAGAATGACAAATGGGAGATGGCTGGGGAGACAGAAAGATATTCAGGGTTCCCTCCAGCTCAAGACGCACAGCCACCCCTTTCATCCCAAGGCTGGTCAAGGCTTCCCTTTGGGTAATGGACTCTTGAGCTCTCACCAGAAGGATTTATTGATTCCTATATGTCAACTACGCAGGAAAAGTGCAAACAATGCATAATTTTCAATCATGATGCATTGTGGGCAAAACAATCTGCATATATGCAAATTATCTTGTATATAATCCTTTATAATGGTAATTAATGTAGGGATGGACATCAGAAGCCGATGGTTAGCAACCATCAATGTTTCCGATTTGATGGAATTACTTTTTCCATCAAATAGCGGGAATTCGATGGTTGCCAGCCATTGGACGCAGCTTTCTGATACCCATCCGATGGCTGGATGTTTTTTTCAGCTGTGGAAGTGGTGTCCATAGCTCAGCTAAAGTGCGATTTGCGATGCAATGATTAGTTGCCATTGCATCGCTAGATTTGATGTTAGAAGCCCTACAACCATTCAATGCCGGGATTCTGATGTCCATCCCTAAATTAATGTGAATTTTGTACTCCACCAGAAGACTCACAGTCACCCCAAGGCTGGTCAAGGTTTCCCTGTGGGGATTGGATTCTTCAGCTCTCCCCAGAAGAAGAGAACCTCAGGTGACTTGGGAGAGAGAAGAGCCCATAAGGGTTATACACAGGCCCCCGCAGTGGGGGAAATTAAAACTAAAAAAAATTATAAATAATAAAACAAAAATTACTTTGGTGGTAGTTTAAATCACACACTATTAGGAATAGGGAGACTATGATTATTATTATTTTTTTCTCTTATATTACTTGCTGTGTGCTGGTAACTATTTGCTGGTTCCTGTGTGTCAGTTGTGTGGGGAGGAGTGCAAACATTGCATCAATTACTGTTGTGGTGCATTGTGAGCAAAAAAAATTGCATATATGTAAATTATTTTGTCAATAGTCTATTGAGATTGTGATTGATGTGGTGTTTTCGCTCTTTTCCTGTATGGTTGACACATGGGAATCAGTGGGTGGTGATTGGCATTTGGTGGGTATTGTGAGGGAAGAAAAATAACATAGCCATATTATATGTCAAAAAACAGAAAAAACCAGCGCTAAAGAATAAAGTATTACTAAATGGACAGTAGGTCGTGATAAACAATTTGATAATTTAATGACACTAAAATAACTAACACAAAAAATTAATAATAAATATATAAAGTATAATAAATATTCAATAAATAAACCTGCACATATTAAAACATGTGTGAATGTAATAAAGCCACATAGGAATATATAAAAATCAGCACTGCTGGTCCATGGTAGATACTCCTTCCAGGCAAATAAGAACACAGAGTCATAAGGGCTCCCACAGTTAATCAGGACTTTTCTCCCTCTAGGCATAGAGTTTTACCGGATTCCCAATGGGTGTTAGTCCACAGTCCCTGGCCACCTGTAATGGCCGAATAATAAAGATGGGGCTGTTGTCTTCCTCCAGAGTAAGGTAGCTTGCCCAAATGAAAAAGGGGTACTTGCAGTCCAGGATATAGGGTAGCCCAATGATGGAAAGGAGAACCTCTAAGTGTCCAATAGCTCAACGCGTTTCGCTGGCCCAAAAATACATCCAGCTTCCTCAGGAGCATATAATAACTTTAGTTTATGATATTAAGTCAACATATAATAAGACTAAGATTCTCTAATAAATTACTGGAGGAGAGGATGTTGGGATGGAGCAGAGGATTCAGGTGACCAGCAAGGGGACCTAAGTAGATCCATGACACTACTGCCTGTCATAGTGTATGATAGGAGTGGTAGTGCAGCTAACAGTGGATAGCCAGCAGAGCAGGGAAGGTGCCTCTCCAGCTCAATGTCCATGTGATAGGAGAAACCAGTGCTGGTGGCTGCCAATCATAAAATATGTTTGCACAATAAAATCACAACCCTGTCCACCACCACATCACTAAACATATATATAACGTATAAGCACAATTTACTTAGTTTCATCATTTGCGTGTGCACGAACACTCCACTGTGATGGGGACTGCAATCACAGTGACTCTGCAGGAGAGTGATGGACAGGAAGTGGCATTTGGGGGTGGTGACGGGGTGGTTGGTGAAATGCAGGCATGCAGTGCGTCTGAACGTCGTTGCAGGGGCGTGCATAAATTAGTCACTTCGATGCTGTACGCAGCTTGTGTACTCACAGCATGCAATGAGGTTAGCAATTCCTGAGTAAGGTCGGCGCTTGTGTAAGTGCGCGTGAGGCTGCAATAGTACTCGATGTTACCGATGGTTTCACAGTCTTGCTAAGGATTACGGATGTGTGTATGGTAAAGAGGGCGTCCTTATGTTGTGCTGCAGCGGCATAGCGATCGCAGTGGATTAGCATACTATCGCAGTGAGACTGGGTGCGTAATGGCTATTGCAATCGCAGTTGCGATCCGTAATGAATCAGGCCCATTGTTTGCAAGTAAAATGAGTAAATCACACCATTATTGAACAGAGTTGGAGGGTTAGGTTTTTTTCTACTGTGTTTTACCAACTTCCTTTATATAAAAATTATACTTTTTAAGTTTAATTATATTACAGCTGGAGATCATTCCAGCTTACTTATGCACAGGCAAAATGCCGTAATGTAAGCAGCTTTAGCATGTAATAAGGATACTTGTAAGTATTGCAGATTACAGTGCTGTCTGCGCCAGGGGTGACATGCAACACTGCACATTCGGCTTGGTGTTTCCCTTTTATCACTGAGACAGAAAGGAAAGAAAGAGCTTAGCACATTTAAAAAGACTAATAAAAACACTGATTATATAACAAAGAAAGAGCTATGTATAGACAGCATGTGTTTATTAAATCGCTTGTCACTTTGTATCAGTCTCTAAAATTACAATAGACATTGTATAAACAGTAAAGTGTAATTCAGTGTCATAGCTAATCTGCTTCTCATGACACATAATAGTTTCAGATCTACCATGGCAATACTTTCACTGTCTGCACAACCTATAGCATCACTACTTTGTAAAATGCAAAATACACTGTGCCAACTGCACTGGGCAGAGATACTGTGGATGGGTTGTACCTATCTGGACAAATGTTTGCTAGGACACTGTTAAAGAAGATATTTTTATGATAGAGCAAACCTTACAATGTGCTCCTTATACTGCTGTAACACACAATCCACTCCAACTGTGACTTTCTAGTTCCCTGTTCATTCTCTCTCTCTCTCTCTCTCTCTCTCTCTCTCTCTCTCGTTAACTACAAAGCACATATGGTGATATGGGCCCCCATTTATTAATGATCTAAGGCCCTGATTCAGAGCCGGACGCTCTGACAGAGCGCTCGCTCTGAATCAGGGCCGTCCTTCCTGATTTTAGAGCGGCCTCCTGGCCGCTTGCATAGCTGTGGGTGACCACCCACAGCTATAGCGAGTGGCCAAAAAGATGGTCGCGATGGTCAAGACCATCGCGACCATCGGGCTTGCGACGAGACCCTTGTGGTAGGGTCTCATCTGCCGCAAGCCCTGGAGTGCTTTTGGCTCTATCAGAGCCAAAAGCACTCCCACTGACATCACTTGTGATGTCAGTGGGGCCGTCCCCAGACGGTAGGTGTTCCCATGGGAAAGCCTCCGTCTGGCCAACCACGCCCCCGGCACGCCCACCAAAGGGGGCGTGCTGTCACTCACCATCGACAGCATGCCCCCTTTGTAGCGTGACCCATAGCAACTGCTTGCCCATCGCTATCCGGGTCTCGCGCATGTGCACGACGGAGCCGGGTCCATAGTGCACATGCGCACTGGACCAACATCGACCCGCTTGCGAGCGCTCAGCGCTCGCGAGAGGGTCTGAATCAGGCCCTAAATTGCTATGTGATCTGGGCATGACATTACCGCCCATGATCGCATTGCAAGATGGCATCATATCTCCGGAATGTAACATCTGACACATGCAGGGATAGGGGCTCTGAAAGGTGCCTGTCCCTGGGATGTGCCCGGACATCTGACGGGGCTACTGAGCATGCGTAGTCCCGCTGACTGCACATGCACAGCTGCCATTGCCAGGGAGGGATCCGGAGGAATCTTCTGTCGGCTAATTATGCGCAGTGAAGCCCATAGGCTACAGCGGCTAATGCCATCTTCAGATGGCGTTAGCTGCTGGGGCCAATATCTGGAATGCATCGCATTCCGGATGTTGGTAAATTTGGCAGCATTGCATCCCCCATAGAAACCTATGGGGGATGCTGCTGCCAGCGGGAATAGAAAGATTACCTGCTGCGATCCCTCCTTCATACATCCAGGGGATACTAAGTATTTGCGGTTAATGAGCATCAGGATATACGTTATTCTAATCCTGTTTTATAAGTTTTGGAGGTTAATCATTCCAGTGTGTAGTCTATTAAACACTTTTGGTCTATTTAAATAGAGTGGGAAAAAATTTCTATCTCCACTTATCACAGCTATAGATAATATTTCTTGGAGACTTTAAAACATCACCGAGTGATACATTCAGTAGCTCACTGACACTGACTGACAGCAGTCAGAGGACTCTTCCCACTTCTCTGGCCAGTGTTGGTCTCTTCAGTGAATATAGGACCCGGCTTTGCCGTGTGACACATGTGAACCGCACTGTACTTTTAATGAAAAATTAAAAAAATCATTCTAAAAAAATATTAAAACTTTGTTAAAAAAACAAAAAAAACCTTCCCCATCCTAATAATTATTTGAATAAAGTTTTCTAAGGAAAAAATGCTTAAATTTAATGTTAAAGAAAATTTTCCGGTAGGGGACCTCCACTATTACCATCCTGAGATGGGAGCATTAGGATGACAGCTGGCAGTACTTGTATGTACACTTTCCTTGCTAAATGAGCCTTCCCACACAAAGAACTTGTTAAATAGAGAGTGTTGTTTTCCATTTTTTAAATCGACAGTTAGCTTGAAACACAAATAAAGCCTGCCCCTATTTTTAAATAAGTATAAAGCTGTTACCTGTGTGGTAAGTGGAATAAAAGCTTTTGAACTGTGAGGAAGCAACATAAATTGTTACTGACATAGAAGAAAGTAGTACTATATTGGATTATGTTGATTTACTGGAAACCCAGGTGCAGAGAAAGCAGGATAGTGCAAGAAATGTAATCACATATCAATGCAGTAAATATATGCATAATAACCTAGAGCAGTGACAACTTGGAGGTAAAAGAGCAGCTTAGCCATGGGGGATTGGGTACGGTATCCCAATAGTCAGAATTCCGACAGGGGCATCACGACAGTGAAAATGCATGTGAATTTCGGTAAAGTATTTTAAAGCTAACCCTAATCCTAGCCCACCCCACCCGCAGCTTAACCCTAACCCTCCATCTCCAGCATAATCATAGACTGCCGCTCCCTCAGCCTAACCCTAACCCTCTACCCTGCAGGATAACTCTAACCCTCCTCTCCCGCAGCCTAGTTTTGCCATTGATGGCAGAGAACCAATGGTTCTCTGCTATCAATGGATGAGTGGGAGCCAATGTTTTTTTCTCTTGTCTGGGCGGAGCTTAGCTCCGTCCCCGGCTGCTGATAAACACCACCCCCATTTTTAATTGGCCCACAGCCTGCCGTGCCCCCGGCAAGGGTGGCCATAGAGGGGGTGCAAACCATTGATGGTTCACCATAGATGGTTTTTGTACCATCAATGGTAATCACAGCCATTCGATGGCCATTCCTACTCTGATCTGCACGAGAGGGGGAGGGCCAGTGGGTGAATCATAGACGCAGAGCCGCACAGTATCTGTGATAGACGGCTCTGCTCTTAATAAACACAGCATGCTCCACCCCCTTCATGATGGTCACCTGGAAACTGCAGCTTCCAGGAGCCAGCAGCAGGTAGCCTCAACCTCCCGGAAGATCCCCCCCTTCCCCCGCTCTCCCTTCATCAGAGCAGCTGCTGATCCTGGCTGTCACTATTGCTGGACAGCCAACTTTCCTGCTACATTAATGAAGGATCAGCAGCTGTTCTGATGTACGGAGGAGAGAGCAGGTGGCGTCCCATTCCTCACGTGCCTAGTGGGTAATCCGCCACTGCCAGATGCAGTCTGCACCCCCTAGTGACGCCACTGTCCTTTGACACCAGGTACACAGGTACTTGCTCTTTTTTGCTTTACTGCCACCTCAGCATCAGGTCCTTAACCTCATGTATTAAACTCCTTTTATCCTATACTGTAGATTGTAATCTTGCGAGCAGGGCCCTCCTACTTCTCTGTCTGTCTGCTCATACCCTTTCTCATTTTATTAGTGTCTTTATTTTCAATTGTAAAGCCTAGCTGAATATGCTGATGCTATATAAATACATTTTAATAAATGTTAATAGTAACCATTTTTATGTTATTGTTAGCCTGTTAATGTTCTTACACATGCAGTGCATAACAGTAAGTTCATGTCATTTTCTGTAGTATGATAGAGATATGCTGGTGTGATATAACTGTTTTCCATTACTTGTCTGTTTGAAGTAAATATCTGATCCCACTGCTATTTATTGCTGAATGTTAAGAAACAATTGCCATGATGTTTCGGAAAACTGCAGCTGCCTTTCTTTCACTGTTTTTCAGAATAAATCCAGTGCCAGAAACAGGACCTGGCAGTAATTCCTAAGTAATCCAACATTTTGGGTGTGCAGACGAATGTCCAATGTGTGTTCCGAGAAAAGAGCAAATTAACTATTTCTGATATTTAATACATATTTGCCTACTCCTGAAATGTTCATGAGACTCTCCTCCCGCATCCCGTTCACTTCTGTAGTGAAGGGGACGAATTGAGAACTGGATGATGTTATTAAATTAATTCTGTCCTGCTGTTTTTGCATGTTTAAGGCATAATTAAGTTTCACCACTATTTGACAAGGCTATAAAGCAGGAAATTTCAGACTAAGGGGGGAATTCAATTAGCCGTAGTAATTTACTGTGGGCTAATTGATCCCCCGGGGCTATGCAATTAGCCCAAAGTGAGGCCACTGGCAACGCTTAGCAGGGATTGTTTTGCACCACTGCACAGGCAGTGAAAGAAGTCCCCGATAACTAGGTGGTTAATGGGTGTCGGGACCCTGTAAAAGCACAAATTCATGAACTTTTCACGGATTCTGTGTGCTAACACCCATTAACCCATGTTATCGCCCGTTAAAACGTCATTTTAACAGGCGGTAACAAAGGTATTGGGTAAAAAAGGGAACCTAATTGAATGGTATTGCCCGAGGCTACGGCCTTTTTTCACCCCGTTAAGCTAATTAAATACCCCCTTTAGATCTCGCAGGCTCCCTCTCCATAGCTTTCGTTAGTAACAGCATTACTGTGGCTATTTAACAATCTCTGAAAAGCGTAGCTTTTTGGAAAATGGTGTTAGCCCGCTTACCTCCGTGTGGGCGGAGAAGGAGCTTCAGATCCCTCTCCGGTGAGGTGGAACTGTCCCTGATGCCCATTGCTGGGTTTTCTATTTGCACAGGTGTAGCCTGATAGGGATACTGTAGCTATCACTTTACTTTTAACTCATCGCTGGGACAGGTTCTTATTGGAGCAGATGTCCCTACGACTACCCCGTGATGAATTGGCATTTGGCATGATATAAATCTCAGTGAAATGCAGCAATAAGGAATCTTAATTTTTGGGGCATTAATGAAAATTTTAATATATAGGCCAATATATTTTATTGCATCAAAACAGAACAAGTATTCAGAATGTTTTTCTCTCTTTCTCTGGAAAAGTCACAAATACAGTTTTGCAGATTTACTTACAAGCACATGCCTTGGCACACTTACACAAGACTAACTAGTATCATTTACCAGGGCTATAGA
This sequence comes from Taudactylus pleione, assembly GCA_031769625.1. Classification (NCBI taxonomy): domain Eukaryota; kingdom Metazoa; phylum Chordata; class Amphibia; order Anura; family Myobatrachidae; genus Taudactylus; species Taudactylus pleione. Next base: position 18,904,446 of record JAUIMM010000128.1, read on the forward strand.
TTATATTAATGTTAAAATTGGCTGGATCTTTCAAAGATACTTTATAGCGGTCACAGTATTCTGTGGTGATTTCTGATATCTTAATACCTAAGAGACTTTTACAGGATATATAATATATATTATCCTCTTTATTACATGTCATGAAAATATTTTACACTCTTGAAAAACGTTGTGAGGATACCATGGTAAATGGCCAAATTAGTGTGACGTTGCATGTTAAATTAATCACTTACCATAGTAACTAGGTTATAGCTTTAGGGAAAATAAAGTTCAAAAAGCAAATGTGACTTAATTATGAGCAAAATTATTGTTAAGTGGAAAACGATGAACAAGCATGGAATATTTTTTCTAAGCGTGTTTTGCCAAAGGCTAAAGGTGCCTTTTGTACTTTCTTGATTCTGTCCATTTGTAGTTTATAAAAATCCCCATCTGTTTATGTACACCTAGATATAAGTTGTGTCTTGTAGTTGTGTAGTGATTCTGTAATATGTGTTATAGGGAATTGTGTGCACTCAAACTTAATAATAATGAGAGCTGCAATTATAACATTTTGTGTGTAGGAGAACGCCTCTCTATAACATCACAACTAAGCTATAACAAATAAGTTAAATAAGAAGATTGACAATTTATTGTTGTGTTGCTCATTAGTAGACATGGTCACCTTAATAGTCAGTTATAACTCGCCTATCAGCTGAAGGGTATCCCACGTGTCACATAACAAAGACTTCACATAGTAATAATAAGGACTGGAAGATATGAATTGGCAGATAAAGGTCGTCTGTTTATACAAAGCGATATAATAAGAACTGTATGGTGGCGAATAAAAGACAGACAGAAATCTGCACAACCCACCGATGCACCGCTAAATAATAACTAACATGCGTTGCAGACCGCCCTGTGTGACCTTACAGCATAATCCTGGGTATCCAACTGTCCCTTCTATACTTGACTAATCCATCCAGAAGGGTGGTGTTGCTGCTACTCGTAAAGTGCAGACCAAAACCAGTCATCAAAGGTGAATGCACCCCAGTCACTAATCTTACATCCTGGCTGTGCTTTCTAACTACAAATAGCCAACAAAGCCACCTCAAACCAAGGACAAATTAGGAGGTAGGGTGGGGTAAAGTAATATAATAAAAAACATATGGTGGTGGAGAAAAGACCAATAGAAATCATAATAAACTACTGAAGGAATTGGTATTTTTTTACGAGCAAAAGGCAATATTTCTCTAATTAATTGCTATGGTGAATGACTATTAGTCCTCTATTTGCATATTCATAGGAACAGATATCCTATTTAACTGCTAAGAAAATATATGAACTTATATATGTTAATCACTGTGTCAGGTCTTTTGATCTCATACTTTAAATTCATCAATCAAATTTGTCCATGAAAGTAATCTATTTGAGATCAAGAATAATTTATCTGGGCCCAGAGTGCAGACCCGTTACTTAAGGATATTATCTATAAGAAGTAGTGCAAGGAAACGCCATCATGAGATGTCATTATTATTAATCTCATTGGGGTATATTTACTAAAGTGACAGTTTTTGTTGAGATGTTGCCCATAGCAACCAATCAGATTCTAGCTATTATCTTCTAGAAGGTGCTAGTTAAATGTTAAGTAAAATTTGATTGGTTGCTATGGGCAACATCTCCATTTCTAAAAACTCTCACTTTAGTAAATTTACCCCATTGTATTTATGACTATAGTGAATTAATACCTCAAAAATCCAAACCCTGTATTTAGGAGAGTAGATAAAAAAGTTATATTTTAAAATGTATAATCAATTTGAAATACATACAAATAAAAAAGTATGCCCCAATAATAGTTATTCCTTATGCTTCTCTGAAACCCCTCAATTAATACTTACTGTACTCTTAGAAGCACCCACAACAGTCACCGTTTTCTGAATAATAAAGATTTTTTTTTTTATTAATCTGTGATAGTCAATTTAACATTATCTATATACATAGGCTTGTGCGAAATAAAACAATATCCTCTTTAAGATATATGATTGTATTCATAGTTGCTGAATAGGATAATATCAATACATGTTTTATTAATAATTATTTAATACAGTGGTTCCCAAACTGGGTGCCATGGCACCCTGGGGTGCCGTGGGGCACTTGTAGAGGTGCCACGGCAGCTGTGAGGCGGTGCCGGACAACCGGAGAGTGAATGGATGCTGCACGCATGCGCTCGGCAACCATTCACTGATGGGAGAGGGCTGGGGGAAGCCCAGCCAGTGACGGAGTGCTGGGCTTTACCCTCAGCCTGACGTTATTTGGAGGCGTGCCATCCAAATAACATCACACAGGGGGCATGGCCTATGGTAATTAGGCCACGCCCCCAAATTCGGTGCTTAGGGCGCACTCTCAGGATCCGGCAGAGGGTGCACAGAACCCTGGAGCCAGCCCTGGATTTATACATTCCAATGAGATCATTAGTATCATTCCCCTGTATTGTTTATAAGGCACAGTGATCTCTATGACTACATGCATTATCTGAAAAGTATCAGTGTGTTTTCATCAACAAGTAGATCTCACTATGGGCTCTATGTATTATCATTATTTTTACTAAAATAAAGTGAAAAAAGGGTGTTTTCACACCCTTTTCACATTATTTTAGTATCACCTAAAGCTACTACAGGGCAATTGGAGTAGAATTCGTAAAATTCTACTCAAAGCCCTAATTATCACTTATTTTCAGTAAGCAGATCGCATTTCCCATAATTGTAATGGGAAATGTGATCTGGCCAAAGTTACTAAAAATAAATTGTGAAAAAATACCAGGTAAAGCCCTGTGATAATAACGCCACCTGAAGGTGGCTTTATCCGGGGTCTCCCCCAGTTACCAGACTCCTGCTCTGCTCTAACGGGCAGAGCAGAGCCCGGAGCCGGCCCCAGTGATCAGCTGTGTGGTCTAAACAGACCACATGCTGATATCTGCTAAACAAAAAAATAAAAAAAATTACCTGACTCCAGGGACCGGTGATCGGGGCACCGGGTGATGTCTTCCCTCCGGTCAGCATGGTCTCCTAGCCTGCACTGCATCCCGGTCGTCACCTGACCGAGTCCCAGTGCAATATGGGATGTTAGCTGACCGGAGCCACCCAGGACACCACTAGAGCAACGATGACTGCAGGTAAGTGTAATTAAGGGAGGGGGGTTCTGCGATTGGGGTGGGTGGGGTTTAGCGATGGTCGGTCGGCGCATGCGTCGTACTTGTCATGGTATTTTTTGCGAAAATACTGTGATAAGTGGGCGGAGGGGATTCGCAGGGACAGAGCTTTATCGCAAGCTCTGTCCCTGCAAGGGATTTGTAGTAAATCCCTGTGATACTGTCTGAATTCACAATGCGAATTCAGTCGGTAATATCACACTACAATCTGCATTACAACTGCGGATTGTAGAAAATAGAACTCTATAACTGCTTTAGGGGCTTGTTTACATTTGGATTTAATTAAATTTTATGACACGCCTCTCAGATGTAGCAGTACACGTCCACTTTACTGCCGCGCTCATAGGTGTTGCTTTCACAATCTCCCTGAAATGCTTTTTCAAAAGTAAGCAACTATGAGCTATGCCCATCTTCAGGAGGGGAAGCTGCATCCCTATTGAAGTCTCCTATTATTTGGTATGATGAAACCATTTAGGTACACAAGTAACCGTTTCATGTAAGAGTCAAGCTGCAGGAGACCAGAAACTTGTGGTACCATAACCCAGCTAAAGTGTTCTAGTGTAAACTGTATCAACCTTAAGAATGGGAGTTCTGCTATAGGTAAGATAAAATCATTTTGTGCAAGCTACCATTTGCTTTTACCACTTGTATTTATCAGCGCTGCATGACACATTGTAAAAGGTCCAACTTGTGCACACAAAGACCCAAATGCAAACCCAGGAAAGCCAATGTTTAAGCCCTCCAGGAATAGGTACTATTTTCATAGTGTTAATTAGTTAGAGAACTTTGGTTACTTAGAAGAGATACATATTCATATCTAGCTGCACAGTATAATAGGACATTAGTTAGACATCTCATGTGTCATTATACCTATCAGAATGACATTTAAATAATACAGTAGAAATTATCCTAATTATATTTTAGTCTATTGTACCTTAAAGTGATTTGGTAAATCATAGTTTCCAGCAAACAGCAATTACAGTTAAGTGTCATTATTTGTGACAAATTTTTATTTTCCCTGTACTGATGTGTCCGCATACACCTATCCTCAAATCACACAAATGGCCCTGTTTGGGGACCTCGGATATTGCAACTAAGCCTCGCCATGCATCTCGCAAAAGACATTTTCACAAAATATGCGTCTTATTCTCATCACTAATGCAACAAAATCACACTGTCACTGGCAGTGCATGCAGCTGCTGTCTGCGAGTCAGATACTAACCTGTGTGTGACCCAGATGAGAGCCTATGTACAAAGATCTGATATGAGTGAGCCGTGCCACATATTATTCTGCTTAATCTGCAACTTTATAAAAATCCTTTGCGACAAACGTACTAATCTAGTATACCTAGTACAATATAAATGACTTTGGGCCTGACTCAGCAGAGGAGGCAATTTTGGATATTCATGCAGATTCCCGATTACCAGTAATCTGCGCATGAGCAGGTACCATTGCAAAAGTGCTTGTGAGCAGCTTTGCAATTCTGTCCGCTGCTGAATCAGCCCCTTTGTGTGCAGCTACGACGCAAATAAGATGCTACATTTGGGGAAAAGTATGAAAGTCTGGGAATCGCTACCCATGGTAGAGCGTCTAAGTCACTCCATGCATTTCGCGCCACATAGCACAAAAAGAATAGGTGCATGAGGACACATTTGTATTATATGCCAAACCCACAAAACCTTATCCAGATTAGTCCTTTAAGTAATGTGCCCCACCTTGATTTTTATGGTGCAGTCCTTAGAAATAAAACTAGACACTTTCTGCACCAACCCTGGTCAGTGCCTCGGAAATGTCCTTGCCTCTCTGCTGTGGTGTGAATGGGAGAAGTAGCAAGAGTACTGCTAAAGAGCAGAACCGGAATAAGAGACATTTCCTTCTAACTCACTATAAGAAGGTAACATCAGAGCCTGTGAAAATCCGTTTACCACAACATCGAACACAAATTAATTTATTCGGGGTACCATAGTATAAACTACTGAGACGGACACATTGATATTGATTCAAAACCAACTAAAAGTCTCTCATAGAATTAGGTGTGTTTGTGTTCTAATAAAGCGGGCTTGTGTGAATAAAAAAAAGATAACATACCATTAAAATAAGAACTGGGCCTGATATAGAGTTGAGAACACATCCAGCTAATGAGGTGCAAATCTGCACCAGGAGAAATGATGTGCAATATAAGGGGTGCTCATACACATATTCTTTAGTATACAGGGAAAATACTGCCTTATTTTGCATGTAGTGCACAAGTATTGGGCAGCTTTCATTTATCACTATGGGGCATATTCAATTAGGTGCGAAAAGCCCCGTTCTTTTTGAATGCCAGACTTTTCGTCAACATCGCTGGTTTTGCATGTGGAAAAGTATCGCGCTCGTCCCTACTTATCCCCGTATTCAATTCCAAATCAGCGAAAATGGCACCCGGCGAATTCGAAACCAGCGAAAAGTACTGTCAGATTTGGTGAAATAAGTCTGACACCCCCCAAAAGATGCACTGACATTGGGGATCACTATAGATACCCCCGAAGGTTTTTGGGGTACTTAAATTATCTCAATAGCTGTTAATTAGCGTATTTGCAGAAGTGGTGAAGAATAGCATTTAGCAGTTTTTTTTTAGTTGAAAATAAATAGTCCCAGCAAATTTGGGGTACTTGAAAATGGGTGCTAGCATATTTTTAAGTTGCTAAAGTGAAGTTTTAAAAATCATAAAAAATCCACCTGCCGCAAGCACCTGCAAACTTAAAAACACTGGGGACCCCCCTGGAGTCGATTTCGCTAGTTTTTAAGTTTGTCCTCGAGGACTTGGACTTTTTTGCCCCCAAAATGAAAGTACATTTTTTGGGTGTTCTACAGAATTTTTTTTTTTATTTTTTGACACAGTTTACCTTTGGGGGTCTGTCCCTAGGGTGCAGGGGGGGGTTCCCGCAGCTTTGCACCCCAAAACCCCAATTCTGCACTTTTTTCCGACACCTATTCATAGGCAAAACTTTTTCGCAGGTCCCATTGCATTGAGTTTCCGCACCGGCGAAAAGTTTTCGGAATGGAATACGGAGGAAACTTTTTGCAAGGCGAAATTACGTCAGTCACGATACTTTTGCACAGAAACTGACTTTTCACACCTAATTGAATACGGCCCTATGATTTAGAGTTGAATTAGTACTCACCCCACACACTTTATATCACCCACTCCCCTTCAGTGCAACATGGTTTTGCCAAGATGCAAAGCTACACTTTCTTGCTGGACTGAACTCTAAATAAAATTAAATTGCCAAGATGCAAAGCTACACTTTCTTGCTGGACTGAACTCTAAATAAAATTAAATTGCATAGCATACACTTAAGGCAAAGGTTATAATATTCAAGGGGTTAGGTCCGCGATTCCCTTGAATATTACTAAGCCACACCATGCATCTTGTAATAGACATTTTCACAAAATATGTGTCTTATTCGCATCACGAATGCAACAAAATTACACTGTCACTGGCAGTGCATACCTACATACGTCGGGATTTTTTGATGGTGGAAATCTCGACGTATGTAGGTAAGTATTCTAATCCTTCCCCTAACCCTACTGTTAACCCTAACCCACCTTTCCCAGATCCTAGCCCTAACCCTCCTCTCCCATAGCCTAACTCTGCCCCCCCTGTAGCCTGACCCTAACCCCCTCCTGCAGCCTAACCCTCCCCCTAGTACCTAACCCCTAGACCTAACCCTAATAATTACCATCGGGATTGCAGTCGTCGGGATTCCGGCATTGGGATTATGTCAACCAGCATTGTCTGCGCCGGAGTGGTGGCTACAACCTCCGTTCAGGGACTGTGAAATTCTTGAGTTTCTTAAGGTTCAGATCTCATAAGTGTCTGGGTCTGATTCAGAGGTGCCTGCTAATTCCACAGTGACTTTCTGCAGAGTCGCAGCAACGATAATATGCAAAATAAATGCTAGATTAAGACTTCTATTTGTGTACTAGCGTTCGCAGCAAAGTGCAAGCCCTGAGACGCCCGCTTTCAATGCCTGTGGATGGTGCAACTCCGCCGGTGGTTCCAAACACTCCACCATCAGTGCACCATCTTGTTCGCCATCGACACTTGCACCAACCTCTGGCAGACGCAGTGTTTCCTTCTGAAATGCCACAAAACATGGCTTATGTTTTGTGGCTCACTGACACGCCTCCAATACTTCCATAACACGTCCATGAGACGGCCTTTTTACATTAATTTCAGCCTACCTCCCAGTCACTACCCAGGAATGCCCATGGTTTTTTTCTCGCCGTTTCTAATACCATCGCTCCTACACGCAACATCATACAGAGCCGTACACTAAGGGTGATACATGTGCTGTAGGGGTCTTCACGGCTTTTCAGGCATGAGCAGTAGCAAATAATGACTCAACTGCGCAAACATTGTCACTGTGTCCACCTCTGAATCATGCTCTGTGTGTAGCTAATGTGGAAATCAGAAGAAATTGTTTAAATAATCCAAATTGATTTCTTTCCTGAATGGTTAAATCAGTTGTATCCTATTTACCCTTGGGGTTGATCAGTGTGTTGACTTCTGACATAATAACCATTGCCTCTGTACTCAGACCTGTTCGCTAGCTGCGTTCACTTGCACCCTGCGTATGCAAATCTAGTGCATGCCTGGCAAGGCAGGCGATCACACGGCAAGGCATTAGCACGCCCACTATGTCTTGGCGTGCAATCTCTTTGTGTATACAGATGCCCACTGGCCATTCCTAAGGGAATCGGTATGATTCACCGCCGGACCCATGCCCAGTGGTTGGAATCCTGACAGCGGCATCCCGGCAGAAGAGGAAATCCCGATTGTCCTAAGGTAAGTATTGACTAACCTAATTCTACCCCCTAACCCTCCCTTAGGGGTGCCTAACCCTAACCTTCCCCTCCAGTGCCAAACCCTAATCCCCCCTCTAAGTGCCTAAACCTAACCCCCCCTTCCCCACCACCTAAACCTAAGTCCCCCGGGGGGCCTAACCCTAAACCCCCCCGGGGTTGCCTAACCCTAACCCTCCCTTCCCCAGCCTAAACCTAACCTCCCGGGGGGTTCCTAACCCTAAATCCCCCCCGGGAACCCTAAACCTAACCCTCCCCCCCTGCGGCTATCCACGCACGGCGCCCAGCGTCCCTTCGCTCAGGATGCCAGGTTCCAGTCTCCCAGCATCGGTAAAATGACAGGTGTCTAGATTTAGGTCATGTAACCCTCTCCGGGATTAAGCAGTCGGGAAGCCACTGTCGGGATTAGGTCCGCCGGCTTCCCGACTGCATACCTCCTAAGACACCCACTTGTACATGTCATCTCCTGGAAGTGTTTGAAAACATTGGTACATCGAGCACCATCAGTTTTGTCTTCATCAAGTGAAATGCATGCTCAATCGGATTCAGGTCAGGGGATTGACTTGGCCATTGCATAACATTCCACTTTTTAGCCTTAAAAAACCCTTTGGTTGCTTTTGCAGTATGCTTCAGGTCATTGCCCATCTGCACTGTGAAGCGCCGTCCAATGAGTTCTGAAGCATTTGACTGAATATGAGCATATATTGCACGAAACACTTCATAATTCATTCTGCTGCCTTTGTCAGCAGTCACATCATCAATAAATACAAGGGAACCAGTTCCATTGGCAGCCATACATGCCCACGCCATGACACTACCACCATCATGCTTCACTGATGAGGTGGTATGTTTTGGATCATGAGCAGTTCCTTTCCTTCTCCATACTCTTCTCTTCCATCACTCTGGTACAAGTTGATCTTTGTCTCATCTGTCCATAGGATGTTGTTCCAGAACTGTAATGGCTTTTTTAGATGTTGTTTGGCAAACTCTAATCTGGTCTTCCTGTTTTTGTGGCTCACCAATGGTTTACATCTTGTGGTGAACCCTCTATATTCACTCTTGTTTAGTATTCTCTTGATTGTTAACTTTGACACATATACACCTACCTCCTGGAGAGTGTTCTTGATTTGGCCAACTGTTGTGAAGGGGTTTTTCTTCACCAGGGAAATAATTCTTCTGTCATCCACCACAGTTGTTTTCCATGGTCTTCTGTGTTTTTGGTGTTACTGAGCTCTCCGATGCGTTCTTTCTTTTTAACAATGTTCCAAACAGTTGATTTGGCCACACCTAATGTTTTTACTATCTCTCTGATGGGTTTGTTTTGATTTTTCAGCCTAATGATGGCTTGCTTCACTGATAGTGACAGCTCTTTGGATCTCATATTGAGAGTCACCAGCAACTGATTCCAAATGCAAATGTCACACCTAGAATCAACTCCAGACCTTTTACCTGCTTAATTGATAATGAAATAACGAGGGAATAGCCTACACCTGTCCATGAAATAGCTTTTGAGTTGATAGTCCCATCACTTTTGGCCCCTTAAAAAGTGGGAGGCACATATAGAAACCGTTGTAATTCCTACACCGTTCACCTGATTTGGATGTAATTACCCTCAAATTAAATCTGAAAGTCTGCAGTTAAAGCACATCTTGTTTGTTTAATTTCAAAGCCATTGTGGTGGTGAATAGAGGCCAAAATATGAAAATGCTGTCAATGTCCCAATATTTATGCACCTGACTGTATATTGTTTCATGAAAAATACAAGTGTTGAAAGCTATAAATGCCATTTTTATATATTAAGGTTTATTGTATGTGATTTTATGTAAAGATTAAATATTAGTAATATCCTTTTACACATCACACGGCTCTATTATTAATTATCATTTATATAAAAAAAAATTTATATAATATTTATTATCTATTTTTTATTATATATTATATGATTTGATTTGCTACAATTGAAGCATCGCTTTTTTTTCTCCTTATATTGTTACATATATTTTAGCCAGGAGACTATCTGTTTTCGGAGGGGCAGCTATATAAGTGATACACATAGTTCCCCATATTAGTATATTTTGTTTTTTTGTTGAGAATATCATCTTGTTTGAATCCATAGACTCATCATCCAAGGTACCAGTCACAGCACCTTTTCTCTTTTTTTCCCTTCAACCCTGATGTTTTGCAACTGCGCATGTGCAAAATACTAAGGAAAGACTTACTGGGCACACGTGAATTGAAGCTTGAGACGGCATTCGCAAAGTATCCGTAATTGCAACATCCTGAGAAGAATACTGCGATACTTTGCTGGGTGGAGTTGGGGAGGTGGCCGAGAGTGAACGCAGAAAGAGGCTGATCCGATGAAGTGTAATGGGAGATCCAAGGGTGTGTCTGCGTTTGTGGGTGCGGAGAGAGCGAGAGCGAGAGAGAGAGACGTGTGTCTGCTGTTGCGTCGATGATGGTGTGATCTTAACCCCCTGGTGGATCTACTTACAATGCAGATAAGGAAAGTGGGAGTATTGCGCAGTAGTTCAGGTGGGGGGTCTGGTGGCTGGCATTTGCATATTTTCACACAAAAGCTGAATGAAAAATTGCAGCTGTGAATGTAATAGCATAAAACTCTGAATAAGGCCCATAATCCAATAACTACCTGTTAACCTCTTGCCTGGTCGCATCAGATGCGACCACACCAGGCTGGGCTTTCCCTGACACAGTCGCATCTGATGCGACCAGTGAGAAATGCCCAGTGGGCAGCTACCAGAAGACAATTTTCAGCAGCCGCCAGTCTCCGAGGGACCTTCCGGCCCCTATGCATCCTTGGATATCCCCCCAGTGTCTGCCGACCACTGCTGATTGCAATGATACGGCATCCTGGCGGCACCCTTCTCCTCTCTGCCGGTCAGCGCGCCGTCCCCTGTGCATACCCCGCAGCTGCAAAGTGAAGCAGCAACCGGGTAGGTGAGGCCAGCCAGCGCCCGTCCCCCTGTGAGTACCCGATGGGTGCAGAGTGAAGCAGCCGCTGAGGAAGTGAGGCCAGCCAGCGCCCGCCCCCCTGTTATTACCCAGCGGCTGCAGAGTCAAGCAGCCGCCCGGGGAAGTGAGGACGGTCAGCATTCCTCCCCCTGGTTTTAAATACATATTTGTGACCCATTTCAATCATTAAAAAAAACGTAAATTTCTGAGCTTTTTTTTGGGAGAATTTTTTTTCAGTTAAGTGGTTAAATATTTACATCAGAAATATATACTGTTCTATGGAATTAGATGAAACTCATAAAATAATAAACATTGAAACCATTTGAAATTTTATTTATTTAAACTATGCTATTTAAGAAGTACACACACAATTTTTTAAATTTTTATTTTTTTGTTAGGGAACCTGTTATCAGATTCCGGAACCCAAATACAGCCATATAAACTAGTTCTGCTTTCGTTCCGTTTGCTTGTAAAACTAGCCTGACTTGGCTGCCATATGACTGGACTGAATATTAATTATACAATCAGACTTGATTGGCAGAAAAACTAATTAGATTTGCCAATGGTTCTCATCAGCATATTTGAGCTAATTTAGCAACCTGGGAATATGAAGAGCCCTCCCTTGCACTGTACTTAACTGTCTCTATCTAAAGTTGGATTTACCTATGTGTGGGCACCAAAATATCCTGGCACACTCTCCTTTATAATAGTTTTCCCTTTATGCAATCCTATATTTATTTTTGGAACTCTACCTAAAACAAATGACAAATGACTGGACACACTATCTGAGAATGACTGTGATGTAGGATCAATGGGATAGATGTACTGAGCCTTTGACGGGCTTATTCATCATCCGTTAAAGCCTGGTAACCATGCGAAAATGCTAGTTTCCGCACCATTCATCATCAGAGGTCTGAATAGGACCACCTGATATTTAGCAAACTCAGAAAACTGAAATTTGTTCAGAGTTTGCTTGCGAGAACAAATGCCATCTTTAGATGGCGCTTGTTCTCGTAGCACCGTTCCTTCCTATGGGAAGGAGTTGCGGGGATGCAAATAGGGATCCCTCCGCCGCCTGCTCACTGACCTCAGGCGGCTTCGCGAATGCATGACCTCAGGTGAATACTTCACCATCGGGGGCCATACGGCCCTCGATGATGAATAAGCCCCTTAGGGGTCTATTTACTAAACAACTCCTAACTGTCATGTCACAGGCTGTGTTTGAATAGTGACAGTTAGGAGCTGATTGGTTGGTACTTTATCGCTCTCTACTTTATATCTCTCCAAGGCTTAGTACAGTGTTGGGTAACCTTGACACTCCAGCTGTTATGGAACTACATAACCCAGCATGCACTGCTACAGTTTTGCTATTAGGGCATGCTAAAACTGTGGCAGGGCATGCTGGGATATATAGTTCCACAACAGCTGGAGTGTCAAGGTTAGCCAACACTGGCTTAGTATATCTACCCTAAGACTCTGAGGAAATGCATTCTGGGTCAAGCAAAAACTGGCAATCGATTGATCAAGCACCGCCACTAACCAATCATGTGTCACTCTCTCCTACTTGAAGCTTCTCACATTTTAAACCTCCCACCCAGTGGCAAACACAGGATTTCTAGAGGGGGGTTTCCAAATGTTTGATTTTAGAGTGAGTGTGGCCAGTCCATGAAGAGGGTAGAATTAGCACTTATCCAGCTTTAATATGTTACATACAAAGTATATTGAGTTGCATAATTCCAGCATATACAGGACCAGCGATCACAGTAATCCATTAGATGTGGCAGTAGGGCCATCCTGTCTGAGCAGAATGTTTTTCTTCAGAGCATTGGAGCAAGTCCAGGAGTCTGGGGAAGCGGCAGAAGAACCTAGCACTGCCCTGGACACAGGGCCTTAGCTAGGGTAGTGCGGCCGGTGCCATGGCACAGGGCACCACAGGTCAGGGGGCGCTGTATGGGCCTGTCAAATTTCTGTTTATTATCATTCTTGCTTGTAGCTTCCTCTTATTTCATCCCCAGCATCTCTTGGCCTCTCCTATCTCTTCACTGGCCCTTCCCCATGAAGCCATGGCCCTTTTTGGGTGCATTATGTCCCTTTGAAAAATGAGGGGGGCGCCAATGCTCTTTCTGGCACAGGGCACCAAAAAGTCTAGTTACGGCTCTGCCTGGATATATATATGTACATATTGGTCTCCTTATGCACTGGATAGTGTATTATTATACAGTATTAATAATTAACCCTATTGATGGTCTATAGCAGTGCACCCTTAACAGTGCATGTTTTCCATGTGTCCTAGTACAGGTATATTTATTACTAGCTGACACATTTTAAAAATTCCACAGGTGGTGCTAATCATTTCATTTGTGATACTGAGAAGAACATGCAGCGCTAGTAACATTCTATTATATTACTATTTCTATTGTGGTCATGGTGTGTGCTGGGGAGGGGGGTTTCCAGGCAGACGGAACCCCCCCCTGCATTTGCCTATGCCACCCCTGACCTGATAGTAGGCATTTTGGTAAGAATGGTGGAGAAGCCATTTAAAATGTAAGTTAACTTAACTGAGTGGAATTATTTTAATCTACTCTCTTTTGAAATTTTGTACAGGTCAAATATTTTTCCTTGTGGATATAAAAATATACTGTGTTAACAAACTACAAAGAGAATTGTATGACAGACTAAATCTAGATTTACAAAAAAATATACATGAAGTAATCACCATTTTCACTGGCACAGAAAGCACATCAAAGCATTGGTGGTGTTATGGAAATGTGTCATGTACATTGTGCTACATCTTAATCACTGGGAAAAAAAAGACACAAAACTGAGGAATTCCTGCAGCACATTTTTGGAAGTCTCCACAGCTACCAGGAACAAAGAGAAAACCAAACGTTCAATCCCTTTTGTTTATAGTGGCAAAGGCTGACTAGAAGAAAAAGGAGACAATGCTGCCCTCTACAGTACAAATTTAGTACAACAGCATTAACCCTATGCAAAAATTGGTTTCTAATTTATTAGGGAGCATAAAACATGTAGTATAAAACATGTACTTTGTACATGTAGTTTGTACTTAAGTGGAAAAACAACACAAATATATCAGTGGCAGCACAGACGGCATAGTGGCATTACCGTTTCAGAGCACTGAGTTTGTTTACCAACAAAGCCCTAACTGTGTGGAGTGTGTATGGTTCCCCCATGTTTATGTGGGTTTCCAACAGGTACTCCGGTTTACTTTCACAATCCAAAAACATGCAGGTAGGTTAAGTGGATTTTGCACAAAAAAATGACCCTAGTGTGTGTGTGTGTATATATGTATGTATATATATATATATATATATATATGTATGTATATATATATATATATATATATAGTACTAGGTATTTGACTACTGCTCCCAGCATATTCTTGCTGCAATTGTAATTGTATGTCCCTGCCTCAGCTGTACTAGCGTTAAACAGAAGTGAAACAGAGGCAAACCCACCGATCTACAATCAAACAGCAAGCCAAACATTAATTGGACAAAGTGGAATGAACAATTGTGAATTCACATTCTCTATACTACTAGCTCCTGTGGACTACATAACCAGGACTTTCATCACTGAACTCCCTGTCTGGTGGCTGCATAAACCTGGTGCTTCCCTTCCTACTATTGCTGCTGGCTCTGGGGGTCATTCAGACCCGCTTGTGAGCGGCAGTACGCTCGCAAGCGGGTCGATGTTCCCCCACTGCGCATTATGGAGGGAGCTCCGTCGTGCGCATGCATGAGACACGGCGAGCGACGGGCTCTTCATCGCCCCGGGTCTCGCACCAAAGGGGGCGTGCTGTCGATGTTGATTGACAGTACGCCCCCTTTGGTGGGCGTGCTGGGGGCGTGCCTGCCAGACGGTGGCATTCCCATGGGAACGCCTACCGTCTCCAGCCGGCCCCACTGACATCACTAGTGATGTCAGTGGGAGTGATTTTGGCTCTGATAGAGCCAAAATCACTCCAGGGCTTGCGGCAGCGAGACCCTACCGCAGGGTCTCTGTCGCAAGCCCGATGGTCGCGATGGTCAAGACCATCGCGACCATCATCATGGACGCTCGCCATAGCTGTGGGTGGTAACCCACAGCTATACGAGCGTCCATGAGGACGCACCAAAAAAAGGTAGGAGGGCCCTGATTCAGAGCGAGTGCTCTGGTCAGAGCGTTCAGCTCTGAATCAGGCCCTCTGTGCGTTATATATAATCCTAATGCATACTTATCTGTGTTAATGTCAGTTTACCTCTATGATAATGTACTTTTACCTTAGCTCTGTTTCTAAGTCTTATATCATCTAGCTCCAACCACTGTCTATTTTATTATTTAACTTCTGCTCCCACCAAATCTCCACTTTTATTATACTCAATAATAAACTTTTGTTTTACATACACTTTTCTCACACTGCACTCTTACTTGCATTTCTGGAAATCTGCACTCTCTCTTTCATTCTTTCATCATTCCTACTTTCAACTTTTTCTTCCCTTATTAACATCATCCTTACTATTACCATGTTTTCTTCAACTCCCACCTTCACTCAGTGTCTACCTAATCTTTTGTTCTGCCCCTTGCTTCCACCTTTATCCTTTCCCCCTGGTCTCCTCCACTTCCTCTTCCCCTTATCTCCTCTCCTCTGTTTACCTTCCTCCCCATCTTCTCCCATTACTCCACTTTCATTCTCTTATACTCCACCGGGGTCCTACTACCCCACTGCTAATCTCTCCTCCCACCCCCCTCTCCATGTCACCCACATCCATCAACATATCATTAAGCTCCCTTCCTGCCCACCTTCTGCTGGCTCCCCTTCTAGCACTGGAGACCGCACCATCGCTACACTATTCATCTTGGTCCCCCAAACTAATCTCACCTCCACGCTATAGTAACCCTGATAATCTCATCCAAATCTCTACAACAAACTCTGTCCCTCTATCCTGTGCCCTCTGGAATGCCAGGTCATTCTGTAATAAACTAGTCCCAACCCATGACCTTTTCATCTCCAACTCCCTGAATCTCTTAGCCATTACTGAAACCTGGATTTTACCCTCTGACACCAGTTCTCCTGCAGCACTCTCCTCTGGGGGCCTCACGTTTTCCCACACCCCACGACCTGGGGGTCGCCATGGTGGTGGTGTTGGGGTCCTCCTATCCCCTGGTTACTCATACCAACCCATTCCCTCTGAACCATCCCTTACCTTCTCTACATTTGAAGTCCATGCTTTACGCCTCTTCCACCCAGTATACCTCAGAGTAGCTGTCATTTACTGTCCCCCTGGCCCTCCCTCCAAGTTCCTTGACAACTTTGCTTCCTGGCTCCCTCACTTTCTCTCCTCAGACCTTCCCTCCATTATCCTAGGTGACTTCAATATTCCAATTGATATCCCCACAGAATCCTCTGCCTCCAAACTCCTCACCCTCACATCTTCACTTGGTCTCTCCTAATGGACCTCCTCACCCTCCCATGTGAGTGGCCATTTGCTTGATCTGGTCTTCACTCACCGATGTGATATTTCTGATCACTCCAATTCCCCTTTTCCACTTTTTGACCATCAACTTCTCTCTTTTAACCTGTCCCTCTCTCCTTCCCCTTCTCTACCTCCAAAAGCCACCATCACTAAGTGTAACATTGATGCTATCAACACAGTCTCCTTTTCTTCCCTGCTTGACTCTCTTCTCTCCCCTATCCTCTCTCTCTCCTGTCCTGACCAAGCCACTTCCTTATACAACACCTCCCTTACTTCTGCTATGGACTCTGTTGCTCCGGCGATCACTACTCACACTCGCAGATCTACTCCTCAACCCTGGCATTCCAAATGCACCAGATACCTGCAAAAGTGTTCACGAACCGCCGAGCGACAGTGGAGAAGATAACGCTCTATGGCAGATTTTCTCCATTTCAAATTTATGCTCTCATCCTATAGCGCTGCTCTCTCCCTCTCTAAACAGTCATATTTCAAGATCCTCATCTCCTCTCAGTCCTCTAATCCCCAGCGTGTCTTCACCACTTTCAACTCCCTCCTTTGCCCACCCCTCCTCGTCTCCCCTCCTTGCTCTCTGCACTTGACTTTGCTACCTACTTTACATCTAAAATTGATTCCATACGTCACATCATATCCAACCAGTCCCCCAGCTCTCCACCTCCTCCTTTCCCAGATCACCCCTCCCAATCAACTTTACCAACTCTAACATCCTTCTCCCCTGTATCTGGAGAGGAAGTCATGGCCCTCATCCGGTCCTCCCCCCCTTCCACATCCCCCCTTGATCCTATCCCCTCCCGCCTCCTCCGCTTCCTCTCTCTTTCTGCCTCCTCCCATCTTGCCCACCTCATTAACCTCTCCCTCTCATCAGGCACTGTTCCTTCTGCATTCAAGCATTCCCTTGTCTCCCCCATTCTTAAAAACCTACCCTTGATCCTAACCTTCTTTCTAACTACCAACCCATCTCTCTCCTCGCTTTTGCCTCTAAACTCCTTGAGCAGATTGTCTACAAACGCCTTACCACTTTTCTTTCCTCCCACTCCCTCCTTGACCCTTTTCAGTCCAGCTTCCGTTCACTCTACTCCACTGAAACTGCCCTCACGAAAGTCAGCAACGACCTCCTTGCTGCCAAATCCAAGGGCCACTACTCTCTTCTCATTCTCCTTGATCTCTCTGCTGCTTTTGACACTGTGGACCACCCTCTCCTGCTGCATATCCTTCACTCCCTTGGTCTACGTGACACTGCCATCTCCTGGCTGTCATCCTACCTCTCTGACCGATCTTTCTCAGTTTCCTCTCATGACTCCTCTTCCCCCCCACAGCCTCTTACAGTAGGTGTTCCTCAAGGTTCTGTTCTTGGACCTCTTCTATTCTCTCTCTATACTTCCTCTCTAGGTGAACTCATCAGCTCTTTTGACCTCCATTATCATCTCTATGCTGATGATACTCAAATCTACATTTCCTCCCCTGATCTCTCCCCCTCTCTTCTGACTCGTATCTCCAACTGTCTCTCTGCCATCTCTTCCTGGATGTCCCAGCGATTTCTTAAACTTAATATGTCTAAGACAGAACTGATCGTCTTCCCACCCTCTCACATAACCTCACTTCCCACTATTTCTTATCAATTGATGGTATAACTATCTCATCTAGCCCCAAAGTGCGCTGTCTTGTAGTTATTCTGGACTCATCCCTCTCCTTTACACCACATATCCAGAACCTTTCGCAGTCCTGTAATTTCCATCTCAAAAATATTTCTAAGATCAGACCCTATCTCACCCAGGATGCTACAAAAACCCTCATACACTCACTGGTCATCTCCCGATTGGACTGCTGTAACCTCCTCCTATCTGGCCTCCCCAAATCCCATCTCTCTCCTCTTCAGTCTATCCTTAATGCTGCTGCAAGGCTTATATTCCTCTCCAATCACTCTACATCTGCCTCCCCTCTCCTACAAGCCCTCCACTGGCTCCCCTTCCCTTTTAGAACCCAATTTAAGGTTCTCACGCTCACTTACAAAGCCCTCACCCAATCTTCCCCATATACATCTCTGATCTCATCTACCTTAACTCTCCTCTCCGCTCTCTTCGTTCAACTAATGCACGCCGCCTTTCATGCCAGCTGATTACTTCCTCCCACTCCCGCCTCCAAGATTTTGCCCGCACTGCTCCCCACCTCTGGAACTCTCTCCCACTCCCCATCAGACTCTCCACCTGTTTGCAATCCTTCAAACGGGCTCTCAAGACCCATTATTTCATCAAAGCCTTTCAGCTGTCATTCTAACTCCCTGATACATACACCTTCCTCCCCATCTGTGTCACCCCTGCTTGTCTTCCCCTCCCCTTTTAGAATGTAAGCTCTTATGAGCAGGGCCCTCTAACCTCTTGTACTTCTCCCTACTTTAGTTTCATCTTCTTACTCACCACTAGGGCACCTAACACTTGGCTGCTT
This sequence comes from Taudactylus pleione, assembly GCA_031769625.1. Classification (NCBI taxonomy): domain Eukaryota; kingdom Metazoa; phylum Chordata; class Amphibia; order Anura; family Myobatrachidae; genus Taudactylus; species Taudactylus pleione. The sequence goes on from JAUIMM010000128.1 coordinate 18,923,386, forward strand.
ATGCTCTGTTGCTAATCTGGGTGTTATGGTCACTAATGTAGCAATATATATTATCCATGTCCTGGTCCTGTATTGTATCGTTCTGTAAGTCGCTTGTCTACAACTTGTTTATGTGCTTTGTAAGGCGCTGCAGAACTTTTGTGGCGCCATATAAATAAATGATAATAATATATATATATATATATACATATATATATATATATATATATATATGTGTGTGTGTGTGTGTGTGTGTGTACATGTGGTAACTGAAACTCCGATGCCTCCTGTCGAGTTTCTATTGGAACTCTTTTGATGTGTTTTGGAGTATAACTATTTTCAATATAAAGATGGCTTCTTTATGCAAGCCTCCGGGACGGCGATGAGGTCGAATGTATGCGAATATACATATGCACTTCTTTGAGCAGACATACATTCTCCCCAAGTATGGTGAACATATCATGTACCTGAAACAGTTCATAAATGATTTATTTATGATTTGGTCTGGTGACCATGACAGTTTTGTTGTTATGATGGATGAGCTCAATGATCTACCTATGCCCATTCACATATACAGTCAGTAGTGAACATGTTGACTTTCTTGACCTGACAGTATTTAGGATTGGAACAAAGATTGCTATGACCCTGTACCGCAAGACCACTGATCGCAACACTTTGTTGCTGGCAACAAGTTTTCATCCTGAACATCTTAAAACTAGCCTCCCTGTTTCACAATTTTTGTGTGTACTACGTAATAATAGTGAGGCAGATCTGACTGAACTTCAGTTGAATGAAATGAAATCCCGTTTTATACAACGAGGATACTCTCATAAGGTTGTCCAGTCTTGCCTTGTGAAGGCGAAGAAAACATTTCTTCAAGCCTCTGATAAATTAAGCAATCAATCGAAACTGAAAAATCGTATCATTTTTTCAAGTCTATATGATACACATGCCACCAGTGTTCAGAAGGCAATTCATAAGAACTGGCAGATAAACTGACACATCACTGCCATTTAAAGATAAAACACCTTACTATCTTTCGTAAGGGTGCAAGTCTAAGACAGCTGTTGATGAGACCGACACTATGGGAATCGTCCTCTAAGACCAAGGATATGCGCACTGGTTGTTTCAAGTGTATTAACTGTATAACGTGTCGCAGTATGAACAATGGAAGCTCATTTAAATATCCTCATATGGGAAGAGTAATAAAAATCAAATACAGACTCACCTGCACAAGTGACTTTGTCATATATATGCTGACTTGCCCGTGTTCTCTAGTTTATATTGGTCTTACAACGAGATCATTTTGAGAACGGATGACGAATCACCGCAGCTCGGTTCGACAGGAATTAACAACGGGGATGACCAATAAACCAGTGGCTAAACACTTTCTTGCTAAGGGACACTCACTTGCATCTGTGAGATGTATGGTCATTGAGGCGGTGATAGAGAATTGGCTCTGAAACGCTGTGAGGCTAAATTGATTTTTGATTTGGGTACCGTTGCTCCCAAGGGCCTAAATGAACAAATTTCATTTAATGTGTATTTGTAATTGAAACGCTTGGTCACCAGACTTGTGTTTATTTATTATTTCATTTCATCCCTCAGGTATGTGATATTTCATCTCTCATCCTGCCTACTGCATATATACTCTGCATAGACCTTCATGCAATCATGTGCAGTTTTTAAATGTATGTGATATTTCATCTCTCATCCTGCCTACTGCATATATACTCTGCATAGACCTTCATGCAATCATGTGCAGTTTTTAAATGTATGTGATATTTCATCTCTTGCATAGAATTGTTTTTACATGTATAGTCTATATTGTTCAGTGAAGCATAGTTTATGGTATATATCTGGCCTGGTTTTTGCTCCAACTCAGATCAAGTTATCTCCTTTGATCAGCAGAGCAATTGAGTCAGTTGTAGCCTGTCTTAATCAAGGATACCACTCCTTTATATTCAGTCTAGGGGCAGCTGGGGTTAAAAACACCAAGTGTTAAATGCACAAAGTGTGATTACATAACAGTTAATCAAACATTGACCAACATCTAAGGTAATTTCAGATTAAGAAACTGATTGCTTTAAAATTTGACTAAAAATAACAAACCTAAAACTCACCATGTACTACACATTTCTTTTTATCAACTCTCTCCTTTGTATTTTCTCTAAGGATATAACATCCCTAATTCTCCCTGCACCTCCCCTCTCTGGGCACACTGCCATCCCCATTGAGTCACTCACCTCATCTAAAAACTAATGAGCTTTCTTTTCATCAAAAATTGACAATTACAGCCTCATTGTGTCACTATAAAAAACTTTTACACACCTACAACTATATCTACTTCTCCATCCTTCTGCTTTTATTATCTGGTGACATATCACCAAATCCAGGCCCCTCACACATACAGCGGATTTACTATGGAATATATATCCTGCAAACCTCATATGTCTCCCATCACCCTCCAAATCAATAAATGTGCCTTATAGAATTCACACTTGATCACAACTTATTATTTTACATCTGAACATCTCTTTACAATAACTGCTTTCACCAATTTCGACATTTACCTGAGACTGCTGGTTCACACGTTAACCACATTCTCTAAATAGCCCCACATGAAGTGACTTCTGCCACCGGTCAGACTTCACGTAAACTGATATAACAGCCACGGCTCTCCACAAACACCTACAAAAACTGCCTCTTAAAGTAGAATGTCAGTGGCGTAAATCTTAATTCAAATGACTTCCACACATACTGTAAAATAGGAATCCAGCCATCTGTCATCCTAACCCTCTGTCCCACGCTCACTGTCTACCCCATCTGTGTCACCCCTGTCTGTCTGCCCATCCCCTTTAGAATGTAAGCTCTCACGAGCAGGGCCCTCTATCCTCTTGTGCTTATCCTTTCTTTACTTATACTATCTGCTCTATACTCAAAAGCACCTAACCCGTGACTTTTGCCATCCTGCTTCTGTTGCAGCAGTGTTTATATACCATGTACTTGTCTTGTAGTGTCTTAAACTGTATGACACTGTTTTCTTGTTCTGTTCAACTGTTTATGTACTATGTTTCTGTACTATGTAAGGCGCTGCGGAACCCTTGTGGCGCCATATAAATAAAGGATAATAATAATAATAATTATTATTTATTTATGTTTTTGTTTTTTTTGGTGTTGGCTGATTTTTTATTAAATAGGTGTATGTATATTGTTATGTATGTGCATTGGTATACCTGCGGGTGAGAGCCCTGTATTGATCGAATGAGAAATGTATTTACAATTTTTCTTGGTTCATATTGTTAATAGGGTGATCACATAGTGCTGACACCTGCACGATTAGAGGGCTAGTGTATTTTTTGCGACACACAGCAATGTTTATATGTTGCTTGGCAACACCTGACGCTGATGCCTGTGGTGTTGTTGTGCCCTGGCATGTATGGTAACATAGTGGGTAGTTGTCCTATGTTACCTTATAATGTTGAGATGCAGCCCTGCAGAGATTTGTTGTTTAATATGAGACTTGGTTTTGTCTCTGCCTAAGGGGGTGTGGCCAGATGTGTGTGTGTGTGCTAGCATGGTGTTAGTATGGAGATCTTGATTACTAGGCTCTCACCTGCTATGTATTACCTCTGCTATTTATGAAATGGTGTTAGCTGTCTGTGTTACACTCCTGTCTTGATGGCTTGAACGTTATGTGACAATTCTGAACCTTGACAAAGGTCTCTCATGGGACCGAAACATCGGATCTAGCCTTTCATATAACACTGGTGGTATGTAATTAAAAGGATGTTTTTTTGCAATGGAGAGTGCCCTCACAGTTTGTGATTATTTGGATACAAGTGGACCTCCAGATTTTTTTTATATTATATATATATAATGTGTGTGTGCGTGTGTGTACATGTGGTAAAGAATATAGATTGTAAGCTTCACTGGGCCATAAGAAATGACAGGTTCTCTGTAAAGTTTGAAACATATTACAGAGGCTTCAATTCATAGTTTTATTCAACATATCACCCCAAAAACATGCCATCATCATCATCATTAAGCCATAGTTGCTGGCTTTCTGACTGTCCCGACCAGGAGCGGAGGCAGTATGGAAACGGGGGGGGGGGGGTGACAGAGATTGGTATGGGGGCGTGATGCAACATAGAGATTACTGCCATTTTACAGCAGGGGGCGTAGCTACAATTATGTGATTCTGCGCAAATTGCGTCATCTGCCACCCAGACTGCCCACTTCACCCGGTAAAAAGGCAGCTGTGGGTGGGTAATGGCCTACTGTGGGAGACTTTCCAGGTGGCCGGGAGAATGACTCCGGAAGGAGCTTCTCGGACATTGTGGGAGAGTAGGCAAGTATGCATTAAGCATATTTATTTTTATTATTCCGTAAATGCTCTATTCTCTAAACACTAAGAAAGTCCCCGTAAACTAGCATTATACATTGGCATATAAGATTCCATCTTATATGCCAATGTATAATGCTAGTTTACGGGGACTTTCTTAGTGTTTAGAGAATAGAGCATTTACGGACAGCTGTTTTATGATGCATATGTTTGGATATTATGTTTCAATAACAACTGTTTGATACTTTCTCCAGTCATTTACAAATTGTCTGTTTGCTCTTTGCGTGTTTGGCATATTTACAGCGATTAAAAAGCCCCACACATTTATACATTTATTTTTCAGTGCCTGCTATGCATGTGAGTCCAAGTGCATATTGCATTCAGAGAACCCCATGCATGTAAAGTATACATGATCAGGATTTTACACCCTTGGTATAGGTCTGTTAGATGGGATCATGTTTAGAAACTATATTGAGTTTAGATCTATCTAAAACATTTTATGTTTTATTAGGGAATAGAGTCCCATTCATTCAAGAGTTATAGCCTGTATACTTGGCATGTTTAAGCCCTATTTAATATCATCTATACAGCGTTTGATAAATTAACAGAGAGATAGGGACTATCATTACATGCTTAATACATTCCTGTATTTTCTATGTATTTCATTAAACCTACTGATGTATATACTTTCATAAATAGTCATCATCATGTGAGAGGTATTTTTATGTGGATTGGAGAATTTTTGTATGTTCATACATAATTGAAGGTTGGCCTTGTACAGGTGTAACGATATCCAGGTTATTACTCCAGAGAACCAGTTTAGACGACTTAGGGCCTGATTCAGAGCCTTTCGCTATTTGTGGTCGTTCGTTCAAAAACAAGGGGTGGCTATTCAAATGATCCGTTCGCAAATTGCAGTCTGTTCCCACCTCTAAGTCTGAACGAGCGAGCAAAACATACGCTCGTTTATTTGATAAAAATGCCCCCTGGCCGCACGCACCATACGTCATGTCCGCTATTTATTAGATTAATCGAGTACATCGTACAGCGTATGAACTGCTCGCTATTCTTGTGGTTGGTGTTTTCAACCGCTATTTTGCGAGCAGTTCTGAGTTAAAAAAAACCAAGTGACGTGGTCAATGACGCTGCTGTATTAATTATGCACTCCCTTAAAACGCCCGTTTTGACCTTTAAGCACGCCTGCGTTCGGATCTCCACTCCCCGTTTTCAAGCACCTTCCCCTGTTACCACCCACATACGCCTCATTCTGTCACTCAAAATAGCAGGCCCTCGCTATATTGCGTACCAACGATTTTCGGCCGCACTGACTGGTTCGCGCATGCGTACTAAAAACCGTACGCATGCGCAGATGTGCGAACATCGCTCGGAACGAGCGTACTGCCGCTAGCGAGTGGCTCTGAATGAGGGCCTTAGTTACCCTTTCCCTCTATTGACTGCGGTCTATTTCAACAAGTAATTCTCTCATCAGGTGTCCAATGCATTAGTAAGACACCTGACAGCAGAAATTAAAAATTGAGTAACGTCCCTGTCAGTCTGTTGTTTCCAAGGGTAACTGCTGTCCTATGATCACTCACTCCTCACAGATAGCTGTGGCAAAGGTGGGGAGCAGCAGATTGAGGATAAGCAGTCCTTTACCCTGACTTTTCTAATTCCTATATGAGTATATCCTCAGACGTGTATATAATAAATTTGGTAGACCTTATGATGCAATTAGGGGTACAAACGTGAATTATGATGCTGTGTAAATCTATTAACAATGGATTAATATATGTATTCATTATAATTTGCCATGAATGCAGAGGATTTTTATTTTTTTTATATTTGTAATATAGGTATCAGTATACATTTTACATTTTTTTCACATAGGTGCATTATATTAGGGTGATTGATCCATATTATAATATATGTTGATATATTTACTGTATATGTACTTTTTGCTGATATCTTTGTGATTATATGTTGTTTTGTCTTGTGTTGTTTGATACCAGGTAGCATTTATTTTATTAGATGGAATAAAAGTTACATTTTATATTTTATCTACTCTATATTTATCTATTTTGAGTACTCACCGAACAGAGTTATTCTTTTTCTTGCTTTATTTATTTTGGATGACAACCAGGCTGCTTTCTCCAGTAGATTTAAATGTTCTGGATAATTTTCATCATCCATTATTGATCTTATTTGTGGCCCTATAAAACTTCCTTCTGTTGGTTTTGCATCACTTATTTTTGGAAATTTAGATTTCAAATGCATAAATGCAGCAAAGTTTTTATCAATTGCTTTTACAAATTGTTTCATCAGTCCTAGTTTAATATGCAGTGGAGGTAAATACACTTTTTCAGGATCCACTAAAGTTGTATTAAACATATTTTTCTGCCCAGGAATAAGAGATTCATGTTTAGGCCATTGTTTTCTAAGGTAGTGAGACTTTCTATACCTCCTGTCCCAGTCACACAAGAAACAGCAGAATTTAGATATTCCAGTTATACTTTTAATATTGAATATTTTTCTAAAACCAAATTCATGTTTTCATGCGCTACAGGTATTGATGGGAAGTTAAGTAGAAGCATAGCCTTCAAACTAACTTTTGATGAATCTATGAACAATCGCCACTCATCTGGCCGGTGCTGATGTCCAAGAGCTTCCATAACAGAACAAACATTCTTACAAAAACCTAGACCTTTTTCTTCAGAGAAGTAATCTGTGCAATCACTATGGCGGGTACGATAACTGCATATTCTTACATCTTTGATGAGTAGATTCCATCCTTTGAGCTTGGAACTTAAAAGTTCAGATTGTTGTTTAGACAAGTTTAAATTCCGAATAAGATCATTAAGAGTTCCTTGAGATAACAAGTGAGGTGCTGATGAACAACTTGCTTCAAATGTAGAATCACTTCTCAGATTGCTGTCTGTTTCTTCTTCAGTATGAGTTAGATCAGAGTCAGTTATCAATTAAGGTCACAAAATCTGGACTCTTTGTTACAGGAAACTCCTTACTAGGTAAGACAGGCCTCATTGCAGATGGCAATTTAGGATAGTTAACTGTATATTTTGTTTTAGATGTAATTCCTCTAATGTTAGTTAAGCAGAAATAGCAATCAGTTGAATGGTCCTTAGGTTCCCTCCAAATTATTATTATTTATCCTTTATTTATATGGCGCCACAAGTGATCCGCAGCGCCTTACATAGTACATAGAACTAATAGGTGAACAAGAAACAAAGTGACTTACAGTGCAGGACAAGGACACGATTTATATACATTGCTGCAATAGCGATTAAAGCACTCACAATAAGCAGCCGGGAGTTGGCAGTCACGTGTTAAGTGCCCTTATGGGGAGTAAGGAGTAGAAGAAAATGTAAAGAGAGGCACATGAGGGAAGAGGTCCCTGCTCGTGAGAGCTTACATTCCAAATCATAGGAATTGCAAATGGCATGTGATGTGACCCATTTTTCCAGCCAGTGAGGACACATGATACACCGCATATACGGGGAGCCCAGTTCATAGCCAGATCACCAACTATACACCCGAAATAGTGTATAACACTTTCATATCACTTTTTTACAACTGGCTTTGAGATTTGAAGGTTACTTCAGCACACACATACCAGAAATTGTCTGGATGATTTAAACACTTTCTAGGAATTATTGAAAGTATTCTGTGAACTAATACAACAAATACTTGTGCTAACAGGCTCCTCTATGGTGAGAGACACCCAGGGGGGTCACAGGAGAATGAGCTGAGCCCTGATTGGAGGAGCCCGGCACACCTGCTGCCCACATGCACTCCTCCTCCTCCAGCAGGTCAGGCTGCATGGAGAAGGAGGAAGAGGAGGAGGAAGAGGAAGCTGCTGGAGGCTCCACATAAATGTTAGAGGAGAGTGGGGAGGGACTACAGGTGGACATATTGTTTGTATGCCCGCGTGAAAAAAGAAAAGTAACTGTCACAAACACACTATACCTAATGGAAAAATTCTAATCACATATTTGAATTCAGAATTTAATACTGTACTAGAGTCACTATTCAATTTTATTGTGAAAAAAATTATGTTGACCAGTTTTCACTGTAAAAAAATGTACTGAAGACTGGCAGCCACGCCTCTAGATCAGTGATCTGTATCTAACTATCCATCATCTGTCAATAAACAGACCAGGGGGCAGATCTAAATAAAAGCAGGCGCAGCCATGTGAATATGACCTAAAGCAGGTGTAAAGGTTGGTAAACACCTGACAGATATATCTGCAGATGATGGTTGTTCATACACACTGAATGACCATCATCTGCTGCTGCAGCGGGTCGAGCCTTTCTGGGGGCGGGTAGGGTGTGTGGCCTAATTGCGGGAGGCGTGGCCACACCCCCTTGGGGGGAAAAAACATTTCTGACGGGGAGCTGCTCACTGGGGAGGGGGGTGCTGTATGCCCCTCAGCCCGGCACACAGCCAAAGGGGGCCGTGATCAGCATGATCGCTCCCCCCCTTTGGCATAGGAGACAGCTCGGGCTGCTGCTTTAGCAGCCTCGGACAGTCTCCCAGTGCAGCCCAGCACACAGCAGCGGGTGCTGGGCTGCTGTGGATGGGGAGCTGTGCCGGACCCGGGTAAGTAGTACCCACTCGCGTCCCCCCCCCCTCTGCACCCCTGTGTACGGTGCTAGTTAAATGTTAAGTAGAATCTGATTGGTTGCTATGGGCAACATCTGCTCTTCTAAAAAATCACTTTAGTAAATATACCTCTTAGTGTTTAATTTATCACACCCAATACAATGATCAACTGCAAATCAAGTGCCGAGATAATGTAATCAATTGTGGCAAGGTAAGAAAAACACACACACTTGATTCAAAATAATCCATAACCTCACTATGTCCAAACCCAGTTGTAATCCTTCCAACCACATACTGTGTATATTCAACCTGAGAATCAAGGCAGTCCTTCAAAATCAGGACTTTCAGAAGATATGGAGACATGTTACTGAGAAAGTGAGCTAACACATTCCCAACCATATCAATTGTTCTACTAATGTACAGTAATTACACAATAACATTGGTTATCTTATCACATGCTGATTATTATGTGCTTTGCTTCTTGCTACTGTCATGACACCTATCAATGCTTTGATGTGACCTGTAGGAGACTCACATAGAGGCCGCAGAAGTGGATCTACGTGTACTATTCTGAATAGTCACAAAACAATCATGGGATTTTCGGAAACCCCACTCTATTTTAATAATTATGGAAGTGAGATGACCTTTGTGACAATTTCAGGCAAAAGCAAAATGTACTATAAAATGAATTAGAATAATGTGATTCTGGTATGACTATTATGATAGTGGGTCTTCATGTGCAGTTCAGTTCAAATGTAACAGGCTGCAGAATAAGCTTTATTTGTACTGTGTTGGACTATAAAATGAGTGAGTACTGCCATCTACTGTTAAAGTAGTATTCATTTCTTTTAATCCATTTCCCTACTGAGGTGCCCATGTAGAGTTGGACATTTTGAGTGTTTGCATAAAATATGCATTTCCATAGTGCGTATGCGAACCAGGAATGCGTGGGCATACAGTCATTGGATGTCATTTTTGTGAAAGCCTTTACTAATACTTATACCTAATGTTATAGTGTGGTTTCTCTATCCTAATTCACTTTTATCTATGACTCATAAAAAACTTTACTACTTTCATTCAACACCCTCCGGGAGAGTCCAAGCAGCTGGGGTGGGGTGGGGAGTGGTGGTGGTGGTTTGTGTCACTGCAATTTCATTATCGTGTCCTTATTCAGAGTCACTATTCGCTGCATTCTTCAGTGGGGGCGAGGCTTGATAACACGATTCAATGCGACTTGAGTCATCCAACCTCCCAGCCGCCTACTTCAGTCACCAAGATGAGCCAACTCTGTCAGGAGGCCATAAATTCGTGACTCCCCCGGACAATACAGGAAAGTTAAAAAGTATGACAAATAAAGACTATGGCTGGGAGGTTTTGGGGGTAAAATAACATTAAAATGACACTAATTATACTTAGTTGATGTTACTGCACAGTCTCATATCTGAAGTGAGACTAAAAAAGAATTTTGACTGCGGTTTCATTTATTTCAAACAATTGTTTTCAGACCAGATTCCAAATGACCAGCAGGACCAGTTTGCTTTGAGAAACACTTAATGCTTACAAATCCGTTAGAAGGTTTTATTGTGTGTTAAATAAATCTTACATTGGAATTATTTACTTATCACGCCTCTGTTGATTGTATGGAGACTAGTCTGAAAAATGTAGATAACCCATGCTATGCAAGTTACAGCATATATAAATAAACTTGTACATTGGACAACAAATGCAGTGAGTATATATGACTATGCCCTGTTTGGACATCAGGGGGTAAATTTACTAACATTTAAAAATCAATATTAAAAATCGTCTGTTAGTAAATGTGCAATTTAGCCCCTGAAACACAACATCGATTTATCTCCATTTAGATAAATTTAAAACTGATTAAAATCAACCTTTAATAAATTTATTCCCAGGATTCCTGAGTGAGAACAGAGGGAAGTTATTTCATATATCTTACGTCACTAAAGGCCCATAAGGTGTCATTAAATTTGTTCTTATACTAATGGAGAGGTTATCATATACTATACTATGCCCACATTTTTGTTTTATGTTATATCATTTATTTAAGGAACAATAATCCCTGTATTTAACAACATAACAGTCATTAGTAGGAATACATTTTGGTATTATCTACTAATACCCAACAAGGTTTTGTGTCCATTAAAATATTATTGATCCAGTTAGAAAATTCTGTCAGGGTGAGGTGTAATTGATAAAAGTAGGCTGATCATGTGACAGGCTGACATCACAAACAGCTTCTGTGATGTCACAGCTTAGGTGTATCAGTCAGAACTAAGCACCTAACAGTCAGTTATTTGTTGCCTCTGTGTACTGCATATATTTGGTGGTTTTGAGTATGAATATAATGTTACATCGGATATCATAGCATAAGGTAAGTTTATTTTACATGAGGAAACTTTCTTTTATAGCATATTAGCAAATTCGACTGCATATACTGTTGAAGGATTAGCTGAGGCGATCTTTGGTACTTAGGTATTGTAGGGACTACCTGTCTACTTGAAGTATTATAGGGATGACCTTTCTTTATTATCAGGACTGGCTGTTTTTTTTCACATTTTAAACAAAAAGATAATTTCAAATAACTTTTAATAGTTGACTTGCTTTACCAAAAATCGCATATTGGTGATTGAATTGCATCAAACTGATCTCTATTGCTCATTTTGTGGCACCCTAGAAACTTGACCAAATAACATTTTAAGTGACGACAGGTTGTTCCTCTGCGTATCTTTTTTCTGCACTTTGCTATTCCCCACATTCTTTCCACATGTTGTGTATGTACATCGGTATTTGGGTCCACAAAGTTGTTCCCTATTCAAGATGTTAACTATCGAGGTCCGAACAGACCCTGATAATAAACACCCTGACTCGCCTCGGACACCGGAGCAATTCATCATTGCTCCGGCGCTGAGGCAGCGAATTCGAAAATCATCTGCCCCAGCGAGCGGCTTCACTGCTACTTACAGGTCACGCATGCGCTCAAGAGCCCCGACGTCCGGTGGAAGGAGCCGGACTGGGGAGGAGGGATCCAAAAGGATTCCTCTTTGCGACCCGGGACTCCTTCCCATAGGGAAGGAGCGGGTAGCGGTAGCAAACGCTATCTGAAGATGGCGAATGCTCCCACAATTAAGCTCCGAAAAAAATATATTTTCGGAGCTTGATGAATTCTGTCCCCATACTAGTGTATGGGGACAGCGGGCCATTCCGCAAGAGGAAGGTAAGCAGGAGATATCTGTGATATCTCCTGCTTTACCTTCGTGATGAATGGCCCAATAACTTCATTTTTACAATTGCAGGCAAAAATGTGCATTTTCACCTGCTTTTGTAAAAACGAAGTGTTGACGAATAGGCCCCTAAGTGAGCGGCCTTTATCAATACTTCTGTCTTTAATGCCAGGAATCAGAGTAGATAATTGATTCCTTGGCAATGTTATCCTTTATCAGAGCTAACAGAGGACCTGATTCAGACCCGCTCGCGAGCGCTATGCGCTCTCAAGCGGGTCAATGGTGGCCCAGTGCGCATGACGGAGCCAGCTCCATCGTGCGTATGTGCGAGACCAGGATAGCAACGGGCAATCCCTCGCTCCGCCATGCCAAAGGGGGCGTTCTGTCGATGTTGAGTGACAGCACGCCCCCTATGGTGGGCGGGGCGGGGGCGTGGCTGCCCAGACGGAGGCGTTCCCATGGGAACGCCTACCGTCTGGGGCCGGCCCCACTGACATCACAAGTCAGTGGGAGAGCTTTTGGCTCTGTTAGAGCCGAAAGCTCTCTGGGGCTTGCGGCAACGAGACCCTACCACAAGGGCCTCGTCGCAAGCCCGATGGTCTTGACCATCGCGACCATCATCATGGCCGCTCGCTATAGCTGTGGGTGGTAACCACAGCTATGCGAGCGGCCAGGAGGCCGCTCTGAAAAACCAGAAGGCAGGCCCTGATTCAGAGCGAGCGCTCTGTCAGAGCGTCCGGCTCTGAATCAGGCCCAGAGTTCTAGCGCTTCTGTCTGGGACTTTTGTAAGGAAAGTGTCACCACGTTCCCGATATGTAGGCTGAATATGTAAGTTTGTACATCCTGATGATAAAGTCTTCCATATCTCGATGTCTGAGTGCATGATATAAACTGCTATATTTATTACATTTTTGACATCTATTTAGAGCCCTAGCATTGGCAGCCTGCTCCTTCATTTCGGACAGGCAACCATGCAGCCCTCTAGCATCTTGCTACACATTCAGGGCCAGCTCAACAAAATCTTATCTGCCATAAGTAATTTGCCCCAGTAGGACTTAGCATAACATCTGAGCTCTGGGCACCCTGCTGGTCCTAGTATTGTCCATATCAACCCATTAGGAGACACTAGTCTTTAAAATGTTGTTTCATATTTACATCCCAGTAAATGAAAGCAGGAAGTATGTATAGGGAGCAGTTGGAAGGCTGCTGACTCCATTCAGCACTTTGATGCACCTTACACATGGCTTTATCAAATGAGGTGCACAATAGTCTATATAGGGATTAAGGACAAGGGTAATTTATCGCCCCTTGGATAGCAAAGGTGGTAAATTATTCTAAATAACACATTTTTTGCCCAGTGCTGCCCTATGTCCCTATTATTGACCAGATTGGTGCCTTTCCAAGCCTAGGACTCATGTCGGAACCAACATGTGAGGCCCAGTGAAGATATGGGGGTCTTTAGTTTACTTAAGACAACAAACAGATGAATATGCAATGGCATTTCATTAAGTAACAATGTATACTCTTTAGCAAATAAACATCAGCAGTCTTTAACAGACACTGTGATCTTTACCAAGTGGGTAATAGCAATCCACAGGCAAGTAAGGTACCTGATGATAAAAGTGTGATTAATCAGACCAGAGGGTGACTTCTTCCATCTGTCTCTCTCTCTCCAACTGTCAGAGAGGGGTCAGTTGAACAACTGCACTAGGCCCGCTCCCCGGCACACCCAACTCTCTGATTTGCCACCTCCCTGTCACCGCCCAGGAATGCATCATGCATTTCTAATACACTTCTGCTACTATATGTGTCTAAATCTGTACTGCGACTCTATGAACAAAATCGGGATGCATGCGCGGTGCAACTCATATGTATACGTAGACAACATACATAGTGCCACTGCGTCCGACATCGCCACTGCATCAACTCCCTGTATGTGAAATAACACTTGTCATTGCTGGACACATACTTTATAGAGCCTGGGGTGCTGAAAGGGGTGGAGAGGGGTCTAGCGGGGGCCAGGATCCAACTCTGCCGCCCCCACCTCTTACCTGTCAGCAGCCCAGCACACAGCAGTGATCACACTGATTGCGCTCTCCCCACCTCCCCCCTGGACTTGCGCCAGGCTGAGTGGCTCACAGCACCCCCCTCCCCAGCGCACATGCAAAAATATTGGTCACGCCTTCCGCGATTAGGCTACTCCTTTCCCCCGGGCCGCCTCTCTACGCCCCTGTGTAGAAAAATCAGACTAATTTTATCTTCCAGAAGACTTACAAATGCACAATAAATGTAGACCATCGACAAGTGTTTACGGGCATTCTGCAGACCGCCCGTACACATGCCCAATCCGCCCCCGGCCAGCGGGACATGCGGCTGCTGGATAGATGATGGTCGTTCAGTGTGTATGAACGACCATCATCTGCAGATATATCTGTCAGGTGTGTACCCACCTTAAGCGAGATGGGTATTATGTGCCGGCTGAATAGCCGCCGGTTCAAATACCGATGGCGGAAGCCCGATCAGTGAAGATCCCAACAGGGGCGGTAACGGTAAGTACCCTAACTCTTCCGCCCCCCCCAAACCCTAACCTCCCCCGGTGGTGCCTAACTCTAACCCCCCCTACCGGCACTCTAAACCTAACCCCCGGTGATGCCTAAACCTAACACCCCCATCCCCGGGGAAACTCTAATACTTACCCGGATCCTAACATTCGGGATTCCGGAGTTCGGGATGCCGACGCCGTTATCCTTATCTCCTTCGGGATAGCGTCGGTATATTGGCGGCCGACATCCCATCCGCCTGCATGTTAACTACATCCCGTCTAAGCTATACACACTTACCAATCGGCTGCTCAATATATCTGGCCTGACAAGACAACTGGGTGGGCATTTAAATTTGCCTGCCCAATTGTGATGTCAGTATCGGCAGTCCCTGCAGCCAGTGTATGTGTGGTTGGTGGGTTGCCCGTACACAGAGCCAGACGTACCGATACAACTGCAAGATATATCGGCATTGACTGTGCTGCAGTGCCGACCTGATATGTCTGTAATCGACGTCATTCATAGACATATTGGGTGTACACACCTGCCAATGCACTCACGATATATCGTTTGTTGAATGAATGAACGATATATCAACAAGTGTGCACCCAGCTTTAGACACACGGGCTACGGCACCTGGCACAGTGGAGGAGAGAATAAAGGGGAGGTCAGGAAATAGCTTTTTTGACTATGTATACATTTATTAAATACAATATGTAATTTAAACATATATTTCAATATAAAATGACATGCAGTATATTTAAAAAAAACAACAAAAAAAAAATTTCACTGCCCCAGTTGTGTACTTAAAGACTATCCATATAATTTGTTGCACAAACCCTACACAATTTAATGTTCTCAAAATTACATATGATTTTTAATATTACTTACTTAACATTCTGTTTTCTGCACATTTCCATTTACATTGACCATCATTAAAGGCCCAAAAGACACTCCTGCTTGGGGCAGCATTTGGAGCCTGAGAGGTGGGTAAACACAGGTTAACCACAGGTTCAAATACTTACACCTCTACGGCATATATGGTGTACCCACTTCCTCAAAACCTAATTTTAGTGCCAACAAGCTAATCCACTGTAATCCCTATATGCATTGGTGATAGTATGTATATATTTAGAAAGGTGAAAGCGTCCCAGCTGAGCTTTTTCTTCATATTGATATTAGTCATTGAGGCAATGTACCAAACATCTTTGACAACTACAGTAGCCCTTGGCCTACTTTTCCACCCAGGCACTGCTGTTCCTGTCTGACTTTACACATTTCGAGATGGATTTTTTTCTGTACGGTGCATACGCCTATATATAGATATTTTTGCTCATCTATGAATACTTGTCTTATTACGTTCTGGCTCTGTTGAGGCTGAAGGCCTGGCCTTATTGTTATGGGTAAAAAAATTATAATCAGGACAGCTACTATGGGCTGATGGCAGCAGGTCAGCTCTGATGGGGAGTGGTGCTTGCAATCAGGTCCCCTCTAGTATATTTGTTTGGGCCCTGGCCTCTGTGTCCCCTGATGTCGGCCCTTGGTATAGGTATACACACTTGTTGCACCTGATGTATGTCTGGCGCAGCCAGGTCAGCACAGCAGAGGGCATGATGTGGCAACCTGGGTAGTGAAGAAGGGCCATGGTGTGGCATAGGGGGCGGTGTGGGGGTGTGACTGCGTCATTGTGGCTCTGCTCGGCCACTTTAAAATACAGAGACTACCGGCATTGTAATGCAGGGGTGTGGCTATGATGTTGGGTGCACGGACCACCCACTTTGTGGTCGTGTAGGCTAACACAGAAGTATTTTCGCATTAGTTTAAGCTCATAAGACTTTACACAGAAGACTTAAACAGCCCAGAAGTCTTACATCTGTGAGAAAGGGGTGCAGTCGCCACCTTAAATCCAGGTGGATTAACCTATCCTCACATATGGCAGTCCTTCACTCTGCCACATATTATGTTAAAGGGTGGTCCTCATCTCCCCGAGGCAGAAGCCCAACACTCCAACCCAGTCCTGGACAAAAAGTCCACATTGAATTGTAAGAATGTTGAGCGGTGACACACATTAAAAGAGAAGGGCTGGACAGCCAGGTGCCACCTCCTGAGACAGGTTATAGAGTCTTTCAAACAGTGGAGCCACCTCAAGAAATCACGTTCTGTGAATATGACAAAATTAATCCTTGCCAAATAATAACAGAGTGTGTCTGCAACCCACTTTACATACTTCTAGCCTCCCAGAGACACACTTCTAAATTTTAGAATAACGGAGTACATGAGGATAGAGCTTTCAGCTGAGATACAGGACTGATGCTCCATACCCTTAAATTCCTGACATAATAAATACTCTAAAACCAAATCAGAAGCTTCTGTCTGCAATACAAATTGTTGGGTAAAATCAGTGGCTTTGCCAGGCCCTCACAAAGAACGTGCTTGGCAGCGACAAAAACAATGTGACACTCAGGAGACCGCACCAACTTATTTTGGGCTGACATTTTTTTTAAGCAAATTCATTAAAGGGGCTACGAGGGTTGAGAACTAAAGAATGAATGTTCTGTAATAACTTCCCAAACCTATATATGAATGTAACTGCTATATTAGTAACATGAGTTACAGGTACTGAGACTGTGGCCCTGATTCAGAGCCGGACGCTCTGACAGAGCGCTCGCTCTAAATCAGGGTGTCTTTTTTTTTTTTTTTTTTTTTTTTTTTTTATGGAGCGGCCTCCTGGCCGCTCGCATTGTTGTGGGTTGCCAGCCACAGCTAATGCGAGTGGCCAGGATGATGGTCGTGATGGTCTTCTTAAGAGGCAGGGAGCCTCCGGAGTGCACGAGGGGACTCCCGCTTTCTGGACCCACCGCCGCAATACACACACAGGTATCTGTCCTGTCTTTCTTTCTAGGGACATCCGATGCTGCACCACTTCATGTACTGTTCCCACTGCGCTGTCTCTGACAACAGTGGGGTGAGGTGCGCTCATTGCAGACACCGGCGCTGTCTCTCCTTTACCTCTCACATAGTGCTGTAGATGTTGACACCATACTTCACAGCAACTTAGAACAATTATTATTTCTTCAGACTAAATTGGAATTGGTCACATACACTGCCTTTATTTACTGCCATCTATAACTTTACTGGAGATCTCTCTATTTCCTCTGGCATTCCACCAATTATAAATCAAGCCTGGGTGCATAAACTAGGTAATTAGAGTTCATTCTCAATCTCACATTTTTTCATACCCTCATGGTATATGTGGAGAGTCCGCTCATATCCCATTCAATACCCCGGTACATGGGATACAGAAGCCACTCATCCCCTTACCTTAAGTGAGTTGTATCTTTATTTCTGTTTTCATTACCATATATGATGGACACAATATTAATCACTTATGTGTTTTGTTGACTATTTATTGTTTGCTTTACATTGCACTGTGCTCTAAAGGGTCACTATCACTCAGACCCAAGTGTGGACTTTCTGTGTATTAACCTCATATGGTGTGCATAATTGCACACACTAATACCTGGTTATCATTATTTTACATAATTGTGTCTCATCTGAGTAATTGATATCTTTTTCCTTATATACTATTGTATTTGTGTTTTTCTATACTATGGGACCTATTTGATGGACTCCCATTCAGTGCACATATATACGTGTATATGATTTACTCACATTTTTTGTTCTTATTCACAGTGAGGAAGTCAGTGCTTGCCTATTTTATTTATTGTACTTAATTTTGAACCACCTCTTATTTTACTTGTGTGTGACGTGTTCATTAGTACCAGTCAATATTGCTGATAGGGCTGATACCATATATGTACTCAGTACATTAATGTCTGGTTACTAATACTGATATAGCGGTGTTTTGGTCCGGTTCTTATTTCAGGATCTATCTGTTGATTTATCTTATTTCCAATTAAATATATTCACCTATCCAATTACATTCAGCAAGGATAACCGCATATATTAATGACTAGTCATAGTCCGTCTGAAATCCATTTTTCCTTATGCTATTAATGCTCTTCATTAATATCTAATTGTTGCATTACCTATACAGGATATAACTTGATTACCCTTTCCTGTTAACAATGGATTTATATGTTTTATGTTGTGTCATGTCTTGTTAGTCCCAGTCTTATGATATATATTAAAAGTTAAGTTTTAACCTACTTAGGCAGATATTGTGCCCCCACACTAGAGAGTACTTTTCCCTTTTTTCCATATAGCTTTACCTTACTCTCAAGGGTGCACCTCCCTCTTTTCTATCATATTTGAGGATATTCAATCCCCGTAATCAGTTCTTTTTTATTAGTGGAGTTATATCTGCCTTTGATATGCATCCATAAAATTTACTAGTACCAGTACTCAGAGTTTCCCGTTACCTTTTTCCCTTCACTGACACGTGGTCTCCCAGCACACCACAGTACAGTTTAGAAAAAAAAATATATATATTTTTTTCTAAACTTTATTGTGTTCTGCTGGGAGAACACAGTGTGCGAGCAACCACCAGAGCCAGAGGAGGGACCAGAGCGCCGGAGGGAGCTGCGGGGGACCTGTCCAGCTGACCGCAGCTAAGTCTCACGTGTTATTCGCCACCTCACAGTGGCGGATAGTACCTCCATCAAATTCCGAAAGTACATAATTTTCGGAATTTGATGAATACCATTATTTCCATTTCCCAATACTAATGTATGGGGAGTGTGGAAATTAACGCAGGAGGACTTAGCAAGGAGATATCAGTGTTATCTCCTGTGCTAAGTGTCATCATGAATACTAAAATAACGTTATTTAAGGAAAATGTCCTGAAAAACGTTATTTTAGTGTTGATGAATAGGCCCCAGTGTGAGTTACAAAAACATTGAAATCAGCAGACTTAAAACAATAAAATTTGGCTTACCCACAATGTACCCCAAATATTTAGTCTATTTCTTCCCAAAGACAAAATCCTAAAGTTTAGTTATTAAACTGGAGATAGGATCAAGATAGGCAGCAGCTTAATTTAGGTGAGAACGTAGGACCTGATCCATAATGCACTGAAATTATGCAGGAGCACCATGGAGGCCATAGGCCATGGTTACAAATTGAGGTAAGCCCAAACGGGACGAGAACAAGTCTTATGTTTAAACTCTTTGGTCAGCTCAATCTGGTAGCAACGTTTTGTTAGATAAAGAATAGAAATATTTTGGACAGAATTAAGGAGCCTATCCACCCTAAGCATAGGGTATATACTGAATTTAATGATTTACTCAAACACAAGTTATTCCATTAGACTAAGGAACCAACACAACGGAGCTCTTCCATAAATCCAAAGTGCAACAAGTTTTACGATTGTACAACTGCTCTAGCATTTGTTGAAAAGGTAACACCTTTTCACTAGCTAGAGGGCCAACTAAATCCAGGTGATTTTGCATACTCACAACTTCTGTAAAATGTTCTCTTCTACCAGCTGTTCCTCCCATAACTACCGGATGAGGTGAATGATACGCTGAGGCTTCCTTCCATAGAGAAGCTCAAACGGTGATAAGCCAGTAGAAGAATGGTGCACCTCTCAGAAGGCAAATAGCAGTTCTCAATAAACCATTTTAGGATTAATTTCAAAGTACAGTTAAACTGCTCAACTAAACCATTTGTCTACAGATGGTAAACAGATTTTCTGACCAAAGTTCCTTTCAGGAACGTTTAGATCCCTTTTACCAACTGGGACATAATTAGTTAGTATTGGATGTTAGTACTGGATGAGAGGGTTCACTTTGATGGAACAATCACCGAAGATGGAGCTGTCCATAATACAGCAAAGGCAGAAACAACTGTATGCTGGAAACATAGTAATGCTGGAATACTGGAACCTCCAAATAACTGATGAAAGAGGTAAGAGGCACCAAGTGACAGCAGGACAGAAAATAATAAGGACAGATACTGAAGTCATAATAAACTGGAACTAGTTAAGAAACTGCATCCATTGAGCCAAGTATCAACATCTGGATATGAAAGATAAAGATCTAACAATGAAATACTGAAAGAAGTTTAAAGAGCCCACCCTGCAGGAGGGCAATACTATTGGTCAGAGTTAGTCATGTGACCAAAACTCTGAAACTGGCATTCCTGTGAGGCCAACTGGAAATCTTCCCAACTTCCCAAGATGGCAGCTCACATGTGAAGTGAACACTGGTGAGCAGTGCACAGTGCTATACCTCCGTTGAGTCAAAATACTTTCGACACTTGTTTTCATCTTAACTCCTACTAAACATGGCCTCTGTGACTGTGGCTCTACATCTGAGAACACAGCTGCTTTCACTGACATGCCTGCAACACTCTCATGACACGCCCACTGGGCAGTTTTTTTTCTTGCATTCCCTTCAGGCCATCACCCAGGAATGCCCTTGGTTTTCCCTCGCCAGTGTTGTTACATCAGGCCCGTATTGCAACAGTGCATTTGTGCATACACTCTGTGTAACACATGCTTTGTAGGGATTTTCGGAACTTTTCGGGAATGCTCAGTAGAAAAAAAAATCACTCAACTACGTGAACATGCAGTTGGAGTCCACCTCAGAACCAGACCCCTAAAGTCCCCATGAATACAGACAATGTATAAAAGATGGTGATAGGAAACTGTCTCTGGTGGAAATAGGTCTTTCATGTCTAGGGTTTTGTCAAGGCCCAAGCTCACTATACCTTTACCCATTGTAGGTTCAACTTGAAAGAGTCCTGCAGCACTAGCAGCCTTCAATCATGGTTATAAACATCTTGTACATAGAACAATACTGTATATCTCTGGACAAGTCACGTCTGTATTTCCAGACCACCACAAGAGACACACCTTGGGTCTGGTAGATCAGTAGGGACTACTGACAGACTCGTGGTCACTGGAAAAAGTGGGAGGAAAAACCTCCGGCTGCCCAGCCCAAGATGATGAAAATTCTGACGTGCAGGAAACAGTGAGGTAATGGATGATGGCCCCCCAAGTTAGGTACTATAGACCAGGAAGCAGACTTCCAGATGTTTTCATCATTACTGGCAACCTCTACTGATTGAGCTGAAGACCCACCGGGTCAGTTAGGGATGATGATAAGAAACTACTTTATGTGCTGCCTAGGCATTTTCCATGGATAGTCCTATGGATGCAGACCCATCTTATCAAGCATTGTGGAAGAAGGCAGGTATATCTTTTCAGCACTACAGCTTCCATTGTTTAGTCAGGCGTATGGAACACTGAAAAGAAAAAGGTTGCTAGAGATGGCGCTCTCAATGGCTTTGACGATGCAGCTATCTTAATTAAAAGGGAATGGTGCAACACTTCCCAAACAAACAATAATATCAACAGACAAGACTGTGCATTTGTCTTCCCAGGTGATTAAGAAAATATAATGTGTCTCAAACTCATATCAGTTTATTATAACACAAATAACAATCAAAACCATATGTATACAATACATATGCATCAATAAAATGTTAAAAATAATAAAAATATTGCCCATACTGTTTCTTTTCAGCTAAGATTATGAAGCCCGATAATGGGTAGTATCAGCCAATGAGTCCTTGGATTCACTGTACCATGTATTATGGATACTCCGCACTGGCAGGTGTCTTAATCTGTATCAAAACAGCTGCACTGATAAATGAATCAGACCACCCACAGATCTGTAATTGTCCCTGGCTGCTCAACGCGTTTCTGTACTCAGCGTACTTTCATCAGGAGCTTGTTCCCAATCCACATTTGGGGAGTTTTGTAGGGAATAGTCCAAAATGGTTACTGAGTAATTCATTAATAAAACAAATAACCTAAATTTTTTCTAAATAATAGTATTTCATTTGTATGTAGATGTATTAGTATATGTTTAGACATTTGAGACAATAAAAAAACACAATGGTCAATTGGTAAATTATGGCAAAAAGATACAATGAACATTTATATTCAATTGAATTCAACAGCTCTTAGGTGATAAGAGATAAACTTAATTAGTTTACGTGTTACCATATAGGACACATTTAATCTGATATTAAATAACTTGCAAATAATAATAATAATAATATGATGCCTTATAATATTAAAAGAAATATTTGGACCAATAACATATATAAAATATATAACAAAAGTCATGTCTGATTTTATCCCTCCAATTAGTATTTAATGTTGATAAAATATTGTAAGGAATCATAATAAATTAACTCTTGTGATATCATATTAAATGTCGTTTAGATTATTAATAAATCATGTAGAAATAAGCTTTTGGAAACTATATCAATGTAAGTGCAGATTAATTGGTAATAAAAATAGTTCCACCCTAATCTCAAATACATTGATAGCATTAATAATAACATTTCTATATAGCAAATAATAATAATAACAAGAAGTTGACTATTACATGTTTCGAAACTGAGTGGTTTAAAAAGCCTCTAAGGACATTTCTACGGTGTTCAAGGAATCTTTCCTTTAGGCGACATGTGATACGTCCAATTTATTACAATGCAATTGTCGCCTACAATATGTTGGACGTACCACGCATCGCCTAGGAAAGAATCCTTGAACACCTTAGAAATGTCCTTAGAGGCTTTTTAAACCACTCAGTTTCGAAACATGTAATAGAGAGTCATGGTGGTGAAACAAATTCAATAACATTAAAGGGAATATAATTGATTACACTAACTGAAAGGGGGTGGGAGGGCAGATATAATACATTATGCCTGAGAGAAACATATTGGATCCACATTATGAGGACTTTGAGTCCAGAAGGTCTGAATGAAATGTTTGAGATAATTTAGAGACCTGAAACATCTTCTCTGATATATACAGGTTTAATCTATTAATCAATTTTAGTTGTATAGTGATAACATAATGAAGACGGACTATTTCACCTGCAGTGATACAGCAGAGGACCCCCGGGGTACCTCTTGCAGGTGCTATGGGGCTGTTCCGGTTTGTTCCTGTGTGAAAACGTTCTGCCTATCCAATCTCCAATAAAATATGATATATATATATATATATATATATATATATATATATATACACACACACACACCCTTTAGCTTAATATTATACACACAAATATCGATAATCATTTTTTATTGATGATATGAGAGTGGGGTGGAATGTTTTTTTCCCACTACTATTTGCACTTATATTGGTATAGATCTCAAATGTTTATTTTTTCACATGATTTATTAATAATATTTAATATGATAACACAAGAGTCAACTTATTCTTATTATAACTTACTATGTAGAAATTTTATTATTAATGCTATCAATTAATTTGAGATTAGGGTGGAACTATTCTTATTACCAATTAACCTGCAGTTATATTGATATAGTTTCCAAAAGCTTATTTCTACATGGTTTACTAGTACTCTAATCAACATTTAATATATCATCATAATAGTTAATTTATTACTAATGTGATTCCTTACAATATTTTATCAACATTAAATACTAATTGGAGGGATAAAATTAGACATGATTTTTGTTATTTAATATCAGATTAAATGTGTCCTATATGGTAACACATAAACTAATGAAGTTTCTTTCGTTATCACTTATACATCTATATACAAATGAAACACTCTTTTTTAGAAACAATTTTAGGTTATTTGTTCAATTAATTAATTACTTACTTAATTAGTAACCATTTTGGACTACTGCCTATAAAACTCCCCAAATGTGGATAGGGGAAAAACGCGTTGAGCAGCCAGGGACAATTACAGATCCGTGGGTGGTCTGATTCATTTACAAGTGCTGCTGTTTTGATACAGAATAGAACACCTGCCAGTGCAGAGTATCCATAAAATACATTATACAGTGAATCCAAGGACTCATTGACTTATAACACCTAGTATCGGGCTTCATAATCCCAGCCGAAAAGGAACAGTGAGGGCAAACACCTGCACCTTTATCACTGCAGACAAGACGCGGCTGCTGCATTTTCATCAGTGCAGACAGGAGGCGGCTGCCGGTCTCTGTACAGTAAGGCCAGTTTCAGACTAAACGGTTTTATCTGGACGCCAAAAAAAATGGCTTTTTTTCCCCTGTAGATCTGTCCCTTTTCACACACAACGGTTTTGTGCCATGTGTGATTTTTTTGCCGTGTGTTTGAATTTCTTTTAAATCTTGAACACGGAAACTTATTCACAGCTGTAGCACGGCGACCGTGTCGTGTTCATGCCGTCTGAAATACTGTACGTCAAAAACCATCCAGTTTTTTGCTGTCCGGATCAAACCGTTTAGTCTGCAAGACTAAGCTTTCAGCACAAGAGAGATTACACAGCCCCAGAAGGCTAAATTTACCAGCAATCATCGTTATGAAAGTTCCTACATGGCTCTAAGTGTGGTTACAACCATGATATACCGGTAACTGTATTTATATGTTAACATTTTCTTTGCACTCGGGGACGCCTGGATACAGCTCAATCTGTAAACCACTCAATCTGTAAACCATGGGACAATATTGACTGAGCGGCTCACATGTATGATTCTCTCACTGAGCTATTGTACTCATTGATTAATATATGGTGTTAAAGGATTCTCCCCTTTTTTGATTACATGTGTATCCTAATACACCCGAAATACAGCAGATTATTGTAATCCTATTACCAGGCCCGGCGACAGGGGGGACTAGGGGGAACATATACCGGGCCCGAGCTTCCGAGGGGCCTGGCACAATCCTCTCCAGTAAAAGAAACTGACAGCTGAGCCATGTACCTAGTCTACACTGCGGCCACCTCTGACTGAGGCCCAGGACCTCCACAGTGAGTTTAGGTAGCTTCTGCCCGCCTGCCGGACAGCCCAGCAGGGTTGTGAACTTTAAACAGTGATGTGGCGGCTGCGTGACGTCACTGGTCATGCCGCCCAACTCAGTGCTCCCATGCCTGGTGTCGATGCAGGGTGCCTCTCCTCCACTGTCTCATAGCTCTCTGCCCACAGCACCGCCCTCGCCGGGGTATCCACTCACAGTGTTCGGCGCCATGGAGTTTGGGTGCCTGATGAGCGTGTGGGCCAGTGTGGGGGGGGTGCAGGAGTTCCTTAGATGCGTACAAGACGAGCTGAACACCTCCTTAATATAGGCTGGGGAATCTAAGAGGGTGCTTAGGGGACTCGGGCTCGGGCTCGAGAAAAAGGTGAGAGGCATCACTTTCTCCAGATATGCTGGGGGTCAAGCCTTGTCTTGGAGCAAAGGTCTGCCAATCAAGAGTCGGTGTGGGGGTATGAATGGGGACCGAGGTGATGATTGACAGCTGATAACATTGGCCAGGTGTCACCTCTCTCAGGAGCAGTCCCTGTGTTTGTAGCCTTGTTCCTGTGTTTCTGTAGTGTCAACATAGTGATTGCTACACTGTACATAGGGTGCAAATCCTCTCCTTATCCTCTGGCTCTATAATGCTCACAGAGAGGTATTGCACTGCAGTGTGATTTGAGGGCACATTGCGGCATATAATTTGATTTGGGGCACAGTGTGGGAAGGGGGCCCCAAAAATATAGGTGTTCCTGTGCCCCAAAATTTCTGTTGCCGGCCCTGACTTTTACACCCACAGTACTCGAAGCATACCACCATCGATGTGCAATATTTTTTTTTTTTATTTTTAACGTTTTATTGATGCATAGCCCCAAAGTGTGCTGTCTTGGAGTTATCCTAGACTCCTCCCTCTTCTTTAAACCGCACATTCAGCACCTCTCGCAGTCCTGCCATTTCCACCTAAAAAATATCTCCAGGATTAGACCCTTCCTCACCCAGGACGCCACTAAAACCCTCATCCACTCGCTGGTCATCTCCAGATTTGACTATTGAACCTTCTCCTAGCTGGCCTCCCAGTCTCTCACCTCTCACCACTACAATCGGTTCTCAATGCTGCTGCTCGGCTCATCTTCCACTCCAGACGTTCTACATCTGCTTCCCCTCTCCTTCAAGCCCTACACTGGCTCTCCTTCCCCTTCAGATGCCAATTCAAGGTTCTTACACTCGCCTACAAAGCCCTCACCAAATCCTGTCCCACATACATTTCTGACCTCTCCCTTCACACTCCCGCCTGCCCACTTCGCTCAACAAATGCATGCCGCCTCTCTTGCCAACTGATTACTTCCTCCCACTCTCCCATCCAAGATTTTGCCCGTGCTGCTCCCTATCTTTGGAATGCTCTCCCTATCACACTCTCCACCTCTCTACAAATCTTCAAACGGGCTCTCAAGACCCACTACTTCATCAAGGCCTTCCAGCTCTCATTCTAACCCACCTCATGCTCTTTCCTCCCTATCTTCCCCTTCTGTGTCACGCCTGTCTGTCTGCCCCTCTCCTTTAGAATGTAAGCTCTCTCGAGCAGGGACCTCTTCCCTCATGTGCTTCTCTTTACATTTTCTTCTACTCCTTACTCCCCATAAGGGCACCTAACACGTGACTGTTAACTCCCGGCTGCTTATTGTGAGTGTTTTAATCGCTATTGCAGCAATGTATATAAATCATGTCCTTCACTGTAATGTACTGTAAGTTACTTGTTTCTTGTTCACTTACTAGTTTTATGTACTATGTAAGGCGCTGTGGATAACTTGTGGCGCCATATAAATAAAGGATAATAATATTGTTTTGATTGTTATGCATGTCTAATAAACTTATATGAGTAGACACATTTGAGACATTATATTTTCTTAATCAGCTGGGAAGACGAATGTGCAGTATTGCCTGTTGATATAGAGCAGAGATATTTAACCTCATAGTTCAGCTATTTTTGGGTCAAAGCTTGGGACCAGACCGCATGGTTGTAACGCTTGCAGTGACACTTCCATAACACACCCACTGAATGGACCATTTGTGTGGGCATTTCTAGCCACTTTCAGCATCCATACACACTGTAATTCTGCCTGGTGCGTCTTTAGATGCCACCATCGGTCATACCATTGAAACGTTCTTCAGCCCTTTGGCAGGTGCAGATTTACCATCCTAGTATGGACTGCACAGTGTGCACCTGAATGTGCAAGGACTGAATCGATCACTTTGGAGGGTCTGTACATGCTGTAATACCACTCAGTGCACCTTTAGACATCACTATCAGTCACACCACTGACATTTGCACTAGCCCCATGGTAGGTGCAGATTTTTCATCTGGACATGAACTACAGTATGAGTGGATAATTGTCTATATACACAACCACCACATCAACACTCCCGCAACACCCCCATAAGACCATTTCCGCGAGTCTGAATAGCCACCTCCCAGTCACTGCCCAGGAACGCACAGCACATTTCCAGTACATTTCTAATACAATGTGCCTCAATCACAACTACTCTGTGTGTACACAGTGTAGCGCATGCACCCTAGGAGTGTTTAGGAATACAGTGTAGCGCATGCACCATAGGAGTGTTTAGGAATACAGTGTAGCGCATGCACCATAGGAGTGTTTAGGAATACAGTGTAGCACATGCACCCTAGGAGTGTTTAGGAATACAGTGTAGCACATGCACCGTAGGAGTGTTTAGGAATACAGTGTAACGCATGCACCGTAGGAGTGTTTAGGAATACAGTGTAGCGCATGCACCATAGGAGTGTTTAGGAATACAGTGTAGCGCATGCACCATAGGAGTGTTTAGGAATACAGTGTAGCACATGCACCCTAGGAGTGTTTAGGAATACAGTGTAGCACATGCACCGTAGGAGTGTTTAGGAATACAGTGTAACGCATGCACCGTAGGAGTGTTTAGGAATACAGTGTAGCGCATGCACCGTAGGAGTGTTTAGGAATACAGTGTAACGCATGCACCGTAGGAGTGTTTAGGAATACAGTGTAACGCATGCACCGTAGGAGTGTTTAGGAATACAGTGTAACGCATGCACTGTATGAGTGTTTAGGAATACAGTGTAGCACATGCACCCTAGGAGTGTTTAGGAATACAGGGCCTGATTCAGAGCCACTCGTAAGCGGCCGCTCGTTCGGTCCGAGCGATATTCGCACATCTGCGCATGCGTATGGGTCGTAATGCGCATGCGCCAACCAGTCAGTGCGGTTGGAAATCGTGTGCTTGCAAAATAGCAAATGCCTGCTAATTTGAGTGACAGGATGAGGCGTTTGTGGGTGGTAACAGGGGAAGGTGCTTGAAATCGGGGAGTGGAGATCCGAACGCAGGCGTGCCAAACGGTCAAAACGGGCGTTTTAAGGGTGTGCATAATTAACAAAGCAGCGCCATCGACCACGTCACTTGGTTGTCTTTTAGCCTGAAATGCTCGCATGATTGCGGTAGGAAAATGCTACCACAAGAATAGCGAGCAGTTCATACGCCTTTCGATGTACTCGATTAATCTAATAGCGGAGATGACGTATGATGAGAGCGGCCAGGGCGCAACTTTACAAAATAGCGAGCGCATGTTTCGTTCGCTCATTCAGACAGAGGCGTCAACAGACCGCAAAGAGCGTGCGCTTAATTTAAATATCCGGCCCCTTTTTCAGAACGACCGTCCGCAAATAGCGTCCGGCTCTGAATCAGGCCCACAGTGTAGCGCATGCACCATAGGAGTGTTTAGGAATACAGTGTAGCACATGCACCCTAGGAGTGTTTAGGAATACAGTGTAGCGCATGCACCGTAGGAGTGTTTAGGAATACAGTGTAACGCATGCACCGTAGGAGTGTTTAGGAATACAGTGTAGCGCATGCACCGTAGGAGTGTTTAGGAATACAGTGTAGCGCATGCACCGTAGGAGTGTTTAGGAATACAGTGTAGCGCATGCACTGTAGGAGTGTTTAGGAATTTTGTGCATGCACCATAGGAGTGTTTAGGAATACAGTGTAGTGCATGCACTGTAGGAGTGTTTAGGAATTTTGTGCATGCACCATAGGAGTGTTTAGGAATACAGTGTAACGCATGCACCGTAGGAGTGTTTAGGAATACAGTGTAACGCATGCACCATAGGAGTGTTTTTAGGAATACAGTGTAACGCATGCACTGTAGGAGTGTTTAGGAATACAGTGTAACGCATGTACCATAGGAGTGTTTAGGAATACAGTGTAATGCATGTACCATAGGAGTGTTTAGGAATACAGTGTAATGCATGCACTGTAGGAGCGTTTAGGAATTTGCGCATGCACACTAGCAAAAAATTGCTCAACTCCATGACCATCAGCATTGCCCACTCAGACCTACTGTGTACAAAAAGACTGGATTCCTTTTGTGCATGGTTGCACTATTTTGGATAATTACAGAAGGGGTTCTCGTTTATATGTGTTATTTATTATTGCATTAGTGTGATCATGTATAAGGTTTGAGTCTAGTGTTTGTTTGCAGTTATGGAAGTTGAATTCCCCCTTGGCTCTCCTTGTCCCACTTGGTAGAAAAGCTAGGCATGGGTTAATTCTGTGAGGCTCTCTTACTCACGGTAACCGCACTCCTTGTTAGACTGAGGTGGCACCAATTGCTCTGTGGAAGGTATACAGCCAAACCAATGGGGATATTAGGGGAGCGTAGGTTAGATAGGAATCAGTTCCTTTTGGAGCAGTAGCCAATCCATTGAACCCCAGTTATCTAATGCCAACTCAGGGTGGGTTCTGAGGGCATGGGAATTTGGATCCTTTAAGTAGGGAGCTCTGAGAAGACACCAAGTGTTATACTCTGGCATTGGTGTTACAATGTCTGTCAGGTTCATTTATCCTGTATTGTTAGGGTTAACTCCATCAAGAAGCATTCAGGAAGCATTCTCTCCCTGACAACTTAGTGAGCTCAATGGAATAAGGAGATTGGACATTATGCAGCTCAATAGTGACAGTGTCATGTGATGACGCGCTGCGCTGCCGGGGAGAGACGTCACACTCCACAACACCTGCACTCCCAGAATCCTGCCTAACGGCAGTAACACAGTGCCAGAGAGAGATGCCACACCACAAGGCCTGTGTTCCCGCAAGCCCAACTTCCGGCAGTAACGTGCTGCTGGCTAGAGACACAACAAGGCCTACCAAGCCAGTCGAATCTCTCTTGCACACCCAGACTTCTGTACAGGCGCCTGTGAAACAAGCTCAGCAAGCTGGGTCAGGACAAACGCTGCAGCTGAGACTGGAGTCACTCATAATATCACACCTGTAAGTACTGCCTGGTGCTGCCATGCTCTGATAAGTGCCCAATGTCTGTGCAGTCACACAGCTGCGGCCTACCTTTCACAGTTATAGAATTGGGGGCAGCATGTGTGTGTGTGTGTGTGAGGTTATTATTCTCATTAATGAAAGGAAACAAGTCTCCTGCTATGGCATTACTGTGTGGCATAATGTGTAAGGAGCATTACTGTGGCATAATGTTATAAAGGGCATTAGTGTGTGGCATAATGGTTCATAAGGGGCATTACTGTGTAGCATAATGTGTAAGAAGCATTACTTTGTGGTACAATGTGTTATAAGGGACATTACTTACTGTGGCATGTGAAAGGGCATTACTGTGTCACAAAACCACACACACTTTTACGGAGCTCGTGCAGAGATAATCCTCTATGGGGTGTTTTTGGGTTGAGGGGGGCTCCATATTACTGCCTTGCCCTGGGTGACAAAAATCTTAGTTTCGGCTCTGATGTTACAGCCAAAAACTTCAGGAACATTCAAATCCTGCTATGAGTAACATCTGCATTGCAGGCAAACAAAAACATTGTGATACTTCTCGTGGAACACGAGGCAGAGTCACTTTCACTAAACAAACAAAGACCTTTCTGACCAAATAGTCAATGACCGGCCTGCTCCCTGTCACCGGAATGCTGTATTATCAGTAGCACTGAGGTATAGAAAGCAAAACCACGCAGGATTTTCATAAACATTCACCAATAGAAGATAAAGTTTACATTGTTATCAAAAGAGCTCTATTGCAATGCTTTCAGATCTGATGTATCCACTATTTATGCAACATTGTTATTAGGCACAATGACTGATCCCTGCACCCCGTTTTATATGTCAGGTTTCCCATTTACATTTACAGAGAAGGAAATTAAACAATCAGTCAATGGTGATACTTAAATGTGTATTGTATGGTTTCTCTCCATTCCACAATAGCAGGACTTTCATCTGTCTTGCAAAAGTAGGCACCACGCCACTTTGCTGCAACATATCTGGAAAGCAGAATGTGGGCATACACCTTATATGCTCTAGCCGAACCCAAGGGTCGCAAAGCAATTTTCTGAGCTCGTGGGAAACATTACAGACATGGATATTCTACAGTATTTCTGTCCCTTTATCCTGGGACCCCCTGTAGTTGTCTTATACTAGTACATCCCCAGTCCCCATTCCTGCAGCCGCTGTGGGGACCGGTCACTTGTAAATGAGGCCTGGCAGTAAATCAGTATGGATCAGCGACACACGGATTTATTAACAGAGTGTGTGTTGCTTTAGAAATGGGGGGCTTACTTTGGGGACAGGGGGGTGCTACAGAGCGAGGATTGGGGAAGAACAGTGTTACAGAGGAGAAAGGGGGCAAATGTGTTACAGAGCAGGAGGCCCCTTGGTTATGTGACCATGCCCGGTATGTGACATGGACAGATCCTCATTGTGCTGCTTCTAAACTGCAGTGTCCACATACTGGCTCCTCTTTTCCTGTAGCAGTTTCATTGTATTATACATTTTATGCTTGTCTTCAGCTTAAAAAAGGTTCTGCACTGCTGCCAGGGCCAGATTATCCATAATGCAGAACAGGCGCTCGACTAGAGCCCAGTAGGTGCTAGGGGGCCCGCCTGCCATCCATTGCCATTTTTATACTTTTATAAATGAAATAATAATAAGGGGAGAGGATGGTGCTATAGATGCTGTGCTGCCAGTCTTAGGGTTAGGTACTTGGGGGAGGTTAGGGTTAGGCACCTCTAAGGGAGGGTTAGGGTTAAGGGGTAGAATAGGGTAGGAAATACCTACCTTAGGACGATCAGGATTTTCACTGCTGCCGGGATGCCGCTGTCGGGATTTGAACTGCCAGCCATGCGGCCAATCATACTGAATCCGAAACAGATACTTGACCGCAAGGTGACTTGAGAATTGGGGGAAAAAGAACTGAATTTTTTGGAGAGATGGATGCAAGGCCTAGATGCAACTCTTGGACAGTGGACACTGCAGTTTAGAAGCAGCACAATGAGGATCTGTCCATGTCACATACCGGGCATGGTCACATAACCAAGGGGCCTCCTGCTCTGTAACACATTTGCCCCCTTTCTCCTCTGTAACACTGTTCTTCCCCAATCCTCGCTCTGTAGCACCCCCCTGTCCCCAAAGTAAGCCCCCCATTTCTAAAGCAACACACACTCTGTTAATAAATCCGTGTGCCACTGATCCATACTGATTTACTGCCAGGCCTCATTTACAAGTTCACTACCATCTAGACCTTGCCTTTTCCCGATTTGATGGGACAAAGTTGGGCCATATGTCCTTTACCTCCACAATACATACAAGACCCAGTGTACGTCTCCTCCATTTCTCTTCTGCAGAGAGATGGAAAGCCCCCAATTGCATAGGCTCCTCCTGTTCAGCCGAAGGCATCCAAAGAGGTGATCAAGGAGCCTGTGATGGCAGATTTCTTTGCAATCTGCGTTCCCGGAGATGTCTGTCAATGCGGATGGTCAGACTTATAAGGGCATCCAGAGTTTCTGCAGAGGGATATTATACCAAGATGTCCTTTATCTGATCCGAAAGACCCCACCAGAACTGACTCTGCAGAGCTAAATCATTCCAGCTAGAGTCTACGGACCACTTACGGAACTCCGTACAGTAATCCTCCGCTGCCCTGTTCTCCTGTTTTAAAGACCTGAGGCAAGCTTCAGCCAAGGCTGCTATGTCCAGATCATCATAAAGCAATCCCAGGGCTGTGAAAAAGGATTCCACAGTCTGAAGTGCAGTAGAGGTGGAGGAAAGACCAAAAGCCCAAGTCTGAGAGTCTCCCTTTAGGAGAGAAATCACAATCCTGATTCGCTGGATCTCATAACCAGAGGACAGAGTTCTGAGTTTAAAGTACAATTTACAAAGTCCTTGCGATTCCCCATAAAGTGGTCTGGCATGTTCAATTTGGGCTCGAAGACCGTAGGACGGGCAGGTACCACCCAAGACTCTTCCACTCGGAGAAAAAGTTCCAGCACTTTCTGGGTCAGTACCTGAATCTGACCTGCAAGAATTTGCATGGGATTCTGACCAGGATCCATGACTAGAGAGGGAGACTGATGAATACCTCAATGTGATAATGAGTTCTCAGAACCACTTTTTCTTTTATGGTCGGTGATAATGTTAAGGACTGAGGTATTATCTGAGATAGTTAGTCCTGCAACAGCCTTGAGGGCTGGTAATGCTTGGCTTGTTGCGGCCGTGGAGCAGCTTTGAAAGCTGGAATAACTTGGCAGGTTGTGGCCTGTGGGTCGTAGGGCAAGATGCGGCTTTTGAGCTGAGAAGCAGCCTCAGGGCTGTGTAGCAGCCTAGATGGCTGGTAAACTTGGCTGGATGTGGCCTTTGGGCTGAGTAGCAGCCTTGGGGCTGAGTAGCAGCCTTGAGGGCTGGTAAACTTGGTGAGATGCGGCCTCTGGGCCGTGTAGCAGCCTTGAGGGCTGGTAAACTTGGCTAGATGCATCAGATGCAGTAGTGTGGCCTGTGCCGCCGAGTTGACACAAGCTGCGTATGCAAAGACTGCACACTCTTGGACACTGTAGTGTGGCCTGTGCCACCGGGTTGACACAAGCAGCTGAGGCTGGAGTGCGGCCTGTGCTGCTGGGTTGACACAAGCAGCTGAGGCTGGAGTGCGGCCTGTTCCGCCGGGTTGACACAAGCAGCTGAGGCTGGAGTGTGGCCTGTTCCACCGGGTTGATACAAGCAGCATACGCAGGACTGTGCACTCTCGGACACTGAGGGCTGTCCGCACCACCTAGATGACACAAACGGCAGGTAGATGGAATGCGAACTGTGCCGCCTGGTTGACACAATTGGCAGTATAATAATCTTAGACAGGAGAACTGGAGCTCGACTGGATAACAGGAGACAATGCCAGAACTGGAAATACGCATCAGGAAGAAATAGATGCAGGAACCAATCCAAAGTACTCCCGGAATGATGGACAGGAGATTGGAGGAGTTTCAGCAAATGCTCGCTTGGCGTTAGTCTTGCACTGCGTTCGCAGTGCAGTAGCTTTTGACAGTGCTGTGATTGAGCTGAGACTGAAAGTCCTCAGAAGCCGGGTTCTTATGAGCTTTACTTTTTTTGTTTGTGCGTTGGTTAATCAAAGATTTTCTGAGCTCAGTGATAGGCGGTTCTTTGGCCAACAAGGAAGAACTTCCAGAAGAGTCAGAAAGGATGTCAGAACCACCAAATCTTCTAATAACAGCATTATTGAAGTCTTGTAAAGCTTGAAGAATAGGATCATTGGACCGAATAAGTGACTTAACCCATTTCAAAGCCTCCCATCTGAAGGACATTGTCAAGTATCGTATGTTCTCAGCTGGAGTAAGAAGAGGAGCTTTTTCTAGACACTGATCTTGTTCTGTCAGGATACGGCCTGGGATCAGCCGCTACTCACCTCTGTGCTGGTGTCCTTGGGCTTAGGTGTCCAGACGCTGGGAGTGGAGGTGAGTGGTGACTGAGTACTCTACCTGGGGTCCACTAGGGCTTCCATGCGTGCATCCTGGTTTCCGGGGTGCCGGGCATGGGCGCAGCCATGTTGGCTCATATCACCTGAGTCTCTCCCAATGATAGTCCTGTGGTCACTCAGCTGATCCTCTGATCCAATGATCAGCCAACCAGGTCTGACTCCAGGAGCAAGTAACTGCTGTTCAACTTCGTTGTTACAGTGCCTGTGATACTCCCACTGTTGCTCTGTGCTAATTCCTTCAGCGTGTTGCTTCAGCCTGCTCACAGTTCTCCAGTTTCCTGTATTAGCTTCCATGCTAACCCTTAGTCTGAGACTTTAGCTCTCTCACAGTACTTCAGTGTTTCATGTCTCTTTCCTGTGTGTCTTTGTATATGTGCTGCTAATTCTATTGCAGCTTTCCTGTGGCTATTACCCTGTGTAACTAAGGGGTCAGATTACCTGCTATTACTATTAGCTCCCAGCTGCACCTTTTAGCTTTCCCAGTATATGCCTGTCTTTTCTCTGTGTCTTGTCTGTGCAATCTGCACCTGCATATGTAATTATTGCCTGTGTAGCCAGCACAATCAGTACCAGCATTTCTAGCTTTCCCAGTATTAGCCTTTGTCCATGCTACTCTGTGTTTTCTGCACTAATTAGCACCTAGATATTTAACAGTTTCCAGTCCATGCCTGTGTTCTAGCATCCAGATTCTTCCCCTGTTTTCTAGCATTCAGATCCATCTCCAGAGTTCATTCATTCCGTTCACCTCCAGTGTTATAGCTTTCATTATAGTCTCGGTCTTCTGCCATTCCCAGGTACCTGTCCAGAGGGCCGCGACCTCCTCACTTGGTGCAGCAAAAACCAAATCCCAATTGGAGGGGTCACTGGAGAAAACCACCAAGTGAGTTAGACTCCGTGCCTCTGGGCAGGTCTCGCCAAACCTGGGTTTGGCCACAACTAGGAGACCTAGTCCAGTCACTCCCCTAGTCACCCGAACCCCCTGGCTCACCGTCCTCCACAGAGGAACACTCGCACTGGATTGTGACAATGACTATGTCAGGGTCTCGGGTCAGAACAATGGATTGAGAGTTTTTAGGAGGATGCTGTGAATTCCCTGATGAAAGAACTTGTTGGTATTTTTTTCCAGACTTTACAGGTTGTGGTGCCCCTCCCAGGACTGACAGGTTAGAAGTTGTTTCAGAAAGTTAATGTTTAGAAGTCTTTCCAGAAGCTGGATATTCAGAAGTCTGTTTTGGAGACAAGGAATGAACCACCCCTCCTGGGGTTTTGACTGGAATCACTCCTTCAGGGAACTCAGCAGGATCTACCCCTCCTGGGCTCTTTGCTAGAATCTCCTCTTCACGGAACTTGGCAGGATCTACCCCTCCTGGGGTCTCGGCTAAAATCTCCCCTTCAGGGAACTTGGCAGGGTCTACTCCTCCTGGGGTCTCTGCTAGCATCTCCCCTTCAGGGAACTTGGCATGATCTACCCCTCTTCCTGGGGCCTCAGCTGGAATCGATACCCCCTCCAGGGGCTGCAGGACTAGACTTGAAAACAGATGCTCTTTCTGGGGCTTCAGAACTTGACACAGAATCAGATACCCCTCCAGGGACTACACGACTAGACTTTCTGAGACTTCTGATTCTGTGGCCTTAGAAAAGACATCTGATTCTGATGTCCCTCCTGGGGTAGACAGACACAATTTTGTTCCTGGAACTGGAGACTTCGATACACCCTCAAGGAACCAGACATTATCCCCATTATCTGGGGTTGGTATTTTAGGCTCCCCTTCTGGAGTTGGTACTTCAGGCAAGGCAGACATGGGTAGACCCTCTCAGACATCTGGCAAGGCAGACACCTCTTGGACCTCTGGCAAGGCAGACACCTCTTGATCCTGAAGTACCCCTTCAGGATTCGGTACATCGGGTACTCCTCCTGGAGATTGGTCATTGGTTAGGACATTGGTAATGGTATTTAAGATCTCTCCAGAGGTTGTTGACAAATTAAATGCCCCTCTCGGGACAGTAGCACTAAATGGCCCTCCACGAATGGTAGTGTTAGATGTATCTCCTAGGGCTAAAGGATCAGGGATTACCCTGGGAATGGGAGGTTTGCATTTCCTCATTTTGTTCCCAAATCATAACTTGGGGCTCCATGTCGGAGGACCCCAGTTATAGACCTGATCCCC
This sequence comes from Taudactylus pleione, assembly GCA_031769625.1. Classification (NCBI taxonomy): domain Eukaryota; kingdom Metazoa; phylum Chordata; class Amphibia; order Anura; family Myobatrachidae; genus Taudactylus; species Taudactylus pleione. The sequence continues at coordinate 18,960,824 of JAUIMM010000128.1, forward strand.
TTCTTGGGAACTTTTGGCAGCATTATTGGAAGTTAGGGAGTCTGGAACGACCACTTGAGGTAACATGTCAGTCAGTACCTCGAGATGTTGAGTAACTTTTTCTTGAGCTGCGGAAAGAGCAGTCTTTAATGAAGTGACTTGCGCTTCCACAATACATGCATAGCAGCAAGGCTGGACTGGGACTAAAAAGAGGCCCTGGCATTTCAAGAGCACACAGGCCCACCTCGCTTCAGCATCTGGCTCCAGGCAAAGACTCCTCCCCTTACTATTCATGACCCCTCCCACTTCGTCTATGCTCATACAAATATAATTAATATTAGAACAACATACAAGCAGTGGCGTAACAAGGGTATTTAGAGCTCAGGGCAAATTTAAAAATGGAGACCCCCCTATGTGCGAGTGTCAAAAACATGGACGTGGTCACTTAAAAATGGGGCGTGTCAACATGACACACACCCCTTTCTTGTCACTCTGAACATGCCTTTCCATATGCACCTTAACTAGTGTTCATTCTAGCGCTGGTGGCAGGCAGGATGCTGGAGCTAGAGAGGGCACTTCCATGTGTGACTGAAAAGGGGGCGTGGCCATTGAAAAGAGGGCATGTCTATAAGACGTGTCCCCCTTTTGTCACTCTTGGGGGCGTGCCCGGCACTTACGGACACGCCTGGCAGCCCCCAAGCGCTGCCGACAAGGAGAATAGATGCCGGGCACACGCGCCCGACGTCTATTCTCTGGCGGTGACTGGGTCAACGCACATTTCCCCACCCACAAGACACTGCGACCCGCGGGTGAAGACAGCACCCACAGGCTGTGAGGGTACTGCACTTTTTACCCTCCTTCTGGAGGGCAGGGTGCTTTTTGCCCTCCAGAAGCATGGCACGGCGCCGCACCCCGCTAAAACAGCCTAGCTGGAATGCTACTTAACCCCAGTAGTGCCCCTTATACAGTACCCCCAGTATGCAATGTCCCCAGTTGTGGTCCTTATGCAGGCCCCTAGTAGTGCCCCTTATACAGTACCCCCAGTAGTGGTCCCCCTTATGCAGCCCCTCATTGGTTCCCCTTATACAGTGCCCCTTATATAGTGCCCCCAGTAGTGGTCCTCCTTATGCAGTGCCCCTTATATAGTGCCCCCAGTAGTAGTCCCTCCCAATGCAGTGCCCCCAGTAGTGGTAGCCCCTATGCAGTGCCCCTTATATAGTGCCCCCAGTGGCAGTCCCCACCCATGCAGTGCCCCCAGTAGTGGTACCCCCTATGCAGTGCCCTTTATATAGTGCCCCCAGTAGTAGTCCCCCCCCATGCAGTGCCCCCAGTAGTGGTACCCCCCCTATGCAGTGCCCCCAGTAGTGGTACCGCCTATGCAGTGCCCCCAGTAGTGATCCCCCTTATGCAGACCCCCAGTAGTGATCCCCCTATTCAGTGCCACCCAGTATTGGTCCCCCCAGTGCAGTGCACCTTGTAGTAAGCCCCTTATATAGTGCCCCCAGTAGTAGTCCCCAGTAGAGGTCCCCCCTCCTGATAAAGTTCCCCCAGCAGTAGTTCCCCCCCCAGTAGTAGTACCCCCTCAGTAGAGGTCCCCCCCAGTAGTGGTCCCCCTGATGCAGTGCCCCCAGTAGTAGCCCCCCCAACAGTAGTCCCCAGTAGAAGTCCCCCCCCAGTAGTGCCCCCAGTCAAGGTCCCCCCAGTAGTGGTGCCCCCAGAAGTGCCCCCCCACTCCGATGCAGTGCAGATGCAAACATGTAAAAAAAAAAAATACACTTACTTGAATCCACGCTCTGGCCACAGCTTCCGCCGCACGTCAGTCCTACCGGGTTGGCGCGCTCTGCATTATGGGAGAGAAGTCATGACGTCTCTCCCATTACCCACTGCAGGAGCTGGAAGGCGAATGAGCTCCATTCCGGCTCTTGCAGTGGGAGCAGCAGCCAATGAGAGTCTGTCTGACTCTCATTGGCTGCTGTATAACACACACATCGCCGCAGCTGCCGCTTGCGTAATGCTGTCATGACGCGGCCACGTCATGACATCATCACGCAATGATGCGGCCACGGTGAGACAGTAGATAAACAGGTGAACCCAGTCAGGTAAGCAGTGGCGTAACTATGGCAGGGCGAGCGGGGTGCATGCCCTGGGCGCCGTTGGACTGGCGGCACGCCACCGGCCATGGTACCGGCCCGCCCTAGCTAGCCAGTGTAGCGCCGACCGCAGTGAGTGCAGTCAGCGCTACACACTTACACAGGACCGGCGCTAGGCTTCCAGCGCCGGTCCTGTGCTGCACACCTGAGCCCGGTCCCTCCCCCTGAACGCTTGCCCAATAGCGCCAAGAGGCGGGCTCAGGCTGTGCATAACACACGCATCGCCGCCAGCGATGCGTGTGTTAAACAGCAGCCAATGAGAATCAGATAGACTCTCATTGACTGCAGCAGCACCCACTGCAAGAGCCGGACTTCCGTCCGGCTCCTGCAGTGGGTAATGGGACAGACGTCATGATGTCATGACGTCTGTCCCATAATGCTGAGCGCGCCAGCCCGGGAGGCGGACCGGAGCAGCAGCGTGGATTCAGGCAAGTAGGTTATGTTATGTTATATATATATATATATATATATATCTGTACAATGGGGGAGGGGGGTGGCTACTACTGGGGGGACCTCTACTGGGGGTGGGGGCACCATTATTGGGAGGACCTCTACTGGGGGGGGGCTACTACTGGGGGCGCTTTATCGGGAGGGGGAACCTCTACTGGGGACTACTACTTGGGGGAGGGGGGGGACTACCACTGGGGGCATTATAAAAGGGGCCTACTACTAGAGGCACTGCACTCGGGGGACCACTACTGGGGCCAATAATAGGAAGGGCCACTACAGGGGGCACTATATAAAGGGCACTGCATGGGGGGGGGGGGGGGGAACTACTACTGGGGGCACCATATAAAGGGCACTGCATAAGGGGATACCGCTACTGGGCGCACTGCATTGTGGGGACTGCTACTGGGGGCACTGCATAAGGGGGAACACTACATGGGGTACTGCATTTGGGGGGACCACTACTGGGGATACTGTATAAGGGGCACTACTATGGGCCTGCATACGAGGGACCACAACTCCATACTGGGGGTACTGTATAAGGGGTACTACTGGGGTTAAGGTGCATATGGATAGGAATGTTCAGTGTGAAAATAAAGGGGTGCGTCATGATGACACGCCCCATTTTTAAGTGACCACGCCCATTTTTTTTCACCGCGCGCGGCTATCGGGGGGGGGAGGGGCTCCCTTTTCAAATTTGCCCTGGGCTCCAAATACCCTAGTTACGCCACTGCAGGTAAGCCTGCGCTCGCCCAGACCGGCCCATCTGGAATCTCCTTTCAGACAGCACGGAAGGAGTCACCCCCTAGACTAGGGAAACCGGAATCTGTGGTCTTTTCTGACTCATTAAATAGGGAAGTGACCTTTGTGTCATTCAAAGAACTTCCAAATAATTTAGAAACTTGCTGACTTTTTTCAAGGAATGATGTCAACTGCTCAACAGGAAAAATCCTCCGTTGTTCAGGACTCCAATTACTGGTAAACTTAGGGGGCAGAGAACAGTCACTTTGAAAGGTGCCATAAGCTCTTTGTCCACCTGATTGACAAAGCTTAGAATTGTTAGAAAAAAGTTTTACGTGCAGAAATCTGCTGCTGCAGAGCATCTACACCAGGGGTCTTCAAACTTGGCCCTCCAGATGCTGTGGAACTACACATCCCAGCATGCACTGCACATAGTTTTAGCATGCTGTTATATCAAAAAGGTGGCAGTGCATGCTGGGATGTGTAGTTCCACAGCAGCTGGAGGGCCAAGTTTGAAGACCCCTGATCTACACGGATGGATAGCCCTAGGAAGGTTTGTGATGTGAGAATATGCATGTCTTCACAGATTTTCAATCTGCTGAACACGACCGGAACTGGATCCTCATCCGGATCCTGACTTGAAGTGGCTTAGCTTGAGATGGAATACTGGACCGGAATTTGCAGAGCAGGACCCATCTTGCTATACTCCAGCGATTGGCCGGTGATAATGTTATGAATGTACTTGCACTACTAGCATGAGACCCCTAGACTTTGACGGGCACATGAAGTAGACAGGAATACACAGAATAATCTACCTGGAGTAATGGCAGCAGGCAAGGTAGAAGTTAATGTCTGAGGCAAACAGGTGCAGGTGTGTGCTAGAGTCTGTTGCTGGAAACTAGCTTGAAGGTCTGAAGACTTGCAATTAACTGGCACAGGTGGATATGCACAGAACAGACAGAATGCGGATCTGGATAGTAGCAGGCCAGCTTTTCAGGATGCAGGCTGGAAAAATGCTGAAGCAGCTATGCTGGATGTGGACTTGGTTGTGCAGGCCAGCTACTCAGGATGCAGGTAGGAATAATGTTGAACCTACAATGCTGGATATGAACTTGATTGTGGCAGGCCAGCTACTCAGGATGCAGGTGGAAGTTTGTAACATAATCAGTACTTGAAATGGTTGAACTGGCAGGCGGATGCAGGTTGGAGTTTGTCGCAGAACCAGTAATTGATCTAGTTGAACTGGCAGGATGAATCCACAGGTACACGCTGGGACTAGACACAAACCAGAGGTGACACAGAAGGTAAGCTGGAAGGTCTTGGCAAGACACAGGCACAGAGCTGGGAAGGACATGGGAACAGGGCAGGACACAGGAGTAGGACTGGCAGGAAGAGAACACTAAGGACTAAGGGTCCGATTCAGACCCAGACGCTAAGCAGAGGACGCACACTATGGGCGATTGTCGTCCGTCTGCGTATGCAATGCAGTGCGTGAACCAGTCATTGCGATCGGGAATCCTGCGCTCTTAAAACAAAGACTGAGCGCTACTTTAAGTGACAGCGCCATCTGTGGGTGGTAACAGGGGCAGGTGCTTGTGAATGGGGGAGTAGTGCTGCAAACACAGGCGTGTCTGGGCATCAAAACCGAGATATATGGGTGTGCATAATTAGCATGGAAGCGTCATTGTACACGTCACTTGGTTGTATTTCAGCCTGCAGTGCTTGCGGTGGAGTAGTGTCTACTGTATCTCAAGTGCTGCGTGCAGCTCTGTTGGCTCTTGATGGTTCTGATTAATAATACACTTCCTGGAGATGAAGTGTGTTAAGAAAGAAAAAGTGGGCGTCTTTGTACCAGCGTGCGCTCACTCTGCCGTCGCTCTCTAAGACATAGAGGGCTTCCTTACACCAGACAGTGCGATCGTGGAATTTGCATACCTGGCCCCTTTTGGCTGCGAGAGAGTACAGCTTAGCGTCTGGGTCTGAATCGACCCCTGAGTCTGGGAGCAAGGGTATACAATGGCAGGATACTGGACACAGGAACAAAGGTTCAGGAGCTAGGAACTGCACAGCGTGCAGCGACCAAATGAACATCCACTATGTGCAGAAACGTAGTAATATCACCGGCAGCCCGGGACTGACTCAAATCCCTAAGGAAGGGAGATGTCTCCTGTGATTGGTCCATCAGGCTGAGGTCAGGTAACGAGACTTTCCAACAACTGCACGTAGCAGCCAGAGTCCAGGTAGTTAGGATAGCAACTGAGAGCCAATCCAGCAGAGACCTGCATCAGCACATGCAACATTTACACAGCTAACCTGGTCTAATAGGGTGTGAAGAATAATTAATTAATAATAATGTGATAATTAATGGGCACCCAGAAGAATGAAATTGCAACACTGGGCCCTTAATTATCGCCGCCCACATAACAATTGAATCACCCCCACAGAAGTTTCGATTCAGCATTTTTGGCAAATACTGAATTCTCAGGCACCGGAGTCTCTAACTCAAAAGGCTCAGCACAACCTGTATTTTTGGTATAATAGGGGGACTAGACACCTCAGGCAGGATTGTCATCTGAATTACCTCTAGGGGCCGTATTCAATTTGGAGTGAAAAGTCAGAGGCCGGACTTTTTGCCATCATCTGAGGTTTTGCCAGCGAAAAAGTATCGCGCTTGTCCCCGCATATCCCCGTATTAAATTGTAAATGTGCGAAAACGGGACCCGGCGAAGTCTAAATCAGTGGAAAGTTCTGTCAGTTTTGGGAAAATCAGCCTGACACCCCCCCTAAAGATGTTCTGACATGGAGGTTCACTATGGGTACCCCCGAATAGCCCTGCTAAAGGTATTTGGGGTTTTTAAATGGTCTCAATAGGCGCTATTTTGCGTCTTTCAGCAAGTGGTGAAGAATAGCATATTGCAACTTTTTTGGGGGAAAATAAATAGTCCATCAAATTTGGGGTACATGAAAATGGGTGCAAGCATATTTAAAAATGCCTAGAGTTAAGCATTAAATAGTGCCAAAAACGCACCTTCAGCAAGCACCTGCAATCAAAAATACACCTCGCCCATACTTGTAGTCCCCCCCCCAAAGGCTATTTTGCTAGTTTTTGAATTTGTACCCCCACTTTGAAAAAAAATGGGCAAAAAAAATTGAAAGTGCTATTTGGGGTGTTTTTTGTGTAGTTTTTGCGGGTTTTTTTTTTTTACACAATTTGCGTCAAGGGGGCTGTACAAAGGGTACAGGGAGGTTTCTGCACCCCAAAACCCCAATTCTGCACTTTTTTCCGCCAGGTATTCATAGGCGAAACTTTTTCGCCTATTACATTGAATTGTGTTTTCGCACCGAGGAAAATACGCTTTAATTGAATACGGGGATAAATGAAATCGCCAAAAATGATGTCATCATCAAAAAGTTTTGCTTAAAATGGCTTTTCGCTCCAAATTGAATACAGCCCTAGTCCTTCAGAAAGCCAAAGTTCAGTCCAAACTCCAGTTATAACTCTTCATGCATTAAACAAATTGCCTAAAATGCCAGGCAAGCCTCTTTGTCAGATTTTAAGATCATAGCTTTAAATATCTACACTCTGGGGTCTATTCAGCAAGAGTGACAATGTTGCCCAGAATATTGTCGGGCAACATAGTCACGATATTTTATCAATTCTGATAAACTATGTAAGCTATTCAGCATTATTTTGTGCAGGGACAGCGGTTGCAGTAACACGTTGTCCCTGCGATGTCACAGAAGGGATTGTTATCGGGATTCCGAAAACAATCCCTTCTGTTCCCTGCGCATGCTCAGTCATGCGCTCGGGAACAGTCTCCGTCCTGGCTTCCCGGTGACCGCGGAGGGGTAAATACAGCTTTAGCCTCCCGAAAATTGATTGATATGTGTATATAGGCTTTATACTAGCCTGTATACATGTATATTTATGCGCTTTTATATTTATTTATATATAAATGTTAAATATAATCGCACATAAATATACATGTATACAGGCTAGTATACACATACAGTATCAATAAATCAATTAGTTGGCCTGCCACAATTACCAGCCGCCGATCACCGGGAAGCAGGGACGGAGACTGGACGGGGTTACCAGATGCTGCAGGGACTTCTGGGAAAACTTCCCTCTGTCCCTGGAGTTTTCGGGAAATATAAGTATTTTCTTCATGTAACAATTTTTGCTTTGCTGAATAGCAAAAAGTGTTAAAGCACTGTAAAGATCAATGGCCCGATCCCTACAGTGCAGTACTCAGCGAGATGGGAATCAATGGAGAAGATAACGCAATCACCTTCTCCATTATCCCATTGCTGAATAGGGCATTTACATACAAAATACGGAAATCATAGTTTCCGTATATATTATGTAAAAAAAAAAATCAATGCTGAATAGACCCCTCTGTATCAGCTGGAACAAAGGGTCAACTTGAATTTTGTAAATTTTACACTGTTTGTGTGTAATGCAGTACTCAGTATGTGATTCACATGGCATACATTCTTAAAACTGTAATAACGTTGCTCTAACTGTGTTTGTGGTCAACTTTTCTGTAGAAAATCAAACTCAGGAATTAGGTTCTGTAACATTGCCATAGCAATTTCTTCATCATCTACAGTACTTTCATTTCAATAGACAAATAGTTACTGAGAAAGTCATTTTGTCAATGTAATTACTCGTACTGCTGCATTCACATGACTTGATATTGTATAATACACATCTGAAATTAATTATTTTCATGAGTATCTTGGTATGCTGCCTGCAGTACTGTCCACATGTTATTTGCTATCTCTTTCCCATATATTATAGAGTACATGTGTTGCTCTACACTTATGCCTATGGTACCCATGGCTCGCTCTCTAGCATCTGGGCATAGACTTTCACCTGGGTCTACTATAACCTTCCACAATTTTTCATGCTTTAATTGCATTTCCATAGCAAACTTCCATGCTGTAAAATTTTCTGCACCTTTTAGCTTGATAATCCCCATTATAGGTGTAGCTCCTGTGTGTAAGCTTCTTCCTAACATAACTGTGCAGCTCCTGTGCACTAATCAGCTTCTATCAGCATCGTAGCAGGATGGCTGTGCGCACTGCCGCCCCTCTCGCTACCCCCGCCCCCTCCTGACCCGTAAGCGCATACCTTTTCGTGCGGCCGTCGGGTGGAGGGCGGGGACTTTTTCTGCATTGCTCTCCTCTGCCATGTAGCACTACAGGAGGTCTCTTCCTGCAGACCTCCGGAGTCCTTCAGGTAGAGGCCGGTGACCTTCCAGGCTTCCGCCCTCTGCGGAGGCACCAGCTGCACCACCCTCCCTACGGCCCTGGCTTCTATGTGATCACACTGCACTGGAAACACTCTGTGCTGTCTTCACTCTCTGTTCTGTAGCAGTCTGTGATGTGTATATGCCTAAGCAGACATCTGTGTGCTGCTGTGGCCATTGTAGTAGCTTGGGGCCTGTGTACTTTTACAGTGTATGCCTCGGCCCATAGCCTGTTGGAAATATATGCGTGCAGGTTGATGGTGTGGCAGAGTTATACAGTATGTACACACCACCGAATGCCCTGAGACAACAAACAGCCCTGTTGCTTGGTTTATTGGTAGTGAAATGGGTACAGCCATGCTCACTGTTATACATACTGGTTGATGGAGCAGAACAGGGTCTCGTGCAGCTCACCAGCCAGCGAGTGTATGCGGGAACTGGATAGGGTGACAGGAACACCTTTTGTGGATGAAGTATGGCGGAATTCTCACAGAGCTAAGTGGAAGCTGTCTTCCACTGTGACACTCTAATACGGTAACAAGATGGTGCAACACATGCGCAGTACTATGTTCGATGGCCATCTTGGTGCATGAAGCCTCCATTAGCTCTTTTGATCTATTTTATTGGCTGGTTCATGGCGCAGCCCGCAGCTCCAGGCAGTGTCTGTGCTATCAGAGGTGAGGCTGAGCTCTTACTGTCTCATCTCTCGTCTCTCCTTGTATTTTCAGGCAGTGCTGCAATTTTGGTGAGCTTTGCCTATAAAAAAAGATCAGAATAATAGAAGATATTTCTAAGTTATAAATATCTTCTTTGTATTTTTCTAATAATTTTTATAGTCAAAACTCTGCAGTCTGACAGGGAGTATGACAGTGGAGGCGCCTACCCTGACTCTACATCCCTGCTGCAGAAAGAATGGCTTCATGTAGAATGGACATGGCATGGGCAGATCACAGTGTAGTTGACCCAATATGTCCAGATTTTTTTAATTGGGAATGCTAGGAGACATGGGATTTTCCTACTATCTGTGTCAGTTTGCTTATTCTGCTGTATCTCTCTGTATGAATGTTTGACCTAATTGCCCTTTAATTTTAAGAATGAAAAAAAAAAACAGTCACAGAATGGCCTTAGTATCGCCACAACACCCATCCCAAAATGCCCCTACATACTCTTTACTTGCTCCAAAATTCCACGATGTGCCACTAAAAGCTCACACTTGCTCCAAAATATCCCAAAATGCCCTCAGAACTCTTGACGGCAAGGAATTTACCCAGTCCCAGATTAGCAACAGTGCAGGGGCCAGGGGCGGAGTGGGATGGAAAACCAGCCCGGGAAATTTCTGGAAGCAACCCTAATGGAGAGGGGGTGGGGTTTAAATAGGCGGGATCGATCCTCATAGGGCCTGATTCTGAGTCTGAGGCAGTCACGGCCTTCCTTGTGTCTTTTGCTGTAGGTGCGTCTGTGACTTTACCTCTGAATGCGCAAGTCCTGAGATTCCCACTTTCAGTATCTAAAGACACTGCAGTCTTGCTTTGTGCTTCTTTAGACGCCATCCGTCATACCATTGAAACTTTCAGCATCCCTATGCTAGGTGCAGATCACTCATCCCAGTATGACCTCCAGTGTGATCAATTCAGCACCTCTGTACACAACCACTTTCAGCAACATGACTGTCACTCCAATAATACACCTATACTACACTACATCTGCGTATGATTAGCCAACCCCTGTAACCGCCCAGGAATGCCCAACATATTTCTAATACACTTCTTTGTGCATGCGTCTGAATCTGTGCTGCAGCTCTGTACGAACACCACTGGGCCACATGCACTGTGCAACCCAGACTAAAAACATTGCACAAGAAAACAATAAAACACACTGGCCTCTACAAAAAAAAAACAAGAAAACACACTGGACCCTAGAGGAAAACAAATAGAACACACTGGCCTCTACAAGAAAACAATAAAACACATTGACCATCACAGGAAAACAATAAAACACAAATATTGCATAAACAAATGAGCTTGATAAAATAAAACTTAGATTCCCCATTATTTCAGTCATTTTTGGACACCATGTACCCCGGGCTATGTGCCATCTGGCTAGATAGATTAGATGTATGCATACTATATAGATGGCTGTATAGATTTATGCATGCTCTATAAATTATATAGATTCAGCATATACTACTTGTCACAAGCCGCTCATGCGAACGCCGGGGGACAGATCGCAGAATTCCACCCATCAACTGTATCATCTCTGCTCTGCTCTGTTCTGGATTGGTTCCTGCGGCTATTTCCTTCTGGTGTGACCGATGCTCCGATGTCAGTGATAGCGTTTCACATGTTTCCGGGTGTGGTGTTGTCTCCTGTTATCCAGTAGAGTACCCAGTTCTCCTGTCTACTTTTATTATCTGCCGTTTGTGTCATCTAGGCGGCACAGTCCGCATATCTACGCTCTGCCGTTTGTGTTATCCAGGTGGCACAGACAACACTCAGTGTCCAGAGTGCGCAGTTCAGCGTCCAGCTGCTTGTGTCAACCCGGCGGCACAGGCCGCAATCCAGCGTCCAAAGTACACAATCCAGCGTACCACCGCTTGTGTCATCCCAGCAGCACAGGCCGCAATCCAGCGTCCAAAGTGCGCAATCCTGCGTACCACAGCCTGTGTCAACCCGGCGGTACAGGTCCTTTTTAAGACCACCACAGTCAAGGCTGCTATAGGGCCCAAAGGCTGTATCTTGTTCTATGGCCCACAGGTCACAGCCAGCCAAGGCTGCTACATGGCCCAAAGGCTGCATCTTGTTCTACGGCCTGCAGGCCCCAACAAGCTAGGACTTACCAGCCCTCAAGGCTGCTCCATGGCCGCAGCTAGCCAAGTGATCCAGATCTCAAGGCCGTTGCAGGACTATACCGTCAGAAGTATGTATGTGTATATGTATATATATATATTATATATATATATATTGTGATAGGATCACTGGTAAAGTGGTCTGTGACAGGGACATTTATCCCAGATTCCTGTCTTATGTGTTTTAAACCTCCAGGAGAAAGTCTGCAGTGTAGCAGGCTTGAGTTTCGGCTTTTTGAAAAGCCGGTTTGGGACCTGGGGGTTGTGGGTGAGAGGAGAGGGAGGGCTCCACCCACGGCCACTCCAGGTTTTGGTTCTCGCAGCCTGGTTACAGGCTTGATTGGGTTCCCACCTGAGGGTGGCCAATATAAGCCTAGTGTGTTGAGGGCTGATTGTCTCACCTGGGAGAGCAGACAGGGAGTTTGCTCAGAGACACTGGAAAAACCTAACTAAGTGTTGTGCTGTGCTTTTGTTGCTGGTGAGGGCATTAGGCCCTGCCAGGTTCTGGTAGTGAGGGAACTACCTGTGAAGTTAGTGCCCCGACAGGGCTAGGATTTATGTTTATGGTTTCTTTTGTTGTTTCTGTTTTGCACAATAAAGACTGGCGCCGACCAGCTTGTACTTGCATCCAGACTGGTGTGCTGCTTCCCTGCTGCTGTGTGTAAGGAAGGAGTCCTCTACCCAGGAGAGGGACCCCCTAACCTAACTGTGCCTATATATATATATATATATATATATATAGATATAGATAGATAGATATATAGATATAGATAGATATAGATAGATAGATAGATAGATATAGAGAGAGAGAGAGAGATCAGGTGAAAAAATGGTGGCACTCTCCGGACTTTCAGTGAAATGAAGAAATAGAGCCTAAGCCAATAGGTTAGTCGACGTTTCAATCTCTTTTATTAGAGATTTTCCTCAGGGTCAACCAAGTACAAAATGCAAAACATATAAATAGACAAAACACTCACCCTCGTGCAGCAGCAGCGGCCAACGCCGGGAATGTTGACGTCATCATGCGGCGTCACGCAGACGGAGCGTTCAGCATGTACAGTCACCGGGTGGCCTTTGGTTACCATAGTGACTAAACCCAACACCTTAGGACAACGTTAAACATAATGGCATCACTTTAAAAGCCAACATTACTCTACATATACCGGAAAGTTAAGCGTACAAGTACATACTTAATGCATTAAACTAACTGGAGCTGTCATAAACAGATATAATAGCTGGAAAACATTATCATACTGAATACCTATACTCATGTCAGCAAAAAATAGTTATCACTAATTATCAGATAAAATATATAAGGCACATTCTCAATATGCCATGAGAAAAATCTGTGGAAATCTAAAACTGAAACCTACCACTGGGAAGTTAACTAACAGATTGCACTTACAGGTAGGTAATAGGTAACACATATGATTATATCCTATCAATAATCCTTGTAGACTAAGATAACCCCATAGACTCAATAAGTGAACTAAAATAGCATAGGCACAGACTTATTAAGCAAGAAGATATATACATAAAGATGCTCCCAAATTTAAAGAAAACAAGAGAGATGTACATTCTCATTAAGCCCAAAAGGGGCCACACTGTTCACCATGTGGATCCATCGAGCTTCTAATTGGAGGAGTGATTTTTCTCTGTCACCTCCCCTGGGAGATAGTGGGACCTGGTCCACAAGTTTGTAGGACAGAGTAGCCAAAGAATGATGATTTTCTTTAAAATGACGTGCTACTGGTTGGTCCGAGTCCCGTCCACTTAATGCCAGCCTAATAGCTGACCAATGCTGTGCTACTCTGTCTCGGAACTGACAAATTGTCTTGCCAACATATGTAATTTACGTTATAAAGTGCCCCTGCGGATTAACTTAAGTGCTGGTACACGTAAGAACATATTTTATAAATATTTTGTGGCCTGAATAGGGATGAGAGATATAATGTCCCGTCTCCATATAGTGACAAGTAACGCATCCAAGGCATCTGTGGCAACCCGGTTTTTTTTAAAGAAAATTCTTTATTACTGGAGTTGAGAAATTGGTAACATAATTTTTCACCAAGCGATCTTTGAGGTTAGGGCCTCTACGATAACCCTGCAATAGTCTCGCCTCATTTAAACATTTTAGACTAGGATCGCTGGTGATAAGAGGCCAGTGTTTCTTAATCGTATGGTTGATGTCGTTACTAACTGTATTAAAGGTGTTTACAAAAATCATATTATTCGACTGTTGGTGTTTAAAAGAGCGCCGTAGACATTGTTCTTATGTCAACCTCATCGCTTTCTGTTTAGATTTATAAAGTTCTTTAAGCATGTAACCCCTGTCATGAAACTTATGTAGCATCCGGTCCATCTGTTGTTCCGCATCCAGATAATCACTCGCTATTCGTCCGATACGTACAAATTGAGAAAACGGCAAGCCTTTTTTCAATGCCACAGGATGGTGGCTTGCAGCATGCAAAAGGGTATTTCTATCAGTTAATTTAGTGAAAAGGCTGGTCTCAATAGATGACCCATTCCAAATGACCTCCACATCTAAAAAGTTGATCTTATGAGGATTGCTGTCAAAGGTAAATTTGATAGTATCATGCATAGTATTAATCAAATTCATCGCTGTCATGAATTCCTCACAGGAACCCTTCCAAATCACAAAAATATTGTCTATATAACGGACAAATAGTTGTAAATGTTGGGAAAAAGGAGGGTTATCAAAAAATAACAGTTTGTCCAATTTCAGCATGAAGATGTTGGCCAGTGAAGGGGATACATTAGACCCCATGCTGCAGCCTTGTAACTGAAGAAAATACTTCCCGTCGAAGTAGAAATAATTTCTACTTAGTGTCAATTCCAAGAGATCTACAAAGAAAGATATCTTTGGGCCTGCATAGTTGGCTTTAGAAGACAAATATTCTGACATAGCCATTAACCCTTCCTGATGTGGAATGTTCGTGTATAGGTAAACTACATCGATGGTGCAAAGAATGGCAGAAGCAGGTATATTTGATAGTTGTTGTAGTCTCATAATAAAGGCTGTTGTGTCCTTCAACAGAGTAGGTTCAGTCTGAATCAGAGGTTGAAGAAAGTAATCCAAGTATATTGAAATCGGATTAAATAGAGATTTCCGAGCCGAAATAATCGGTCTTCCCGGGGGGGAGGCAAGGTTTTTGTGCACATTTGGTAAGGTGTAAAGGAGAGGAACCACCGGGTGATCTTGAGTAAGGGCTTTCAGCGTTTTAATTGTAATTAAATTACAGTTTGCTGCCGACTTGAGGACAGTATCCACTTCCAGTTTATCTACACCCGTGGGGTCCTGAGGCAATTGTTTGTACACCCTGGTGTCCTCCAGCTGTCTGTAAATCTCCTTGCAATAAGTGACGGTGTCTTGTATCACTGTTACCCCGCCCTTGTCAGCAGGACGGATGACAATAGATTTATCCTGACTTAGGTTTTTTAATGCTTCCCTGTGCTTAACAGACATATTCTGATGTTTATATTTAGAAGATTTAGCACTGGATAAAACTTCATGATCCACTATTCTTGTGAAACATCGAATGGAAGCGTTGGAAGAAGTAGGGTCAAAGGAAGATTTAGATCTTAGCGGACCAGGGGTTTCATAAGGCTCAGCTTGGATGGAATTAGAGAAAAATTCTTTAAGCCTGAGTTGTCTATTAAATCTCCACAAGTCCACCTTCCAGTCGAAGGGTTTAAATTTATTGGAAGGAACAAACGAAAGTCCTTTATTCAGTAATTCCTTTTCAGAATCAGTTAAATTGCGGGAGGATAGATTAATAACTAAATCCTCCTTCTGTAGGGTCTTCTGCCTTTGGTTTTGGCCACCCCTTCTCGTGAACCGCTTCCTCCTGATCTCTATCCTGGTGGATTTACAAATCCCCCCGGGGGGCACCAAGGCAAGGTTTGTGATTGATATACGGGGAGTGCCGGTTTTTCTGGAACTATGTGTGTATATATATATATATATATATATACATACACACATACATATATATTTATATATAGAAAGACGTGCAATCAATATCCTGACCGTGGAAATTACAGCAGTCAGAATGCTGGCACTGGAGTCCCAACACTTGTCAGAATCCTGTCACCGACATCCTTACCAAAGGTAACTAGCGGGGTTAGGGGAAGGGTTAGCGACAAGTATTGGTATCCTAACCCTGTCGGGATGCTGGCATCTGGAATCCCGAGCGCCGGCATTCCGTAGCCATCCCATATATAAAATATATATTATATATGTATGTCCTCTAACAATAGACCCCAGCAGGGGGACAGAGCTCACCACCTCTCCATTACTTTCTGCTAATTATATATACCTCGGTATCCCTTGCCTCTAAAAATAATGATTGAGGTGGTGAGCTTTGTCTCCCTGCTGGGGTCTATTGTTAGGGGACTGGCATAGAGGAGAGAGTGATGCTCAGGATAGTGCAGCATGAGGTCACAGTATCATCTCCGGGAGTGATGTGTGAGCTGCTGCTGCATCGGGGCTGCCACCTCATCTCTTCCAGGCTGAGACATTGAGTCCCTGGCTCCAGGCGCTGATGCAGCGGATGCAGGGGAGGTGCTGGCCAGCCAAAGATCGTGCGAGGTGGGCAGGAAGATGGACAGATTCCGGTTTGCGTTCCATAGTAGAAGACAAATTCCGGAAGCATGGCCGCAGGCCTGGTCCGGCAGGCAGTGTGAGCCAGCCCGGCAGGGGGAAGGATGGGACTGGCCCAATGGGAACTTTCCCTCTGTCCCATTGGCACAATCCGCCCCTGGCAGCGGCTCAAGGGATCACATATATAGCTACATTGTTGGGGGCTCTCTGGCCAGGGGCTTGTTGGAAGGGCCCAGCTCACATGCCACCCAGACCTCCCCACATGTCCCTCACATGCCACCCACCTCCCCAAATTCCCTTAACATGCTACTTAGCTCTCCCAACATGCCGCAGACCTCCCTACATGACACTTACATGCCACTCTCAATATTCTACCTATACACTTTCACTTGATATTTGATGGTCTAGCAAAATGCTTACAGTCTTAGCTGGATCCCACAAAAGAATGAAGAGCTTGTGCCTTGTGATGAGATTACACTACAGTCCCACATCCTCCTCTTATGTGCCGAGTGATCTCCCTGTATTGTGCAGAGGAGGTCACATGATTCTGCCGGCTGCTTCCAATCAGTCTTATTATCTGGTTTATAACAAAGCAGAGGATATTAGATTAGGAGCATTGAGCTGGGGTGACGGGTGAAGGCATGTGGGGCTGCTGGTGACCAGCGGCTTGCCAGTTACCCACCCCTGCTCTAGTCACAGGAGCAGGCCTCTTTCTGTATTTGATATGGCGCGGTAACCGGCATTTTCCTAACAAAGTACTGGGCGCACAGCTGTTAGTGCCGCGCTATGGAGGGGAATTCAATGCGCTATTGAATAGCGATGGGAGGGAGCTCCCGCAGCTATTCAATACACCGTGCTGTTTGGGCACGCTAAGGATTTCTTCTCACACCCCCCTAGGGATGCGAAGAGAAATCCGACCAAAGTGCTGGGTGCGTGGCTAATTTTCTGCTTAGCGCGGCACTAACAGCCGCGCGCCTGGCACTTTGGTCGGAAAATGACGGTTACCGCTCCGTAACACCCTTGATAAGGCGCGATGACCGCGATAACCGGCATTCTCCGACTACACAGCACACTGAATTGAATAGCTCAGACAAGTACATTCATATAGAAGAGCCGTAACTAGACCTTTTGGTGCCTTGTGTGAGAGAAAGCAATGATGATGCCCCCCCCCCTGCCCATTTAAAGTTATTTTAACTGTGCCAAGAATAATAAGGTACTAATGTATCAGGTGACCAAGACCAATACACAATAATGGGGTCTATTCATTAAGCCTTGGAGATAATCTGCCAACCAATCAGCTCCTAACTGTCATTTTTCAAACAGAGCCTGTACAGTGACAGATAGAGAAAGTAATAACCAATCAGCTCCTATCTCCAAGGCTTAGTAAATAGACCCCAATGTCTTCTTGTTTGCAATCATATTATTGTTTATTGATAACCGTTACAATTAATATTAGCAATAGTTTAACATGGCAGAGAATACATTCAAGACACCAAGTATGTGTACCAAACAGTATATATAATATATATATATAATTATATAAAAATGTAAAATACATCAATATTACAATAAAATATACTACATAAAACCTATTTAATTAAGAAGTCTGTACAGACTAATCTAATTGATACATACAAAAGAACCCCCTGATTCATGGTAAATTACTGCAAAAAGGTTCACTTTAGAAGATTAAAAGTGAATTGATCCATCTAAAAAACATGCAGTTCTCACCGGACCATATTCCATATAAAGAGTCCTTGAAACCTCCTTATCGACCACCAGGGCTTATCGTGAGGTGACGCTTGATAGTCTCAGTGTGTGGTTAGGAGAATACTGAGAAAATAGCCTCCACGCTGATGGAAAAAACTTGTAGCGTGCGGCAAGTGTAGCTGACGTAATGTCCCCCAATATATACGGACCAATAGGTAGGTAATCCAAAAGGTAGGAAAATCCTGAGGCTGTAATGAAGTCAGCATGTGACCACCTGTTACTTTTCTCCGTCCTTTTCCAGGCCTGCAAACTGTCACAGCGTGTTTAAATAGCTCTCATGGCTTTCCGTGGAAATAAATTAATGTCCGGCACCAAGAAAACAATTCTATCACTTGTAGCAATCCTCTAACGTGTTTCGCTTCCGTTCCGTGAAGCTTTATCAAAGAGTGTGAATACGGTAGAGCATAATCTCCCCCTTTAAATCAGCCCTCCTCCTTCCTGATAGAGTATCATGTGGAGACTAATTAAGTAATACTGTATCCTAAGTGTCCTATAATCACCTTTCTTTATGCATGTGAACCAGATTTATAAACATACTGTAGTTAGCTACTGATCGCACAATTTGGGGTCTTGAAGAATCATCCGTAAATATACTTACTTACTTTTAAATAATTATTTTCATTTTTATATCACTGAAGCAGAAAATAATTAAATAAATAAAGAGAAACATAAATAAATCTGACTACTGTAGTCGGGGGAGGCGGAGCAGTGAGTGATAGACAGGTCAGGCAGGTCTGCAGTGAAGGAGCAAACCACTACTCATACACAGCAGCGGGCACCCAGCAAATACTTTGTGGTGGCCGGCCGGTTCCGCCCACAGGGCATTGGGCGCTCTGTGCGGCGGCACCTGCCGCACCGCCTAGTTACGGCCCTGATGTATCTGTGACAAGGTACACTGATTTTTTTCCTTCTCCTGCACCACTGTCATATTCAGCTAGGGATGGCCATCGACCATCGAAAATTTTGCAATGGCAGTTGGCATCAATGTTTTTCTACTGATGGTTTAAAACCACCAACCATCGCTGATACAGCCTTCGATGCCCATCACTATATTCAGCTGTTAGTTGACAAACACAGCCCGTTACTCAGCACGGCTGCTGGCTGGAAGTTATTTGAGTGGCAGCTCAGTCACAAACACCTGTTACACATTTGTGTATGGAAACCCCAGCAGTGTCTCTTAATCTGATGCACTCCTACTATGTTACCTTCTATCCATCACCATGTGATGTACAAAGTTACATAAATCTTTTGTATAGGCCATAATTCCTCTGAGTACCAAACTCACACAATGCATTGGGACCTGTCTGATTTGAAGACACTAACCTCAAAAAATTATTTTCCTATTTGTGCCTGCAATGGAAATTTTATCTGCTAGCTATACAGTAGTTTTCCATTATCACTCTGTGTATGCTATGAGCGGATTTAGGGATTTGCACCTTTCAACACTTTCCCTGTTAACAATAGCCAAACTGACTAATCAAGCTGCACGCTTTATAGTCCACTGAATGATGTAATAATGGTATATACTATATTCTCTAACATGTATTAGACCAGTGGCTGGTTCCTTCAATAGTTTCCCAGTTGGCAGTAACAGAGGTTAATGTATAATCCACTGTGTATATATGGCTGCCTGCACTGCCTCACATAGACATGTATTCCCAGGATTACAGCCAAAAGGTTTAGAGCCCACGTGGTCAATTTGCAATCCCTTTCCCAGTAAGATCTTCAACCCTGTTCTAAATATAGCCGAACACTGCAGGAGCTGAGCACAAAATGTAACAGGATTGTATCAGGCGAAGAAACACAGGTCTATATCACCACCTCATCCTGACTGCTAATTACTTGTCTTTTTATTTTCTTCTGTTTGTTTGCAGAGAGAAATGACATAATTTCCATGTGAGCAGCTAATAATAATCCTTCTATGATTTTGCAGATATTTGTTCTTTGATTTGGGATTATTTTTGTAGGTGAAGCTCATAACACTCATTTGATCCAAATAAGTATCTGCATGTAAGAGTAGTGTAATGATGTAGTTGTATATCAAAGATGATCTGTACTGTGAAATATTGACAGTATATCTGTGACCTGCATATGTGATTGCGCATTTATATTTATGATATATCACAGCTTGAGTGGCATCCATGAACAATACGGTTCTCTCCTGTATAATAATAATCTTATATTTTCACTTCCAGGGGCGGATCAGGTACGCACTCATGCAAATTAAATTCAGGAGGGGCATGAAGGTGATAGTCAATAATGCTCCTTATTATGCAGGTCCCTCCTAGATTACCATATCCATTTACTCTCTTCTTCCTCCATGGTCACTTGTGCCCCTTAGGCTGCTACTGTCCCATTTCTCCCTCCCTCTAGAATGTAAGCTCTCACAAGCAGAGTCCTCTCTACACCCCGTCCCTCTTCCTTGTATGTTACTGTTACGTCTTACTCTGAATTGAGGTATTGCATTCCTGCTTTGCTATATCTAATTGCATCCTTGTTCTTGTTATTATGCTTAATTATAGTCGTGCATTATTCTGGTGTTCATTTAGTATACTTTTATTGATATTGCACTTCACGTGCCACTGATTGCACAAACCAGTGGAATATGTGGTGGCATCATCATATAAATAAATGATGACCACATATTGGTAAACTTCTGAATTAATGACAATGGGGAACACATTTTTTGCATAAGATTTATCTATATGCAGGATATAAAGTGGTTAAATTAACACTGTAGTTCCTAATATACTAAAGATTCATGATGGTATCATTCCAACCAACACATTCTTACATTTTAATGCAGCGTTTTAAATTTGGAATGTGGAACCGGCTATTTCTCATGACACTACCAGTACTACAGATTGTATTGGAGAAGGAGCAACACTTGGAAAGAATATGGAAAACACTTTCAGATTCATCACTAATTTATCAAAAATCAGATAAAATTGTGAGAGAAAGTATTAACCAATCAACTTCTGTAATTTTTCAAACAGTCTGTAAAATGTAAGTTAGAGGCTGATTGGTTTGTGCTTTATCTCTCGGAATTGTATCTCTCTCTAAGCTTTGATAAATACCCACATAGTGCACTTGTTAGCTTCATGCATTTTACCCAATCCTCATCACATATGTGAAAACAAGCCCTAAATTTACCAGATATAGGGCCTCATTTATCAATATTCTTGTTATCACTCATTATTAAGCTTAAATAGTGCTCCAACCAATCAGCTCCTGTCATGTGTTTGGATTGGTTGGAGCACAATTTAAGATTAGTAAAGAGTGATAACAAGAATATCACTCATTGACAAATGAGATCTAGAATTCCCATGTAAATCGTTACAAGATAAGTCATTTACCATAGGATGGCTTGTCTGATAAATCATTGGACAGAAAACAGAAACATACAAACCGATGCTGTATGAAGAAGTATCTTTATCAATGATGTGTTGTAAGTAACCCGTAACAAGCAATTGGGATGGGTACAGGATGCCGGCACTCGGAATCCTGGAGGTCAGAATTCTGACGCCGGCATCCGGACTGGGTTAGAATACCGACACTTGTCGGTCAGTATTCACACTCTCCCCCTTCTCCCTACCCTAACTTCCTTCCCTAGTGCCTAAACCTTACCTCCCCCTCCACCCTTAGTGCCTAACCATAACCCTCCCTCTAGTGCCTAATGCTAACCCTCCCTCCAACACTGCTACTTAGCTTCGGGATTCTGGCAGTTGGGATGCCGGCTCCGGGATTCTGACAAGTGTCGACATTCCAGCGCTGGCATTCTGAGTGCCGGAATCCCCACGGTCGGGATATTGACTGCATCTGTAAGGCACTGCGGAACACTTGTGGTGCCATATAAATAAAGGATAATAATAATCCCCAAGCAATTAGCATGCAGCAGTCAGGTGCAAGTAGACTACTTGTCCTGATACAAGAGTCAGCCTGGCTGACTTTCACAGTTTTCCAGACTTAGGGAACAGTAGGATGCAAAAGGGCTCTGGGGTGAGTATCTAGTAAACAATGAGGTCTCATGGAACAGCAGCCCCTCCACAGGGCTACTAACAAGAGGGAAATTGGGTGCAAAAATAAAATCCAAGCTGATAACTGAAGTTCTCCATTAGTTTGTTGAATTCCTTGCTGTGTTATGTAACAATTTGGAATGCTGTTCTCTGTAGGGAAATAGTATCCTAATGTGTTTGGCACATAATCCACAGTGTCCTAATTAAGGAAGGTAAAACAAAAAGGCTTTTGTATTGTAGCAACTAATATGCTTGCTCAGGGAAACAGGTTTTCACAATGGATTTTGCGGGGCGTTGTGGAAGCTGAAGACAGTGGTTTGAGAGTTAATATGTAACCAGTATAGGTTGTGTATTTAGTCTAACAACCTCAATCCATACATGTTATAGATTGTGTACAATGCTATTTTTCAGTGTCCTGGAGTTTATTGAACTTCTTGCCCCTACACTGTTATTGACATCACTTAGGGTGATCTCACATAGTAAAACTCTTGTTTCCAAATATGCATTGTATACTTTCACCAGGAAACATCCATAACTTTTATCTGCTAAGTTCACTATAGGGCACTAAGGATTCATTCTTATCAGCAGAATTACTTTGTAACAAAATGTAAACACTTAGAAATCGAATGTTGTGCTTGTCTAAAGGTGCCCATACACTGTACGATTTTTTACTTGGCCAATGAACGGCTCCTCCACGTGGGTCCCAGCCAATGAGCGGCTGCTAATGTTAAGCCGGCGCTGATTGGCTGGTGGCCCAGACACTGAAGTCATTCGCGATACTGTAACACCATGTGGATACATGTTGTTACAGAGTGTCCGGCCACCTAAAAGGATTACTGCGGAGAACATCGAGGGGCAAAATTGTGAGTATTGGCTTTTTTTTTTCCAGGTATTTCGAACGGATACTTTACATTGAGAAGGGGACCTGAACATCTGGCAGCAGGTAAGTATGTGTGTGTATGTATGTATGTAATAAAACTTAAAAAAAAAACACAATACACACTGAGATTAAACAGGTGAATACACATACCAGAGGGCCCTTAATGCCCTGCATGCTGGTACTTGTGGTTCTCCAAAGTACCAGCATGCGGGGGAGGCTTGCTGGGACCTGTAGTTCCACTGTAAAGATAATGTTGTTAGTTCTAATTTTACACTACACCTACACTATCAACCTGCCACCCACCGCCCAGGGGTGGCGGGTATAGCCCCGGCCTATCAGCCTAGGCCAGGGGTGCCCTGGAGAGGGGTACCCCTTTATTGGAGGGGTACTCAACTCCCCAGGGATCCCTGGCCTGGCCTGGGTTGACTAGCTGTCAGGACTGATGCTGCAGCTGGGGGGCCCGGTGAAAGGGCACCCCAGGCTGTGGCATCAGCCCCCCACTAGAAAGGGTCCAGGGCTGGTTTTAAATATACATGGAACCTCACGTCATTTTTGTTCTACGTATATTTAAAATCAACTCTGTCCCTGCTGCTGGTTTTTAAATTTACAGTGGAACCCTACACATTTTTTTCCCCCTGTAAATTAAGAAGCAGGACAGGCTGGCAAGTCCGGGGCTGGTTAGTCTTTTGGGGCCAACACATATCTCACTGATATGTTCAGGCTGCTAGCTCGGGAGAGATTTGCAGAAAGAAAACACTGCAATCTCGGGTGAGTAATCTCCTGCAAAACGAGCTACTCGGGAGAGATCTCGTTCTGCTTCACCATCGGCCAACTCGTTCAGCCCCAAATCGCCTGTTGGTAAATTTGGCAAAAAAAAAAAAGGGATTAAATCACCCGAATTTTGGCGAGTTCCAGCTAGATAAATCACTTTGAAAATCGGGACCATCTCGAATCTTTATAAATATCTTAGAGTATTTGAGGTAAATTTACTTAGTTATTTATTGCACAATGTAACAGTAAAAAGGTTACAACCGGTTGCTATTATATCAGTGTATATTCCTATAAAATAATCACAATAAAATGGCATAAGTAAACCATTAAGACAAAAAGAAAATATAATGTCTGTTATGTTTATACTCCAGGGGTCTATAAATTGGTCCCCGTTAATGGCTATTCGTGTGAGAGCTCAGCCACAGCAGATTTTTTCTTTTTTGGGCATAATCAATATTGTATCCAAGTAGATCTAAACACAACAAATTAGTTTATAAAGGAGCAAATTTAAAAAGTCCTCTTATTGCTGGCCCGGTTAACAGGATCTCCTGGGCTAAATTCACCTTAGTGCCTTGAACCTGTGTAAGATAATTAGCACAGGTGCATAAAATGCTGTGCCATTTAGCTGTGTACTCACAGTTTGTTATGCCACGTCCCCAGACAATGAGTGGCTTGCATGTACAACAGTGTTTACTTGTCACCAGTCTGGTGGTTCAAATCTCCCCCTTACACAGAGTCTCTATTCCTGGTGTCACCAGCAGCATCTGTGTAGGGGCACACCTCTGCGGCTAGCGGTCAGCAAAAGTGATGTCTCCAGGCAAGTTGTCATCCACTGCGGGCACCAAGCAATAGATCTATACTTGTAAAGTAACAAACGGGGTGTCTCTAACCGGTTTCGCTCCATTTTCTGGGAGCTTTTTCAAAGAGTAATTTCAGTCTGGTCCTCCTGACCTATATGTACCGGCATTGCTCCATTTTACTGCGCATCCATTGGTCTGTCATGTCTCACACCCTCAATAGGAGTAATCACTTTCATATGGGTTTTATTTTCCTCACATTTAATGATGGCTGGGATTATTTTTTTATAAGGTAATAAAATAAGAATTTTTTTATTATGAATTTGTATGTAATTATTATTGAATTTTGTTTTTATTTTCATTTTATATTATGTTATTTTATAAATAAAACACTGGAGGTTTTTCTAATATATCTATACATATTGAAGTATATACTGATCAACGTAATTTGTGTGAAAATAAAAAAAGGGTTAAGTGCGAGGAAAATTCTAATATATTGTGATTTTTTTTTTTATAGGAATATACACTGATATAAAATCAATCAGTTGCAACCTTTTTACTGTTATATAAAGTTATATATTGCACAATGGAAGTATTTTAGAGTATTTGAGTGTTTATTTCACATGCCAGACCTCTTTAATAGGAAGTGCAAAAACTAATATATATTTAATGAGGAAGACTTGGCAAGTATGCCTTATGCATCTTATAATGATCTAGAGAGTGGATAATCATGTGTTGGAATATGATCACAATAGGCCTGAGAGTGGTCATTTTCAGATGATTTAGCCGCTCAGAATGAAAAGTGACTCTTGCTTAGTGACTACCCTACCATTATTATTATCTTTATATGGTGTCACAAGGATGCCTTGTATAGAGGTAAAATATACAACAAATTGAATAAGTACAAGACAGTACAGACAACATAACTTGCATATATACACAATTACATAGTTATGTAGAGAATACAGGGAAGATAAGGCCCTGCTTGTGAGATCTAATAGTGTTTGGGATGGGTTAACAAAAACAGGGCCTGGAGACCTCACTTTTGCTGGGCCCCAATGTTTGGGGTGAATTTCCTATAAAAAGTTATGCACCACTTGCCCAGTCAAGGGTGTGGCCAGGCCACACCATTAATGTATACTTTCCTAGAGAGGCTGAGTCTGGGTACTTTGGCCCTGATTCAGAGCCGGACGCTCCGACAAGAGCGCTCGCTATGAATCAGGGCCCTCCTCCATAATTTGAGCGTCCTCCTGGACGCTCGTATAGCTGTGGGTCACCACCCACAGCCTATACGAGCGTGCAGGATGATGGTCGCGATTGTCTTGACCATCACGACCATCGCCACTGCGAGCCGAAGCCTGCGGTTGAGTTTCTCAACCGCAAGGCCCGGAGTGATTTTGGCTCTATCAGAGCAAAAATCACTCCCACTGACATCACTAGTGATGTCAGTGGGGCCGGCTTCTGACGGTAGGCGTTCCCTTGGGAACACCCCCGTCTGGGAGGCATGCCCCCGGCACGCCCACCAAAGGGGGCGTGCTGTCAATCAATATCGACAGCACGCCCCCTTTGATCAGACACAACGAGCGAAGGAAAGTCCTTCGCTCGTCGCGTCTCGCACACGACGGAGCTCCCTCAGTCGTGCGCATGCGCAGTGCACACCATCGACCCACTTGCGAGCGGACAGCCGCTCACGAGTGGGTCTGAATCAGGCCCTTTGTACACACCCCATTCTCTAGGCACCTCTGGAGTCAGACAAGCAGGGAGAGCAGAGATGTGGAAGCAGAAATTGGGCAGGAGGAAGGGTGGTAGGCTTGAGTGACGAGATGAGTCTTGAGGGCAAGTTTAAAGGCTGGAAAGTTGGTGATAAATCGGAGGGAAAAATCCTGTAGGTGAGAGTGGGTGGAAGTGACCAGGGAGGAGGAAATGTGGCAGTCATTGGCAGAGCAAAGTGGGCGGGAGGTGTTGAGGACTGAATGCTCTTGTTCCATGCAGCACTCCGTACCTGGGAGCTGTCTCCAAGGTTCCTTTGGACGCTACAGGCAGACACCCTACCAAATATACAGCTGCACAGAGCATCTTCTAGATGCTCTGAGCACTGCCGTCATGGCGTCATATGCAAAGGAGGCGGGGCTGGCACAGGGTGCATTAAAGCCCTGTTATGATACTGGCTGGAGATATTACACATTCAGTGGTTCTACTTCTGTTACTATAATGATTTTTTTCTTAAGCATATAGAAGGTTTCTGCCTCACCCTGCACATTGGAGGAGACTACTAGTCTGATCCACTATGTGTAACTAAATGACAATGCTGAACACTCAACTTGCTAAGCTACACTCCACCCACCTTGTGGGACATACCCTACATCAACATTCCCACTCCCCCCAGATTTATGCTACACAAACCCATCTCCTGGGTCATGCTCTACCAGTCCTGACCCAGTCATGCATTTCCCGCCCTACCAACTCCTCATCCTCCTGGGACATACACTTTCTTGCCCATAATTTGTACGTGTGCTAAAAATAAAGAATAAACTAAATTTATATACAAAAAAAAAAAAAAAGTAAAAACCTCTACCTGATTATATATATATAAAAAAAATTCTATAAAACAATAAAGCATTTTTTTACTGGTACTACTCTAGCAGAACAGCTATTGACAAACACTGGAAACCACCTGTTTGCCCTTGCAGACTCTACCACCCCATGCCCCAAAATTCACCCCATACACATCCCTTGCGCAGAGACATATGGAGAATGGTGGCTGAGGGGGAGATGACACTGCTAATGGTGGGGTAGAGACATTTGGAGGGTGGGAGATCGGAGTGATGACACTGCTATAGGGAGGCAGAGACATATGGAGAGTGGTGGCTCAGGGATATCACATTGCTAATGGTAAACACATATGGAGAGGGGAGGCAGAGACATGGATATTGTGGGCTCAGGGGGAGATGACACTGCTATGGGGAGGCAGAGCCATATCAAGAGCGGGGGCTCAGGGGGCTGATGACACTGCTATGGGGATGCGGAGTCGTATGAAGAATGGGGGCTCAGGGGTGTGATGACACTGATATGGTGAGGTAGTGAGATATAGAGAGAGGGGGCTCGGGGTGATGTGAC
The DNA here is from genome assembly GCA_031769625.1 of Taudactylus pleione. Classification (NCBI taxonomy): domain Eukaryota; kingdom Metazoa; phylum Chordata; class Amphibia; order Anura; family Myobatrachidae; genus Taudactylus; species Taudactylus pleione. The sequence continues at coordinate 18,988,216 of JAUIMM010000128.1, forward strand.
TTATGAAGGGGGGACTGTATGATATGAAGAGAGGTTGGCTCAGGCGGGAATGAGACGATATGGAGGTACGGGTCAGTAAGGGAGCTATGGAGGTGGCAATGAGAGAACTATGGAGGGGTCAATGAGACAGATACAGAGAAAGGCTCAAGCAGGTAATGAGACTACTATGGAGGGGGGAAGGCAGAGAGAGAGGCCTAGGGGGTGATGACTGCTATGGAAGGGGGGATGCAAAGAGAGTGAGAGCTATAAAGAGGGCAATAAAGAGCTATTGAGGGAGCAATTAGACATATGAATGGGTTAATGAGAGAGATATTGAGGGGCATTAATCGATATAAAGAAATGAGAGTTGTGCAGGGAGAGGTACTCAGGGGGTGATAAGACAGCTATGGAGGGAGTAGGCAGAGAGATACAGTATTTAGGTAGAGGGCATTGAGAGAGCTTTGGAAGTGGCAATGAGACAGGTATGGAAGTAGGGTATAATGATAGAGACCTGCGGGGGCTAGCATGTTCACTCATTGGCTTTTTTAAGAGGCGTTTATTATATCTTTTCCAAACAGGCCTCTAACTTTCTGTTGTTTGTCGAAGTACTGTTAGGGTTTGTAACACCAGCTGGCAGTTGCCTCAAGTTTTCAAGGTGGCAAGTGCAGGTAGGACATAACTAGTCTTGTATATTGTATATACTTTGTTTTTGTATGGTTGTTCTGTTTTATTTTTTAATGTCGGGGTTGGTGGGAGGAGGTGCTAGAATGTTCAGTCATTGCTTTTCAATAGGTGTATTCATGGCCAGACTTGTCATCTGGCAATTCTGGCAAATGCCAGAAGGGCTGATAGGTGGTCCAGCTGTTTGATTAAATACATGGCCAGGCCTCCAAATTATTAAGTTGTGTGCACATCCTGAAGCTGCTTAAAATGCCCTTGTATTGGAGAAATGTCATAGACTCCCTCTCCGTTTGGGAACTACAGGGGAGAAAACAGCATAAGTACCACCATCATTAACATCAAAGGAACGATTTACAGTTAAAAGAGCTATGGGGGGGTGGAGCTAGTTCGCACATCGGATCAACTGTCATTTTCTTGCCCCAAGAAAGCAACTGTAATGTAGCTGTTACTAAGTAATGGGGTAAATGTATAGGGTCAGAGGTTCCCTGCGGGACAAACTCTGATCATCTCGCATATTTAAAGGTCGAAGTTTGTCCCTCAACTCGCCAAATGTAATAGCCTGCAAACTTGTGAGTTCAAGGCAATTACATTATGCAAATCTGTGCAACTATTTCCCTATGTAAACTTGGACCTTTTAATGCGACTAGCATTAAAAAAGGTCAGAGCTATACAGAAGCCTTCACAGATCAGTGAGATCCTTGAAGGCTTCTGTGTGTAAAACAAATTAGTAAAATGAAACATTTTTATTTTTTTTTTTAAATGACGTTCACCCCCCCTTCCCCGCATACCCACGTATAACCAACCCCGGGCTCTGTTGAGCCTGTCCTGGCTCTTAAAATACAGAGGCAAATTGTGTATCATACATGGTACCAGCAAGATAATTTTTCTGGTGCATTCTTTTTAGAATAATCCGCATACAGAACAGTATTTATAACATCTCTATATATACACACTTGTATATAAAATAAAGCCTGTTCATGAGGGCTAATCTCTTGAACCACTGGACGGATTTTGATGGGGTGTTCACTATTCTATATAGCAAGGAAAGTTTAGGTGTATGACCCATTCATCTGTGACAAAAGGGAGCCAAGCAGTAATGATTTTAATGAAGCAAAGTCACAGAAAAAAAATCTTGCACAAAGATGATGTATAGGAGCTGGCCAGGGTGCTGAAACGGCAAGGGACAGTGAGAGCCAATCTGAGATAACAATGTGCCCTGTTGCTTAGCAACAGCCTAGAGAGGGGAGGGTCAGGGATTGATCAGGGTTACATATGAGGTAGGCAGAGAAGGAGAGACAGCCTCCAACGAATCCATGAAGATGACCTGATGCAGTAGCCAGGAAGGAGCCTGGGAAGGTATAGCTATCAGGAATTTTATATAAAAAAAAAAAATGCCATTTGAAAACCATTGAATGATTTGATGGTGAAAAAGGGACAGTCACCATCAAATAGTAAAAACACAACCATCAGAACAAAAACATTGATTGTTGGTCACCATCATATTCCGATATCCATCCTTACGCTGAACCTGCAGGCGGACTCCGACCACCACTCCTCCAAACGTGATGTTCCTGCTCAGCCACACGCCCTCTGTGAACAGGAGGCACTTCCCATGGATGTCAGCTCTATTCTCGGACAGGGGCACCACGATGAGAAAGCTCAACAGGAAGCCCAGGAAAATACAGGGTACATTGTGCAAATAAGATATTGCTTATCGCCATGTTAATCAGCTGCAGAGAGGCTGTTGAAATATGTCCCCAGGGACATGCTGCTGATAATGCTTACACAGTAGCTGCAATACAAATTGCTATTCCATGATGCTCCTGCCCTTCCCAGCACATCCCAGTGGCCGAGGCTCTAGCCAGCTGCAGGGCATACTTGCCAACTCTCCCTCATTGTCAGGGAGACTCCCTGAAATAGCAGCAATCTCCCTGTCTCCCTGAAGAGTCTACTAATCTCCCTCATTTCACCTTACCCCCCTTATGACACTGTTATATAAAAGAAAAAACAGCTATATACATTCAAATGGGATCATTAGTATCATTTCCCTGCATTGGTTATAAGGCACAAATGATCCCTATGGTTACATGTATTTTCTGAGAAGTATCAGTGTGTTTTAATCAACAAGTAGATCTTACTAACTGCTCTGGGGCTCATTTACATGTGGATGTAAATCAATTTTATGACCCGCCTCGAAGATGTAGTAGTACACGCCCACTATAACGTGCGCTCATAGGTGCTGCTTTTACAATCTCCCTGAAATGCTTTTTCAAAAGTAGGCATGAGGGTAGCAGCAGTGGGGGTTGTGGTGAGATGCAGGGGGCAGGAGTGAGAAGCAGGGGGTTTTGGTGAGATGAAATTAAGTGATAACTCTGATCTAACTCAAACTGAAGAAGAAACAGACAGCAATCTGAGAAGCTTGGGTGTATCTATAACACTGGGGAACAAAAAAAAAAATGTTTTCTTGCCAAGGATTTAAGATCGGTTTGAGAGTACTCCAGGTCCTATTTTCACATTAGATCTTTGCTTTAGCTGAATTGGCTCCAGTATTCAAATTAATGAAAAATGTATAAAATGTTATTATTGTCTCCATTTGAAGTACCTTACTAGTCTAGGCCTGCTTTACTTAACAATCAAATTTAGTTTTGCTGTTTTAACAACTACCCTCTTTCAACAATAACAAGAATGTTTTATTTGTGATAACGTAGCTGGTGGTCACGTTTGAAACACATCAAATCTCCTCACTAACGCTGGGAGGAGGTGTGGCAATGCACTGCTGAGCGTGTGGGACATCCTCAGACCACAGCCACGCCTCCTACCAGAATGCAGAGAGGAGCAATGTTGAGGACTGAGTGATGCAGTTAGCACACCTCCTGTGACTTTGTTCGTCCCTCTCGTTGTCCCACCACAACCAATTTCCCGCCGTTTGGGCTTGTTTTGTCCAGTACGTCCTCTGCTTTTGTTGGGAGTTAGCACTGATTGTGTGAAACAAGAACGTTTTTTGCTGTAAAAATTAGTTCTTCTCAGAGACGGTGTACCAACAACCTTGATGTTTTTTGTTATATTTGTGGCAAATATAGTGTTGCAAAAGAAAGAAAAAATATGACTCTATTCGGCAAACAAGCGTATCGGGCTTATTTTGGACATCACATAAGCCAGCAAGACATGATTTGTGTGCCTCACAAAGTTTATAAAACCTGCGTGGAATCACCCCACAATTGAACTCAAGGTGATCGAAAAGCACTCTATTTCGGCATAGCTATGATGTGGGTGGTGTGAGCCAAAAGATCACTTGAATGACTGCTATTTTTGTGCTGTAAATGTGAAGGGTATGAATAGATTTAAGAAACGCAAAGGGGAATACCCAAGTATGAATTCTGCAAAACAACGCATACCACATACCTGTACCATCATTCAGTTCTTTGTGCAAAGTTGAATGTGATGATGTTGAAATGTTAAATTCATCCAGTGCAAGTGACACAGATTAAAGTGAGTTTGAAGAAAGTTCCTCTACTCCAAAAAAATTCTCAAAAAGGAACTAAACGATTTAATTTGTGACTTGAGTTTATTGAAAAAAGGAGCTGAGCTTTTAGAATCCAGACTTCAAGAAAAGCACTGTCTTAAACCAGATGTTACTATAACGTCGTATCGAAATAGAGAGCAAGCCATACTGCCGTTCTTTAGCCAAGATAACAATCTTGTTTATTGCAACAATATTGTGGAACTTCTCCAGAAGATGGGCTTACTAGAATATCGAGCAGAAGACTGGCGGCTCTTTTTGGATAGTTCTAAATGGAGCTTAAAAATGCGTATTACTGCACAATGGGAATAAATTTGTGTCGATTGCTATTGGTCATTCAACAAAACTTAAAGAACAGTATGAAAATATCAAGTTATACTAAGTATCCTTGTCAAATATGCTTATAGGATAGTCGTGCAAAACAAAAGCACTGGCAGTAAACCATATGGAAAGCAAAGGAAAATGCCAGCGCTCCCTTTAGGAGATATAGGGAATATGGTTACTGTAGCAAAAAACACTTTAAATATAAAGACAATTAGTAAAAAGAGCGGGCTTATCATTCATTAGGACCTCTATATAAACCATGCACTTTAGAACATATGTATATACCTTGATAAAGGCTGTTGCCTAAACGCGTTGGTATTGAAGGGACTGCCAGTCTTCACCACTACAGAGAGAGACCTGTCCATCTGCAGGGAAGGTGCTGTTATACGCTGAAGAAGTTTTTTAAAGAAGCTATCCCAATAACTAGGAAAAGTTTTAACTGAAGGATCTAAGAAACCAGTTTACACTGTTTACTAAGGAATTTCAAAGAAACCAGTTTTCACTGTTTTTTGAAAGTGACATTTATATGATATCTATGTGACTTTATATTTAAAGTGTTTTTTGCTACAGTAACCATATTCCCTATATCTCCTAAAGGGAGCGCTGGCATTTTCCTTTGCTTTCCATATTGTATACCGGGTGACGTGTGTAGGTCACCAGATTTATACCAGCTGCATTTTTTAGTATCTGGATCGCAGGAATTTATTAATCTACCTTTTAACTGGCAGTAAACCGTATGGCCTCCAAGAGAAAAGTTATAGCTGTAGGATAAGCCATCATTCATGAGGCCTTAATTGACAGGAGAAAAAAAAATCATACTGCTGCCTCTCCATATCAAACTGGGTTTAATGAAAGAATTTGTAAAAGCATTGGACAAGTCAGGCGATTGGTTCACGTATATTTGTCGAACATTTCTATCTCTTAGTATTGAAAACTTAAAGGCAGGAATTTTTTTGACGGCCCACAGATATGGAAACTGGTGAAGGATCCAAATTTTACCACATCTATGACTGAAACCGAATCTGAAGCATGGCTGAGTTGTGTCTGTCATTCAAAAAATTTTAGGCAATCACAAGGCAGACAACTATCATGAATTATATGGGAAAGATTTCTGGACTGCACACCATATATATATATATATATATATATATATATATATATATATATATACACACACACACACATACATATACACATACAATGGGAGGTGCTACCTGATGAGACAAATTGCAGGCACAAAAACAGACATATGTACCTCACTTTTTATTTTCATTCTTTATATGCAGCAGTAGCTGCTCCTAACTATCTTTCACACTGCACTTTTCTTACTATGGCGGTGCCCTGGGGCGGCTTAGCTGAGCTAGTTTGGGGGTATCCTGTGCTCTGGATTTGAATCGTAGTATGTTAGGGACCTACCCTACAGAGGTTACCTGGATATGGTGGGTAGGCCCATAACCTTGGCCAAGATTATGCTAAAATCCTCTATTGATTGCAAAATTTTATTGCATTTATATATTATTAATAATTTGGAGTTGTGCACCTGAGATTTAACTATCATGAATTAGTCAACAACATGCTAAAATGTTTCAAGAAAGTAGGTGCCAACATGAGTATTAAAGTACATTTTTTGTACAGCCATTTAGATCACTTCCCGTCCAATCTAGGAGATTTGAGCGAAGAATAGGGAGAACGGTTCCACCAGGATATTCAGGTATTGGAAGAAAGGTATCAAAGAAGGTGGGATCGTCACATGATGGCCGATTACTGTTGGAGTCTGTAGAGTGACTGCCCTCAACAAGAATACAAAAGAAAATCCTACAAAAAAACTGTTCATAGCTTCCTAACACTTATGTATGTAAATATCCTGTGTCTTTTTATAACATTTTACAAACCAAATTTAAATCAGAATAAAAAAAAATCTTTTTAACTATTTAACATTGTTTAATTAAATTTTTCATAAATATTACAGACATATGCATATCTCAAAAACTAGAGCCAATTGAAAAATAAGTATGACATATTCATGATCAGGAGCACAAACTTAATCAAAATTGACTCTTAAATCCCTGGCAACAGATTGACTGTTCTCCAGTGTAATGGGTGCAGGGTGAGCACCAGTGGGGCCCACGCCGCACACCGTGCACCCATGATAGTCTTTATACTTACTTGCATGTTGTCTCCAGAACGCTGCTCCGCAGCACAAGGCCGGCGCTGCTGAGCAGCAAAAATCAGTGGGAAAATGGCGGGGTCCATTTTCCCAGTGACTTGCGCATGAGCAGTACCACTGTCTCCGGGGAACCGGCGCACGATAATTTCCCGGAGACCTGCGCATGCGTAGTAGATTCTGGCACTTAACAACTACTACTACTACTGCACCCGTAGATTCTGGCACTTAACTACTACTACTGCACCCGTGGCTGCTGCGTTACCACCAGAGGGAGGAGGGGCAGGGCCGGCGCTTCCATTAGGCAGCTGCCTAAGGGCACCGGGATCTGAGGGGCGGCATGCTGATGCTGCCTAGCAGAGGGGGCATGGCCTTGATTCCCCCGGAAGCATTATTGCCGCCTGAGAGACCTGCTGAATCTTCCTTACCCCAGCGGCGGGCACCCAACTGTAGCCACCCCCCAGAAACAAGACCCGAAGACAAGCTGCAGCCTGGGTCTGGCGCCGGATGGTGACGTCACTGCATCACCACTCACCGACCAGCCCACTCTGCCTCAACTTAAATCTGCCCGCGGGCTGCTGCTTCAATACAAGTTATGTGAAATTTCCTTCACGCTCTCTGGCTGCCGACACTTGCGCTCTTCCTTCCATCCTGAGGCTGTGCTGATCCCCGAGCCTGATGGCTTCCCGGAGGGCTCCTCCATGCAGCCTGGGGGACACAGACTGTTCCTTCACTCAGAGGTAAGGAGGATGGGGGGGAATATACACGTGAAGGGGGCATAATCTGTAACTAGAAGCTTATTAGTTTATAAATATTGTGTGTAATAATATATAAATATATATATATATATATATTATATACACACACACACACACTGTATATATAAATATACACACACACTATATGTATAAAAAAAAAGTATGTGTGTATATATGTATTCGTGTGCTCTATCTATAGCCCTCTATGGGCCTGATACAGAGGTTAACAGTAATGCAGTAGCATGAATTTATGCTAATACTGTAGCCAATGGGCTGTCTATTTAGACGCCCGCTGGCTGCGGCTCTAATACGCTGTGGTACGGTATCAAACAGACTTTCAAATGAACATCGCCCACACCATTGGACATTAGAGCAAACCCTATGGTTGCTAAAAATGTCTGACTGTATAAGGCCACCAGTTTCAGTGGAACTGCCATCGCAGTCCCTGACACCAACACCCACTCATGACATAGCAGTCAGCCCCCCAATCACCTCCCTGGAGTGTTCAATAGGTGTCCATTGGAGTTGAATGGATTGCCAAGCAATTCTAATCGGTTTCCCCCGGTAGTAAGCATTGGGACATATGTGCAGAAGTCTGGTGTTTTAATGCGTCCACCTCTGAAATCAGGCCATATTTATCTATCTGTGCATATATATTATATATATATATATATATCTTGCCTGTGTCCCCTTCCTCTTAAAATGCCCCCGCTGAGAAGTGATCCTACATTGGAAGAAAGTTGTTCATCAGCACCTCACTTGTTTCCATCGCCAGATTTCTATGACAGAAAAGAGGTACCAAGGCAAATGGGATTCCAGTATGCTGGCTGACTATTGCTGAACCATGAAGAGAGATATCCCAAAGGCAAAATGTGCCAGAAAATCATCATCTACAACTGTTTGGGTCAGCCAGAATGAGGTGTATTTACCTTTAGTGAAGAGATTTAATCATTACAACAAAACAGATTGTTTTGTTTCTACAGAAGACACTTAGGCAATCATCAAAGTGAACATGTGACACTACTATGTGGCATGACATTACAAGGTGAATACAAATGGCAATAATAAAACAAAGTGTACAGTAAATAAGGATCTAGCAAATAATTACTATCAAAAACAGTTTTCATTCACAGGAAATTTGTCACATTGCTATATTTTTGTCATAGTATCTGTATGTCAATCTTAACAGCAATATAATAATCATTTAAAGGTTAAAAGCACAACTAGAAATAAGTCACGAGTAGTGTCATAGTGAATGATATATAATTGTCACTGTATATTGATGTTATGCAGTGATTAGACAGCTCCATTGCTTTAGCTCCTAGTCCTCTTCTGTACCTAAACGCCCACCATGCTATGATTGTGTTATGACTGAATACCTGAATTTCTTCAGCACTGCAAACTAGAGCTGTATCAGGCTTTCTATGGGCTCTATTCATTATGTTAATTATTGGGGTCCAGACGGACCCTGATAATTAACATTCCTACTTGACGCAAGCGCCGGAGCAAGTAATCATTGCTCAGAAATGAAAATCAGCTGCCTCCCCGAGTCCTTTCAGAGCAGTGCAACTAGTGTGCATGCGTGACCTACAGAGGTATCTGAAAGGATCCCTCTTCGCAATCCGGGACTCCGTACCATAGGGAAGGAGCGGGTAGCGGGAGAGACGCCATCTGAAGATGGCGAATGCTCCGCGGTCAAGCTCTGAAATAATTGTATTTTCAGAGGTTGATGAATTCTGGGATAACTCCTGCATTAACTCTTTGATGAATGGCCCAAAAACGTAATTTATACAAAAAACAGGTGAAAATGTTCAATTTCATCTGCTTTTGTAGAAATTAAGTAATGATGACTAGCTATAGCTATGATGATCCCTATAGCTCAGGGATCTCTCCCAATATATGAAACTCTAAGGCAGTGTTTCTTAAATATGATTCCCAGGACCTCTAACAGTTTTTTTTAGACACCTAGCTGTGTACAGGTGTAGTCAGTAGTGGAACTCCCGAAGGCAATGTAAGCATTGACCTCCGGGTGCCAATTGTCAGGGGCACAAATAAATCCTTCTATAACTGCTGTCTGTGCCCTGCTGATCACTGCAGTGGCAAAGGCAGCTGTAACAGACTACTCTAACTATGGGGTCCAGGGAGCTGCTGTCGTTCGCTGGCGGCTGTCTGTTTTTTTTTTTTATTATTGTAGCGCGTGTGATGTCATGATGCACCTCTGATAGAGGAGCCAACAGACCAGGAAACACAGAAGAAGGTAAGTATCTGCAGGCTGCAGTCGGAGGGAATGCCAGGTCTGGAGCTGGCGAGACAGAAGGGAACTTGCTAAAGAGACACTGCATGGCTGGAGATACAGAAATGGCTGGAGAGACAGAAGGGGGTTGGCTGGAGAGACACTGGGGGACTGTAGGGACAGAAGGGGGCTGGCTGTAGAGATACTGGGGGCTGGAGAGACAGAATGGGGCTGGCTGGAGAGTCACTGGTGCTGGAAAGACACTGGAGAGATAGAAAATGTCTAGAGAGAAAGAAGGGTCTGGCTGTAGCTAGAGATACACTGGGGGGCTGTAGAGACAGAAAGCGCTGACTGGAGCCGGAAATACACTGAGGGGCTGGATAGGCACTTGGGGGCTGCAGCAAGCCGGAACCACCAGGGGAAAGGGGGGGCTTGGCATAAACTGACATTCTGACTGTCATTGCTAATTAACGCATTTTAATTAAAAAAAAAAAAAAAAAAAAAAAGTGTTGCCAAGCTGGAAAACATGAACTGCTATTGATAGTGAGGACCGAGCTTGAGATAACACTGCTCTAAGGGGTAAATACGCAGTGGATATTAAAAAAGGGCTGCATCCATGGGGAGGATAAGCACCGTAATTATAAGCGTTTAACATTAGTCTACCTTGCAGTGAAAATAATCCAAGGCAATGTACTGTGGGTGGATTATAAGTGTATGTTTTTTTTTATTGACACAATGTTGTTGACAGAATATGGATAGCATGATGCTTGTAGGATTATGCCAACGTGGTACTAATGCAAAACAAAGTGTTTTAACCGTGTTGGCAGTATAGCTTTAAATATGATTCCTCACCATCACATTCAAAGCTTTTCTGCTGATATGGTTTAAACAGTGGCAAGTAAAATCTGCCACGTCAGTGAGCCACTGCAGTCCATGACTACACTGTGACTGGCAGTGGCTTCTCATTGGAATCGCTGCCTGTCAGTCACATCCAGGACAGGTAGTCCCAGGGGGAGAGGTCTTCTCAGCCTGGGACTGCCAGTCTAGGCTGCGATTAGCAGAGGGCAGTCAATAGGTCCACACCAGATGGTCGACAGGTACAAAAAGTCAAGTTTGCACAGGCACCGGGACCCGTCCAGTCAGGACTGTCTCCTCCTCCCCTCAGGCAGCGGCAGCCCCCCTCATCCAAGAGGTTAGGAGACGCTGCTGTGTTTAAATGTTTTCATTTAAATTTGTATTGTGTCAACATTGTGTCGATAAAACATACAAAACCTGATGCTAAAACCTCCGAGGTGTACATATCAAATCATAAATGGTAGACAGTACAGCTGCAGGTAGGAGCAGACAGGCGTGCAGCTCTTATAATGATTTAAATGGGTGATCACATGGCTGCTGATTTCACAAAGCCCACCTTGTTTGAATTGGATAGTTAAAGGTGTTTTGTGCACAAATCTGTGCCAGACTATTAAGCTGGGTAAACACTGGACGATATATTGGCCATTCAATCAGCTGATATATCGCAAGCGCGTCAGCGGATGTATATCCCCGATATGTCTGCGAACGACGTCATTCACAGACATATCACATAGGCTCTGCAGCACAGCCGATATATCTGCAGATATATTGGCCCTTCTGGCTGTGTGCACACTAACTGCCCATACACATGCTGCAAGGACCCAGTAGTGATTGACATCTCAACTGGGCGGACAAATTCAAATGCCTACCCAGTTGTGATGTCAACGCTGACAGTGCAGACATATTGGCAGAACTTGCCAATTGTTAGGTAGGTCGGCGGTGTCGGCCAAGTGTGTACCCAGCTTTAGACTAATAACCTGTGCTCCAGCAGACCTGGTTGCTCTATCTAGTATTCTGTACCTGGTACAGGTACAGAATCATGTACTGATCATGTTTCAGCTCTCTGAAGTGCCTTTTGCCGGCTGTTTTTGTGCCTGACTTGGTTCTTTTGGTTTCTGATTATTTCTTGTTTTGGCTTATGCACTGTCTGAAAGTGTACCAGTCTTGAATTGTCAACCTGTCTTTACAACCCGCAATCAGCATGTCACATTTGCAAGCACGGCAAAGGGCCATGACCAGCGAGCCTTGCATCAACTTCCTGCAATGTTCACCACGAAGTCCCAGAGAAGAGAAATAATTTAGGCAAGCATGCATGTTGGTCATAGACAACATGCATATTGAACATTAGCGCTATGTGCCAGTCACCTTGATAATTCTTAAAGAGATTGACCTTAAATACATAAACCACCCAGGCTCAGACTGGGCAACCCGGGGATTCGGTGAAATCCCTGGTGGGCCCCAGTGAATTGCAGCCACTACTCTATTGCAGGAAGGGGGGGGGGGGGCTGTGCCTATGTATGACAGGCTGCAGTGCAGCTGCTTGCCGGGTAGTCATAAAGGCTGTGACTGACCTGGCTGGCTGCTACACGCAGAGGACGGCCTCAGTGTAGTCAGCAGTGCACTACTGGGTAATAACACCCAGTATTCTCTGCAGAAGGGTCAGAGGAGCATGTACTATGCTCTGATTGGAGGAGCCCATCACATTGTCCTCTGACCCGTGAAGATCATCATCATCAGCCTCATAGGGGTGAATTATTGAAGCCGCCTGTGACTGCTGCTCTGCCGGCTGCTAAGACTTCTGGTGAGTCACCGTGGGCACTACAGTGTGGAATAATGTGTGGGCACTACAGTGTCGTATGATTTATGTGGGCACTACAGTGTGGTATAATGTGTGGGTTCTACAGTGTGGCATAATGTGTGTTCACTGCAGTACTGTATGATGTGTGTGGGCACTACAGTGTGGTATATGTGTGAGCTCAACAGTAACAATGTGTGTGGTCACTATAGTGTGGCATAATGTGTGGGCACTAAAGTAGGGTATAATATAGGGGGCACTACAGTGTGGTATAATGTTAGTACATGTGTAGTGGTCTCATTTGCCCACAACTGACCAGCATTGCAAGGGTTAGTGGGTGGCTCACCACTACCTTTCTGACTCCTCCATACTCACCACTACCTATGTACACTACCCCCCTGAACCCTCCTTACCAAACAAACTATCGCCACTACTTCACTGACCTCTCCATACTCACTACTACCTAACTGCACTGGTATGCATTCGGGATGCCGATGCTTACATTACCGGTGCCAGAACACTGGCACTGGTCACAAAACTGGCACCAACATCTCGACAGTCGGGTTGCCGAAAGTAAGTAACTTTATGGTTAGGTTAGGGTTAGGCACTAGGGCAGGGATGGGGAACCTCAGGCCCGGGGGCTGTATAAGGCCAGTGGAATCATTTGGTCTGGCTCTCGGAGCTTTTCTCTGCTAGCCTCATCTGGCTAGCAGGGTGTCTAGAATTGCACACTGCAGCCAAAATCTATGCAGCACTACTGCCAGGAGCATCCTAAAGACGTTTCAGACAGTCACATTGCTGCCCTTACAGCTCCCCGGAGCATCTTCCAGGATGCTCCTGGCATTGCTGTAATAATCGGCGTTTGTGGCCCCGCCCCTTGTGATGTTACACGGAAGGGGCGTGGCCTGCACCAGGCCTGCAAATAATGTTATATATATATCAAAATGGCCCTCGGCAGAAGAAAGGTTTCCCACCCCTGCACTAGGGGGAGGGTTAGGGTTAGGCACTAAGCGGGAGGGTTAGGGTAAGGAGAGGGGGAGGGTCAGCATACCGACCAACAAGTGTCGGTACATTAACTAGAGATGAGCGGTTCGGATTCTGTGGAATCCGGACATAGGGGATCCGTGTCCACCGGAACCCTGTTCGGGTGTTCCCTGCCTGACTGATTCCCGTTCGGGGCCAAACGGCAGCCACCTGATGTCTGATTCTCACTATAGAATCCACTCGAGGAGCCCTGATGTCGTAGGGCAGACTGCTGTGATAGCGGTCTGCTCTACACAGAACAAACACACAGCCGCCAGCAGCAGCTGTGTGTTTGTTACAGCAGCCAATGAGAGTCACACAGACTCTCATTGGCTGCTGCACGGAGGGAGCCGGCTGGAGCTCACTCAAGAGCTCAGTCTTCCGGCTCCCTCCTCGTTGCGTGGCAGCAGAGCGGATGGAGGCTGGAGCAAGGATACATGCAAGTTTTTTTTTTTTTTATATATATATATATATATATATATATATATATATATATATATATATATATATATATATATGGGCTTACTAATGGGGGGGCATACTACTGGGGACCTGCTTATGGGGGGCCTACTACTACTGGGGGCACACTACTACTACTACTACTAAGGGGACTGCATAGGGGCACCACTACTGGGGACATTGTGTAAGGGACACTATTGCTGTGGGCATTGTATAAGGGACACTATTGCTGTGGGCATTTTATAAGGGGCATTACTACTGTGGGCATTGTGTAAAAGGGGCATTACTACTGTGGGCATTGTGTAAAAGGGGCACTACTGTGTGTCGTAACAAATAAGAGACACTACTTTATGGTGTAATGTGAATCAGGGGCACTATGTGTGGTGTAATGTGAATAAGATTGCGCACTGTGACTCCTTGGGCCGTAGCTCACTGTGTAAACAAGTACTGTGATTCTGCTGGCCGTACCCCACTGGGTGGGTGCACTACTTTTCATTTCTGCCACTGCTGTGTGGCAATGTGTCATAGATGTGCTTTATACTGTGGTGTCTGTCGTTGTGCCGCTGCTCTGTCGCTTAGTAACCAGTCAGCTCACTGCAACCTTTGGTCAATAATGTTGAAAATAATATTATAAGCTGTGAGGTGTTCTAAATTGACTGGAAATTAATGTTATTGAGGTTAATAATATTAGCTTTTTTTGTAAATTTTTGTAAAAAAAAATCCAATCCAAAGCCAGTCGCCGCAGTTTGGCAAATCCAAGGCCGGACGACGAATTAGAACCAAATTCGCCAAAAATGGTCCGGCGCACATCCCTAATGTTAACCCTGTCGGGATTCTGACAGTCAGGATCCCGACTGCCAGTATTTCATACTGATTCCTCTGCACTATCCCCTGCAGGGGCACTGAGAGGGGTGGGAGCGGGTACTAATTTCCCAGGCTTGCTGGAGGGGCCCGGTTCCGGCACTGAGCAGAGCCGCAGCAGTCTCCTATGCCTTTATGGGGGGGGAGTGATCATACTGATCGCGCCCCCTCCACTGGCTTTGTGCTGCACTAAGGGGCTCGCAACGCTCCCCTCCCCAGCGCGTAGCAAAAATAATGATCCTAAGGGGGCATGGCCATGCCTCCTACGATTAGGCCATGCCCCTTTCACCAGACCCGGCATGGCTCTTAGCACCTCTGACCCACCCCTTACCAAACATTATCTCTCTGCACTATCTCCCTGACCCCTGCATGGTCACCACTATCTATCTGCACTATTCCCTTGACCCTTCCATACCAAACTACCTCTGCAGTCTGTACTATCCCCCTGGCCACTCTGCCTCCATGCCCACCACAACCTCCCTTGCCCACATATGATTGCCATGCACAGGTGTGTGTGTGTGTGTGTGTGTGTGTGTGTGTGTGTGTGTGTGTGTGTGTGTGTGTGTGTGTGTGTGTGTGTGTGTGTGTATTTATATAATTTTTATTTTTTTATTTTTACACACGTGTTGAGTCTCCCATACTGAATTTATTTTAGCAACAATGAGATCGTGGAACATTTACTTTTTGATGGTTCAATGTACACAAACTTTGTTTAAGGCACAAAATTATGAAAAATGTTGTATAAAATTACCTTCAGGCTTTGCGTATAAGGCGTATACGAAACATAAATGCATTCTGTGTTTAGATTTGGATGGCGATTGATATATATATCAGACAGACACACACAGCTATTTTTCAGCAGGAACACCCAGTTCTCTCATTAACTATGATATATTGGACCTCATTCACAGGCAGTCGCAAGAAGCGATCGCTCTCTGAATGAGGGCGGGCCCTTTTTAATTTTTTTTATTTTGGTGCGGCCTCCTGGTCGCAAGCCAAGCTGTGGGTTACCACCCACAGCTTAGCTAGCGACCAGGGTGATTGTCACGATGGTGATCACTATCGCGACCATCGCGGCTTGTGACCAGACCCTAAGGTTGGGTCTGGGCACTCGCAAGCCCCAGGGAGCTTTCTGCTCTGATTATGTCAGTGCAGCCGCCCACAAAACAGTAGGCGTTCCTTAAGGTGTATAACCACCCCCCGGCCCGCCTACAAAAAGGCGAGCTGTCGATCAACATGGACAGCCGCCCATTTTGTAGCGAGCTCCGGAGCGAGAGAGTTGCTCTCTCGCTCAGGGGCTTGTGCACACGCAGTGCGGCCGCTGTGCATGCGCAGGGCTACCCATCGACCCGGTTGCGAGCACATTGCTTCTTGCGACCGGGTCTGAATGACCCCCATTGTCCTGGGCCAAAATGTATTTTCTATAACAACTTTAATTTTCGCTTTTTCCAAATTTTGTTATGTTACAGGCTTATTCCAAAATGGAATAAGTTAATTTTTGTCCTCAAAATTCTACACACAATACCCCATAATGACAACGTGTAAAAAGTTTTTTGGAGATTTTAATTAAACTAAGAAATCACATGTACATAAGTATTCACAACCTTTGCTCAATACTTTCTTGATTCACCTTTGGCAGCAATTACAGCCTCAAGTCTTTTTGAATATGATGCCACAAGCTTGGCACATCTATCTTTGGGCAGTTTCGCCCATTCCTCTTTGCAGCACCTCTCAAGCTACATCAGGTTGGATGGGAAGCGTCGGTGCACAGTCATTTTCAGATCTCTCCAGAGATGTTCAAATCGGATTAAAGTCTGGGCTCTGACTGGGCCACTCAAGGAAATTCATAGAGTTGTCCTGAACCACTCATTTGACATCTTGGCTACGTGCTTAGGGTCGTTGTCCTGCTAAAATATGAACAGTCGCCCCAGTCTGAGGTCAAGAGTGCTCTGGAGCTGGTTTTCATCCACGATATCTTTGTACATTGCTGCATTCATCTTTCCCTCTATCCTGACTAGTCTCCCAGTTCCTGTCACTGAAAAATATCCCCACAGCATGATGCTGCCACCACCATGCTTCACTGTAGGGATGGTATTGGCCTGGTGATGGGCGGTGCCTGGTCTCATCATGGCCTGAGAGTCCTTCAGGTGCATTTTGGCAAACTCCAGGCAGGCTGCCATGTGCTTTTTACTAAGGAGTGGCTTCCGTCTGGTCACTCTACCCCACAGGACTGATTGGTGGTTTGCTGCAGAGATGGTTGTCATTCTGGAAGGTTCGTCTCTCTCCACAGAGGAATGCTGTAGCTCTGACAGAGTGACTATTGGGTTCTTGGTCACCTCCCTGACTAGGGCCCTTCTCCCCCGATCGCTCAGTTTAGACGGCCGGACAATTTTAGGAAGAGTCCTGGTGGTTCCAAACTTCTTCCATTTAAGGATGATGGAGGCCACTGTGCTCATTGGGACCTTCAAAGCAGCAGATATTTTTCTGTACACTTCCCCAGATTTGTGCTTTGAGAAAATCCTGTCTTGGAGGTCTACAGACAATTCCTTGGACTTCATGCTTGGTTTGTGCTCTGACATGCACTGTCAAGTGTGGGACCATATATAGACAGTGTATGCCTTTAAAAATTCATGTCCAATCAACTGAATTTACCACAGGTGGACTCCAATTAAGCTGCAGAAACATCTCAAGGATGATCAGGATGCACCTGAGCTCAATTGAGCTTCATGGCAAAGGCCGTAAATACTTATGTACATGTGATTTTAGTGTTTTTGTTTTTTTTTTATTAAATTTGCAAAAATCTCAAAAAAACTTTTTATGCTTTGTCAATATGGAATAAAGCTGTAACATAACAAAATGTGGAAAAAGTGAAGCGTTGTGAATACTTTCTGGATGCACTGCGTGCGTGTGTGTGTGTGTGTGAGATATAGATATATATATATATATATATATATATATATAACACACACACACAAAATTGCGGACACATTTTGAAATTTTAATGTTTTTCAACTTTGAATGCTTATAAAAAACGTTCACTTCACGCAGTGCAATGATTTATATATCAAATGAAAGGAAATTTAATGCTGAATTCAACACAATAAACAGAGGTAAAATATTTACATTACAAGGGAAGTTATGCTACTTTCAGTCAGACAAAGAAGCACAGATGTTGAGATTCAAGAAGCGGATTGTAGTAACAGCTACTACCAGCCAATCTGAATCCTCGTTCTGAGGACCAATCAGCTGTCGTTTATGAGCAGGTGAAAGTTCATGTTCAAAAGTGGGAAAGGTCAGTTTGGCTGTTTCATTTTGCAGAATAAAGTTGGTTACTGAAGTGCAAATATGGTTGTATGTTTGTGTGTATTGTTTAGTGCTATTGACTGTGTAAAAAAATACATACAACAATGTCGTCCAGGCAAAGTGGTGACTGGTCACCCAGGAAGAGATCCAGGATTGTGGTGTTCCGTGAAAATGGTCTTTCGTATACAGCAATTGCGAGAAGTTGGTGGGAATGTGACAACATCAGGAGTACGAAAGTTTTGTTTACGCTATCAGGAAACACAATCTATACAAAACAAAGAAGGAAAAGGCCGAAAAAAGTGCACAACAGCTGTTGATAGGAGAATAAAACGAATTTGCGTCAGGGACAGATGGATGTCATCTGCGGCCATTAGCAGTGAACTGAGTGCAACTGGTGTTTTTGTCAGTGCAAGAACGGTATGGAGAAGACTAACGGAGGTTGGCCTAAAAGGTAGGATTCCCTGAAAAAAGCCATTGCTGAATAAAAAGCAGCGGCAGAAACGAATACAGTGGGCAAAAGAACACTTTGCATGTACAGAAGATCAGTGGAAACAAATGATATGGTGTGACGAAACTAAGCTATCGATATATGGTAGTGATGGGAGAAAATGTGAGACGTCGCATCGGGGAAAAGGTGCATCCAGATTGCATATAAGAGACAACAAATATCCTACAAGTGTTATGATCTGGGCATGTATGACAGCAGATTCTGTAGGCCGCCTTTATGTCATAGATGGCACACTGAACAGCAGAATGTACATTGACACCATCCTACAACCAAAACTTCTACCTTCTATCGGGGATCTTTTTCCAGATAAATGCCCCATTTTTTTTCCAGCAGAATTCAGCTCCCTGCACGGACATGCAAACAGTGGCTCATGGAGAATAACATACAGGTGCTGGGATGGCCAGGAAACATCCCAGACCTGAACCCCATACCCAAGGAAATACTGATTGGACAGTAACATCATAAGTACACAGGGATTTTCACCCCAAGTGTTGTTTTCACTGCATAACTTCCCTTGTAATGCAAATATTTGACCTGTTTATTGAGTTGAATTCAGCATTAAATTTCCTTTCATTTAATATATGAATCATTGCACTACATGAAGTGTAACAGTGTTTATAAGCATTCGAAGTTGAAAAACATTAAAACTTCAAAAAGGGTCCACAATTTTGGCTACCACTGTATATATAAAATTGGTTTTTTGTTTTTCTATAACTCCACCGGTGTGGAGTTTGTATATTCTCTCTGTGCTTTCCTCACACATTCCAAAAATATACTGGTAGGATAATTGGCTCCCAAGAAGAATTATCCCTAGTGTGTATGTGTGAGTGTGTACATGTGGAAGGGAAATTAGATTTTAAGCTGGGGGCAGGGACTGAAGTGAATGGACAAATATTCTTTGTACAGCGCGTCGGAATATGTGCGCTATATAAATAACTGGTAATAAACTGCTAATTAATATATGCCCTAAATTATACCAATACTTTTCTCCCAGTATAATTGGCCACACTCCCACTAGTGACTGGTCACACCCCTTTGTGGACCTCAAATTTTGCGTTCCCCTGTGGGCCCTTCATGCTCCAGTCCACCGCTGAAACCTCCTATCCTAAATTTAAAGAGCAACAAGGCCATAAGGGCACTAGGGAGCATGAGTTGCTAATGCCCAGTAAAACAAGTTTTGCAGTTACATGTAGAAATTGTCTCGGTAATCAGGATCCCTTGAGTTTGTGGGCTATGCTCACCCTGCTGGCACTGTAATGAGCACTTTTCCCATGCTGGCAGTGTACAAGTTAACTCCGAGCACTGAAATTTGGCATGGCAAGGAATCGGACAAGCTGCAGCAGCCATCAAATCGGTTGCATTGACAACCCCTCAATAGCCTAAAGTTCTACTAGTTGGAGGGGTTTATTATGAAAATCTTATATTTAGTGCTAGTAACTTTATTTAATTCCTTGCCAGAATTTATAGCCTGGAGTTCAACAGGAGAAACACAAATGTTCTCTGTTCTAGCCATGAAATACAAGTCCCTTTATTTTCACTGGCTTGAATTGTAAAGGGAAGTAAGAAAATATGTATAATTTGCTATTTTGTCCATGTATTGCATCTAGTTTCACATGCAGAGATATGTAATTCTAGATATCAGCTATATTACGGTACTTTTTGTCTATTTGTAACTTATTAGTGGCTTGGCACAAGCGTCAGATTTCTTCACAACAGTTTGGTGGGGTGAATACAAACTAGGTTCCTTCTTGCCAAAGCTTAGTTCATTGTACACAGCAACTTCAGCATTACTAAATGAAACATTAATACATATCTTAACTTTGAATGTATTAGCAAGTGTGACCACATGCAAGGGAGTATAAGTAAAATGACAATGGGGTAAGGATAAAGGTATATTTTCAACTTCTTGGTTGATTGTAGATTGAATTTTTTTTTATTTTTTTTTTAGATACATAATAATAAAAGGAGTTCATTTCTGACAAGTAGAAACAATGTTATAAACTTCTCTATATACAAAAGTTTATGCTTGTGTATGTAACAGCCATTCCACCAAACAGCATTCAAATTGCAAAGGTTGCTGGCAAGTGTAAACTTTATTATTTAACACAGGAACTGGAAAGTGCGAAGCAGAGAGATAAGAAAGATTCCTTCCTATTCCTTTCCCACGCATTAGTTCATAGGTCAGCCCAGGTGCGGGAACCCCCATGTAGATTAGATACTACTATTTCAGATATCACTGCTGAACTGCCACTTATAGCATTACAGAAACACTTGCACTGGTTCTTGTCTTGTTTACACTATAGTGTGATTTGTACACTGCCAGGGGTGTATTTACTAAAGTGTGGATTTTTAGAAATGGAGTTTTTGCCCATAGCAACTAATCAGATTCTACTTATTATTTCTCTATCACATTCTAGAAGATAATAGCTAGAAACTGATTGGTTGCTATGAGCAACATCTCCACTTCTAAGAACACGCACTTTAGTAAATATATCCCCCCAGAGTAAACATTTAATATGTTGCCATGTATATATATATATTGTATTACACATTGCTAAGTATGTATATACACAGGTATACTGAGTATGCAGGGGCATATTAATGCGCAAGGGGGCAGATGTGCAGAAGGTTCCCTCCTCTGAACAGTACCCTCTCCCCCTTATCTAGGCTGTGCATAAATGCGCACGGCTTCTACACAGCACGGGGGAGAACCTGAGGACAGCATTGCATCTCTGGGGGTGCTGGGTATACCCCCAGAGTTATGAAAATTGGGGTGAGGCTGCAGAGAGACCACACCCTCTCTGACAAGGACATGCCCCTTTTTTTGGTGTCCCTACTGTATACTTGCCAACTCTCCCTCATTGTCAGGGAGACTTCTTGAAATAGTAGCAATCTCCCTGATTGCGCCTTACCTCCATTATGAAGCTGTTATATTTAAAAAAAAAGAAAAGAAAAGAAAACAGATATATACATTCAAATGGGATTAGTATAATTTCCCTGCATTTGGGTATAAGGCACAATGATCCCTATGGTTACATGTATTTTCTGAAAAGTATAAGTGTATTTTCATCAACAAATAAATCTTACTAACTACTTTAGGGCCGGTTTACAATTGTATGTAAGTGAACTATATGACATGCCTCTCAAAGCCCCCATACACGGACAGATCAGCATGATATAGGCGCTATATCGTGCATTGTATGGGCACGATATCGTACCTGATATCGTGCTGCATGGCGCCCAGCAGCGCACTGAGCTGTGCGCGGCCAGCACCGGAGTTAAAGACTCTGGGCACTAGAGTGTGCCTAGAGTCTATAATGTATGCACAGGTCACCGGGAAAATAGCCGTGGTGGCCATTTTCCCTGTACTGCGCATGCGCAAATGACGGGAAAATGGCTGCTGCGGGTATTTTCCAGTCATTTTATAGCGCCAGATCCTCGCGCCGACGTGGGACTTCGGAGAGGTAAGTAATATTATGGGTGCAGGGTGTGTGGTGTGGGGCCCCCCTGGACCCAGGGGCCCGTGTTCCCTGCTTATGCATAATATATTCATTTTTGGGTTAAAGGCAAGGTCAGTATGAAGTAGAGACACATCTGGCGCTACATGTGGACACACAATAATGTGAAAATTATACTGTACTTGTAAAATCATCCCAGATGCCCGGAGGAAAGTTCTAATTTGGTGCCCCCCCCCCCCATCACAGCCGCTGACACTGTAATGTAGCAATTTGCATGCAGACAGGCTGTAGATAGACGAAGGCAGCAGCTGGTGGTCTGACATGGAGCTCTCCACTAGTGTATGGTGGCTTCTCAGGTGCTGGGAAGGGGTGCCATGTGTTGGGCGGCCATGACGGTACATTCCGGGTACATAGTTACAGCCCTAAGTGGGGTGAATATGTTGTGGACAATGGGGGAGGTGCCCCTTCAGAGCTGGAGCCCGGCGACAGGCGCCTCCATTGTCTCCCATAGTTCTGCCCCTGATCAGAAGTACGTGAAATAGAAATGAAAAAAAAGCACAATAGTGCAATAATGCTTTTTAAAAATTCTAATTTCTCTAATATATTTTAATTCGCTTAGAAGCCATAAAACATTTATAAACAGTAACATTTTGATAAATAAGTTCTATAAAAGAACACAACATAAAATGGCATATATTATAAATTCAGAATGAATGTATATAAAATGTCCGTATTGGGGGACCCGTAGCAGATAGGTGTGCCAACCTGGCTGCTCCCTCCTGGAGGGGCAGCCAGAATGTCGGCAAGCCTGCACTATTCCCAAATCTGAATCAGACCCATTATTATGCAAAGATACATTATGTAGTGTAACCCATAACAACCAATGAGATATGTGCTTTTAATTGTCTAAGGTTGCATACTTCCCAAACTTTCAGGGCCTCAAATCAAAACCTAATCCACATCCATAGGGAGAATTCAATTAGGCGTGGGACATTATGGTGTTGTAATTAAAGCTAGTATATCATGCAACTGTATGGGTACAATACAATACCTGTGCTTTTCTTACACTTTTTTGTGAAATAAGACCAAATGATACAATACCATAAATAAATGTCCGATTACACAACATGTTTTATTTCATTTTTCCCATATTTCCCCTGCACACACCTTAACTGTGGGACTCCCATAGTTTGTAGAAAACTTGCTGACCCAGGCCCCTGCTGGACCCCTGCAACTAGCCCAGGCAAGTAGTACCCACTGCGCAGCCCTCTCGGCACCCGTGTGTATGTGACTGAGACAAAGCATAGGACATTCTGTTATACCAGTAGTAGCATAAACTATAATACATGTTTGACTAATCTTTACAGACTATTAGTACATTTTCAAACAGTCAGTAAACAAAAGTCATATTGTTTTACAGGACAATAATGAAAATTACAGCTCCATAGATGTGCTGTGTTTTTTGTCATTTCATAGCCAGGGGAACAATATATTCTTCACTTACAGAAACAATCTTTCAGTTTATAAAAATATGTTATTTTTCTGTGGAAAATCCGTTTAAATATTATACTAATATAGTGTTTAAATATTTTTTTATGCTAGAAATGTTCAACAAATTGCCTAGCTCAGTGTTGGCTAACCTTGACACTCCAGCTGTTGTGGAACTATATATCCCAGCATGCCCTGCCATAGTTTTAGCATGCCCTAATAGCAAAACTGTAGCAGTGCATGCTGGGTTATGTAGTTCCATAACAGCTGGAGTGTCAAGGTTAGCCAACACTGGCCTAGCTCCTCCATGATGATTAGCCATTTCTATATATCCCAAATACCAGTAGCCCCAAACCAGTGGTGACACTCAGTGCGCCAAATACCCCCCAGCACTCGGCGTCGGCAGCTGTGTGTTTGTTTTAGCAGCCAATGAGAGTCAGACAGACTCATCGGCTGCTGCGCCCACTGCCGGAGCCGGGCTGGAGCTCACTCATGGGCTCCATTTTCCGGCTCCCGCAGTGGGTGATGGGAGAGCAGTCATGACGTCTCTCCCATCATGCAGAGCAGGCCGACCCGGGAGGACACCGGATGGAGGAGCAGATGCTGGTGGGGGGGGGGATTAGTAAGTGGAGGTCCCCCCCCCCCCCGTGTGTGTGTGTGTCTGGCCAGGCTCCTCCTCGTCCTCCTTTCTTTCTCTTTCTCCCAGAAGTCTTTAGCACAGCACTTACTTTCAGTAATCACAGTATCTCTCAACAGACATCTGACCTGTTTTCCAAGCAGTGAGAGATTGACTATGGAGACTAATGCTGCCCATCCACTAGAAGACAGGCAAAAGACTGCACGATTACGACATTGTAATCATGCAGTAGTTTGTCAGTCTGAGATGCCTACACTGAACGAGCAGTCGTTCAGTGTAGGCACATCAGTCATCTGCTAACATGCGCAACCTGACGTTATCTTCAGGTTGTCCAGCATGCTTGCCCGATGATAGATGTCTAAAACGACCAACAGGAGCACGCATCGCTGGTCGTTTTAGTGAACGATTTGTAAACGATTAATGTACGATTGAATGATAACGATATCGTTCAATTTAATTGCCTAGTGGATGGGCAGCTTAAAGGTGCATACACACTGTACAACCATAGATATTGTTGATAGATTTCCCTCCAACTTTCTATAGTGCAGGGCAAATGATTTTGGTTATACACACACTGATAGATATCATGATATAGATATCTATGATAGATATTTCAGTGAAGCAATCTTTTTACAGGCAAATCTTTACAAAATCGTCCAAGTTGGCCTGCATAAAAAGACCATAGCGATCGTTATCGTTCATGCTGGAACGAACTTCGTTGGTCAATCGTTCACTGCATAAAAGTGAACGATTTATCATCGAACGATATCATTATCGTTCATACCATTCAGGAAAATCGTCCGTGTGTATGCAGCTTAACAGATCAGCCTCACAGGTGGTCTGGCAAAGTTGCTAATCAGCTTCTATCTACCAGATAAACTAAAAACCTGGGGGGGGCATATGTATCTCCACTACAACCTTTCCGGTGGTTCTGTCACATATCCCTCCCTCCTGTTTCTACCTGTGGGACGGAACACCTGTAGCCCCTAAGCAAAAATCACAGGACAAAGCATCTGTGTTGGCCAGTTGGCTACCCAGCCAATGCTCTATTGAAACTGAAAATTTAACAATGCCAAGAAACATCTAGTTATCCTTCTATTGGTCTCTTTATTTCTTAGTCATACAATGCAAAGGATCCATGATCCGTAAATAATCTGTTTCTAATGTCCACTTAATTGCCAATGCTTAATTTTAAACAGTGGCATAATTTATCTCATGTATATTAAAAGTCCTACTTAAATAAATAAGAGGAAGCTGTCTGAGGAAGCCGCTGAGACTTCTAGAGAGGCGGGGAAACATATTACATCTCCCATTTGTTGCTCCACATTCTATGCAGTGATAAGACGCTCTGCCTAGTCGCTCTGCTGCTGGAGAAAAATACTGCACAAATAACGAAGTGAGTATAACCACCTGCTTGTCCATATGCTAAACATCGGGTATTCAAAGTCACAGGAGGACTGAGAAACTATCCCATAGGAGTGGCTTCCAACCATAAAGTAGACTGCTATATGGGACCACTTTTGCTGAATATATGTGCATATGTAATCCCCTGTAATTAACCTATACCCATTAATATATGGACACAGGAGAACTGTTAATTTAACAGCAGAATATGCTGACATCTTTATTCATGCGATTAATGGTTCATATGTGATTCCCCTACTGGAGTGTGTGGAACATTATCCAGTTGTGGGGAGTAAGTGAGACTTGAAACGGTCCTATAGGAGTGGACTTACAATTACTGAGAAGGTGGGGATCTGTTTATGATTTACCACGGGATAAAAGGATCAATTATATGGAAATCAGCATAACAGCAACAGAGCGTGTGTATATAATTCCACCAGCAAGTGTATACTAAACATTTTACAAAGGAGTGTGGAGCATTATACCAAAATAATCTTTGAAAGCTACTGTGATTGCTTTTTGGTATTAAGAATATTAATAAGTCAAAATACAGCTATTGTTCTATGATGCAAGTGGTAATTTAGCCAGATTTGTGTATTTTTACGTATTCTTATTATCTTTTAGGGGTGTGTGTATTGTAAATTGTACATGACTGTTTATGGCCATATTTTTATGTAATAATAAAATGTATTTTATATGATCACAATTGTGTGAGTAATCTATCCAATTGGCAGCGCTCCCTGTTATGAATTTTTAAATAAAAGGATGCTATGCACCTTCTTTGCTTTGAGACAACACAGCACCTATCCCTAAATCTAATCTATCTGCACGACAAATTAATTTTTAAAGTCAGGTGTCATCAAAACTGGTTGTGTTTACAACGCTACCTTCAATACCTGAAAAGACTTTTCTGCCTCAGGATTCCACTTAAACATAACTGCCAATCCTGCCTCACGGATGGAGTCCAACACTGCTTGTACCCTGGGTAACTGAGACTACCAATCAGGACTATAGATGACTACATCATTGATATAAGCAGCAGCATACTGTCTATGGGTCCTTAGATTTCTATCCATCCTCCTAAAGGTGGTTGGTGCCCAATGTTACCCAAATGCAATATCTTGTATTGGAACAGACCCTCTGGGGTGCAGAATAAGCGGTCTTTTCTTTTGCATTGTCTGCCAACTGTACTTGCTAGTACCCTTTGGTTAAGTCTAGAGTGGTTATGTACCATGCTGTTCCCAGCCTTTCAATAAGTTCATCCACACAAGGCATTGGGTAGACATCAAACTTAAATACACTATTACATTTATGGAAATCCTTGCACCTACATAAGTTCCAGGTCGGTTTTGGGAAGAGTACATTTATAACTAATTCCAACATTTTTTTCATTTCTTTAGATACTTTTTTCCTTTGGGATTCTGGTATTCTATAGGGCTTTAGGTTAACCTTATCCCCTGGTTCAGTGATTGTCATATTTATGGACTAAAGAGGGATAATGGTGCGCTGATTATAAATTACTGCCCAGTATAGAGACTTGCTGCTGACACCTGAGGGCTTCTGACAAAAACACTCACAAAAATCACAAGAACAATGAAAAAATGGTATCTGCGCTAGTAACTATACAGAAATTCCTAAGGCTGTGTGTAATCAAATAATAAAACTTATTGTACAAACAATGAACTGCAGTTCAATCTTTAAAACACATAAAACATTAAATAACATGATTAATATGCCTCAGAACTGGCTTGCATATGGCAACAATATAAATACAATGTGACTATTATCTCAAAGAAATATAGATGATTTTTTAGGCACACAATGTGTCTAATCTCAATGATGGTTTCAAATAATACATAGGTGGGACCCACCTCTATGTTCAATAAGAGAGAGAAACAGATAATCATATACTATATATGCAAAAAAAGAAATGTCAGCCTAAAATGATAATAATCTGTTGTATACTGTAGTCACCACATGGGGCACTGTATGGAAGGTCCAGAGAAATTAGACTCCCCAATTGTCCACTTTCAGTGGACTGCTATATTTTCATTTGCCTCCAATATATCCATCTATATTTATTTGAGAATGTTTAATTTTTTTATGGGTTTTAAAGATTGAACTGCAGTTCATTGTTTGTACAATGCATTTTATTATTTGATTACACACAGCCTTGGGAATTTCTGTATAGTTATTAGCACAGACACCATTTTTTTCTGTTCATGTTTATGGACTGTTTTACCAGGTATGTCAGAAAACAAATCTCTATTTCTTCCGAGAAATTATTTAGCTTGGTGCTGTTGAACAGTTGAGAGGGTTTTGACTATTGTTACTTCAGTAACCGCAGTACCTTTTGGATCCTGGAGAGATCAGGGTGGCTGACAAAGCTACTCTATACTTATGTTTTATAAGACTTAAATGGTAGATATGTTCTGGCTTTTGTTTCCCAGGCTGGTACACCTACTAATTAACCTCACGCACTTTTTCCAGGATTTCAAATGGTCCTTGCCACATGGCCAAGAATTTGCTTTCTACCATTGGAACTAAAATAAGCATTCTGTTTACAGGAGCAAAAATGCATATTTGGGCACTATGAGTGTACACCTTTGCTGTTCCTGTTCCAAGTGCTCTCTCACTATCCGCAACAATGCAGCTATTCTTTCCTGCATCTTATAAAGACTGGGTTGCCCCTCCCATGTCTATTTTACAATATTCAGCAATGCCATTGTGTGTCTCCCATACAGCAAATCAAAATGGTTGAACCCTGTGGAAGATTGTAGAACCTCTCTAATCGCAATAGGGTAAAGTTGGCCACACACTAGACCAACTTACATCCAACCATCCAACTAGTTGATTGGTTGGAATGAAAATCTGGTAAGGGATGAAAGCAAATGACAATCAGCAATTTGCTCCCAAACGCCAGAAAATGCACTAAGAACAAATTGTTTTGATCAAACATTTAACAAACTTGTCTGAATGATCATTTATCTGTTTTCTGGCATTTAGGAGCAAATTGCTGATCATCAGTTACTCCCATACGTTACCAGATTTTCATTCCAACCAATCAACTAGATGGCTGGTTGGATGAAAGTTGGTCTAGTGTGTGGCCAGCTTAATAAATAATCCCAATCTTTCCCATCTTTGTCCACCATTTTCTTTAGCATATGCTTTAAAGTTTTGTAAAAGTTTTCTACTAAACCATCAGTCTTAGGAGTTTATTTATCAAGAAGTGAACCAGTGGAAAAGTTGCCCATAGCAACCAATCAGCTTTCAAGTAGCATTTATCAAGTACAGTCTATAAAATAATAGGTAGGAGCTGATTGGTTGCTATGGGCAACTTCTCTACTGGTCTATTTCTCCACACTTTTCACTGCTTGATAAATAGACCCCTTAGGGTGATGCACAAAGGTCCTTAGCTGAGAAACTGTAAACAGGCGGCACAACTCATGATTTTTTACATAAATGGGGTACCTTGATCAGTTAGGATTTCCTTAAGTATTCCCACTCTGCTAAAAGTATGTACTAATTCTCTAGCAATTGTCTTTGTTGACGTACTTTATTGACGTATTGCGCAATGGTATCTCTCCTGGGTATCTGGTAGAGTAATCCATTACTGCTAATATATACTAATCATTCCAGGCAGACTTTATTAGAGGTACAACCAAATCCATAGCTATTCTTTCAAATGGGACCTCAATAATAAGCAATGAGACAGGCTGACTTCTATAGTGTGGCCTGAAATCATGGTATTGACACTCAGGACAGGATGCATAGTAGTCAGATATATCTTTATAGACCCCTGGCCAGAAAAACCACTGCAAAACTCTGAGGTTTTCTCTACCCCTAGATACCCCATTTATGTGACCATGAGACAGGTCCAACCCCATTCTTCAATATGCATTAGAAACTATATATTTTCCACAATGTTGCCTCCCTTTTTGGACATTTGATACAACAAATCTTAACATATTGCCATGTGAGGGTATGACAACCTACTATCAGGCTCTACTGGGTTTCTATCAACCACTTTTACATTCTCTCTAGCCTTTACCATAGTAGGTTCTTTTAACTGATCTGAGGCAAAAATATATTTTCTCACTTCAAGATCAGACACACGATCAACTGGTTCAACAACATTTTCTACTTTAGCTCTCGTCATTTTCTGACTCCCTAATGATGCTTGGAAAAGGGAACACTGCAGACTCGGGAAACATTGCCACTTTATCAGTAACCAGGGGTGGAAATACAGGTGACAATGGAAGGCGGTCGTGTCCTGGCACTAGCCCTGAAAAAGGCACACTGACCTCTTACATTTGTTCCAGGTGCCCCAGAGCAGAAATAAGTAAGGAGACCAGGGGGCATGTGCAGCGGTCCTCCCTCTCCCAGAGCCCCAACTTGGAGTCCTGTCTCTAGGGATGGATCTCCAGCAAGGAAACAGTACCAATCTACATAAAAGTGGCAAGGCAGAGGCTGGAGTGCATGGCCCCTCCCTCCTTGTTGGTTCTTCCCCCTTACACATGTAGGATCAGCTGTCTCCTGTTGAAGCATCAAATAACAAGAATAGAAGACCTTTATCAGCAGCAGGTAGTGCTTGTGTGCAGGGTTGTTGGCATTTAATTGGGGCAGGAGCATATGTCTGGGTGCTGCTGCTGGAGTGTTGGTAGTGAATGCTGGGGGGGGGGGAAGAGTGTGTTTGACTATTTCTAGAGTGTTAGTAGTGAATGCAGAGGGAGGGTGTGTATCTGGGTGCTGCTGGAGTGTTGTCAGTGAATGCAGGGGGTAGAGTGTGTTCGGGTGCAGCTGGCATGTTGGAAGTGAATGTAGAGGGGGTGAGTGTCTGGGTGCTGCTGGGGTCTTGGCAGTCAATAGAGGTGGAGAGTGTCTGGGTGCTGCTGTGGTGTTGGCAGTGAATGTGGTTAAGGGGAAGTGTGCGCGAGTGCTGCTGGGACTTGGTTGTGGAGGTGAATGCGAATGGAGGGGGAGGGTTTACCACAACTATCTTGCGTCCGGGCTCCTGGTATGAATTTACACCCCTGTCAATTACATCATCAAATGGGTCTGGGTTATTTTCTTCTGTAATAAATTGGGTTTCCCACAGCTTCCAAAAGGGAGAAAAATCTTTCCCCAATATAGAATCATAGATCAAGGAACTAATCCCACAGTGACTAGAGTGGGAACACAATGTGTTTTATGTTCACTTCAGCAGCAACATAATACCGAGTATTCCCATGTATACAGGTTACACAAATAGATTTTCCCTGATGTTTGAAGGGGTTCATCAACTCTGCTTTTACAAGAGTAACCAGACTACCAGAATCTAATACCCCTTTTCCACCTAAATTCCGGGTTTGACCCGGAGTTGGAACAAAGTTCCTATCCGGATCAGACCCGGAATTTTGCCGGCGACGATTCGGGATATTCCTGAGCCGGCGCCGCTCACACCGGAGTCGGGTCTGCATAGACCCGGCTTTTCCGGAGTGAAAGTGGTCGCTTGGAGATGATGACATCTCCAAGCGCCACTGAAGTCGGACCAATCGGCCGACTAGCAGCGCACTCCAGGTCATCGTGACCCGGAGTGCGCTGTTCTCACAGCAGGGTTTCACGTGTTACGCCCATGTTAAACCCTGCTAGATACCTGGGTTGGATTGCCGGGTCACTCGACCTGGCGATCCAACCCTCTCCCCTTTTACACCAGGGAGCTGCCCGGGTTAACCCTTCAATAACCCGGGTTTTAGCTCCGGTGTAAAAGGGGTATAATAGTCTCTACCAGTTTGCCTTCTACAGTGATTATACACATGTTTATCTGGCTCAGCCAGTCGATCTGCAGTGCAGGCCAGCTGAGCAAAGAAAGATACTCCGATTTACATAAGCAGTATGCCAGGATCACATTGCATAGGTTCAGAGGTAAATGGGAATTGGCAGCAACATGGCCCAAGCCACCATATCTAAAACATCTGATCATATTTTAATTGTCTTTTAGGTGGCAGGAATCTTTATGGCACAGCTGGCCAAATGCCAGGTTCCAAGCGTACAGTATCCGGACAATTAAGTTCATTCCATTGCCCAGACCCCTGGAACATTATATGGCGGCTTCTGTGTCATGTGTTGGGTTAGGTAGTGTAGTAGAGGTGGCGATATATACCTACTGTCAGTGGCGATAATAGGTAGTGTGGGGCGGGCCACACCATCCAAGGTGGTGGCACCAAAATAGCAGAGCTGCTCAGCTATTTTGCCGTCACCTTGGATGGTGTCACTGAGAGTGCACTGTGGTGCTGGGAAAGCCTGGCGACTTCTCGGCAGCTCCCAGATCGCTTTGCAAGCTCCCAGCGTGACAAAGAGTGGGTGTGATGCATGGTCACACTCCCTAAACGTCACACATCAGGGAGTGGCCTCGAGGACACACACCTGGTGACGTCTTTGCTTACAGTACCTTTAAGTCTTGAGACAGTAGAGCCTGCACGCTCAATTGAAAAGTGGAGACACCGCAGAACCACAGAATAAATGCAGGAGGCGCTGGCACCATAATGTAACTGGATTAAAAATGGGGTTTGCCCTTAACCTACAAACATTTCAGTCTTTACAATATTGACATTTGTATTCAAGCAAGCCGCGGGTGACTACTATTTACGAGGGGGAAGGGGGGGACTGAGTCCTTGCCTCGGGTGACAGAAATCCCAACGTCACCCCTGCAATGCTGTATTTAAATAAATGATGAAGGGAAGTGCAGTGTAGACTTTGCCAGCTCAGCAGCAGTATCCAACATGCATTTAAACATTCTGTTCTTTCCCTGTAGATTGCTAGTCCTGTGTCCTCAGATGACTTGACTTTGTGCAATCGTTATGTTGGCAGGTGACTGCATGCCAATGAAAGATTATTTACTGATAAGCACAATGAATTCGATATAGAAACAATAATTTTATTAATGTAGTCATCTATAGAAAATTTTTTTTTTATTTCTTTCTGATCATACTATACGATTATAATTACAGCAAAACTCAACATATTTCTCCAGGTCACTACTGCAATGTTTGTTTGTTTTTAGTAGAAAACTGACTAAAATATGAAGTCTTTTGTGTGGCACTAATACAAAAAAAAAACCCATTTATTTCAGAAAATCCTTTTGATCATGTACAAACTCGTGTGAATTCAGCACCTCTCCTGTTACCCTGTGTAGCAGTCATGGCCTGGTAAACCACACAGCATATACCGTGAATAGTGGATAGCTAGCAATAAGCTGAAATGAATGTGTACAATTTCTTCAAATCAAATTAATTTGTGCACATGTAGAGTTGGATTTAGAGCTATTATCATTACCAGTTATTTATATAGCGCAATTTATATTCAGAAAAGAATATATACAGAGAATATTTAGTCATATACATCAGTCCTTGCCCTGGTGGAGTTAACTATCTATATACTCTACCACATGTACACTCACATACACACTAGTGTTCATTTTTGTTGGTAGCCAAATAAGGTATATTTTTGGCGTGTGGGGGGAAACCAGAGTACCTAGAGGAAACCCACAAATGCACAATCTCCACACTGTTGGGGCTGTGGTGGTAATCAAACTCATGACCTCAGTGATGTGAGGTAATAATAGTTTCATTTAAATTGTAGAGTTCTATGGACTGGGGACATTCAGGTACAGCAGCAGCCACTTCCCAAGGTCAACCTGCTAGCAGAGGTACATTTTGAAGCTACTTAAGTCCCGGTGTAAAAGTTTGTGCTGCTCATACCTCACAGTACTGATCTTTTCTTTGAAACTATAAGATAAAAAAGAAATGTGTGTGCATACATATGCCCATGTGATGTAATCTACATTGGGAAAATGGAACAACCTATAAGAGAACAGATGGCCTTCCACTGTTCTGCAATTTGCAAGGCCAACAACATGGAGAAGAACGACTTACCAGTCGCAGCAAAAATGCACCACCACCATATAAAATGCATGGTTATAGACCATGGGCGAAGTGCAATAGGGTCCAAGCTTTCTTGTTAGTTCAAACTTGCACTGATTCACTGCGAGTTTGGTGCGAGAATGTTCCAAAACTCGGACTCTCACCATGTGCGGAGCCCAGAAAATCTCACAAATCGGAATAAGAGATTCATTACATGCAGTGTTTTCTTTTAAAAAAAGGGAGCCATAGGTCCCCAAAAGTCTCCTGTTTTGTACATCACTGGTCCTCGGATTAAGGTCTGTGGGGGCTCCTGGGCAACAAACGTGTGGGGGCTTATATATACACACATACACAGTATATAAATTACTTACTGCTTCAGAGGCAGGGAAAGGCATATTAGCCAGCAGAAGCAGAAGGGGCGGAGCCAAATATCGGCGGGGCTTAATCGCAGGCCGCTCAGATTAAAGAAAAAAAAACAGTTCATCTTGGGGATTGGGGCCGGGGACACTGTGTGGGGGCCCTGGGACGACGGTCCCTGTTGCCCTCCCTATAATACAGCCCTGCTGGTCCTATATAAGTAGCACCTGTGCAGTTTTTTCTTTGATAGGTTTTGTGAAGGAGAGAGTGTAGGAGCAGCATTAGGAGTTATCTATTTTGTTTTGTAATTTGCAGCATGGCATTTAGGCTGAGAGTATAAATTCAGGAGGTTTGTGCGGTTTAGCTTAAAAAGCTGAATTACCTCATGATCTGAGAGGAAGTCCAGGTCCATCCTCGCTCTATAGATTTGTCTGGCACGTACCCTAATTGGGCGCCCTCCTCTTGCTCTGCTCCTCAATAGTGATGATCCCACACAAATACAGCTAATAGGAACTTGGCAGAAATGCCATTGTTACACCCACACAAGTGATTTAGGTGTGCTTTATATAGGGGTTTAATTAGTACAAATTGGCTTCTTCTGTGTTAATTTGCCTCAGATGATGATCTACAGTAAAGCGGCACGCTGAACTCACCAGCCTAAAATGAGTCTATTATGTTGCAATTTTTTTTTTACTAGTTCTGTGAGAGTTTATAACTCGCAGCCTATTACATCCAGCGAATTGTATGTTTTTAATGGGAAACCTCTGGCTGGTGTGTTTGGGTGATTCGAGGAGTCTATTACATACGATGAGTTGGAACTCGCACGTTTCTAGCAGTAAAGTTGCACGCTTCACACTTTGACCATACTACATTTTGCCCCATCTGTCTATCCCTCCACGGGAAAAGGGGGGTGGGGGTGGTGTTTGCATGAATCTCCTGCTTCGACTACAGGCAAAGTGGACTTGGCATGATTAGCCCACATGGAGTCAATGAACATTATAGCCTGACATGCTCCCTTTAACCTTTAATTGGATGTCTTCTGCAGAAGTAAGTTCCTTGGTAACCAGTTGACGGAGGATGAACTATCAGTCTGCACTCTCTCCTCCGGCTTTTAATCTCACACAGAACACTTTTTGCCCGGCACAGGGACATCTGCCCCCCAATAGCTCTTATGCAGCTTGTCGCTTGGGGGAACTTGGTATGAATACCTTATTTGCACATAGATCCAGTGCATCACCTGTCCATCCTGGGGCTTGCAGTTCCACAAGGCTGATTCCTTAACTTGATATTGCAAGCCTCATTTATGTTTATATCAATCCATTAAGATTAATGTGAAGTTTTGCTATACTATTGATGTTATTGTATAGGTTATTCATTTTTATATAACGCCGAGGAATTCTTTGGTTTCTATTTTTAAAGCACCTCCGTCTAGTCAGACTTTCCTTTGTGAGTTTCTTTTTACTGATCATTTATCAGGCAGCAGCCCGAGACACTGGTGATATGCATCCTTTACTAATGACTGTTCCCGGCAAGGTCTATTATTATTAATATTATTATTATACCTGTGCTTTCCCTGGAGTGTGAAGTGAAGCTAGGTACAATATTTTTGATGGGATGACAAATGGGAGGATTTTTCGGCAAATCGAAAGCCCCAATATCTATGCTACACTGTCTACACATGTGATTTTGTATTAGAAGTTACCGATTTTTGGCCACTCTACACTGATTTTGCATATGTCCGTCTACTGGCAGTAGTCACAGGAAAACCAAGGAACTATGGGCAGATTATCACAAATGCGCACACACACTGCTCGATATTGGGAGATTGAGGCCGAGATTTTCTGTCATGGCCGAGTGATCGGCTAATTGAAGGAATGTGATTGTGGACGTTTTATCGGCGGAATGACGATACTCCTTTGCCTACACACTACACAATTAATCAGGCCGATTGCCCATTGGAAAATCGGCTTAATAATTTAGCTTTCCCGCTAGGCTGTTTTAGCGGGAACCAGGGGCCGCGTGGCTTGCTGGTGGGGAAAATTGCAGTATAGCGTTTACCGCCAGTGAATGGATGCCGGGCAGCTATTCACAGAGACATGAGTGCTGGGTGACGTGAGGAGCTTGCGCGGCCACGACTCCTGGATCAAGTTAGGTCCAGTCAGTACGGCAACGTCAGCCCGGACGACGGCCGCGTGGAGTCAGGTAAGTAGGGGACGGGGGGTGGGGGACTACTACTACAGGGGCAAAGGGCACAACTAAAGGGGCACTACTACTACAGGGGCACAACTTTAAAGGGCACAACTACAGGGGCACTACTTTAAAGGGCACAACTACAGGGGGCCCTGCATATGGGCACAACTACAGGGGGCCATGCATATGGGCACAGCTACAGGGGGCCCTGCATAAGGGGTGCTGCTACAGGGGCCATTACATAATGGGCACTGCTACAGGGGGCATTGCATAAGGGGCCCTGCTTAATGGGAACTGCTACAGGGGGCATTGCATAATGAGCAGTACTACAGGGGGCATTGCATAAAGGGCACTAGTACAGGGGCATTGCATGAGGGGGGGGTCTATGCTGAGACGGGAGAGGGGTCAGTGAAAGAGCGGGTCTGTGCTGTGAGGGGAGTTCTGTGCTGAGAATCAGAAATTAAAATCTAGTGCTATGGAATGTTTGAGGGAGGGGGGGCCCCAAAACTGGTATCTTGCCTAGGGCCCCATGAGATCTAAATCCGGCTCGCTCTCGAGGACCAAGGTTGGCTACACCTGGCCTAATC
This sequence comes from Taudactylus pleione, assembly GCA_031769625.1. Taxonomy (NCBI): domain Eukaryota; kingdom Metazoa; phylum Chordata; class Amphibia; order Anura; family Myobatrachidae; genus Taudactylus; species Taudactylus pleione. Next base: position 19,024,701 of record JAUIMM010000128.1, read on the forward strand.
CTATCCTTCTCCCCCCACAGCAGTGGCGTAACTATAGAGGGTGTAGGGGGTGCGCCTTCTATGGGGTCCAGCGGCTTAGGGGGCCCGCCAGCACAGCAAGCATCCCCCTACCCTCTGTAGCACGGCCGGACAAGTTACAGGTTCTAGTTAGATCCAGTCAGATGCAGCATCTACGCGGGAGGACTGGAGCGTTGCCCAGCGGCCAGCGTGAGAGGTAAGTACTACACAGGGGTGGGGGCACAACATAAGGGGCACTACTGGGGGCATTACTGGGGCACTGCATAAGGGGTACTACATAAGGGGCTTTAATACAGGGGGCATTGCATAAGGAGCTCTAATACATGGGGCATTGCATAATGGACACAACTACAGGGGGTACTGCATAATGAGCACAACATCAGGGGGTATTGCTTACCCTGCTGTTATTGCATAATGAGCACAAGGCACCAGAGGGGCACTGTATAGGTAGACCTATGGGGACCTCATACCTCTGGTTACACCCCCGCCCCACAGCCTAACCTCCCTGTGTGGCCTAACCCTAATGTCGACATTTTTATGACAGCATGATGAATGTTGACATTATGATTGTCAACATATCACACTACACCCGCTTGGGTTTCCTTAAGTGTGCCTCAAGCTCCTGTACGCTCCCAATTTACCACTGTATGTGTGTGGGGGTGTGTCTATTATCTATTGGATTGCCAAAAGGACAAATATAAGTTCTGAAATGTTGATAACATAAATGGATTTTAGTGTGTTTTTACACAAGCCGACCAGAGTGCCACCCATTTGACGGTACTTCCGTATCTTTGCGGCCCCCTGCTGGATGTGTGTTGAAGATACAGAAGTAGCGTAAACTTCAGGAAATACTATTCGGACCCTTGCGGGCTCGCCACGCTGAGGGCACGGTGGCTCGCTTCGCTCGCCACATGGATTTATTCCCCCTCCATGCCCACTTGGATGGTAGGGAATGACGTTTGCACAAGCTTATAAGCCAGTGTCCAACATCATTCCCTACCATTAAGTGGACATGGAGGGGGAATAAATCCATGTGGCGAGCGAAGCAAGCCACCGTGCCCGCAGCGTGGTGAGCGCAGCGAGCCCGCAAGGGTCCGAATAGTATTTCCTGAAGTTTATACTACTGCCGTATCGTTGCGGTCCCTGGTGAAGATACGTAAGTACCCATTTGACTGATATATAGATATATAATATACACACGCACAGAATTATGCCAATAATTTTGGATTTCTTTTTTTAATTAATTTACACTATTCTAACACACAAGGAGACACAGACAATACAGCTTACATCCTTTCACAAGGTTGAAGGTAGGTGCCAGCTATGCCCTCCATGGAACTAAACACACCCAAAGCACAGAACACCCCCCTATATAAATCACACCTACATCGCACTTGTCACAACCCCAGATCACCAGTCACACTGCTCTGGCACTTGTCACACCCCCTGCAACTGCACACAATAGGCACATCATACATTTCAGCTCCAGGCATAATCTGGCACTTGTCCTCTGTAATCACTGAGACAAATGCCTACCCTCCAACATGACCCCTCCCATCAGGTACAAAATGCTGTTTCTGGAGTTCACCTAATTAATGAATGCAATCACCTGTGTTAAACTAGGTAATTGATGAGACAGGTGTTTCAACACAGGTGGCTGCAATCATAAATTAAGAAGGAAGTCCATGAGCAGAGCATTGTGTAACTAATGGGGCCCATACATCAGAGATGGATTTCCGCAATGCCATGATGCTGCAACCTGGCATCGCATGATCGCAGAAATCCAACATGTTGGATTTTGGCATTTGGCGATCGCGATCCAAAATTATCACAATTGTCAAATCGCGGACATTTAACATGTCAAATGTCTGCAATCCGGCAACGGATCTTAGAACATCGATGGTGGGCAATCGGAAATTTCCGATAGCAGCTCTGCATCGCGACGATCCATCGCAGATGTATGGGCACCTTTATGGAAACAGGTCATGTTGGAGGGTCTGCAAATGTGGAATAATGGTCATGTAAGTTTCCATAGTTTCATGACTCTGCTCGTTCTGTCTGTTACTCTGGAAGGAGGTTATGACATTGAGAACATGATTAACTTCCACAGGAGTGACATATAGTGTAGGGAAGTGTGTAATCAGCCTGCGGGCCATAACCACACGCCTGCTGCACACAGCTGAGCAGAGGACACTGCCCTCACCTTGGGAGCCTCTTCCCCCGAGTGCCAGAGCTGTGTCCCAGCCTCATCCCCACTGCCCTGCACAGGTTCACAGATGCCACCGCTTACCAGGAAAACATCTGTCCCGTATATAGTCACAGCATTGCTGGCAGTGAGGGGTCAGTGGGTGTGCGGGACATAGAACTGCGGGAGGCGGCAATGGGGGAGGGGAGGGAGAGCGGCTGGAGGTGACTGTGTCAGTAGCACTAGTTACCAGTAGTAACAGAAGCGTAGCACAGACGCGGCCTGTAGGTGGCGCCCGCTCCCCCCTCCCCTGTATCGCGCACACAGAGAGAATACATGAATGAATGGAGAAGTAGAGCAAGCGCGTGCTCCGGCTTCCCGCTGTCCCCGCCCACTCTCACAGCCTCTGCCGCTTGTGACGTAACCGCAGCTATAAATTGCCGCGATGCTGACGTGTGTGTCCTTCACTACCACCAGCCAGCCGCCGGGCTCTCTGTAACCATCCTGTGGCTCCCGTCTCTCCCCGTCCCACGGCGATATGGCCGGCTACCTCCGCGCTGTCACCTCTGCCTGCAAGTCCTCCGCTGTGGCCTTCGGAAAGAACCCCGGTGCCCTCGCCCCGGCCCTCAGCCAACAGCAGCGGAACTGTGAGTATGCGCCCGCTGTGCGTCCTTGGATGCTGCATTCCCCGGGAGAGGAGGGGTTTAAAGCCCCGCACCATACACCGGGGGGGGGGGGGGGGAGCTGTGGCCCCATAGCCATGGGAACTTAAAGTCCCAGCATACCCTTCCATCTTGCGTGCTGGGATTTGTAGTTCCACAGCAGCTGGGTAGCCTCGGCTTGTGCATGCCGGTGCCTGGTGGGCTGCGCTTCTTACAGTGTAGTAACCAGGCTTTGTGCAATCTCCCTTTATATGGGCATGTCTCTGCTGCCGGTGCCTAATATATCTGCCCCGCTCTCCAGCTGCCGCCTATAGCTCGCTGTGATGGAGGAGGAGGGTAGCTGCCGGCACTGGACACTTCCTTTGTGCTCGGCCTCAGTGCCCGGGACCCCCATGTACACGGTCCGCACTTGAGGCTGTACCCCTGGTGTGAGGACCGTGCAGCTGCCGGCCAGAAGGTCATCCAATAGCGGACTGACCTCTGCCGTCTCGGTCCAAGGGCGGAGAGACTGGGACCGGGGAAACATAGATGCATCCTTAGGACATGTACACTTGTCCTAGATAGGGAGGATGTGAGAGAGAGGCGCTGGTGCTGTCCCCGCCTATGCAGCATCTCCTCGCATGGGCTCCTGGCCGCCGTGCAGTATAGGCTCCGTATCATGTAGGAACCTGGCTGCCGGCTCCTGTATTGGCTGCAGAGTGAGAGGCTTTGTCTGTGAGTAGCTCAGTTGTAGAAGCCAGTGGGTGGTTAACCATAGGGCGTGATAGTGCTGAGACCCCCTCATTAGGTCAGTGCTAGTTTAAAATCCCCAGTGTCTCATTTACTGCATGGTAGGATAGTAGTGCATACAATACAGTACTGTATGTGCATTTAGAGCTTGTAACAAATGCTTTGGAACACTTTTTAAAAAAAATATATTTCCAAGATGTGACCTAGTGTATTGCTCGAAGTTGGATGAACTGTGGTTTCCTTGAGGTTTTGCTGAACTGGTGTATAGGGCTTGAATATGCTTTCCTCAGTGTCCAACCTGAATACCACAACTGCTTCCATAGAGCACGTCACCCAACCTCAGATGGAAAATATTCAACTTTTATACAGTGGGCTGCTTCTGACAACTGCACAGCAGTCATCGTTATAACATTGTGCAGTGCTGACTAAAATGTAGACTGGTCTTTATAAAGACTGTCACACAATTTTTTTTTTATTTTTTTTTAAATAACCAGTTTATTGTAAAAGTCCTGAAACGATGTGAAATCATTTTGCGGCCAGTAACAGTTCTAACTTTCCCTTGCACCCCACAAAGTTACGCAGGAAAGTTATTGATGTTAAGGTGCCTACACACTTAGCGATATTTTACATGATTTGCCCGATTCTGACGGCAAATCGTGTAAAATATGCCCGAATCGTGAGTGTCCACTCACAATGCCGATGCGCATCCCCGCAGGTCGTAAATCGCATCTTCAGATCTGCCGTGCTGTAGGAAAGATCTGACAGTCTGTCACGATGCACTGGAATAGTTAGGAGGTACGATAGATCGTTTGTCACATTGGGCAGTTTTTAACACCAAATCGTGCCCACGACTGCCGGGGAGCTGCTGGGGAGAGTACAAGGGGAAATCAGACACTATATCACTTCGTGACCACATTGCCAAGTGTGTAGGCACCTTTACTGTGTGATATTCTACCTTGATTTAGGCAGACAATCATTGCAGTGATAGCTGAGTACACACTTGGATGACAGACCAACCAATTTTGTTAAGCATACACACTTAGCAATTGGCCACATGATATTCCTGGCCTGAAGAACCCATTTCAGTATGCCCATCCAGTTTTGATGTAGTTTGGAATAGTTCTTGCAGCCAACATAGCATGCAGTCGTTTGGACGTGTGTACACTCTATAACAGGGATGGGAAACCTCAGGCCGCGGGGCCGTATAAGGCCCCCGGAATCATTTGGTCTGGCCCTCGGAGCCTTTTTCTGCTAGCCTCATCTGACTAGCAGGGTGCCTAGAAGGGCACCCTGTAGCCAGAATCTATGTAGCAGTGCTGCCTGGAGCGTCCTTAGGACGCTTCAGACTCACACCGCTGCCCTTACAGCTACCCGGAGCATTCTCGGCATGCTCCGGGCATTGTTGTAATTACCCGCTATTGTGGCCCTGCCCTCTTGTGAAGTCACATGGAGGGGCGTGGCCTGCATCTAGCCAACGAATAATATATATCAAAATGGTCCTCCATAGAAAAAAGGTTCCCCTCCCCTGCTCTATAAAATGTGAGGACGATATATCTCTATAATATATCGTCGTTCAGATATATTGTGTTTGTAGACATGTGGAGATGGACTGAACAATATATTGTTCATTGGCTGTATGCCCGATATATCGTCCTTTGTGTACCCAGCATGTATGGTATATGGTTAGAAGTGATGACCTCTATTTGTCATTGCATGAAGAAAATCAACTGTGTCCTGAAGCTTTATAGTGGCATTTACACTTGCTGAAGGCCAAAGTGAAACTGTCTCCACAACATAAAATGGTTAATGGTTATTTTTACTGCTCATGTAGTACTGGATATTCCCTCTTGTCACGTTATGGTTGCAGCTTCCCATAGTGAACTACGTTCATACTCTTGTCACAGGACCTGTTTGACCTTCAGGGCCCTAATGACCAGAAAGTACTGGTGAGCGACATAGAACAAAATGGATCAGATCAGACATCTGGCACCTCCATAAACCTAATGTGATGGTCATTTAAACATGGTTACAGAAATCTTGTAAGAAATGTGATTGACTAGCAGGATTGGCAAATCTTGGAGTATTTTAGATATTGTGATGGCATCACGCTTGTGTAATCCTGTTCAAACGTGTGTATATGTGCAGATGGATCTGCATATTAAAGATAAGAAACTATTCTCCAATACTTTGTGTAGTCCTAGGGGCTGAATTTAATAAGTTCTGGTTCTAGCCCAAAGCTGCGTACACTCGATACGATGTATCGTACAATATATAATTCTGAAGCATATCTCAACAATATCTTACACATTGTATAGTGTGTACACCCGATCTGGCATTGATTGCATAGTCCCTTCTGCTGTGCTGCACGTCAGATGGGACAATGCAACGAATGAAGCGGTATAGTTATATGCAGCATGTAACAGTACATCACACCGTCGTACGGCAGATCGTGCAGTGTATGGTGCACAATGTATTGTTGCGTTGCTTGCTGGATCGCACAGTCGTATGGTGTTTACCCAGCTATGGACAATGTGCTTCTGTGCATGTTTCCAACAATTACTGTACAAAATTGTTTTGAGCTATTAATTTCGAAGGTTAGAAAGTATTGGCTGTGTATGTTTCTTAAATTGGCTATCTTAATGATCCCAAAGACTTAACTGCCCTGCAAGTTCTTAACCATTTGCACAATATTGCTTTGACAACGGCCTGCATAAACAGAGCTAAACACTGTCAGTGGTTGTCTTTTGGAAGAATGTGTTACTTCCAGTGTAAAGAATGATCTTGGACTAGGACTTTGCTCTAGTGCTTATCAGCCTCCCTTATTTGCATATATTGTACAAAAATCTTGTTAAAATTGTCTACTAGAATGCTCACATTTTTCTGCTACATACTATACAGTGGCACTTGCTGCTGAGTTCTTGCAAATTTTCAGAGCTGGTTAGTTTTCTACACTCAAAATTGCTTAGATCGATACCCCTTTCACACTGCCATCAAATAACCTGATTTATAGCACATGAACGCTCAGCAACCCGGGTTACTGCGCAGTGTGAAAGGGCCCAGTTGAAATAACCTCGGTCGACCCGGCAATTCAACTCTGGTAACGAGCAGGATTGAACACTAGTTCAACCCAGGCCATGGTGTGGTGTGAACCGGTAACTTGGGTCGAGGCGACAGGGGCCCGTTCACTGCATAGGAAGGGCCGGCGATTGGAGATGATATCTCCAAGCACCGGCTCAGCAGTGATGGCGGTGACATATTCGACCTGTCATTGTCGGGCCGCCTGTCTGAAAGGGGTCTCATTGGGTAGCACCCGGGATGGACCAGTGTACTAATTCTAGGTGCGACTTGCCATTTGCGGTATTGCTTATGCTGGTTACACACCTGCAGATAAATTCTGCAGACCTGCTAAATGCTCAGACCAGACAGTGATTATCAGATCGGTGTGCACCCTGTGCAATTTTTGGCTTTGTGGGCAATGTCTGCAGATGTAGTCAACAGTGTCGGGGTAGCCATCGCACATGTAGCACATCGGCTACCGATCTGACTGCTGCAGGAGCATTTGAAGCCATTTATCTGTTAATGCATGTGCGCTATACAATTATTGGCCTGATCATACAATTATCTGCTGAATGACACAATTATATAGTGTGTACCTGTCTCTAGATTTTCTGTGACAGCCGATTGCTAATTTTAATAGTTTTCTGTCATATTGAGCAGTGTTTGTACTAGGAAAACCTTCTAAAACAGCGAGTGTCCTTGTCTGCTTATTGGAGTCGTGTGATTTCTATAAACATTCTCCAGGATATACGTGATGTAGCCTTTCTACAGTTCAGATCTAGACAGGCCTAGTTTATACATGTCCTTGGAAAGCTCATTCTCAAGGTTGATGTAGGTCAGGTGAGCGGCTTCTTATTGACAGTGGCAATCTTAACATGTGAATGTCGCTTGACTTATTTCCATGAGTGTGTATATATAAAGTAGATTTACGAATGTGTATTCCATCCACCATTTTTGTTTTTTTTTACTTTTTTTATATTTTATTTTTTTTCCAGTCACCTACTTGATTCCTATATTTATATCTGTAATGTGTTTAGCAGTAAATGTTAATTGTCAAAGGAGATCACCTTGTTTGCAGTGTAAATGAGCTATAAGGCACAGATTCTCCGCCTGCTCCATCTGCATGCTAGGCTTATGTTGCAGTACTCAGCTATTTTTATCTGGGATTGTAGAGCTGGGGGATGTGATCTGATTACGCATGTCACTCCATGCAGCTGCTATCTGACTACTTTCTATGAAACTGTTGGGTCTTTAGTCCTTTTAAGCTTGTAAGGCTTATTACAATCTATTGATAAGTGTACATAAAGTAGTAGCAAGTGAATTGATGTGCACATTGCCTGTGGCATGTACACGCTCACATACTCTGTACTGGGGCCAGCTAAGGAATAAAGTAGGCACTGCAATTCCTTGTGCTGAGGCTACAATTTACCTAGTTTGTGTTGGAAGCAGTAAGTCCATTAGGCAGTAGTGTAGGGATTGTTTCAATGGGGCGGGGGGGGATTCAATTGTGTTGGGGTGCCCAAAGTAAAGGGTCACCCATCAGAGCATTTCAATTGTTGCTCTGATTGGGTGTCTATTACTTTTGATGTGCCCAAAAGCACCAGGTTTAGCCACACAAAGCGACGAATCCAGTCTAAAGTCCATGTTAGGGCGCCTCAGGAGGCTGCGAGCAGAAATGTGCAGCCGCTGCTATGGGCACCCAAATGGCAGAACAATTAAATTGTTGCCTTCTAGACACAATATATATATATTTTATTTGTGTCTGTTTTTTAGAGGCCATTTTCTTACATATAACTTCCATTGATGGCTTGTTATAGACTCCATGGTTAACCCATTTCTGTACCTACAGATGCAGACAAACGTATCAAAGTGGCCACCCCAATGGTGGAGATGGACGGTGATGAGATGACTCGTATCATCTGGGAGTTCATTAAGGAAAAGGTGATTGCCAGTTCTTGTAAAGATGCCAATCTGTGCATGTGTACATTTTCAATACAGCCACTTTGTATTTGACCCAACAGATTAATGGAGCGTACACACGGTCAGATTTGTCAGATGAACGACTGAACGATTAAACGATTTGGACGATTTGACCAAAGTTTTGAACGATTTGAACGATTGAACGATTTTTGACTGCATTAAAATGAATGGAATCGTCCAAGTCTGACTGCAAACCCATCAGATGTCAGATATCGTTATCTGACAAACGGGAACGCGCATCGTTGATCGTCCATCGTTCAGGCATGTGATATGAACGATTTTCCTTCAGATATGAACGACTGAACGATTTTTAAATCGTTATCGTCCATATCTGAAGAAAAAATCTGATCGTGTGTATGCACCATAAGTGTACGTAAGCCTTATGCATGTACGCTAGATTTTCCATATGTTTTGCCTTAAGCCAGAGTTACACAAATCTTGGTCTTTCAACCATAACTACTCTGTCCTCAAACTGGAGTTTCTGTGTAGGTGTGTGTGTGGCTCTTGGCACATGTAGTAACAGTATTGTGAAACACTTCATGTGAACAGTACACTTGGAACAAGACATGGTTACCCAGCTGATGTATTCAGGCTCAACCTGACATTATTGGGGAATGTGTTGTTACTTAACAAGCATATTGACATGAGTCTAATTTGGGATATATACCCACTTCTGTATGTGTAATTGTATGTACTCATGTGGAGTTGTGTGCAGTTATAATTTGCATTTGTTTTTTGGTGTGCATTGAAAGTTGCATTAGTCACAAATTTGTGCACATCCTGCCATATGGTGACTATGGCGCGTTTTGTGCTTATGTCTCCCATACGTGTAGTGAGGCAGAACAGGGGTAGAGGGGCAAAGTACAGTAGGTTGTCCATGCAGCTTACAGAAGACTCCTGTGAAGATAAGTCTTGTAACTTTTGAATATATGACCAAAAAAGTAGATGAATATGGTGAGAACTAGCGGAACTGGCCTGTCCAGAGTAATCGATGACTTAAATGTAGTCTGATCAGCAGTCCCATAAGACAGTTGCTGACAGTCTCCTTATAGACAAAATGGCTAATGGACTTTCTTTAGCGAAACAGTAACCTATTGTAAGTAAAAGTTTGCATTAAAATAACAGACCCTGATGGCTGTTTAGAATCTTGATGTAGTAATTTGCATCACTCTTTCGAGGAAGTAAAAAGCTAAGACATAACTAACATCCATTGGCCTGAAAATGCTAATCTAGTCTTGTGAATAATGCATTATAGTCTTTACTGATTGATTTTTGTTATTTTACTACTTATTTTGACTAAATGTATACGTTTTCTTTGTAGCTGATCTTGTCAAATGTTGATGTTGAGCTGAAATATTACGATCTCGGGCTTCCATATCGTGACCAAACCAATGACCAGGTCACCATAGACTCTGCTCTGGCAACTCAGAAGTACAATGTTGCAGTGAAATGTGCCACAATTACTCCTGATGAGGCGCGAGTAGAAGGTAGTGTACCCGATCTATATATTTACATGTATATGGGATATGTTCACATACGGACTTTCTTCAGTATTAAAGTGCTTGAGTTCATTAAAGCGTCATATAAAAGCTTAAAATTCTATATATCATTCTTCAAGAAACTACTTCTCTATCCCCACACCGTCCCCCAATATAGGACACTGTAGATGCTACAGTATAGTCCTAGAGTCACTTGGGCATTCTAAACTGAGTGTGAAGATGTCATGAACAGAATACTCCGTTTGTTACATGCAGTATCACTGTAGGAGTTTCACACAACTATTTGTGTTATATGGATGGTTCAATAAGTAAGGTAACAAGACCTCTCGTGTGTAATGTTCTCTATTTTGTTCTAATTTCCTGCCAGGCCAGAGCAGGTAGACCACTGCTGCCCCTCACGGCCATTAGACTGCTCCTCATATCAGTCATATTGTCCCAACATCATTTGTAAGATGACAGGGCTGGCGGAAACATGGTGCAAACATTGAGCTGCATAGTGTGATTAGATTTCTAGGTCTAAAGGGCACATCAACAGCTGAAATTTGTTGAGGTGTACGGTGATAATGTCATGTCACGTCACGGAAACCGGTTTGATGCACTGCCTTTTATAATGGCAGGACAAACCTTCAAGATGAGCAGTGATTCGGCCGACCAAGCTCGTCCACCACAGAGGCAGTTTTTGCCGTATTGAAGGTCTGATTCAGAAGGATGGAACCATTAGAGCTAGTGATATTGCTGACAACTGAACGTCTCATTGGGTACTGTGTACGACATCGTTCATGAGCTACTGGGGTACAGAAGTGTTCACACTGGGTACTGAAGCAGCTCACAAAACCAATAGGATAGGATTCTCTTGTGCACTTGACGACATACCATGAGGAGGCAGTGCAGTTCCTTCAATGTATTGTTACATAAATAGATATATGGCTTCATCATGTGACACTGGAGACAAATCAAATGTCCATGACACGGAAATATGCATCGTCCCTACCTTTAAAGAGATTCCAACCTACTGTCACCATGACCTCCTTTGCTGATGGTTTTGGGACCACAAGGACGTGCTGCTTGTTTTCCTCACCGAGGGCGATACTGTGACTGCTGTCCGCTATTGTGACATGTTGAGCTGGTTGCAGAGGGAAATTCATCAAAAACTACCTGGTTTGCTGTGAACAGATGTCATATTGCTGCACTAGAACGCCAGGCCACACTCTGCTAACCGCACGCGAGAGTGGTTATGGTGGGATTTACTGGATCATCCTCCCTACAGCCCTGACATGGCACCAAGTGCTTTCCATCTCTTTGGACCATTGAAGAAGCATTGGGTGGAAGGCTATTTGCAACAGACTGAAGTTCAGCAAGCCATCATGTCCTGGCTTCATGCACTTGACACTGATTTCTTCTATCCCGGGATAGATGCCTTGGTCTACCGATGAAACAAATGCTTGTGGAAAATCTGTACAAAGGCCATACTATTGATTTACACGTATATGTAAGAGCTGAATAAATTTATGCAATAATGTCTTGTTACCATATTTATTGAACCACCCTCATAAAAAAGAACCCAAAAAACAAACTTTAAAATGTCCATATAACATATTGCTTGCTGGTTACAATTTGCCTTTATTTTTTCTTTGGGTATTTTTAACCTTTCAGTCACTGTATATACTTTTAATCAGCTTCACTGCTTTGCTTGGTGCTATAAAACTTGATAAGATTTTGACACTGTAGCCATTATAAAAGAGCAGTGCCACCTAGTGGCGGGAATATGTTTCCTGTGAAACTCCCAGGGAGTAAGTGATGTTGTAATCCTATAAACTCATCAGTTTAGATATATTTAAGTGTCATACTTTATTCAAGCCCGAGTATAAAAAAATGGAAGCAAATTTAAAGTGAAACTATAAATGACATTTAACACTGCCCATTTCAATGTGAGTGTAAACAGAAGACCTCCCTAAAACAGCCAACTATGACAGTGACCAGTAATGGATGTGTAATTTGCATAGTTATTAGCAGGCACTAAGCTAGCAAATGTGACCGCTTATAAGATAGCCATGTCTTTACTGACTCTAATACCCTCTGCTGATCTGTCTCACTTCTAGATGTAGTTTTGGTTATGGTTTGCATCATGTTCGGTTTTGTCTAGTGTTTGAATAGTCAAATTAACTGAGACTAATTTAAAATGGTGCGGTGTTAGGAAAGTGCTGATGTACTGTAACATTCTACCAAGTGGAATCACTCTTGGTCGTTAAAATTAATAGTTTAATATGTATTTTTATTCCAATATTATGGTGTGAAGTTAGTGATGTGAAAAAACTCTTGAATCCTGTTGGTCTTTAATTTATTATAGATATTTGACTGCTTTATAAACCCAGTACTAAATTGTATAATGCATTAGAAATATATTTAATATAAATATCCTCAAGAGTGCCCCTGGGGACACTTACATTCAATTGTACTTTCTTCTTTACATTATGGAATAAAGGTGATATTTACTTTTCTTGTGTAGACATTTTCTGCAAATGGGAGCATACCTTTAAAATTTGATGAGGCTGGGGGCACAATTATCTGCTCTATTACGGAAGTGCAAATACAATGTTAGACTTAAATACCTCCTAAATTAATTTACTTGCTTGCAGGGATGTCTAACTAGCATAGGCCCCTGGCAAGCATATGACAGACTGCCTCCTTACATGTCATTGTGTTAGTTTAAATCCCAGTGGTCGGGATGCTTGTGCTGGAATCCTGACACCAGACAGAATCCTGGCACCGCATCCAGATTAAGTGTTAGGGTTAGGCACTTGGGGGGAGGGTTAAAGGTAGGGTTCGGATACTTACCGACAGGTTTCTGTATCCTAACCCTGTCAGAATGCCGCTGTCATGATTCTGACCAACTGGATCCCATACCCAACCCGTTTAAACAATGTCTCAAATTTAGATCCTTTTTCTTGTGGTTGCTAAATATCCCTCCCAAATAGGGGGGTAGGGAAGATGAACACTGTCAATTTTATGGAAGCTAGGAAGTCCTGTAACATTTTGTATGTCTCCAATAGTGAAAAACAGATGGGGTTAGTGCACACTTCAGCACTGTGCATATAGGAAACACTGTACTTTGTAAAGTGCCTCTTTAAACAATATGAAAGTTTAAACCTACAAAGGTTTATCAACTGGCCAACTTGGGAGGCAATTCAATTCCGTAGCTCCCAGGAGAGTGCACCGAGCTATTCAATTGGCTTAGCTTTAATCCTGCGACTAAACTAGTGCCTCAGGGCAGCATTGTGTGAGGTAACCGAATCGTACCCATCACTTAAGTTGGAAAATGCAGTTTAGCGTGATTAAGCCCCAGTCATTAGTCACGGTAAACTGAATCTCCAGACATAAGTGCGAGGCGGGATATTGAATAGTTCCGGGCACTCATCATGGGAGCTATATCGCCATGCTAGGAATTAACTAGCCACCTAGCATTGCCCCATAGTAACAAATGTTAAATGTGTCTTAGAGTTTAAGCTGAAGAAAATGTGGAAGAGTCCCAATGGAACCATCAGGAATATCTTGGGTGGAACAGTCTTCCGGGAACCAATTATTTGCAAGAACATTCCACGCCTGGTTCCTGGATGGACACAGCCAATTACTATTGGCAGACATGCCCATGGTGACCAGGTAAGCTCGGTGATTATGGTATAATGGTTGAAACATGTAATGCTGCCATTGTTCTCAATAGCTTCACTTTAATTATATTTTTTATTTAGTACAAAGCCACAGATTTCGTCATTGACAAGGCCGGAAACTTCAAAATGGTGTTCACGCCAACTGACGGAACGGCCGCTAAGGAATGGGAAGTGTTTGACTTCCCTGCGGGAGGTGTTGGCATGGGAATGTACAACACAGACGAGGTAATCATGGAATTCCCGTATTGCACAATTGGTGTTGACATTAATGGCTTAATGATTCATATCCTATTAATACTGCATATTTTTCCGCAATTTGAATAGCCATTGCTTTAAAATATAGTTGCCCATAAAATAGTTTTTTTGGGGAATTGATGCTAATGTTAATGTCATGTATGACTTATAAAACACATATGTATTGTAATAAAAGGCGATAACTACTCAAGTTTATAATCTAAGGATGGAAGCTAGTAGTGCATGTGTGACTTTGTTACATATTAATGTTCTATTTGTCACCGCTATAACAAGCCTGTCTACATAAAATGATCCATGTGATGAAGGGAAGGCTCCTTCGTGCGTGCATGTGTGTAGTGTTAGGCAGCTATGAGACCTGAATATTCCTATTTGTTGCTCTTGTAGTCTATCTCTGGGTTTGCACACAGCTGTTTCCAGTATGCTATACAGAAGAAATGGCCTCTCTACATGAGTACAAAGAACACCATTTTGAAAGCTTATGATGGCCGGTTCAAGGACATCTTCCAGGATATCTTTGAGAAGTAGGTTTTTTTTTTTTTGTTTTATTTGAGTTGCAACACCAAAAAAAAGTGACGTCAAAACATGCTCTGCTTTGTAATTTAAACTTAAAAGGGTCACATTGTAACAGGCTGGTGGGTACCGGATGCCGGTGGTCAGAATACATTTGTCTGTCAGTATTCTAACGCTCCCTCCCCGGTGCATGACCTATCCTCCTGCCACCCAGTGCTTGATCCTAATGCTAACGCCCCCCCAATCTGTGATTGAGCATGTAATACTCATAGCTGAGGCTATAATTTATGTTTCAATAACAGAAGCTATTCTTTGTATGCCTCCATGCTCACCTCTAGGTGACACATGTAAGGAAATGTTGCACTATTGGACCTCTGTGCACCAGAATAATATCGTGATTAGTATGTTGGTGGATGCTGTAGTGGCCTAAAACTAAACATACTCCTATTGAAACCTGTATATTTTGTATCTTTACTTCTCTCTAATGGACTTGCATGTTAGACAGAGCCTTGGGTTTATCTGTTTTGTTCTAGCATGGTAGGTATAGCAAATTGTTCCCATGTAATGACCATAAACTGCTGTATTTCTAGGCATTACAAGCCAGAGTTTGACAAACTGAAGATCTGGTATGAGCACAGGCTGATTGATGACATGGTAGCACAGGTTCTCAAGTCTAACGGCGGCTTTGTCTGGGCTACCAAGAACTATGATGGAGATGTCCAATCTGATATTCTTGCTCAAGGCAGGTTGTTTTAAATAGTGATGTCTGAACATGACCTTACACTAGGCTTAGTGGTGTTTGGAACTTGCCATCGTTGCAGTCATCGTAGGTGGTGCTGTGTGGAAACCATTTGTGCATTTACTAGGGATCCTGCAACATCTCACAGCTATTTGTATAGTGGCACATGGGGCACACCCTGCTCCTCCCACATTGGCACAGGAAACAGCTGATATGCTCTGACATGAAGCTGGTGTCTATATGTTTGCTTGCACACATGCAGTGTAAATGCCTGTTTGCTGCTGCTGCTACAGATGTTTCCTCATACACCTCTCCTGTGCCATATGGTGCAATTCATGTACTGCATACTTTATTCCCTCAATTTGCATCATGAATCGTAAATTATGTACTAGCTGTTAGTTTTGTTGCAAATTAATTTATATAAAGTTGCAGATAAGCATGGTGAAGGTCACTAGTATTAGACCTGTCTTTTTACCTCTTGTGCAACTTTTTTCTGCTTTTTTCCTTTTTGTCATTGTTCGCCCTTGTTTGCTCTACTTGGGATTAGTGTAGCAAAGTCTGTGGTGTGCTAATTGGGACTATTTGGCATTACTTTGGCTTAGGTGTATGTGGGCACATCAATATGTTAGTACCTGATGTTATCACACCTACAAAATACATAGGAAAGTCTCTTTGCAAGTCTTTTCCACTAACACTTCAAAATGTGTGGGGATTGAATTGTAGAATTGGTGAAAAGAAGGCTTTCAAGTAACTCATGTGTGGGTTTTTTAAAATTTGTTATACAGATGTGTCAAATTAATCCGTACAGTCTGTGTAATAGTTGGGATCTGTATATGAAGTAATGCGTTGCTGCGTCTGTTTTCTGTGCCAGTTTCCGTTGTGCTTCATATACAGATTCAGTCACACAGATATAACAGTATTGCAGATGTACAGTCAGGTGCATAAATATTGGGACATTGACAGAATTTTCATATTTTGGCCTCTATTCACCACCACAATGGCTTTGAAATGAAACAAACAAGATGTGATTTATCTGCAGACTTTCAGATTTATTTTGAGGGTAATTACATCCAAATCAGGTGAACGGTGTAGGAATTACAACTGTTTCTATATGTGCCTCCCACTTTTTAAGGGGCCAAAAGTAATGGGACAAACTAAACAATCCTAAATCTAACTTTCACTTTTTAATAATTTGCTACAAATCCTTTGCAGGCAATTACAGCCTGAAGTCTGGAATGCGTAGACCTCACCAGACACTGGGTTTCAGCCCTGGTGATGCTCTACCAGGCCTCTACTGCAAATGTCTTCAGTTCCTGCTTGTTCTTGGGGCATTTTCCCTTCAGTTTTGTCTTCATCAAGTGAAATGCACGCTCAATCAGATTCAGGTCACGTGATTGACTTGGCCATTGCATAACATTCCACTTTTCAGCCTTAAAAACTCTTTGGTTGCTTTTGCAGTATGCTTCGGGTCATTGTCCATCTGCACTGTGAAGCGCTGTCCAATGAGTTCTGAAGCATTTGACTGAATATGAGCATATAATATTGCACGAACACTTCAGAATTCATTCTGCTGCTTTTGTCAGCAGTCACATCATCAATAAATACATGGGAACCAGTTCCATTGGCAGCCATACCTGCCTACGCCATGACACTACCACCACCATGCTTCACTGATGAGGTGGTATGTTTTGGATCATGAGCAGTTCCTTTCCTTCTCCATACTCTTCTCTTCCCATCACTCTGGTACAAGCTGATCTTTGTCTCATCTGTCCATAGGATGTTGTTCCAGAACTGCAATGGCTTTTTTAGATGTTTGGCAAACAATAATCTGGTCTTCCTGTTTTTGAGGCTCACCAATGGTTTACATCTTGTGGTGAACCCTCTATATTCACTCTTGTGAAGTCTTCTCTTGATTGTTGACTTTGACACATATACACCTACCTCCTGGAGAGTGTTCTTGATTTGGCCAACTGTTGTGAAGGGGTTTTTCTTCACCAGGGAAATAATTCTTCTGTCATCCACCAGTTTTTTTCCGTGGTCTTCCGGGTCTTTTGGTGTTGCTGAGCTCTCCGGTGCGTTCTTTCTTTTTGCTATATCTCTGATGGGTTTGTTTTGATTTTTCAGCCTAATGATGGCTTGCTTCACTGATAGTGACAGCTCTTTGGATCTCATATTGAGAGTCGACAGCAACTGATTCCAAATGCAAATGTCACACCTAGAATCAACTCCAGACCTTTTACCTGCTTAATTGATAATGAAATAATGAGGGAATAGCCCACACCTGTTCAGGAAATAGCTTTTGAGTTGATAGTGCCATTACCTTGGCCCCTTAAAAAGTGGGAGGCACATATAGAAACCGCTTTAATTCCTAAACCGTTCACCTGATTTGGATGTAAAATTACCCTCAAATTAAATCTGAAAGTCTGCAGTTAAAGCACATCTTGTTTGTTTCATTTCAAAGCCATTGTGGTGGTGAATCGAGGCCAAAATATGAAAATTCTATCAATGTCCCAATATTTATGCACCTGACTGTAACAATTTGCTTCTCAAAGCTGCACTGATTGTGACGTAGGCACATTTTCGGGAGAAATGGATGCTCAGTGGAAGCTGAGTTGCGTGAGACCTGGCAGCTCACGCCAGGCAATTTGTGTCATGGGCAGATCTGTTCTGTTGGCTACTTTGTTTGAGTGACTAATTCTGATATGAAAGTTTGGGCATTTTAAATTGGCAGTGATCACAAGGAAGCACTGAATTCATGTTCTCTTATTAATATGCAAGTAGGTGATTCCCACTCAGCAACTGCACTTGGTCACCAAAATGTGCTTCCTACATCACGTGTAATTCTCATCCAGGTCAGCGGCTTAATGTGAATTGCTAAATATTTGTTTCAGGCTTTGGTTCCCTCGGATTAATGGCATCTGTCCTGGTGTGTCCTGATGGAAAAACCATTGAGGCAGAAGCTGCTCACGGAACGGTTACTCGTCACTATCGGGAACATCAGAAGGTGTTTTTCTCCCCCCTCCTCCCTTCATTGCTTATAAACCTGATTTACTTGTTTAGTAATCTAGAAGTCTATCATAGCAAGTGACTTTCCAAAGAGTAGCATGCTGTTGGCATAATGTACTTACAAAGAAAATTCCCTGAGTCCTTGAAAGGATTTGTAGCAGATTCTGTACCCAGTGTAATGTAGAGGATGCAATGGGACCAAGCGAAGCCATGAAGCTGCCTGGTATAGTCTGGGTACATTCAGTTTCTGCGGCTTTTAGATCAGTGAAAGTGTTTAAACACTAAACTTTATGTATATGACCCTTTTTTGGTTTGGAAGGTTGTAGTCTTAGAAACAAAGCACTATCTGTGAGACTGATAGTGCTCCCACTTGACAGATGTATAGTGTGTTGTACCACACAATAGATACCACCTTAGAATGACACAATAGAGTATCTCAATAAAAAGGTGTATTTATTAAATTGACATCAAATATAGAATAAAAAATGGAAACAAATACATATAATGTCCAAAAATAAGCAATAGTGATCCTCCTGGTAGGTTACCGTTTTGGGTGGGTGGTGTGATAACACGATAGGACTTTACCTATCATGTTCTCACACCACCCACCCAAAACGGTAACCTACCAGGAGGATCACTATTGCTTATTTTTGCACATTATATGTATTTGTTTCCATTTTTTATTCTATATTTGATGTCAATTTAATAAATACACCTTTTTATTGAGATACTCTATTGTGTCATTCTAAGGTGGTATCTATTGTGTGGTACAACACACTATACATCTGTCAAGTGGGAGCGCTATCAGTCTCACAGATCTTTGTTTCTATGTTTACAGGTTATGGTGTATAATCCTTTTTTCTGTGAGGAAGTAAGCTGCACCCTATTTGTTTACTGCGTGATTTTATCCCCTAAATAATTGTAGTCTTGGACAATTGCCTTGATGTGTAGAATTTACTTTTAGTATAAAGTCTCATAAGACAATGTGCTTTCTAGGTTGTGACGACTCCATTGTTATTACTTAAATAAAATGTATAACAAGAGTGTGACAACTCCATTCTTAAAGATCAAGCTGTAACTTTTTTTTTTTTTTTTTCCCTCTAAGGGTCGTCCCACAAGTACAAATCCTATTGCCAGCATCTTTGCATGGACACGAGGCTTGGAACACAGAGGAAAACTTGATGGAAACCAGGACCTAATTGAGTAAGTCTTGTGGTCTGTAGGATAAAGTTGACATAATTTAAATAGAACTTTATCAGTGCTGATGCAATTGCAGTTTTCTGATTTATTTTCTAGACAAATCAGTCTAGTGGATGCAGAGAGATGTCTGAGTGAAGAATAGGGGCAATAGCTAAATACAGCATTAAGTATATACATTTTTAAGTTTAATTCCGAACCTAACAGTTTATAAACTAGATCATATACTGCTGTCGCCGCTGGGGTCCCAGAGCAAGTTTGATGACTTTTCCTAAAAAAAAAAAAAAAAAAAAAAAAAAGATGGCTTGCTCTGGAGGTGTGAGAAGAGACTAGTTCTATAGAAATCACCACATCTTATTTTCAGTCCCTAAATTGAATGTCAAAACCCCCGTACATATATCAGTCGCTCAACTGAACGGCTAGTATGTCGGCCAGTGTGTACCCAGCATAAGTCACCTGTGGTCAAGCATAGATATCCTTAAAACCTGGACAGTTAGGGTGCCTTTGGGAACCTCTGGTATATGGTATTTAAGATATAAATTGGCTTACATTCCATGGGCTAATAAAGCTGGGAACACGCTATACAATGTGGGTATACACACCATAGCTGTCAATCACATTGTCACATCTACTGTTCTGCACAGCGCATGGGATGATACAATGAACTACACTATTACATGCAGTGTGTATGGCGTGCGCCATGCTTTGTTGCATCACCGGGTTGTATTGAAATTGCAGTTTAAACTGGAGAAGATTGCACATTCTTTAAGACTTAAACTGCGTATCCATTAGGCGATTTTAATGAGCGATTGAACAATTACGACATTTTTCAATTGCTCATTAATCGTGCACAAATCTTGTACTATGTCCAACGACCAGCGATGCGCGCTCCCGCTGGTCGTTTCCTACAGCAATCATCTTTTGAACATGACTGTCAATCTGCCGATTAACGACAGATTGGCCGTGTTCAGGGATGAGGGAGGGTGCATGCACTGAACACAATATTATACAGTGTAGGCACTGCATAGGAAGACGAACGACTGTACGATTATGTCTTAATCGTACTGTCCATAGTCGGCAAGTGGATACGCAGCTTTAGATGACATCAGTGTACAATAAACCTTTTTATTTCTATGGGAACCAGGAAATGTTTAAAAGCAACAAATGTAAATTCAGGGAATAGTCTCAACTCCAACATTAAAGAGCAATCGGTGATTTGCAATTGTCAATCAGTTAAACAATGTATATTTTTGAAAATAAATCTATTTGTAGACTCTTTACATACTGGAACAATTTGTATAGTAAAAAACTCTGCAAACTATCTAGTCCTTTATGCAACAGACAGCAACTTGTAAACTGTGTACTGCTTAAAGGGTGAATTACTGTTACTGTCGGTAGATGTATGAAGTGTAGAAGTTTCCCGCGGCAACCAATCTGCTCCTACTTATTTTATAGAATGTACTTAATAAATACAACCTCAAAGCCGATTGGTTCAGTTTACTGCTGGGATAATGTGTGTACTGCAAGGACCAGGTTAGAAATCCACTATGGTTTGTAGGGATGTGTAATGGAGGTTTGGCTGCTTAAACATTGGCTAATCCAGTAATTTGCAATGTGTATAAATCTGGAATCTTGTTGACAAAGGACTGGCTTTATACAAACACTGTGCCAATCAACTTGAATACAGGCAATAGCTCCACCACACTCGCACTATATTGTAATTTAAATTTTTTATTTTTTTTTACCACACAGCTTTTCCTTAAAACTAGAGAAGGTTTGTGTAGAGACCGTTGAAAGTGGTGTAATGACAAAGGATTTGGCTGGCTGCATTCATGGAGGTTTCAGCAAGTAAGTGGGGAGTGGCTCTAATTCATGCATTTATGTAAATCTGAATTCCTCATTGACTAAATTGCAAACCTGATCCTAATCTACTTTTCTCTCCCTCAGTGTCCGACTTAACGAGCATTATGTAAACACAACAGACTTCCTGGATGCTATTAAGAACAATCTTGACAAATCTCTGGGGAAGAAATAAACTTTGCACTAGTACAATGGCCAGACCATTTTTTACCTCATTTTTAACCTTTGAATATAGGAAGTCACCTTTGTGGCTCTGGAACAAACTTTTTAACCCGTCTAATGCTGGTTGTATTTTTAAACACCATGAACAGCTGCAGAATTGGGACAAGTTTTATCACCCGTCTAGTGCTGGGATGTTACTGCACCTCTTGTATTTGTCATCTTACCTTGATGGTGCAATGTATAGCAAATAAACATTCACAAACTCTTCTCCTTGTAAACTGGCTGAGACTTGTATTTTCCTTATTTTGAACCTAAAGAGGTCTTGTTTGAATATGCTAATTGTAAGTTATTAACTACTTGAGTTTGTCATTGGTTGAAGGCAGCTCAGTTAAATTTAATGTCCCAGGGCTGTTCCGTAGCTGCAGTTTTAGTAGCCCAAGGACTCTTAATCCAGTAAAAGGGAGTCTGTTTTCAACAATCTACCATGTCACCTGCCCCTCAATACCCCTCTCCCCAAGGACCTGCCTGCAGATAGAAGGCATATCATGTGGTGTGCTTGCATCACACTACCCTCCGTAGGCTTAAGAGCACTTTGGCAGATGACTGGATTGACTTTCAGGCACATTCTTAACGGCTTTTTAAATCCATTCTTCCAACATAAACTTTCAATAGCAAGTGTCTGTGTCAGTGCTGGTTACTCCCATGAAAACCATGTGATTGAGGTAGTGATTACACGCCATGACTGGCCAAGCCACTGATGTAGATGGGCTGTGAGGATCAAGGATGTTTATTATTGACTTAATTCCTCACAACTAATTAAACAGACAAACAAGACAGATGCTCCAGCACAGAAAATAATTGCTTTTGTAGAAGGGAAGACTTTATAAAATTAGAGCTTCATATAGTCCCACAATATTACAAAGTGATTTACAAAGAATAAATTATTCACAGCAGTCCCTTCCCCTAGTGGAGCTTACAATCTATATTCCCTACACACATGTACCTGGTTAATAGATTTGTTTTGTCAGGAGCCAATCTGTTCCTCTAAAGTATAGGAGGAAACCCATGGGGAGAACCTACAAACTGTACACAGATAGGGTCAATGTGGACTGTTGGCAAATGTGCAGTTGTCCTTTCTCACTGAGCATTGCCCCTCTATCTGTGTAGTTGGTATTGCAGCTGGTCCTCACAAGCTTACACTACAGAACAGAAGGTGAAGACAGAACCTTGCCAAAATCAAGGGATTTAAATCTAGTGCTACAGTGTTAAACCAATGCTAGTCTACATAACTTGAAACTGTAAATTGATGTGTAATAGAAGGAAGTAGTTTGCTGTAAGGATGTTGTATATACTTTGTAGCTTGTTTACATCTTATTTGTGCCTGAAATTTCTATATTGAAAATAGGAATGGGCTGGCTGCGAGCCCAAACAGCAAGTTTTAGTCGGTCAGACACTTGCATCTCTAGAGCCTGTCTACAATAGAAACAAATACTAGTAATTTATTTTTCCCCATCAGAGAAGAGTGGAATTGCACTTGGTAAAATCACTGTTCATGTTAACATTAGTAACTGTAAAATGAGTTTGGCCTACCTGCAATACATATTGTGAACAGCATTAAATTAGGTCATTGCCCAGATAGTCTTATAGGGGGCATCCACTACAAGAGCTGAAAACGACTGCACGATGGACGACCTTGTAATCGTGCAGTCGTTTGTCAGTCGTTGTGATGAGCCTTCACTGAACGAGCGGACGTTCACTGCTGGGTCATCCATCATCTGGAAACATGCTGAGCCTGACGATATCGTCAGGTTGACCAGCATGTTTGCACGATGATAGATGTCTAAAAGACCAGATTTTCGCACCATCGTTCAACTTTATCGTCTAGTGGATACCCCCCATTATATACATTAGGTCAATTGTCAGATGGCCATAATTCATTTAGTTATGACTGATATACACTTCCTATTTACATGTACAATTTACTGGCTTATTTATACAGTTGGAAATGTCAGTTCATAGACTGTTTTACAATCTCCGAAGTTTGTATGTGCTGAGTAAAGAATTAAACAAAATACATGTAAAAGGAAGACTTTTCAGTGTTTTCTGTAACTGCATGGGGGGGTGGCTTAGCCTGGTTTGACTTTGTGTATGGTAAATATTTAGCAACATCTAGTGATCATGTTCTAAAATGTAAAAGAAATTAAACAATCGATTGCAAATTGCACGATTGCTGCAATCAATTGCTGATGTATGGGGGCCTTTAGAGACCAGTGCTTGGAGATTAAGAAACCTCAAGTACAGTCAGGTGCATAAATATTGGGACATTGACAGAATTTTCATATTTTGGCCTCTATTCACCACCGCAATGGCTTTGAAATGAAACAAACAAGATGTGCTTTAACTGCAGACTTTCAGATTTAATTTGAGGGTAATTACGTCCAAATCGGGTGAACGGTGTAGGAATTACAACAGTTTCAATATGTGCCTCCCACTTTTTAAGGGGCCAAAAGTAATGGGACTATCAACTCAAAAGCTATTTCATGGACAGGTGTGGGCTATTCCCTCATTATTTCATTATCAATTAAGCAGGTAAAAGGTCTGGAGTTGATTCTAGGTGTGACATTTGCATTTGGAATCAGTTGCTGTCGACTCTCAATAATACCTCTTTTCCACCAAAAACCCAGGTCCAACCTGTGTTTTTGGACATGGTTCCAACCCTGGTCAGACCCATTTACACTGCACCTTTGATCTGGGTTACTCCCAGGTAAGCCCTGTTCACACTGAACTCAGGTCTGCCCTGCTAAACCTGTGAGGTCATAAAAAGTGGGAGGTGACTGCTCCACAACCACCAATCAGCTCATTTTAGGCATGATTCAGATCAGATAACCTGGGTTGCACCGTTTACACTGCACCATTACCTGGGTCCAACCCTGGTAGATACCTGGGTTGGATTGCAGGGTCACTTGACCCAGGTTATTTTTCAGGGACCATTTTACACTGAGCTGCGACCCGGGTAGACCCAGCAAAAACCCAGGTTTTTGATCTGGTGTAAAAGTGGTATAAGAGATCCAAAGAGCTGTCACTATCAGTGAAGCAAGCCATCATTAGGCTGAAAAATCAACCCCATCCTGGGCAGACTAGCGATCAGGTGTAATGCTATGGCCAGGAGACCCGGTGAAAGGGTTCCCCTGGCTGTGGCACACCCCAGTGAGTCCGGTGCTGGTTATGGGAAATACAGGGGACCCCTACTCATTTTGTCCCCTGTATTTCCAAAACAAGGACTGGCTCACTGAGCCCAGTGCTGGTTGTACTAAATACAGGAGGCCCCTACATCTTTTGTCCCCATATTTGGACAACCAGGGCTGGCTCTGAAAATCTGCAGCTGGTTGTCTAAATCTGTGAGATCTGTGCATGTATCTGTCTGAAGCAGGTATGAGAGGAGTGTGGGAATACCTGTCAAGTGACAACCGCATCGTGCAGGTCTGAACGACATATCGTTTGTCGTTCAGTAGTGTGTACACGATAGGAGGGGAATCGTTAATGAGAGAAATCTTCCTGCATGTACAAAAGATCTGAAGATGTGACATTGGGATCGTGATCGTGTACACAATGGACGATATGAACGATTTGTGGTTCCGATGCATCTGAATCGGCCAAATCGTTCAGTATCGTCTAGTGGCCTTTTAGACTTAAAGTATCAATCTTCTGTTTGTTAGGCCAATTATTTGATCTTTTTTTTTAGATTCCAATCTGTTTTTACATAAAATTATGCAGAAATCTCCAGCAAAGTGGCCAAGCACTTCAGATCGCAGTCCCCATTATCAAAGGGAGACATGTCTTTCACTTCTGTGAAAGACCTCTAATTTGCTGGGGATGTAACTCACGGGGACAGTGGTTACCGCAACAACTGTCCCTGCGAGTTCCCTTTTGTACATAGTGTGGATATTTTCATTAAAATTAAAATATCCCCTGCAATATGGATATATAAATAGTGATTGTTTATGCGATTATTAGTACATGGACTCCTTGGTCCTTAAACCTTGATAATGAAGGCATGGTAGAAGGGATAAATTGCTGATTACATTTTTCGAGGTGTATCTGGGATTCATTTATTGTCTACACCCTGGTGGCATTTACACCTTTTGTGGATAGAGTACCTATTGCTTAAGCTGGCCACACACTAGACCAACTTACATCCAACCATCCAACTAGTTGATTGGTTGGAATGAAAACCTGGTAAGGTATGAAAGCAAATGACAATCAGCAATTTGCTCCCAAACGCCAGAAAATGGACAAACTGTTTGAACAAATTGTTTAGATCAAACATTTAACAAACTTGTCTTAATGACCATTTTCATCTGTTTTCTGGTATTTAGGAGCAAACTGACCATTTACTCCCATTCCTTACCAGATTTTCATTCCAAAAAATCAACTAGTTCGTTGGATAAAAGTTGGTCTAGTGTGTGGCCAGCTTTACTCTAGTGCAGTGGTTCTCAAACTGTCCTTAGAACCCCACACAGGTCCTGTTTTTCAGGTCACAGGTGTACTCATTACTTACACATTTTAAAAGATCTGCAGGTGGAAGTAATTATTTCTCTCAGGTCCCCATTTAGCAACAAAGGCAAATACCAGCAAAATATGAATGAAAAATTCACTGGTAATTACCCTTCCGGCGAAGTCCAGTGAGGTCCTCTGCTGGGCTGCTGGCAGCCTAACGCTGCCAGCGACTGGCTCGTGTTATGCGCATATGCATGACAAGGGGAGTGCTATAGGGGTTATGCTTCGTTGTTATAGTGCGGCCTTAGTCCTCAAGGCACCCTAATGGTCCAGGTTTTAAGGATATCCATGCTTAAGCACAGGTGATTTAGTTAGTACCTCAATCTGTGTGATAACATCTGTGCACAAATATGGATATTATTTAAGACTGGACTGTTATGGTGCCTTGAGGAATACTTTGAGAAGGGGCCGATCCCAAAAACCATGATATAACCGTTTTATTTAATGGCCTCTTACCATCCCTGTGCAAGCAGTGAAAAGCTTTCTTAGGTAGTTCAGTGAAGTGCTGTATACAAGCAAACAATGATTCAGGCATCTGATATCCAGTAGTAATGCTGGCCATACGCTAGCGAGATTTTGGGCCAACTGCCTGATTTTCAATGTGTCATACGATGAATCGTGTGGAAAACCTGTACTTTTTAAGGTATGATACGATCTGATGCTTGCTCCCGCAGGTCTTTAAACGTATTGTTTGAGCAGATGTGCAGCCCATATCTATCGTGATCGTATGCCGATTGTGCCGTGTATTTGCGCATGCGATGCATTGTGCGTCCGAGTGGCGTCATTTGTTAAAGACTGACGCACGGGTGAGGGAGATCCGTGATGCATGCATCTGTCTTTAATAAAATAATCGGATGCACGGATGGTTCTCACTGAACCTTCCCTGTATCTATGAAAAAAAGCATTTTTTATTTTTTTTAATTTTAAACACTACATTCTACAAGATAGGGTGCTGATATGCTAGGCAATGTATGAACTGTCAGTGGCACTGACTGTTCCGACAACTGCAGCCGCTGATATCGTCTGCAGTTGATGGCCTAACACCTCAGCAGGGACAGTACGGTTGGGCTGCACGTGAGATCTCGCGCAAGCCCAGTGGAGCTGGCTAGGGCGTGAGACAGTGCATCATCACTAGACTTGAAGCGCCGTGGGCTCTGGCAGGGATAGCCAGAGGGGGGAGTTTTCACTCCCCCACTCTGGCAGATCAGGTGTTAATAAATCTCGTTGGTTTTGCTTTGTCTCGGTAAACATGTGAAGCAGGAAGAGCTATAGCGACACGATGGGTGCTGCTATAATCTCCACCTAAGTTAGGAGGTGCCACGGTTATTATATTGGGTAACAGCTTGAAGTGACTGAATATTGCCGAGCTGTTAATTCTCCACATCCATTCTCGTTTGTAGATCTTGTACAGAAAGACCAGGTCTCTCTAGTTATGGTCGAGGGAGCCTGGAGAGAAGTACGTATATATTCCCAATGGAAGGTGATTTTATACTTATGGCAGATTTTTTTAGATCTGGTGACAACTTGCCTCCTAACAGTAATGTGTGGCACAAGCCTACTCCAGAATACTGACAAGTCAGTGCTGAGTTCAGGTGATTGAGATGGTGCCCTAGACCAGGCCTGGACAAACCTGAGGCTTTCCAGCATGCTGTAACAGCTGATCGGTAGGCGGGTATGCTGGGACTTATAGTTTCACAACAGCTTTAGAGCCACAGCTTGGTCAGGACTGCCCTAGACTAACCCCTCAATGGGTGATCAGTGGAGACCCATTGCAAAGGCGTATCCTGAATTATTCAAGATCTATTAGTTATTTAGACATTTGCATGTCTTAGATGCTGGGGAGCTCATCAGCAAAGGCTTGAGGTTCTCAGAGTACCGATGGAGAGGGAAATAATGCTTTTCATCATTTACAGTGAGACATTTGTAATCTCAATCTCGAGGCATCTTGTGCTGAAAATAAGTAAACACTACATTTGTTGTTATTAAATACTACAGCAAGGAGGGTTGGGGGAAATCCTGGCCTGCTCAGTAAGATATTTGACATGGTTCTACAGATCTCCAGAAACATCACTATCCTATTGTGTGAATGAAAAGAATGACAGAAAGGTGGGCACTGCTTAGATAGAAGATGATGCTTTCTCTGATTATACTATGGAATAGTATAGAGAACTGTTAAAAAAAAAAAAAACCCCAACATTTTCTTCAGTTTCAGAGAATCAATGTTTGAGGGATACCAATAGTTACTATAACAATGTGGATGAAGTATGCTCTCTGCAGCAGTAAGATAGGCATCAAAATAACTCCACAAAGACCCTGCCAACTCTTTGGTTGAGGCTACCTAGGCTGTGAGCACACCTGTTGATAAGTGTCCAGCCCCCAATCACACATTTGAATGCAAGGTCCCCAGGTAGTGATCCCTCCCTACAATATTTGTGGGTATATCTTGGTGCTGCTGTCATAGGAATGTCTACACTACTCTTGGTAATAATTGTGGCCAAAATGCCTATAAGAACACATACATTTAGACTTCTTGCGAAATAGGGTTAATCCATCTTAGCTGAAGCAGTTGTGTGTGTCTCCAGCCAGTTCAGGAGACAATTCTTTATTCTTGTTCTACATCTGTTAGTGTTATGCTAGAAGGGGTGTGGATTGAAAAAATTCTACAGTATTTAGTGAAGACAGTCAATAGTTCAACACGAAATGGACGACAGGCAATAGGTAGACAGGGTCAAATAGTAGGCAGTTAAGGTTGACAGGGTCAAAAGGTCAACACACAAATGATTGACACAATTTTTGTTGTTATTTTAACCTTAAACCTCCCCCTCCCACCTAGGGGCATATCCAATTAGCGGCTAATTGGCGGGATTCAGTTAGCGGGGATTCCTCCCGCAGGAGTCCCTGCTGACTGACTTTACCTCGCACCTCATGGAAGAGCGAGGTAAAATTTGCGGAAAAGCGGCCTATTCTGCCTTGTGCGAGAGGTAAAAACACACGGATTCCGCAGTTCTCGCGGGATCAGTCTATGCACGCGCGTGAGAACTGAATTAACGGTGCAGGGCAAAGGCTAATTAATCTAATAGCTTAACCCTCACCGCGGGACTATTGGCCGGAAATTAGTCGCAGGTGAACTCCCGCAGCTAATTGGATATGCCCCCTAGTGCCTAACCCTAAAGGTGCATCCACATGTAAAGATTTTCTGCCCAACCATCCAACTAGTTGATTGGTTGGAATGAAAATCTGGTAAGGTACAGTATGAAAGCAAATGACAATCCACAATTTTCTCCCAAATGCCGGAAAATTGACAACAAGTGTTGTTTGAACAAATTGTTTAGATCAAACATTTAACAAACTTGTCTGACGACCATTTTCATCTGTTTTCTGGCATTTAGGAGCAAATTGCTGATCATCAGTTACTCCCATACGTTACCAGATTTTCATTCAAATCAACTAGTTCGATGGTTGGACAGAAAATCTTTGTGTGTATGCAGCTTAACTGTCCCCTTTCACAGCCTAACCCTAAAATTCATGAAAATTATGAAAAACCATGTGTCGACCTATTGACTGACTGTCTAGACACTGTAGATTTTCCATCCCTGTACCGCTAGAAGAGGTAGACTAACACTGCATAGCTTTACAGTAATTTAAGTAAATTGTACTTTTTTACTGTAAATGTTCACATACAGCACTAATCAAAGGATTATGGAGTATTTTATTACTAATTTAAACATACATGATTTATTCTGTGTAGAAGATATAGGCTAGCGCAAATAAGTTACAATACAACCTTTATTAAACAAACTGATACAATTAACAGTGCTACATCACACTTTATAAATAAAACAAGCAAAATTTAATTATTGTCAAAGAAGCATTGATCACAGTGTGTGCATAATGACATAAATGTATCTTTGTTTTGTTTTAATGAAAGCTGTTGAAGGTAGCGTAAAATGCTTAGCTTCAGTCAATCACCTCCTCTAATATATGTGACCTGGGTTTGTTGTAGTAGAAAATGTCTGCAGCATCAGTGATAGTGGGAGACTTATATTCACAGCACCAGATACAAGTAAGACAGAGCTACTGTATACCACTGTTACCAGTGGTGTTAGCTTTAGTTACTAATAAATAGTGTTAACCTCAGAAGGTAGAAGCTATAATTTAACACTTGTGACGTGTAATATAAAGACACTGTCAACAGAGAAGGAAGATTGGTGTATTTACTTGTTATAGAGCATCTTTTGGACTATACATGTACACAAAGAAACAAACAATGACATCTGCTGGTGTCTCCATTCTCCTGCTTATGGGCAACCTCTTCCCAATCAATTCTGTCCCTCACATATAGCAGGAACCCCCAGCTACCCGAATTAGAGAGCTGGCTCCCTAGTATTGGTGCTTGTTGCAGGTA
This sequence comes from Taudactylus pleione, assembly GCA_031769625.1. Lineage (NCBI taxonomy): Eukaryota > Metazoa > Chordata > Amphibia > Anura > Myobatrachidae > Taudactylus > Taudactylus pleione. The sequence continues at coordinate 19,055,187 of JAUIMM010000128.1, forward strand.
GAACTACCACACTGTAATCTATGTATTCAACATGAGGCCCTCCAGCCGCTGTGGTACTACATATCCCAGCATGTCCTGCCACAGTTTTGCTATTAGAGCATGCTGGGATGTGTAGTTCCACAGCACCCTGTGGGCGGCATATTGAAAACCCCTAATCTGTCTATAGTTCTTCAATATGCTCCCTTTTCCCTCCGATCAGAACTGTGGAACTGCCTCATGGCTGAAGTCCCCCACTGTTCCGGAACCTACAAGTCCTAAAATGCTGAAGAGCTGCAGATGGAGGATGTCCAATACATTGCATGGCACCCCTGTAGTTCTGCTAATTAAGGGTGGTGGGTTTATTGACCTGTGGTTCTACAAATTGGGAGAATGTCAATGTTGGTCTCCTTTAAAGGTATGTCTGATAGGAGGAGGGGGGGGGGGGGGGGTGTTACCAAAAAGTCTAGTTACAGCTCTGCATGTAAGTTTTGAGGCATGCTTCATCCTTTGAAGTGCAGCTTTTATACATTGCTATTCCTATTTTGAAACTATTTTTAGATTTGGTTCACCATAGGAGAAATATTAAAAATCAATAAAACCGAGAACTAGTGATCTGTGAAAATTTTCTATAGTAACTGTGTTGAAAAAGAAGCGTTACCCATAGTAACCAAGCCATTTTATAAATAGACTGGAAAATGAAAGTAAATGTACAACAGTATCTTTTCTACACAATGACCTGAAAACGGTATTCATCAATGTCCGCCAACTTGATTATGGTGCATACCTTTAGGAGAGTGATATCCCCAAAGGCTGGGTAGGTGAAGAAGGTGGCACTAACTTGAAAGCAGGTGAAATTTCAAGTGTGCTGCCTTCTTCATCTACTGATATTTTGGCACCTTCCTTGCATTTGTTTGTGATGTATATATATTTTTTTATTTATTGGTAGCAGACATATTTGAGCTTTAGGTTGTGTTTTATAAGATTATATAAGATTTATAAGATTATTTGTGAGGTACCATTACAGCTGATCTACTTTGGCTGTAGATATAGGCCACCTACGCTGTCTAGATACAACATCTATTTATATGTTTGGCATCAATGAAGGTAAGATGGGAAAAACCATCAAGATTCATATGCAGTGTACATCTTCACATTTCTACAGCACAGTTAGTTGACACACATTAACAGGTGGCTCACACCCTTTCCACGTTTACTGGTGTCCGTCACCTGTTCCTACTATATCCCAGCAGGGGATGAGTTCAGCATCCCGGCGGTCTGAATGCCGATGCTTACATTACCGACACTGGCCAGAATTCAAAGTAGTGGGGTTGGGGGGGAGGTTAGGATTAGGGTAGGGAGAGGGTTAGCATACCAAACAACAAGTGTCGGTATGTTAACCACTTCGGGATTCTGACCGCTGGGATCCCAATTGTCGGCATTTCATACCCAACCCATCCAGCAGGAGCTATTAAATCTAATGCGGTGCAGATAATAATGCTACTGGTTTTCTAGTGCTACCAATAACACAGATTATAAGCATATGCCACTTCTAAAGTTTAAATGTCTTTCAGCTATACTGACACAGTTACTGATGAGCTGTACCAGTCTGGTCCCACAGGCTAAATTATGTATTTATGTATAGTATATGCTTGTTTGCAGAGCTCCATTGAGCATGCAGCAGTGTGTGTAGAAATAAAAAATAGGAAGCACAGGCAGCTGTTAGAATCCAGGATTTTCAATGAGATATTGTAGGAATGACATGTTTACAATGGGGCAAAATTAGCATATGAAGAACACCCTATAAGTCCACCATGAGATAAGTGCTGTGTTTTCCCTCAGAGCCTCAATTGCAGTGTCCTTCAGCACAGGAAGTCCCGTGAATAATATATTATATCTGTAGTTGTGATAATAAGCTCCTAGAATATTACATGTTTGTGAATTTTTACTTAGAAACTTGCTTTGTTGCAATTGTAGTGAATGTTTAAAAGATATTTTTTACAAATGCATTTGATAAGGAGAGGTGAATAGATAGTGTACGCACACATCCCGGGTAATTACAGCACCCCAACATTGCAGACTTTACAGCACACCTCTATGAAGTGTCGGGAAACATCATCTGCACTGTTAGTGACTGCGAGGTCAGAACACCCGCACCTTGTGACCATTACTACTAATTCAATACCCACCTAGGAATCTACCAACCACCCATAATGATACAGACAGTGACAGCATTCCAATTATTCCCTTTACAATAAAAGCTCAAAACATAACAACATGGGTACACGTTTCAGAAACTGGGATGGTGTAAGCATCTCAAATCACCAAAACTATAAATATGGCACTAATATTAACTTATTCTAAGGGTATATCTATTTAAGAATCTTGACCTCTCATGTAGTACAGAAAGGTGCCACAAAGATTTTATATAAAAATTGAATAAACGATGTACAGCTTAGTACTGGTGTTTCTCTTTTATGGAAAAAAAAAAAAAAAGGAGAAAACCACAAATATTGAGCTCTACAAGCTCTGTGTGGTGACATCTAAAATAAATGTATCTGGTTTTCTGTTTAGAGACTACCTAACACCTACACCTAGTAGAGTCATAATTTTATTTTGGGCTGAAAAAGTATTCAGCTTATTGATTCACCAGGAAATAATGACATCACCAAGGCATTATACAGAAAGAGCCTCAATCTTCGGCCATTTTACTACTTTCCTAGTGAATTAATTACATTGACACTGCCCAACTAATATTCACCAATCCCAACTTGCCTTCATGCAGTAACGGTCCTAATCCTAATGTATTATCTGCATGAACATTAAACAAATGGCTACATTATTTGCATGTGACAGGTCCACTTTAAAGAGTCATACTAATAAGCACTGGGTATGGCATCATCCAATGACTGTCACCTGACCATAGCGTTATTTTGTACTAGAAGAATATACAGTAATACCAGATTATATTCGCCTTCTCTCCTGGAATGTTCTGAAAACGCTCGTATTTGCACAGTGATATGGTGGGTAGGGGCTCGATGAAGCGATTCGCTGTGTGAGGAGAGGTCCATAAAGTAGGTAAGTACGTATTGCGTCAAATATACTAGCGTGCAAAAGTCTTTGGCCACAGCTTATATGTTTACTTATATTGCTCTATCTTAATGAATATCAACTTTAATTGCTACCTAAAATCATTATCATGATTAGTAACGGGACTTTCGGACTTTACAAATAATATGGTAAATTGTACATATGAAGTAAACACAAGCGTATTTCATTTTCATCGCAGTCCCAAGAGTATATTGATATGCTAAAGTACATAATTTAGCTGCCCATTAATAAATCTGGTATGCAAGTTGATTAATTTGATTCAATAATAATATTTTTTATATAAAAATATATTTTTATTAATTGAATATTTTATATCTTACTTTTTTATTTTAATTTCCTTTTTATAGTGTTAAAATCAATAATAATAACCATAACTCTTGTAAAATGAACGCAAATATTCACTTGAATTGCGTGGCAACATTCAAATACTTTCTGAAGGCGGCTATACTCCGACAAATTGCTAAAAAAAATAAAAAATTCCACGTTCTAGTGTAACGTATACATTAGCTTAATACAAAGAAACTTGTACAAATGTCACTAAAAACACTCTGGACAACCCAGATGTGCAGCAAAAACTTTTCAGAACCAGAAGACATCAGTATGTTCAAAGAATGGTTGGAGAATGTGTGGTAGATAATGGTATAAGTCATACAGTTAAACATGGTGGTGGTCATGTCATGATTTGGGGTGGTTTTGGTAAAGGAAAAGAAACAATACTACAGTGTTTTAGTACACTTGTACCAAGTGGAATTCAAAATATTGGCATGGGGTTCATCATGCAACAAGATAACGACCCTAAGCACAGATCTAAACTGTGTATCAATTATTTGAAAAGTAAAGAAAAGCAGAAAGTTCTACAAATTATGACATGGCCTCTTCAGTCACCGGATCTCAATCCCATTGAGAAACTCTGGATGAATTAGACAGAAAAGTTTGTGTAATGGCTCCAACAAATACTAAAAGCCTATGGGAATGTCTGAACGAAGCCTGGAAAGGCATAACTTACGAAACTTTAGAAAAGTTGGTGTCACGAATGCACAAATTATGTGAAGCAGTGATACGCGCCAAAGGACACATTGATGAAAGCCAAATTTAATCTGAAATTTATGTTATTCTATAAAGGTATAAATAATTTTGACAATGTTTAGTCACAATATCATGTGAAACATTATTATGAATAAATATTTTCATTATTTCACTACATTTGGTCTTTTATTAACAATTATTTTCCTTGGCCAAAGGCTTTTTCACGCTTGTGTATGATTGCATGTGTTGCTAATGTGCTGTATTTAAAATACATTAATGCTTAAAAATTTCTGCCATCAAATACTGACGGGATGAATCACTAGATGCATGACAACAGGTTTTATGGGTCATTTTTCACATATTTTCAATCACGTTCTAGCACAGGTGAAAGCAACCTTCAGGTGTTAAATGTATAAACTTCCAAGTTGTTATGACAGCAGTAATTATACTGTAAGGCTGCTGGCTGGCGAAGTCGGCAATTCTGGTTCAACCTAGGCCTTTTCAGCCATACTGATTTGCTATATTTGGTAGTGAAGTGTTATATTATATCAGTTGTCAATTTATTTTCATACAGTTAAGGACAGTGACAAATCATTGGTAATAGCACAGCTCTGCTTTCTGTTTTTTATTTACTTTGTAGTACATAATATCAGTTTTCTGGAAGAAACATACTATCATTAAAATAGATTTAGAAGACAAGTCAAAATATTAGACCAACATTATAAAATAAATATTTTCTTAAATATCTACATTTTGGGTCATCTTAATATTTTCTCATCAGAAACACAATGTCACAAAGCGATATATTCAGTAGCAATTAAATAATCTGGATACTAACACAACAGCTACAGTGTATTTTCAAATTGTTTAAACACTAAAGGGGACTATCCATTACACAACTTTGTGAACAATCTGACCAAAACCAAAGTCGTGTAATGGATAGTCGGCAAGGACCAGCAATGCGCGTGCACGCTGGGTCCTTGCCGTCCCCGACTATCTACTGAACATGCCTGTCAGGTTCGGCATATTCAGAGATAGGAGGTCGGGCTCCTGCACTGAATGATGTTCAGTGAACGCCATTCAGTGCGGGCACCGCACTTCGGTGACCTGACTAAACGCTAGACGTTCAGTCTTTCAGGTTTCCTAGTAGATAGGCCCCTTTACACCAGCAACACACAAGTCCATCCTGTTGCTCAATACTCACTGTTCAATTTTGCCAAATTGTATGAGCACAGGTCAAGAATCCTTTCCTCTTCGATTTACTGGGCGAGTTACTGCAGTCAGCAGATGGCATATAGTGGTAATCTTCCCAATGCATTTACTAATAATAATAACTGTGAGATGCGCCAGTCAGATGTTGGTAAAATACAAACAAAATATAGTGGCAGCTATGGAAATTCCCACCCAACAATGGGTGATAGAGAGTAAATACTAAAACATATAGGTGCATATACAATTGGGCGCGAGATTTAGCGAGTTAAAAACCTTTATGCGCACTCCCGCTACCCGCGGTATTCGACTGAAAAAATAGTGGTCGCAGGGTTTTCAGCTCTGAAAACCCCACGCTGCGTAAAATGAAAAACAAACCAAAAAAAAAACCTACCTTGCAGGAGGTCTCCGCGGGTCCCACTCTCTCTTCTTACTGGAGAGGGGACTGCTGGGAGTCCCGGGGGCTGATGGGAGGAGCAAGGGATGCTGGGAGATGTAGTTCTCCCAGCGCTCATTCCAGGGGGGCCACACACACCGCATCGAGTCTCTCTCTCTCTCTCGATCTCGAAGGTGACTAATTAAGCTAATTGGATACTTCCAATTGCTTAATTAGTCCTCAGGGGGATGGCCACAGGGGTGTCAGAGCAAGTCCCACCCAGTGATTTTTCCTAAAATCATCGATTTTAGGAGAAATCACACTTGCTTAGGAGGTGCGTGAAAGAATACCTCCCGGTGCATGTTTTTTTAAAAAAACCACGCACCTAATAGAATAGCAAAAAACACGCACTTGCAGGAAAAACCTCGCAGGTGCAGGTTTTTTGCTATTCTCGCACACAATTGAATATGCCCCATAGTGTCAGCGTCTCGTAAAAGTATAAGGAAAATCCAATTTGTCATATGAAATCTAACAACGGTCACAAAATAGGATTACAAGCAGAGTCTCCCAGCAGGGTTATGGTTTCTTTATGAAGCATGTTCTCATTTGAACTATTCTGCATCTTTCCCACAGGAACTTTTGTAACATCAATGTTATCATGGACTGGCCATTCAAGTTACCAGAGGATCCTCTGAAGTGTCCCAAAGCATAGGACCTAATTACATGGTTGAAAGAAGTAAAATATGGGAAAAGTTATTTCACTTTCCTCTAATATCTAAAAGCATGGATAAATATGGCTATACTGTAGATTGTGTATTTAAATAATGAAATGGTTTTATTACATATTTTTGTTCTAACCATACAGTGGGTCTTTAGAATTAGATACACTGGTGGTCCCTCCATGAACCAGTCAGACACAGCAACTGTCTCACTTGTGAGTTTATCTTAGTGGCAATAAACATTACTGTTGGGTAAACTTCCCTATTCAGTATGTCAAACTGATTTTTAAGACACTTAAATAATTTTCCACTAGTCACGATGTATCCTATAAATAGAGTACAGTGTAACCTACAGATCAGTAACAATCAGTTTAATATGGAGGTAATATAGAGAGCATTAGAGGTAGAAAGGCAGCAGTCTTTGTTGCACTGTGTATTTAATTAAACACATTCTTCCTCAAATCAATTTTATTAAAAAGAAAAATCTCTTTATCAAAGCCCATGTAGAACAATAAGAAGTAAGATTGGTCCATGTTAACTGCTCGGCAGCCTTGAGTATATGTTTTAATCATTTCCTAATCAACCTGGGAAATTTACAAACTCTCTATTGATATGTCCTATTCCCAACTAACCTTTTAGTGTGAGACAATGTTCCTCTGAGCTTGAAACAAAGATAGTAGATTAACCTCCCTTGCAACCCTAGGTTTCCTGATAGCTGTCATTCAAGATATTGGACTGTATTTCATATACACAGGTACACAACAAATATGTGGAAAAAAGCAAACCTATAACCAGTGTCAAACTACAAAAACATAAATTACAGTCTGTGCATGGTCAATAAAAGGACCTACTATAATGTCCTAAAGTCCATCTTCTTCTTATCAAGCCAAAGATGTATCTCACAGCCATAACAAAAAGGAACCTGCTGACAATGTCCTTCTTCAGCAAGCCATACCTGGGGAAGCAATGAGCTGGTCTGGCCCATTATCCATCACTGCTTCTCTAAAGGCCGGTACACAGTAGACCAGTGGTTCTCAAACTCGGTCCTCAGGACCTCAAACAGTGCACTTTTCCAGATCACCCAGCAGGTGCACAGGTGTATTCATTACTAACTGACACATTTTAAAAGATCCACAGGTGGTGCTAATTATTTCACTTGTGATTCTGTGAGGAGACCTGGAAAACATGCACTGTTTGGGGTCCTGAGGACCGAGTTTGAGAACCTGTGCAGAAGACTATGTCTAATGTGTACCGACCTCGTTAGCATCAGGACCCCGCGGTGTGCCAGCATCGGCAAGTATGTACACACTTGCCGATGCCGGGAGGGACAGTGGTGGCCATGCTGCATTCAGCAGCATGGCCCCCGCTGACTATATCGCCTGTCGGACCTGCATGCAGGGCCAACGGACAATGTCACTGGCATCGTCAGCGACATAGCAAGTACACACTGGCCAATGTGGATGATATGTCGTCCGATCCAGCACATATTGTCTAGTATGTACCCGGCATAAGGCAAGGTCACAGCTAACAAGTAGATGTTCTCTTGTCAAAGATCAGAGCTCAAACTAACTTCTTTCAATAGTGAGGGGAAACAAAAAAATTTAATTGGCCATTAGTGATTCAGCCAAATCAGGGACTTCCTTCAAGTCTGGAATTTTGTCTTGTATAACTATAAGACGTTATAATAGACCATTTCCTTCATAGTCTGTTCTGTCATTGAGTGATCTTCAGTCACATTCTCAACTTCCTTGTAAGTGTAGGAGTTCTCCTCGTAGTCGCCCATTTCCTGCTGGCCATCCATATCATTGGCTTCTTGGTCTGGAAGGTCCATCATTGGGTCTAAAAGGGAATAACAAACAATTTTATTATTCTGAGGGTAAATGGTCATAGCACCACTTTCTCCACGCTATGGTACCACCTTAGAGTTTGTTACAGATCATGAAGCTTAGAATCTACATTAGACTGCATTTTACCAGTCACCAGTTACAAGGTGTAATAGTGTCAACAAAATAACAGTTTTCACAAATAATTATTTAAATCAAATTAATCATAAGCAATAAGTGTGTGGTTACTTTAAAATACATTTTTATGTTAAATATTGCTTGAAGGAAAATCAATACTAGATATTACCTGCCTGTGCTTTAGAGCAGTTTTGTACAGTTTTCTGTATTATTTGGCAGAACAATATGATTTGCCCAATACAAGGATTCAAAATAACATTTGTCCCACTTATTTTCAGTATTTTGCTACGTGCAGTTTGTTCATCGTTGACATCAGTCCCTGTCCTTTTGGAGCTTGCAGCCTAAACTCTCAACCACACATGCACTGGGGTCAATATTTCTCAGAAGCCAATTAATCTACCCATATTTCTGGGATTGTGGGAGGAGACCGAAGCACCTGGAGGAAACCCATGTGAACATGGGCAGAGCATACAACATCTACAAAGATAAGGCCCTAATTGGAATTAAATGCATTACCTCAGCATGGTAATACAGCGATGGTAACCACTGTGCTATTATGCCACCAACTTATAGCTGCTGCATCAGTCCTCTCCTGTCACATCTGATATGTTTGTGGGGCTCTTGTTCCTTCTCTCCATAACTGGGCTTATGCACCTTTTTATGGGCGACTCTCCCCTCTTCATATTTGGTCTCTTTGCACTTGCTTTGTGTGGTATTTCCCCCTCAAAACATACTAGGGGGGGGGGGGGGGGGGGGGGGGGGAACAACTCCCCTCCTCCCTGGGACCCCAGCTGAGATGTCCCCTCTGCAGGGCCAGCCCGAGCCTAATTTTGTGGTAAGCGGATATAGATTTTGGCGCCCCTTGTTGAAATAAAGCCTCATATTTCGGTGTGTGAAATATTGGGAGTGCATGTAATAATGTAACAATGACAAAATGGAAGCTAAAGATCAAAATACCAGCTTTATATACACATGGCTATAATTTAATACTATACTCAGTGGTGTCAATAGTTTGGTGTAACCGAGTGTAGTAACTAATGGTGTCACCCTACATGGACCTTCTCTTGTGTCAGACAATACAGAATCCTTATTAATAATATACAATGGACCCAAAAGAGGGAAAAAAAAACACACACATTAACCTCCAATGTGTGGGGCCCCATGTGATAAATAAAAAACACATACATAGGCCCCCACATGAAAGTAATAAAGCACATAGGCTCCACATTAAAAAAAAATCAAAACACATTCTGCCCCCACGTAAAAATAAAACAGATATCGCTTTGCAGAAAAAAAACCGCACATAGATTCCCACATGAGAAAACACCACACACATTAGCATCCACATAAAAGTAATAAAACATATAGGATTTGCATGAAAAAACAAAACAAAACACACACATAGGCCCCTACATGAAAATAATTAAACACACACATAGACAGCCACATAAAAAAGACACACACATAGGCCCCTACATGAAAATAATGAAACACACACATAGACAGCCACATAAAAAAGACACACACATAGGCCCCTACATGAAAATAATTAAAACACACATAGACACACACACAGACTGCCACATAAAAATGTATGTGTTATAGGGCCCCTATACAGCAGGCCCACCCTGGGTGTTAAGCTACAAATACACCCTAAGAAACATATTCAGGGAGAGGGAGACAGCCAGTGGGTGACAGGGAGAGGGTGACAGCACTAGATGACAGGGAGTGGGTGCCAGAGAGAGGATGACAGGAAGAAGGTGACAGGGAGAGGATGATGACAGGGTGAGGGTGATGGAGAGAATGACGACAGGATGAGGGCGACAGCACTAGGTGACAGGGAAAGAGTGATGACAGGGAGAGGGTGAAAGCACTAGGTGACAGGGAGAGGGTGACGACAGGGAAAAGAGTGGCAGCACTGGGTGACGGAGAGAGGGTGACAAAGGGTGACAGCAGTGGGTGATGCCAAGAGACAGTGAAAGCAGTGGGTGACAGGAAGAAAATTAACAATGGGTGAAAGGGACAGGGTGACGACAGGCAGAGGGAGACAACCAGTGGGTGAGAGGGAGACGACAGGGAGAGAGTGACAGCACTAGGTGACAGGGAAAGGTGACGACAGGGAAAGGGTGACAGTACTAGGTGACGGGGAGGGTGACGACAGGGAGAGGGTGACAGTACTAGGTGACAGGGAGAGGGTGACGCCAGGAGACGGTGACAGTGACGACAGATCCCCGGCGTCCAAGCAGCAGCACAGCCAGAGAGAGCTGGGGTTGGAGGGGAGGAGCGGGGAGAGCGTGGCCCCTCCTCCTCTTCCAGCCGGGCACAGACTCTTAAGCTGTGTCACTCTGAGGGGGAGGAGCTCAGGAGAGGGGAGGAGAAGAGAGCGGCCACTCCTCCCCCTCCAGCTGTACCCAGCCTGCTGTCAATCAACAAAGTATGGGCCGATGTTCCGGCAGCGGCTGTGGCTGGCTGCCGCTGCGCAGCGGCATATGAGTCAGTGTGACTCATTGTAACTCCAGCAGCACAGCGGTGGGACAGATGACGCCCTTACAACTTGGTGCCATACGCGGCTGCGTACCCAGCGTAATGGGCCGGCCGGCCCTGTCCCTCTGTTCTCACTGACAGGAATCAACACAGTAGGGATGGCCATCAACCATTGATAGTCTATGGACGATGGCAAGTATTTTTTTGATGGTTTTATGTCTGTGGTACAAATTCATCGAAGGTAGAGCCATCGATGTCCATCACTAGCTCTATGTATCACTCCACCCTCTATTTCTCTGACCGGACAAGTTACACAGAGCTGCATCACTCTACCCCTCTCTTCACTAACAGGCTACACACAGAGGGCCTGATTCAGAACTGCTCGCGAGCGCTGAGCGCTCGCAAGCGGGCCGCTGGTGCCCTAGTGCGCATGCACACAATACATCTCCCCTTAGTTCTTTCTTTTGAAAGGTGAAGAAAAAAAAAAAAAAGAGATTTACATTATGCTCTCATTGAGCTCATTGACCTATGCAGAGAGACACAAGAACACTGCACATGGCTGACATAACTGATCATGAAACAGGGACAAGGGAATGAAGAGCATGTCCTATTTTTTTGCTGTCCCTGATGCATCATCTGCTTTGGTAAGTTGTCCATCTGCACTGCAGCTAAGTCTCTCCAAAGATAAACAATGTCTACGTGAGTATCGGGGACCCCTCTGTTCACCAGTCCAAAATATAGAACATAAGGGTTACTAATTAAATATGACAATTTGCGTCTAACAATAACAGTGAGAGAATTGCTAGCAACACCAGTCTAAATCCTAGAGTCACAATCTTATAACCTTGAACCATAGCCATAGAAGCTGGCCAAAACATTCTGCGTACATAGGGGAGTAAAATGTATGTCCTACGAGGTTATAAATAAAATCAATACACCCGCATCATCTTGTGAGAATGAATGATTTTTTACTGTTAGCTTTTCCAAAAAGCTTTATTAATAATACCAAAGTGTTTATCTATATCAGTATTTCTCAAACAGTTCACATTTTCCAGACCACTTAGCTGGTGAACAGGAGCATCCATTCTTAACTGACACATTCTAAGGACCCCCAGATTTTCTGCAATACATGGACTTAGAGCTGGAGGACAGAGTTTGAGAAAAAGTGATATACATAATAAATTCAAGTGCTGATAAAAATTTATATCATCATGTTAGTATGTAGTTTGTATGAACTCTGACCCCTCCCACCAGTTTAATACTTCCAAGCAGCTGGTACCATGTACAGTATGGATAAAGCAGAGTGTGGGCATACTTCTTTTCTGTTTTTCACATTTTACCTTGTGCTATCATGGCTGCTTTCAATAAAGGCTATAAAAGGCCTAGTTGGGTGTGATTCCCAATCCAGCCCTTGGATAGACGTTACCCTCTGTACCTGACAGGTGAGTGCATTTAACTGCAATTTAATGGCGTTTTGGCACTTTGTGTGGATCGGTAACTAGAAGTACAGTGCTGGCGGCTAGAACATTTGGGAGAATCACAGGATTGGATGGCTGCAGCACCAGAGACAAGGAAACTCCTTTATTTTAGCATATGTTGGTAAACTCCATCCAAACCAAATGTTATGTTTTAGGTGAAATTCTTCGTCTGAGAATAAGTTTTCCTTTAAAGTGGGAAGAAATATGGATTCTCACCTTGATTTTCTAAACTAATGTCCATCACCCCATGTTTAACTTTCATATGACGACTGAGGTTGCCTTTCAGGTTGAACTTGCTGGAACAATAGGGGCATTTAAAGGGTTTGTATCCGGCGTGAAGGTGCATGTGGCCCAGCAGATTATACATTCGATTGAATGACTTCCCGCAAACCTAGATGAGAAAACGATATGAATAAATAGGCAGACATAAATGTGCAGACTGATTATCAGTGCCTGTCATGGGATGCGGTGCTATGGACTGGCCTATTCTCTATTACCGGAAACAAAATGAGACAGGGCATCACAATGAGACTGCCAAAACTGAAAAAAACAAAAAGTGGAGCCAAACGGCATACTGTACATGGCCAGGTGTCTTCTGGTGTCATAACTGTAACTGGGGTGGGGGGTCCTCAGGTTGCAGTTTAACATGTGCTTTTTGTTTTTCAGTTTTAGTATTTGCAGTAAGGTACAGTTTCCATGTTTTTGACAGAACAATCACCAGGTTCTTGTTTTAGAATGGTAAATGACAAAAATACAGTGAAATGCTTTCTTATACTGACGTGTACCCATTGCCTCTGCTTAGAGACAGCCATTGTGGGGGCAGAAGCAGTAAGAATGCAACCTGTCATTTCACTTTGAGCCAGTAGCCTCACTCTTGACCATTGCGACCATCTTTTTTGCCGCTCGCATAAGCTGTGGGTGGTCACCCACAGCTATGCGAGCGGCCAGGAGGCCGCTCCAATTTTAGGTAGGAGGGCCCTGATTCAGAGCGAGCGCTCTGGTCAGAGCGTCTGGCTCTGAATCAGGCCCAAAGTACCAACCAATCAGCTCCTAACATTTTTCAAACACAGGGGTCTATTTACTAAGCTTTGTAAGGAGATAAAGTGAACAGAGATAAGGTACCACCAATCAGCTCCTAACTGTCATCTCACAGGTTGTGTTTGAAAAATGACAGTTAGGATCTGATTGGCTGGTATCTTATCTCCGTTCACTTTATCTCCTAACACAGTTTAGTAAGTAGACCCCATAGTCTGTAAAGTGACAGTTAGGAGCTGATTGATTGGTACTTTATCTCTCTCCACTTTATCAGTCTCCAAGGCTTAGGACAAGATTTGCAACAGGGGTGGGGAACCTTTTTTCTGCCGAGGGCCATTTTGATATATAAATAACATTATTTGCAGGCCTGGTGCAGGCCACACCCCCTCCAAGTGACATCACACGGGGGCGGGCCACAATCGCCGGTGATTACAGCAATGCCCTGAGCATCCTCAGGAGCTGGTTGGGCAGCAGTGCGACTGTCTGAAGCTTCCTAAGGACTCTCCAGGCGGTACTGCTGCATAGATTCTGGCTTCTAGGCACCCTGCTAGTCAGATGAGGCTAACAGAACAAAGCTCCAAGGGCCAGACCAAATGATTCCACGGGCCTTATATGGTCCCCGGGCAGGAGGTTCCCCATCCCCGATTTACAATATGGCTGTCTATACTGTATAGAGAAATTATAGTCAATGCCTATTCTGCTCTGAAGATGCATACAATGCTACATAAACACAACACAATAGGTCAGGCCTGGCCAACCTGTAGCTCTCCAGCTATTGTAAAACTAGTCCCATTAGGGAAGCTAAACCTGTGGCAGGGCATGCTGGGATTTGTAGTTTCACAGCTGGAGAGCCACAGACTGGCCAGGCCTGCAATAGGTTAATTTCAGGAATTCCTGGGTAATTAAAATCACTGAATTTGCGTCATTGCCATCCACACAGTCAAGAATAGCCCAGTGCAGAATAGCCCATTATTGAGGGGAGATTGTCTGGCTTGTACCTTGCATTTGAACGGCTTGACAGGGGAGTGCACTATCATATGGGTCTTCAGCGTTTGCTTTTGCACAAAGGTCTTAAAGCAGATATGGCACTGGAATGGGCGAACACTGGCATGGATCAGCATGTGACGCTTCATGTTGGCATGCAGAGTGAATTCCCGCCCACATACCTCACATTTAAATTCCTTTACTCCCTGAAATAAAGAAGAAATCATTTATATCAAAGAATGATCAGACATGTGTGAGACATTAATTCATAGTCCTTATTATTATTATTAACAGCTATTAATGTAGCGCCAGCATACTCTGTAGTGCTTTAATAATTGGACATATCGGGTCCTGGGTACACATCAGAACAAGATAATAAACGACGGAACGATCACTCATTCCGTCCTTCATTACACTGACAGGCGCCTTATGCGATATCGTTAAGATGGATGTGCAGCACATTCAGCCTGACGACATCGCATGCGAATGCAGGAGCGCACATACTGTACATACTGCACGATCTGTGGTTCAGACTTGGCCAAATCGGCAAAATCAGAACGTCATCGTGCCAGTGTGTACCCGCCTTAAGAGGGCTCTGGTCACAAGCTTACAATCTGCAAAAATAGGAGTTTGATGAATAAAGTGGAACAACAAGGTTTGCTACAAACAGAAACATGTGAAGAATGCAACCTATCAATTCTCCAGCATCTAGTGCCTTCTCCGAGACATATATTTGTGACATTATTTTTTTTCATGTAAAACAAAACCGAAACGAGAATCCTCACTTCAGTTAAGTAAATCCTTCAAATTATTATAAGGAACATTGTTGGTTTTACATCTACACAACACAAGAGGGAGCCAGATAGTTTCGTAACTTTACAACCAATAAGTAAGAAAAAAAAACAGCAAGTCCATCTGCAATAACTCAGGGAACGGAGACATTGGTAGACGTCATGCTTTTTTTCTTTTCTTTCATAAAGTCATTCAAAATTGAGTAAATGAGTAAGCACCAGTTTCCAGTGTAGTCCTAAGACGGATGGGGGATAATAGGACTGTCATGAAGGTTTATTAAATGTTCACAAAAGCTCACTCATGGCATGTATTGTATGTAGCAAATGTATGAAAGATTTTTTTTCATATTCCATGGGTGGTCCCACTATCCAGACTACTGGCAGAACACAATATATTTTACATATCAGTGGGACTTGCAGAACAGGATTAGCAACCTGCAGCACGCCTGTTATTGTTATACAACACCCAGCAGGCTCTGATGATGTTGTCCATAAATAAGCATGCAAGGTAGTAGGAGTTACTGTTCATCATACCTGCTTGCATAACTTTCACAGAACTTTCTGTATTTGCAGGGTTTTCATTGGTATACCCTTTGAAGAACTTTATTGGGGAAAGAGGGTTCAGTGAAAATGCTAAAGGCATTGTGGGGGTTATAAAAAGCCAAACTTTAACCTACCTTGTGTGTAAGTGAGTGTTGTTTCAGATGGTGGATTTGGCTGAACTCCATCCCGCACTCCTTACAGACAAACGGTCGCACATTCTGATGCTTCAGCATATGGTTCTGCAACTGACTGCGATAGTGGAAGGATTTGTTGCACTCCATACACTGGTACATTGTAGGTCCTTGGTGTGATGAGATGTGTCGTTTCAGCTGTGTTAGAGTAGCAAAGTCCAGACCACATTCAACACAAACATGGCACCTGCCGTTTTCATGTTTTACTTCATGGGCTTTCAATTCACTGGGATAGGCAAAGCCCCGACCACAAAAGCGGCAGCTGTAGGGTTTGATGTCTGTGTGGAGTAACATGTGTCTTTTCAGATGGCTGGTCTGTGTGAAGGCTTTGTTGCATACCTCACACTTGTGCGGTCTTGTCCCTTGGTGAGTGAGGAGGTGAGTTTGTAAATGACTTGGCTGTTTGAAAAGTTTGTTGCAGTGTGGACAGGAGTGGGGCTTGATGCCGCTGTGGCCAAGTATGTGTGTGACTAAGTTGTATTTTGAGGTATAGGATTTCTCACACATCCGGCACTGCCACCGCTTCTGGCGGTCACCAGCCTCCACCAGATAAGAATCATCAATCTGGACATTTATGTCTAGCCTGTCCAGCTGGGCCTTTTTGTTACGTTCAATTGTGTCCGTTTCAAATTCGTTAGTCTCTGGCCAAACATAGTTTTGAAAAGTTTCCTCTGTCTTAGGAGATCCGACAATATGGGCTCTGGCGTCACTAGGCTGCATTAAGCTAGGGCTAAAACTGCATTGCCTTTGCATACTCCCCAAATTGGAATTCCCTGGTGTCAATGGCATTGGTGGAAGAGGGTATGAGTTCTGGAGCGGAGGCTGTAAAATGTGACTATAGTCAGACTCTACCTCATGCCGTGGTCTTTCCCTAAAGTGGCGAGGTCTCTTTGGCCTCCTGCGAAACGTGCTGAGGTCAATCATTTTCACAGTACTGTTTTGCACAGCGTTCTCACTTGTCTGCTCCAGAGTATCTTGTGAAAATGTTTCCTCACTTTCTCCCTCTTCAGTTTTGGCTTCTACCACTACCTGGCAGATCTCTCCATCATCTTTCTCCTCCTCAGGCTGTTCATATTTAATTTTAGGAACTACTCTGACTGGCAGCCGCTTCTTCCTCCTTGTGTGTTTTTCTGAGTCCAAGGCCTCTTCTTCCAGCGGCTCAACTGCAACCTTTCCCCCTGAGTTCAGGTAGGTGTCACCTTCTGGCTGCTCAGCCTCAATAGGTCCATTATCTGAATAGTCACTCCTGGAGGCAGGAAAGAAACCACTTGGGCTGATTGTGGCACCAAACAGCTCATTTTCTGACACCAGGCCCAAAACTGCAGCCTGTGCAAGAGACAGCACCACCACAGCATCAGTCTGGGTGCCAAAGTCAGTGAACCGTTCCATTTTACATATCATCAGAATGGTGTGCCCTCCCTACAAAGAAAAAAATGAAACATTTTTATTACGTTATCTTAAGATATAATTTTCATCTAATTTTTGAGATGGAATTACAAGTCTGCGTTAGCAAATAGAAATATTGTTTATATAAACTAGCAAAACGACATGGATACCGTGATGGAGGCTACCTGTGGTATGGGAAATACACCTGGATCAGTTTCTAATTTGGCCGTATGAATGGACTAATCACATCGAGCCTGTTACTGCAGTCAGCATATGACACACTTCTAAAGAGACGATATGGAGAAAAAGATTTTCAATGGAATCATTGTAGGGAATTGTACTTGTTTTGTGGCCTCGCATGTGTCAATAGTGGGCAGCACGGTTTCCATAGTGGCTAGCAATACCGCCTCACAAACATACGTTTGATTCCTGACTAAAGCACTATCGGTGTTGAGTTTGTATGTTCCCCCATATTTGCGTGGGTTTCCTCTGGCTACTCCAGTTTACTCAAACACTCAAAAAACATACTGGTAGGTAAGTTCACTTCTGACAATAAGTTAACCCTAGTGTGTATGAAGGATGCGTTCGGCATCCCGACGATTTGGATGCTGACGCCTACATTACCGGCGCCGGAATACCGACACTGGTCATAATCCCGCGCCAGCATCCTGACCACTGGGATGTCGAAGGTAAGTAGTGGGGCTGGAGGAAGGGTTAGGTGTAAGGGTTAGGCACTAGGGGGATGGTTAGGTTTAGGCACTAAGGGGCGAGGGTTAGGTTTAGGGTGCAGGGTGGGGGAGGTTAGGTTCAGGCACTATCGGAGGAGGTTAGGGTTAAGCACCAAAAGAAGGTTAGGGTAGGGAGAGGGTTAGTATACCATCCAACAAGTGTCGGTGTGTTAACTCTGGCGTCGGGATTCTGACCTACAGTATCCCGACTGTCGGCCAGTGTGTACTCAACTTTATTTAAATATTCTCTGTAAAACAATGCGTAATATGTGTACACTATATAAATAACTCAATAAAAATAATAAATAAAATAATTAATGGCAATATCGTTGTGTGGCCAGCCTGACTCATTTTGCACAGTAATACAGGAAACAGGTAATTGTAAAAGCAAATATTTTTAGACATTGTAGGGAACACAAAACATTTATAGTAAACCATACTTGCCAATTCTCCCTGATTGTCAGGGAGACTCCCTGAAATAGAAGCAATCTTCCCGTCTCCCTGAAGAGTCTAGAAATTTCCCTGACTGCACCTAAAGGCGCGTATCCACTTGCCGACAGTGAAGGACTGAACGATTATTATATCGTCATCGTTCGTTAGACTGTGCAGTGCCCACACTGAAAGATATGTCATTCAGTGCAGGCACCCTCCCTCATCCCCGAACATGCTCAACCTGATGATATCGTCAGGTTGACCGTCATGTTCGAGCAATGAGTGATGCCGACAACGACCAGCGGGACTGCGCATCGCTGGTCATTGTCGACATTTTTCTGCACGATTAATGAGCGACTGAATGATAACAATGTCGTAATCGTTCAATCGCTAATTTTTCTCCTCTAGAGGATACGTGCCTTTACCCCCATTATGAAACTTATATATATATATATATATATATATATATATATAACAATAGAGATATGTACATTCAAATGGGATCATTAGTATTGTTTCCCTACATTGGATATAAGGCTCAGTGATCCCTATGGCTGCATGTATTCTCTGAAAAGTATAAATGTGTTTTCATCAACAAGTATATCTTATGGTGTATACACACGGGACGACTGTCAGTGATAATGATATCGCTGAACAATCTCCTCTCGATATCAATCATCCAGTATACCACCAACGACCCGCGATCAACGATCATGGGTCCCTATAGTAACCTGGTCGATATCGACCAGGATGGCCTGCATGCATGGGCGATGGACGATATCGTTATCGTCCATACGTGCCTGTGCATCGCAGGTCGTTGGTGGGTTGTTAGGGACCAAAAAATGCATGATATGAACGATATGATCGTTATTATTCATAACGAACATTTTAATAGTCCCATGTGTACACACCATTACATCCAAATGTAAAAGAGCCCTGAAGCTGTTAGTAAGTACATTTTATGACACACCTCTCAGATGTAGCAGTACACACCCACTTTACCGCCACGCTCATAGGTGTTGCTTCCACAATCTCCCTGAAATGCTTTTTCAAAAGTAGGCAAGTATGTAGTAAACTATGCATTCGTTTTTCTTGTATGCTACAGATTTCCTTTTTAGCACAAGAAAAGTTTAGCACCAACACAGTGCTTTTCAAACGAAAATGGGTAACTAGTTAAAAGCAGTGGGCAATAAATGTGAATATCACATTCAGAGAATTTTTGCTCAGGCAGTAAAACACCCATTTTCCTGACTTCGCCCCCATTTTACCTGTTCTAATGTTACATTATCCCAATATTTACGGTTGTTCTCTTACACAGACCCATCATTTCCTAATCAATTTCAATGGACTATTTACCTGTTTTCACACAAAATTCTATGCATCAAAAAATTACAGGACTTTGTAACTTGTAGTTGCTTTCTGGTAGTTTTTTTTTTTCAATTTTATAATATTGAAATTGTTATGACCAAATAATTAATATTTTAGTACTGGAAAATTATAAAACAGCCAAATTCTCTAAAAATTCTTCTTTTAACCAGTTTGCGTTATGTCTACTTGGGAAACATGGCATATAGTCCTTCCCTACTGCTTTTTATATTGCGAGTAAGCACTTTCAGCTACTCTTTGCCAGGTCTGGCCATTTGGGTTGGGTACGGGATCCCGGCGGACAAAATCCTGATGCTGGCATCGTGACAGGGCTAGGATACCGACACCTGACGGTCAGCATCCCAACCCTCCCCCCTCTCCCTGGTGTTGAAATCTAACCTCCCCCTCTCCACGCTCTAAGCCTACCCCCCCCCCTTAGTGCCTAACCCTCCCTCAAGTGCCTAACCCTAGCCCCTAGCCCTAACCCTCCCCATAACTCCACTCAGTGGCGTAAGTTCATTCCAGGCGCCCAGAGGCAGACAGGCTATAGATAGATGAAGGCAGCAGCTGATGGTCTGACATGGAGCTCTCCATAGTGTATGGTGGCTTCTCAGGTGCCGGGAAGGGGTGCCATGTATTGGGCGGCCATGACAGTACACTCCGGGTACATAGTTGCAGCCCTAAGTGGGGTGAATATGTTGTGGACAATGGAGGAGGTGCCCCTTCAGAGCTGGAGCCCGGCGGCATGCGCCTCCATTGTCTCCCATAGTTCTGCCACTGACTTCACTACTTACCTTCGAGATGCCAGCGCCGAGATTCTGACAGGTGTTGGGATTCCTGTTGTCTCCTGCTGTAAATGAAAGGCGGATGAAAAAAAAACACATTCTCCTATGCTATAATTCCAGCACATATTTATTTTCAAAGACTTGGTATGGGAACATTAACAGCTGCTTTAATTACAAGAAAACATGGCACAACTGATTTCATCTACAGGAGAATAAGACTGTTGTAATGGAAATTAAATCTAGAAGGAAAGAGTACAGTGTTCCAGACATGGTCCCTAGGCTAATGTTAATCACAAGGGGTTAGCAAAATGCCTGGGATGAGATATGGCGGAATGTTAGGAGTTGATGACACTTCAGACCGGATCAAACATTTTAAAGCTGTTCTCCAAATCAGTTAAAAAGACTGCAGACCACTAAAACTGTATTTTTTAACACTCAAAAGTGTACATGAAACCACTAAGTGGCTGCTGTACATGTTGAATGGGGATTGAATGTTGAATAAAAGCAGCTGTTTGTATGGTTTACGGAGTTCCAGTCACTATATGGTTAAGGGGAAAAAAATAAAGCCGGATATCCTTCCTTGTAACAATCAATATTTGCTCTGTCTGTTCTGGGCTCCAGGGCAACTTGTCTGATAAGGTGAGAATGCAACCTACCTTCTTCATATTAAAGGGAAGATATACCCCACATACAAAAATATCTATCTAACTTTAAAAAAATAAAAATAAAATTTCACTCAAACATATGCACTTCAGTTGGTCTTATATGAGAACCTTGAACCTTGTGCCCAAACTTGTTATTTAGGATGGTTAGCCAGCTTTAATAACCCAATACCTTTTGAAAATGAATAAGACTATTAGGGACCTATGTATCAGGCTTTTTGATACATAAAATTAATGTATTGCTCCTATGTACTAAAAGCAAAATCTAGGAGATTTCACTGAAATCTCTGGCAAAGTGCTAATTAGCGCTGCAGATCGAAGTCCCCAATATTATCAATCTGACCCCTGCGTACTAACAGGCCCGCTGAGAGCCGCAGCGGGCTCAGGCAATAGGGGGCGTGGCCTAATCGCAGGAGGCATGGCCACGCCCCTTCCTGAAAAAAAAAAAAAAGATTTGCAGCATCGCGAAGTGGTGCTGCGCGCTGTGGAGGGGGCGCTCTGGGCCCCCTCAGCCCTGCTCAAAGCCAGGGGGGGCGCGATAAGTGTGATCACTCCCCCCCACAGGCATAGGAGACTGCTGTGGCTGCTGCTCAGCAGCCACGAGCAGTCTCCACTGCAGCTCAGCACACGCTGTGTGCTGGGCTGCTGTGAGGGAGGGGGAGCGGCGCCGGACCCGGGCCCCCGCTGGGCCCCTCAGGAAGCCCGGGCCCCGGTAATCTGTACCCGCTCCCCCCCCTCTCGGCGCCCCTGCGTACTAACTCCAAAAAGCAAAGCTTTTCGGAGTTTAGACCCAGTAGTTTACACCATCTTCAGATGGTGTAAAGTACTGTAAGCTTATTGGGGCTCCAAGTGCAGGAGAAAGATCTTTCGATCTCTCCCCCGCAGCCCCTGGCCAGTTCTGGAAGCTGACAGTGTGTCAGCTTCCCCAGGAGAAGTGTGAAAGACTTCTCCTATATGCCGGGGATATAACTCATGGGGACAGCGGCTACCACAACTGCTGTCCCTGCGAGTTCCCCATAGTACATAGCCAGGATATTTTCATTAAATATTAAAATATTCCTGGCGAGTTAGGTACATCTCTCTCAAAGCCCCTGGCTGGCTCCGGAAGCTGATGCTGTGAGCATCGCAGTGTCAGCTTCCCCCGGGGAAGTATTTCACTTCTGTGAAAGACTTCCACAATTTGCTGGGGATATAACTCGCGGGGATAGCGGTTACCACAACCCCTGTCCCTGTTAGTTCCCCTTTGTACATAGCGGGGATATTTTCATTAAAAATGAAAATATCCCCTGCGAGTTGGACCGATAATAATCTCGGCAGTACCACGATTATTGATACATAGACCCCTTAGTCTTCATTCTAGCACCCTGCACCTCTCACAACCATTGCAGTTCTTCTATCCTGTCTGGAGTGTCGCCCTCTCCTCTGGTGCTTCTTGCACACTCAGCTAAGGGAACAACCGCTGAGATACAGACCAAAGTGTGCTAGAAGCACCAGAGCAGAGAGCAACACTTAAGGCAGGAAAAAGGAACTGCAAGGGTTATGTCAGTTGCAGGGTGCTAGAATGAACATTACACTATACTGCTGTCATGAAGCCACTCTCCTTAATCACAGTAAAGGTGGATACACATTAGACAATATGTCGGCCAATTTGCTATATCGGGTGGGTACACACGGTAAGTGTGTACCCACCTTAAATCGAGAAAACATAATTTGTGGATCAAAAGATTATTAAAAAAAAAAGATGAATTTGGATATTCCTCGCTCAGATGACTAATTTATTGTTACAGAAAAAAAAAAGGGATTTTCCCTCCAGCACACCGCAGCAAAATCAACAAAAATACTTGAATCCTACATGATAATAGAAATTCAGAGGTATTTTTCTGTAGCTCAGTGTAAACCCCACCCTTTACAAGCACCTGTGCAATGTCATTAAGTTGATGTGAGCGACCACCATACTTTTTGACTAATTTATTGTTGTACATGGCCTTGAACAACTTTTTAAAGTCCCCATACACCTAGCCGATCACACGTTTTTCGACTTGACGTATGTTCAGTCTTGTGGAAATCGTGCATTTTTTCATCCAATGCGCGCTCCCGTGGGTCCTTCAATCGTATCTTATGATCATATGTCCATCGTATCGTGTTCAGAACATGGCATTTTTTTTTTTCATGCGATCCATCGTGTGGCAATACAGTCATTTCAATTACTGTTTGTCCCTATTCCCTAATGAGCACGTGAGGCACAGGATCGATCATACGATTGATCCTGTGCAAAGAAAAAAAAAACGTGCCAACGGAACTGCAGGGTAATCGGATGTAAAACGGATCGGAAGCTGATCGTGTAGGTGTATGGGCACTATTACTCTTTACTTTCAAGCATTTTTCTGTGTTTTTCACTTCTGTTTTAAGAATCAGGTCTTTTTTGGGGGGGGATTTCCTAGGGCAGTGATTACCAAACTGGGTGCCAGGACCAAATTGTCAATGCGATAGGCAGCCGCCAGCACTAGTTATGCCTATCATAAAATATGTGGACAAACAAAAACCCTGCCCTTCAACTCATAACTGACCCTAAAGCTGGGTACACACAGACAAATTGCCTACATCACTTAGTGTGCATGGGTGGTTGCGCGCTCCCGCTGTCACTAGGTTTGATGTGCTGCACATCAAACCTAGTGAACGTCGCTAGCGAACTGTGGTATGCTGTGATCGTTCCGTCCTTCTTTAACTCGTTCAAGTGTGTACGGGCAATCCCCACTCAAGGGCATTCGTTCTCATGTCGGAATGAATGCCCATCGCTCCAGTGTGTACCCACCTTTAGTATGACAGATAAGCACAATTTACGTAATTTAATACTTTTTTCTGAAACTCTTGGCATAGGGGGTGCCGTGACAAAAATGCTGATTCTCTAGGGAGCAGTGACTCAAGAAAGTTTGTGGACCATTGCCTTGGGGCACAACACAAAGCTCTCTGCGTATATTTTTATTCAGTGCACATTCTATAGCTGTGTCATATCCATGAGCAGTGGAAATAAGCAATTGGCCTGATGATGGATGAAAAGCTAGTACGGGTAAAGTCAGCAAAAAAAATATTTAGCAGGAGTGTGTGTACGTACAAGATAATAAACTAGTTTAATGGAAATGCCCTTTAAGTTTTATGACAAGCAATTGTAGTCATTTTAAGGAGGAGTATGCCAAGAATCAGAGCATATTATTGCCTATAATCCTCGTTTCTTGCCCATTGTATGCCCTCAGTCTAAAGTTATTACCAGTAACACTGATTGTCAGGAGAGGTGTACTGATCTAGTGGGAGGCAGTCACCTGTCCACATATGAGATTAAGGGGTCTATTTACTAAGCAGTGTTAGGAGACAGAGTGAAAAGTGATAAGAAAGTGATAAGGTGCCAGCCAATCAGCTCCCAACTGTCATATCACAGGCTGTTTGAAAAATGACAGTTGGGAGCTGATTGGCTGGCACCTTATCACTTTCTTATCACTTTTCACTCTGTCTCCTAACACTGCTTAGTAAATAGACCCCTATGTTATTGAGGGCGGGGCTGCATGTGACAGGGAAAGTGCCATGATGTGCGGAGGGAATGGAGGAAAGCCGCAATATAAGGACGGAGACTTAGATAACAGAAGGAGGAAGGTTGCCAATAACACAGTGTAGAGGGGTGCAAGTAAGGCATCACTGCGTGTCGGTAAATAAATTCATAGCTCAGGCCACACTGCCCCCATACATCCGCTTGCAAAAGTAGCCATTACCAATATCAGCGTCCAATTGTATCATCCATATACCTGGTACAAGAGATCTGTCTGAAATCAGATGGGTCTCTGTGTACTCGCAGCTCTGAATATCCCACAATTACCACTACAAGCCCTCAGAATGCCAACTGACGCCCAGTTACACCCATTCCTCCACAAGCAGTGGAGATGTGCCTGAGATGCGTATGTCTCGAAATGTGCGTAGTACCATATGCTCCGCTCAGGCACATGCACAATGCAGAAAATCGCAAACCAGAATTCATACCTCCCAACATTAGTGAATATAAAAGTGGGACATATAGTGCGCCGAAATTACACGAATAGGGGATGGAGCCTACCGTCGATGGGGTGGAGCTTACCGTAAGTGCACCCTGTTTGGTCACTCTGGGGGCATGCCCAGCACCCCCGGAGATGCTGGGCTACTCCCAGAGTCTCAGACTGCACAGTAAAGATGCCGTATGCATACCTACGGCATCTACTCAGTGTTTGCTCTCCCCAACTTCCCCCACACACCGTGGGACATTGCGGCCCGCGGGTGGGACAGTCCCAGAAAAACGGGACTGTCCTGCCCAAAGTGGGACAGTTGGGAGGTATGAGAATTGTGTACAACTCAGATTCAGGCCCTTGGTGTGACACTAATATTAGCTCCCAAAAAATATTTATAAACACAAATAGAAACTGTTGGATATATTTACTAAAGTGCGGGTTTTTAGAAGTGGAGTTGTTGCTCATAGTAACCAATCAGATTCTACTTATATTTTATCTAGCATCTTCTAGAAGATAATAGCTAAAATCTGATTGGGCAAATACTCCACTTTAAAAACCCACACTTTAGTAAATATACCCCTAAGCCTCTGCACAAAATAACACATAGCCATAAAGTTCACAACTAACTAGCATTAGGAAGATGTCAGTGACACTGCATGTTATCACTAGTGGGTACTAGCATATATATTACGCAATGTTGGCCCAAGCTGGCACAGATAAATGTTGAGGTTAGGATCTCTTTCAGGAGTAGAGTAAAGCTCTATACACACTAGACGATATGCTCCTTGAGCGATATCGTCTAGTGTGTCTCTGGCAGGGTGTGCTCAATGTCGTTCATGACATTGAGCACACCCACTGAACGATATCATTAACGATATTGTTCAGCGCCGGGCTCTCTCCCCCATTCCCCAACATGCAGCAAGCTGACAATATAGTCAGGTTGGCCTGCATGTTTGCCAGATGAACGATAAAGAAGAACGACCTGCGGGAAAGCGCATCGTTGGTCGTTATCGTTCATCGTTTAGGTGAAAAAAATGTACGACAAAGTGAATGATAACTATATCATTCAGTTGTCCACTTTAATCGCCCAGTGTGTACGCACCTTTAGCAGCAAGGTGTCTTTTTATTTATTTCAACAGTGAAAATTTGGGGCGATAAGAAATAGAAAGGGTAGAGAAACATGCTGGAACCAATATGGCATTGATCTAGGATCTGAAACTCCTGGTTTTTAAAAAAACAAATCAGTCTGCAGCAAATCTTGTGCAGGAACAGCAGAACAAGTACAACAGTTTAAACCTTTTTAGGCAGTTCTAATGGAGATTTTCCAAAAGAGAATTTACTATAATGGGCAATTCAAATATATGGGAAAAACTCTCATAAATAAATAAAAAAAAACTAGGAACCATGCCACCCAAAATGCAAGTTTTTCCTCCAGTAATCCCAGGGCTAGGCAGTCTGGGCCAATTCCCTCCCACATATAACAGGAGAACTAATGTGAATTCAGCTCACATTCAGTTAGCACCAGGGCTCTGTTAGATTATGTTTTTTTTATTTCCTACAGGATTACAAATTTCCCATTGGACTACCCGAAAAAGAAGAAAGTAGATTTATTTTATAACAAAGCATAGAAAGGGGGTATTTCATATTAAACCATCACTAGTGAAATACTTTTTTTTTTAAATTGATCAAAATTGACAGAATTTGCGTGATTTAGGATTAGATCTATTTAGTAGATTAGAAAGTTTGTTCAATTACTTCACAATGTTATTATGCTGCTTTCAATTTATATGAAACTGCTAAACAAAATAGATCTGTAATATATATCCCATATTTTGGTTATTTATTGGTTCAGACAGTCAAGCATACCGAAGATAACCTTCAAGAGTCAGTAATCTATGACAAAATAAAACAAAAAACACAGAAAAACAAACTATTTAGTTGAATGTAGCTATATTGCTTTATGTTACACTTTTTTTTTAAATCTGTAGATTGTTGATTATGAATATAGTTATTCAAAATGTATACATGCTCAACATTCATAGCATCAGCAAAGAGCCTGCTATTATCCTTCATATATTATAAACTAGCTGTTGCTTTGCCCATGATGAAATCACTACTGCCAAAATATTCTTTATTTGAGGAGTTATAGTTGTATTGCTTTGCATAGGCGCTCTGTTGCGGAAGTGGCCCACGTGACCAGCAACGCTATACAGACTGGTGGCAGCAGCGCCTCACCCACCACTCACGCCAATGTCACTGTGTGCCCTGTGCACAGACTGCTATGTAGCCTATCCTATTCCAGTGACGTGTGGTGAGGTCAATGGCTGGGGAGGCACACATGGAGATGGGTCTGAGTGCTGGGAGCCTGTCTCAATACATTTTGTTTTTGTTATTGCTCACCTTTAACTTGATCACGATGAAACAAAGTGCAGGTTATTTCTCGGAGTTCCTACTACAAAATGATGCAGTTTTCATGAAACTCTTTTCCATAGTTTTTGCGCCAACTTGGAACAAACATACAGAGACAGCGTTCTTATTATATTAGTATAGGTGTGGAGGAAAAACAGAGCATACAGAAACTAGGTACATATAAAAGGGTAGACGTCGGGAAGCCGATGGACGGAATCCCGACCTTCGGCTTCCCGACCGTCTCATCCCGGCAAGGGTGAAATGACAGGCGTCGAAATCCCGACGCCTGTCATTTTCCCTACGCCGGGAGCCCAACACCTGGCTTTCCGGTCGAAGGAAAGACGCGCGCGGACAGCAGCGCGGTAAAGGGGGGGGGTAGGTTTAGGGTTCCTGGGGGGGGGCTTAGGGTTAGGTACCCCCCCAGGAGGTTAGGTACCCCCCCAGGAGGTTAGGTTTAGGCTAGGGGAAGGGAGGGTTAGGCACCCCCCGGGGGATTTAGGTTTAGGCGGTGGGGAAGGGGGGGGTTAGGTTTAGGCTAGGCACCCCTAAGGGAGGGTTAGGGGGTAGAATAGGTTAGTCAATACTTACCTTTCGACGATCGGGATTTTCACTGCTGCCGGGATGCCGCTGTCGGGGATTGAAATCCCATATAAAGTAGACAAAAATTGTGCCCTGCTAATTAGAAAGCTTACAATCTAGTGGGAAAAGGGCCCAGCTTATACAAGAGGAGATGGGGAAAATAGTGAGGGTGTGCCAGTATAAAGCTTGTTGCACACCTATACAATCATTGGGCCGTTCTTTTGATTCCCAACCCGTTCATGCAACATATTATGAGTGTGTATGCACCTTCGATCATGATTTCTTGGAAGAAAACTGGTTGCATTGAAAGATCAGGTTTTATGTGCAGTTTAATTTTCATCCGTTTCCACGGTACAATATGGGACAAATAGTGAAGAGTGTAGGCACTTTCCACCGTTCTGCCCGTACTCCTCTAGCGCCACCTTTGTGTTTTTTCAGCAGATATTTTAGACAGAAGAGTTTCCTGGATCACAAGTTAGACTCTATAGGTGTGTACGCATGAATCGGCACTTTGAACGTAAGTGGAATCGAAAGTAAAATCGAATTGAAAGTATGATTGTACAAGTGTATACTTAGCTTAAGTAGAACAAGAGGGTTAAAATAAAGGATAAAAAAGTGGGATTTCAACAGAATTTTCAGATTTCATGACTAGAGGTGAGTCTGATCGGGTGTGAAAGATATTCACGGCTGAGTAGTAGCACCCAAGACATCTTGTAGGTGGGAGTGAGAGGTAGGTATCAGAGAGCTGGTGAGGCCCTGTTCAGAGACAGATATAAGAGGACGTGACAGTAGTTTGAGATGAGACGTGAATGTATGTGAGGGCTGGAAGCAGTCGGGAAGCCGACGGACGTAATCCCGACCGCCGGCTTCCCAACTGTCTAATCCCGGCAAGTGTCTAATGACAGGCGTCCAAATCCCGACACCTGTCATTACACCTACGCCGGTAGCCCGACACCCGGCTTACCGAACGAAGCTAAGCCGGACGCGGATAGCCGCGGGTTTTAGGTTAGGGGCTCCCGGGTGGGATTTTGGGTTAGGCAGCCCCCGGGAGGTTAGGGTCAGGCTAGGGGAAGGGGAAGTTAGGGTTAGGCACCCCCGGGGGGGAGGTTAGGGTTAGGCACCACCTCGGAAGACTTAGGGTTAGGCTGCGGGGAGGGTGGGGTTAGGCACTTAGAGGGGGGTTAATGTTAGGCATCCCTAAGGGATGGTTAGGGGGTAGAATTAGCTTAGTTTATACTTACCTTTGGACGTTCGGGATCTTCACCCCTGCCGGGCTTCTGCTGTCAGGATTTGAACCGCTGGCGGTAAATCATACTGGTTCCATGAGGGCAATGTTGTCTGACTTTATAGCTTAAAGAGTAATTGATTTGGATGTGAAAAGTATTGGTAACCAATATAATGATTGTAAAGTGATACAATAGATAGGGAGCAACGAGAGAGGAAGAACACTCTTGCTGCAGGATTTAGGAGGGCTTGAAGTGGGAATAGAGGAGTAGGAAATTCCATTATTCAAGACAGGAGAAGAATGGATAAGTGTTTGGGATTCATCTTAGGCAAGAAAAGGTGTACTCTAATAATACATTGTAGATAGAGACGACAGTATAGGAAGAGAGACTGGGTGTGAAGAGTACAGCAGAGACAGGAGTCAAGCATGATACTAAAAAAGAATGAGGAAATCATGGTGTACAAACAGTGTATAAGGGGCCGAAGGAAGCCCACTGACAACTGCAGTGCCACATTAATATGTTCTTAGTACGCAGCAATATTAAACTGTACACTTATTAGATATTAATACCATGAGGAATGAAAGGTGTTCTAATTGACAATTCATGAAGTCTGAAGTATTGATTTTGTATAAGATGTCATGGTAACATCAGGTGAGGACAGTTAGTGACAGGAAATGATAGACTGTGACAAGTAATAAGAAATAGCTAAGTGATGTTTAAGTGAGGAAAGACAGATATATGAAGGTGCCCACTGTTCCGCTCCCTGCTCTGTCCCAACCTGACCCCTCTCTGTCAGCTGCCCCGCCCCCGCTCTATTCCACCCTCCCATTGCTGTATACCACTTACCTGTTCCCTTCCCTCCAGTTAGGACCTGTCACATTGCTCTCGCAGTGGGAGCCATTGGAGGGGCGCATTCATGTTGGAGACGGGACAGACCTTAGATTATTATATACTAGTAGCTGAAGTCCCCGATGTTGCTCAGGTTTAAATTTTCAAGTTATTAAGTTTTATTATGTGATGTCGTCCAAATCCATACAGTGGACGTTCCAGAACAGGCTCCTTGGGTTCAAGTTCTGCCCGGCGCACTTCGCCGTAAGGTTCAACCAGGACCCCAACCACTGCATTAGGCATCCCAGACCAATTGCCATCCTTCTGTGACGTTTTCATTAAAATCCATCAAGTGGAAGAACCAGAACAGGCTCCACATATCAAAGTTCTGCCCAGTGTCCCCAGGTTAAGGTTCTGCCCAGTGTACACCATCGGGAGGTCTGACTGTGACCTCAACCGCCTAGAATGACTTCTGAAATCCAATGTTACCACTCTGAGGTTTTCGGACAAATCCATCCACTGGAAGGCTCAGTACAGGCACCCCAGGTCAAAGTCCTGCCTAGCGTACACAAATGGGAGGTCCGACCGGGACCTTAACCCCCTAGTATGTCTTCTGGGATCCAATGTTACCGCTCTGTGAAGTTTTCGTCCAAATTATGTGATGTCGTCCAAATCCATCCAGTGGAAGGCCCAGAACAGGTTCCTGGGTCAAAGTTCTACCAGGCGCCCACCGCTGTGAGGTCCGACCAGAACCCCAACCACTCCATTAGGCATCCCAGACCAATGTGATGTTTATATCCAAATCATCCAGTGGAAAGCTCAGAACAAGCTCCCCGGGTCAAAGTTCTGCCCAGTGTACACCAACGGGAAGTCCGATCAGGACCCTAATCCTCACTAAAAACTGGACCACCTCAAGATGGTTTCATCCCAATAGGACAAATGATTTTTATATAGAAGATTACTATTATTATGACTGTTATGCCAGGTCACTTCAGACACTGCCCCGTCATCCAGTCTGTCAGATATCAACCCTTCTCTACGGTTTAGACTCCTGCCTCTCTGTCCCGACAGACATCCATCTAGCCATTGCTCCATCCTCTCCCAATCTGTCCCGAAGAACCCCCCATGTCGATTTGTCCCAAAGTCCGCCAACCCCCTCTCATCCTGCCCCACCTCATTCGCTGGCATCAATAATTGACTTGTTCCCAATGGCCAGTCTTCCTCTTCCAAGTAGTGGGAGGCACATATAGAAACCGTTGTAATTCCTACACCGTTCACCTGATTTGGATGTAATTACCCTCAAATTAAATCTGAAAGTCTGCAGTTAAAGCACATCTCGCTTGTTTCATTTCAAAGCCATTGTGGTGGTGAATAGAGGCCAAAATATGAAAATTCTGTCAATGTCCCAATATTTATGCACCTGACTGTATATACACTTTAATTGGCTCCCAATAAAAATTAACCTTAGCGTGAGCATGTGGTAGGGAATATAGATTGTAAGCTCCACTAGGAAAGGGGCTGATGTGAATGGCCAAATATTCTCTGTAAAGGTGCTGCGGAATATGTGTGCGATTACATATATATATAAAAATAACTATGTATGTGTATATCTAATATATAGATATACACATACATACATAAGCACACTGTATATACATACATACACACACAAATAGAAGCTTAAAGATTTTCTGTTACACCTAAGTTCTTTTAATTTATCCAGTCAAGCACTATGACACATAATTGTGTCCAAACAAATTGGTTGGCTTGGGAAACACTACACAAGTGGTTAATCTTTAACTCTAACCGGCACTAGAGACAGATAGTGAGAGAGGAGAGGACTAATTCAGAGCCTCAATAAAAGTTTAATCAGTTCACATAGGTCAGTGCAACTTGAGCTAGGTGCAAAAATACCAGAGATGAGTGCATTCAGACAACTACACTGCAAGTAAAGCCTCAGGTCTTTGTGAATAACCCCAGATAAAAAGGGATATTTTGACAATAGTCTGTGGTGGAAAATGAAATGGAGCATAGCTGAGAAACAGTACTGTATCATCACCAGATGCCGATCTCCTTGGCACTGTGCTATTAGTCACTAAGTGAGAAGTCTGTAGATTTTTTCATAAAGCCCTCATTCCGAGGAGGTTTGTTATGGAATAAAGAAAGAATTACTCCTTATTAGAAAGGGTAGGTTCCTGGCATGGCCTATCGTCTGTGTTTTTTTTATATTAGCGGTAATTGTGAAATACAGTGTTAGCTCTGTTCAAATACACAACACTTAAACATATGTAGGCAACAAGTATGGATATTTAACTGTATGGACAATTTGATTCAGTATCCATGATTCAAACAGATGGAATGTAAATTTGTATTTATTACTAGCAACATGTACAACAATCAGTGTACAAAGCAGTATTTGTATTAAAACATACCTAAAAGTAATTGATTTGATTATCTTTGTTATAGCCTGGTACCGAACAGTATGCAAGGTGGAGCCAGGCAAATAAAGTAAAAAAAGTCAGTATGTATTACTGGTACAAATAGTAAGCATGACCATATGCACGAATCCAGTATGCATTCACCATCCCGGCGGTCTGGATGCCAACGTTTACCTTACCGGCACCAGAATACCGGCGCTGGCATCCTAACCGCCGGGATGCTGAAGGTAAATAGCGGGGTGGGGGGGGGGGGTTAGGTTTAGGGGTTAGGCACTAAGGGGAAGGGTTAGGCACTAGCGGGGGAAGTTAGTTTCAGGCACCAGGGAGGGAGGGTTAGGGTTATGGTAGGGAGAGAGGGAGGGTTAGCATACTGACCACCAACTGTCAATATGTTAACCCTGTCGGGATCCAGGCGTCGGGACTCTGACCGTCTGGCTCCAGTCTGTCGGTATTGCATACCGATTCCACAAATCCACCCACACTGGCTCTGATATACCACTCCTCATTAACAAGTTTAGCAAAGCTCCTCTTAGTATCTATAGGAAGAAATACTTGGTGGTCATGTGTGTAATCATTTACTATTTCCTTTCTGACATTATAATTTCTGATTCTTTCAAAAATAAGCACAACCATAATGAGTGAGGTTGGGAACTAAGATTATTCATTCAGGTAAATGAAAGTCAGCAAATAAGTTACTGGCTTGATCTGTAAATCGGCACTGCCATGTCACACAGGATAAGAATTAAAAAGGGTTAAATAGGAAAAGAGTGTTAGAACCAGACAAAGGAAAAAAAAAGTCAGACAGAGGAGGAGACAGCTGCAGAAACAAGGGACGCTGTCACTTAGGGAGGGAGGACAGGAAAAGAGAGAAAAGAAAAGAAAGAGAAAAGGGGAGGGGGAGGATGCTCATAGAAAAAGAAAGAGAGAAAGAGAGAAAGAGAGGGGGTGAGGCAAAGCAGGAGGAAGATTGGAGACAAAGAAACAGACAGAAGAGAGGGACAGGAAAAAAGGGTGTGAGATGTTACATTATTACATACATTAACTTGTATATTTTATATCATGTTTACATTTGTCAAAGATACAGTGTATGGGAAGTACAGAATACTATTACGTCACAGTCTATAGTATCTGTCTGTAACTGGTCCACTGTGGGGCTATTAGACAAGCATTCGCACAGCGGCTTTACACTTGTTGGTAACATTCAATATAAAAACAATACAAAGTACACATCACAAAACAAATGCTACTGAACATATAAGGGAGAGAAGTGACTCGTGCTTATATATGGCTTTAATGTTTTTAAAGTAGTCTACGAGTATTTACATTTCCAGTATGTGCTAAATGTACACAAAATAGCACCTTACTGGAGGGTAAGACCATGTAAATCCCACTGAGAAGCATTAGTGAGCACATTGTACACAGAAGGGACTTGTATCTTTACTCAGCATCTCTGTGCACTCAGGAAGGCTGGCATGGCTCTGTCTACAGAAACCCATAATGACACCGGTGCTACAGGCAGATTGCTTTACATGTATTCTGTACCGGTGCTACAGGCAGATTGCTTTACATGTATTCTGTACCGGTGCTACAGGCAGATTGCTTTACATGTATTCTGTACCGGTGATACAGGCAGATTGCTTTACATGAATTCTCCCCAATGTAGTGGCTCAAGGATCATCAAACTCTAATTCCCACGCCAATGCATATAGCAATACATTATAATTGCATAAATAAATATCAGTAATGTATATAAAATATTGACCAAAGAAAACTGGTTAAAATGTTTTTTTTTTTTTTTTTTAAACGGCCATAAAGAAAAAATACATACTGTGCATGTTAACTGTAGAAACCATTTTGGTAACTGTAGATCAAATTGTCAGATAAGTGGAAAGTGTGTGCAGTAGTATACTTGCAGGGGTGCCACCAGTTGGTAGTCCAGGTTGGTGATTCAGGACTAAATCAAATTATTTATGGTCCATGTGATAGGCAAACCCAGTGTTGGTGACTGTCAAACATAAAATATGTGGAGAAACATAAGCACAACCCTGTCCACAACCACCTAATTGACCCTCAGGATGACAAAATTTACTTCATTTAATATTTTCTGTTAGGGAAAGCTATGGATAGACATGTACTGGAGTAACCCTTGCCAGAACGGTAACATCCGTGTCTTCCCAAAGTTATAGAGCCTTCCCTTTAATGCTGGAAGTTAGTGCACATATCAAGAATGCGTATGCAGATGTGCACCAACTTATGAAAATTACATACATTTAGGGTCGTATTCAATTAGGAGCGTCATTTCGCCAGTGTAAACTTATCCCCGTACTCAATTGTTGCGACTTTTCACCGGTGCGAAAACGCAATGCAAAGTGCCCGGCGGGAAAAGTTTCGCCTATGAATAGCTGTTGGAAAAAAGTGCAGAATTGCGGTTTTGGGGTGCAAAGGTGGGGAAACCACCCTGCACCCTTAGGACAGGTCCCCAAAGGTAAACTGCTTCAAAAATGTCTTTAAAAAAAAAATAAAGAACACCCCAAAAAATGACTTTGAAAAAGGAGGTGAAAAAAGTACAAAGTTGGGCTACAAACTTAAAAGCTAGCGAAATTGACTTTGGGGGGGGGGTCTGCAAGTATGGGGGAGGTATATTTTTTATTGCAGGTGCACGCTGAAGGTGTTTAACGCTTTTTAAGACCTCACTTTTTAACCATGTTTGCACCCATTTTCATGTACCCCAAATTTGCTGCGACCAGTTATTTTCACACCCAAAAAATGCTAAATGCCACCACTTGTGCAAAGATGCTAATTAGCAGCTAATGAGAGCATTTAAGTACCCCAAATAGCTTCAGCAGGGCTATTCGGGGGCATCTACCATAATCCCCAATGTTAGTGCATCTTTTGGGGTGTGTCAGGCTGATTTCCCCAAATCTGACAGCACTTTTCGCCTGTTGAGTTTCGCCGTGACGCGTTTCCACGTCCTTTGGAATTGAATACGGAGATAAGCGGGGACGCGCGTGATACTTTTTCGCATGCAAAACCAGTGATGTCGGCAAAAAGTCCGGCATGCAAAAAGTTCGTGACTTTTCGCTTCTAATTGAATATGCCCCTTAATGTAATAAAGTCAGAACATATAGTTTTTCATACTAAGATTAGAGGGTGTGTCACCTCAAAACATTCTCTACACAAATAAATACAGTATGACATGAAATACACTAAACAGTTAAAAGTAATATAAAGCACACCAACAAAATGCCAATATTGTTATGATGCTGCCCTTGTTTGATACAGATTGAAATGATCAGTCATGCAGCTGTGTCCATAAATAACTTACATTTTCTAACTTGTAAGCTATAGATTTATTGGGCACATAAAATCATTAAACTACACAAGAACAAAATAAGGAGAATGTGCAGTGGCAAGACTAAAAACTCTAAAAGTTTAGAGAATACACAAAAGATAGGGAAACATGATGTTCATTATAGCAAAGTAAGAATTACAGGAACAGCTGTCCTACGGAGCGAGGTAAGGTAACGAAAGAGTTAGTGACAGAAGAAAAGTGGAAGATGGATTGAAGGAGAGGAAAAAGAAAAGAGGGAGGTGTATTATGAGAGGAAGAAGAAAAGATGAGGAAGATAAGAGGAGTGCTGCAGACAGAGACCAACAGTGGAGGGGCAAGAGATAGATGTGATGAGAGAAAACAGCAGAGGTAGAAAGGACGGGAGGGGGAGAGAGGTGGAGAAGGACAGACTGTGAAAAGTGTGTGTGAGGGAGGGGGGAGAAGTAAGCAATGGGAGGGGATGTAGAGTGAGAGATGATAAGTGTGCAGAGATGGAAAAGAGAGAAAGAGCAATGAAAAAAATCCACAAAGATGAAAAGAGAAATGGAAAGCAGGAGAGGATGGACATGTGAGAAGGATGGGGAGGGGAGAGGGCAGGTGGAGCGAAGGAGAGAGAATGGAAAAAAACTAAGAGCGACAAAAAGCTAGAAGAGAGGGGGCAGAATCTAAGGTAAAGGAGAAGCGAAGCAAAAGATAAAACAACAAATTAGGTCGTAGATAGGAAAAGAGATGGGGGTGTCAGAAACATGTGGATTTGGGTGGACTGAGTGAATGATAAAGTAGACAGTGTGTAGAAATGGGGGAAGGGATGGATGGAGGACAGTAAAGTACAGAGTGATGGGAGAGGTGAGCTGGGGAATGAGTGAGAGGAGGAACATACAGGAGATGAGAGAGGAGGAGGGGACATGGATCTCTACTGAGACAGAGATCGGCAGTTTGAGAGCAAAATAAAACAAATGAAATGAAATTAAAGTAGAGGAGAAATACACAGTATAAATATATGACAGATGCATCTCAAAAAAATATCAAGGATACATATAACAGGTTAGGAGAATGATGGTCATTTCACAAAGGGGAGGGGGCAGTGAAACTGGTACAGAACACCGGGAGGCAGAAAAAGACCTGATATAACACAAATCTGGAGGAAAAGCAGAACTGCAGTGCTGGAGAGGAGTACAGGCAGGTTGGGAGGGTCAGATGTGAGCAGGAAGATAGAGAAGAGACATGGGTGGAGTTGGGGGGGGCACAGAGTGGGGAGAAACAACTGAAATAAATGAGACAAAAAAAAAAAGAGTGTGCTTTAGAAAGATAAGAGAAATGGCAGTCAGGAAAGAGGAAAAGGAGAGAATGATCATGACAAACAGGAAAAGGGCAGGGGGTGGAGGGAGGGCTGGTATGTCCCTAAGACAGGGTGGAAGGAAAGAGTGGGAAAAAACTGGGGAGAGGAAAAAGATATATGAGGGATTAACTGTGAAGAGAAAACAACAGCAGGGGTGGGAGGAAGAAAGGAGGAGATGAAGGGGGGAGAGACAGATGGAAGACAGGAGAGGGGGAAGGGAGGAATAGAGATATGAAGAGTAGGGAATATGAAGAGTGATCTGGAGGAAAGACTGAAGTTGCTGAGATGGTGACGATAAGAAGCAAGGAGGGAAGTAAAAAAGAGATCTGATACTAAGAACAACACAAGAAACTGATGAAGAGTTAAAATAAGAGATAGACAGGCTTGAGAAACACTGATAAGAAACAGCTGAAGTGTGCAGGAGGGAGACAGCAGCACAGAACAGAAAACAAATGGGAAAAAAGAGAGAGAGTAAACTGACCTTTTGCGCTAGACAGAGCCTACAATACACTGATAGCCACCGTTGGTACTAACACCACTGGCCAAAAATCCCCTCTGACTGTTTTACTGGGTCAGAGATACCTAGTGATAGGAAAGAGGAATACACCAAGCCATCCCAGCACCAAGGCAAATATACGGTGCCAACTTCTGTGCTCTCCTCAGCACATATTACTGCCACAGCGTTATTATTCTTATCTCAAGTCAGTAACTGCTCTTCATTCAACAGGTCTTCAGGCCCTATATTTGTAACATCAAGTAGAGCTACCATTATAAGAGACATGTTCTAATAGTATAGCATTGCTTTACACATTGCTTTTATTTAGGGTGTAATATTGTCTGTGGGATAAACTTTTTTTATACAGCAGGTTCCCCTGGCTTAATAGTGGAACCTGTATAAATATACAGGACCACACTCAGGATAAGCTATATGGTCTCTTCTCTTGGATAAATTGTGTCATCTGAAAATAAAGGGTGTTCTGGATAATGAATATTCAGAATAGTCAGACAATTTTCTTGTAAGGCTAAAAGTGGAGGGGATAAAAGTGTCGAAAATTAATCAACCAATACATAGGGAAATTTTCCGCAAATGTACTAGTATTAGATTTGTATGCAAAAATATATTTATAAAATGAGGCAATGTAATAGCCAGCGAGTTGCAGTAACTTGCAAGTTTTCGGTAATTTAGCTGCTAGATTTAAAGTGGCAATACTTTAAAAAGCAAAAAAATCCCTGGTTTTGCCGTTTAAGATATTGTCGTTTAAAATTGACCGCATTATTTTTTTATACTCAAGTGCACCACCAAGGTATCAAGAAAGCGTACAATTAAACATTGTAGATTTAAGATTTAACATGGTGTCATTACACCTGAAAATATAGGAGATACTCTTCATGGAAAAGAAGCACAAAAAAAGTGGAATGTGTTTTTGTAGGGTTGCCCGAAACCCAAAAATCCTCATGTTCTGAGTATGCCCATGAACAGAGTGTTTGCCAAAGGTTTCAGTGAACCCAAATTCTCTGTGATTTCATATCACGTTGAAGCACATTCAGAAAGAACTACCACGGATGCCTTATATGTGTCAGTGTGTAAAAGCTTCCTCTAGGACAGGGGTCTTCAACCTTTGGACCTCCAGCTGCTGTGGAACTACACATCCCCGCATTCCCTGCCACCGTTTTGATATAACAGCATGCTAAAACTGTGGCAGGGCATCCTGGGATCTGTAGTTCCACAGCAGCTGGAGGGCCAAAGGTTGAAGGAGAAATTCAAAGTTTGTATGTGTGCGCTCTGAATGAGGGCCGGCCTCCATGAAAATGGAGCGTCCTCCTGGACGCTCGTATAGCTGTGGGTCACCACCCACAGGCTATACGAGCGTGCAGTTTGATGGCCGCGATGGTCTTGACCATCGCGACCATCGAAACTGCGAGCCGGAGCCTGCGGTTGAGGTTTTCAACCGCAAGCTCCGGAGTGATTTTGGCTCTATCAGAGCTAAAATCACTCCCACTGACATCACTAGTGATGTCAGTGGGCCGGCTTCTGACGGGAGGCGTTCCCGTGGGAACGCCCCCGTCAGGGAGGCACGCCCCCGGCACGCCTACCAAAGGGGGCGTGCTGTCAATCAACATCGACAGCACGCCCCCTTTGATCAGACACAACGAGCGAAGGACTTTCCTTCGCTCGTCGCGTCTGGCGCATGCGCACGACGGAGCTCCCTCCGTCGTGCGCATGCTCAGTCCAGAACATCGACCCACTTGCGAGCGGACAGCCGCTCGCGAGTGGGTCTGAATCAGGCCCATTGTGCCTTATAACACATTTTTTCCATGTATATAACAGCTACATAATGGGGGTAAGGTGCAATCCGGGCGATTGCTACTATTTTAGGGAGTCTCCCTGACAATCAGAGAGAGTTGACAAGTATGTATGATGATGTGGTAGCTGTGTTATTGAATGAAAGAGGGAGACTAAGGGGCCTATTTATCAAGCATTTCTTTTTCTTAAAACTATGTAGTTAAAGCAGTTTCTGCATAATTTTATGAATTGTTGCTATATGCTAACAGATTAATGTAAGAGATTTTACATAAATCTCCTGCAGAAGAATAATTAGCACTACAGACTGCAGTCCCCATTATTATCAATGAGGACTACGGTCTGACCCCTATGTACCAAACTCAGAAAAGTAAAACTTTTCAGAGTTTGGCCCCATAGGTTTACACCAACCTCAGATGGCGTAAAACTCTTTAATCCTATGGAGGCAATCTTGCAGGAATAAATGTTACGATTCCTCTCCTACAGCCTCGGGCCAGCTCTGGAAGCTGTCACTGTGTACATGCGCAGTGTCAGATTCCTCAGAGGAGTCTTTCACAAAAGTGAACGACTCCTCAAATATGCTGGGAAAGTAACTCGCAGGGACAGTGGTTAGTGCTACCGTGGTCCCTGCAGGTCACAAATAGTTAATCGCAGGGATATTTTAATTTCAAATGAATATATCCGCCCTGATAATTGCAGCAGCGCTTCGATTAGTAATGCAGCCCCTAAGTTCAGTGTCTAGATACCATATACAAGCAGACCAAACTTCCCACACTGAAACTCCCTTGCATCAGGGGCGTATCTACCCATTGGCCAGGATGGCACTCCACTCGCCAGGGGTGCAGGTCGTGGGGGGGCGCTGTCTGGCGGTGCCACCTGTGGCCAGGGGGTAGTCAGGACGGGACTGCCAGGACTGGAGTCCCGGGCCCGCCCCTCATCCCTATGTCCAGCGACAGACAGCCGCTAGTGCTTGCACTTGCTGGTGGCTGCCTGGTTTAAATTAAGTTTTTTTTTTTCTTTGAGACAAGGCGCGCGTGACGTCATGACGTCACTTGCGCCTCATCACTGCACTGAGGACGAGCCAGCCGCCGCAGCTGCACTCAGAAGATTGAAAATAAATGATGCAAGTGTCTCTGGTCTGTGGGGAACCGGGGGCTGGAGCTGGGGAAGGGGACTGGCTGGTCAGACAGAAAGGGAGGGAAGGCTGGCTTCAGTAATGCTCCTGGCATCCTCCGGTGTGGTCTGGTGCCCGGCTTTTTGTGCAGTCAACTCCACTCTGTTCCATTTCTCCTTGTTGGCACCATCTTGGATCCTCTGTGCTCTGCATGCTGCAAGCTCCTTTGCTGCAGTACAGAACCTAGTTGTTGACTGGATGTCTGGGGAGCCTGTCCCTGGGACTGGTCATCTCCTGGTCAGACAGAAGTGGGAGGGGATGCTGGATTTGTAGACATAAGGGAGTGCTGGCTGAAGTGGAAGGAAGGTCCCTGGGGAATCCGACTGGGTGAAACATGGAAAGGTTACTTTTTTGTTTTTATTATTATCTCTATCTTTTTTTTTATTAAATAAGTACTAAGAGTAATTAATCTGAAAATATGGGGGAGGGGGGGGGGCGCCTGTCCATTACTTTGCCACGGGTGCTCTGACCCCTAGATACACCCCTGTGCAGCATATATATATAAAATCTAAAGGAGCATACACACTGCACTTTTTCCGAGATGGCCCTGTCGAATCGGATGAAAATTAAACTCGTTCATAAGATGCGATCCTTCAATTTGACTGGTTTTCTTCCAACAAAACATAATACATACTCTTGCGTTATTGAACGAACGACTTGAAATGGAAAGAACGGCCCGACAATTGTATAGGTGTGCACCCATTTTAAGAATAGCAATCTTTGACTACAAATAGGTTTATTTGCTTCAACAACAAAACAGTTGTTTCTAAACTTTAGTATGTTGCTTATTCTTTGCTTCTTCAAAGCAACAGGCAATAAAAATAGATTTCTCAAAAGAGAAGTGGATATCAGTGGGATAAGTAGTTAGCAGGTCCACATCCATTTCTCTGATAAGCTATCTGCAGCTATCTCAAGTCTGCTTCTATGCAGATGAGCACCTAACTGATTATCTAGGCTCAATTAGTTTAATACAGCCACTGCAGTTGCTACTTGCCAGGAAAAATAAAAGTAATGAATTTGCTGCTGTGGAACTACAAATACCAGCATAACAACATTGCCTCGCACTTGCAGGGCATGTTGAGACTTCTAGTCCTATAGTGGCAACTGAAGTACTACCACCACTGCTGAAGACAAACATACGACCCCACCCCCAACAATAAATGATCAGGTTACAAATCCACTTTACTTTGAAGACTCTTCCTCAGACTCATAGACCAAGCATGATCACACAGGGTTGTAGAAAACAAAGAAAAGGAGAAGCACTACTACAGTGTAGTTGGTCAATGTATACACCTGGGAAACTGATAGCGCCAGAAAATCCTCCAGGGACATATAATGTCCCGGCTAATTAAGGCAGGCACCTATAGACATTACTTTATAGCATTTATATAGTACAGACAGTTTCCATATATTACACGAGTCTAGAAAAAGTCAACCCTTGAAAAATCTATAGAGAAAAGACAGTGGAAAGCACTACAGACAGGGTGTATATAGGAGGGAGGGGTGTATAGAAAGACAGAGACAGCAGATAAAAGAGAAGGAAGGAGGGCGAGGAGTTTGGTAGAGGTGGAAAGGGAGGGTGTAGTGAAGCAAACAAACAAGGCAAAATAAGTGTGACAATAAGAGGAAAATCTAAGGAATATAAAATAATAAAATGTGGGGGTTGTATAGAAAGGATGATGTTGAAAAAAAGGAGGATAGTTATAGACAGATATAGATACATTTGCAGAAAGCATTAGAGAACACGAATGGCTATGAGATAGAACAGTCCCAAAGAGTAGAATGGATATAAAGCGAGTGATTAACAATGCAGGTTCTATTTTGGTTCTGTATTTTTCCTCAATATATTTATTTCTTTAAATACACGTCCAGTGCAGAAGGTCACCATCTCTTTGTTCTGTCCAATTTGGGTCTAGCTACCCTGCTGGTCCTTCTTCAATAGTAAATGGCCGTTTCCTTCATCAATCCCTACTTCTTTAGCCATTTTGTTGGTTCTGTATCGCAAGTTATTAGTTATGCCCTGAGCGCAGCGTGTGGCTGCCAGCTGGTGTTGAACTACAACTTACGGCATGTTGTGCCGTCCAACTATGTCTGGCAAAGCAGGTTGCTGCATTCAACAACAGCTGTCAAACAACAAGTTGGAACAGAGGTGTGAGTAAGAGAACTGGAGAGAGCAGTTATGGAAGAATTCATTGAATAAAATTGTGTACTGTGATGACTAGAGGCAGTAGAGAAAATTAAATATGGTGTGGATATAGCATGAACAAGAAATACATGGTTACTAAACATTATTCTAATAACTAAAACAGATGTATAATAAAAGAACAATATTTACCGATATTGTAAAAATGCTGCTTCATAATGAAAACACTAAGGGGTCTATTTACTAAGAAGTGTTAGGAGACAGAGTGAAAAGTGATAAGGTGCCAGCCAATCAGCTACTAACTGCCAACTCACAGGCTGTGTTTGAAAAATGACAGTTGGGAACTGATTGGCTGGCACCTTATCACTTTTCACTCTGTCTCCTAACACTACTTAGTAAATAGACCCCTAAAAATATTATAAAACATTAGGGGGTGAATTTACTAAAGTGAGAGTTTTTAGAAGTGGAGATGTTGCCCATAGCAACCAATCAGATGGGAAGTAACAGGGGGTGGCGACTCAAATGAAGGTGTGGTGCGACC
Source organism: Taudactylus pleione (assembly GCA_031769625.1). Classification (NCBI taxonomy): domain Eukaryota; kingdom Metazoa; phylum Chordata; class Amphibia; order Anura; family Myobatrachidae; genus Taudactylus; species Taudactylus pleione. Next base: position 19,098,767 of record JAUIMM010000128.1, read on the forward strand.
GTTTCAGGAGCGTGTCTCAGCCTGCGAATGCGAATTTGTACACCGTTGAAAAGGTTCCAGCAGCTTATTTCCGATGGACATTCTGAGCAACCATAGAGTTGCTCAGAAGATTGATAGTTCGGCAGATGTGCGACCGACGCTTTGTCTGTGTACGCAAGCAGCAGATTTGAGACGCTGACAGTGGGCAGCTCAGTACAAATCATATTTTCTCAGAACCGCTGCGTACAAAGACACAGCCCCGACGGGATTAGCATTCACCTCTGAATCAGGCACCCAGCCGTCCTGCCAAATTTCACTGTTGGGGACGAATTCTTCATCAGTCACTGCAGAGCCCGTATGTATATCTTTTTCTGGTATTGCTTCTGCGACAATAAAAAATGGCGCTACAAGCCCTTCCCTGGTGTACAAGCGTGTGTCTGAATGTGCAAGGATGGAGATTCTCAAACCCCGCTTTACATGCAATTATTGGTCGCCCGAAATCTGCACCAGCCCCGTGCTAGGTGCAGATTCTTCATTAGAGTATGGACTCCAATGCGAACATTGATTGCAACCATTTCAGCGACCAGCCGGCGTCACTCCCTTAACATATCTATAAGACCGTCCATCTCCGTGCATCAGATTAGCCACCTCCCTGTCACTGCCCAGTACATTTAAAGACATGTCTGAGTCCATGTGTTTCAATCACAACTGCATCCAACATCGACACTGCGTGCTACTCAGAGTAAGGTCCTTAATGTAGTTTTCAGTGTCTGAGACACAAAGAGGCAAAGCGACATTTCCAAGACACTGTTATTTGAACTGAAGTCTCTAGAAAGCCTTACCATGTCACTATCATATAGTCAATGTTTGTAACAGCTGCTGTTATGAAATCAAAGCTAAAATACTGTTTTTTTCCCTGTATTTATGATCCCTCACACTATGTTGGCACAAATTGTCCCCTGGAGGATACAGTATTTTATTATCTGCCTGTGGGGTGATAGAATAGGAAGCTGTACATTATGGGGAGGCTGAGAGATTTACTGAACAGTTTCCCATCCCACAAGTGTATTCAAAGCACCATCTAAAATACACTATGCAGGTTATGACAGACGTGTCTTACATAGAGAGTCGCTAACACTGTCACTGTATGGTATCTTGCAAAACTAACAACAATTTTCTATAGGGAATAGTAAAACCCTGAGACCTTCAATTCTTCTGTTTACAACAAATACACACTTATAATGTATAGTTTTCAAAGAAAGTATGTACAATAGGTTTATACATAAAGTGTGTAATGCAAGAAATATATATACAATTACACACATCAAACCATTATAACATTTGGGCCACTGGAATCACAATGAATTTTTATCACAATTGAAAAGTGATTTCTACCTGCACACCTCAGACTAATTATAGTATTCTGCATTTGTATGCAGGTGTTTTTATCTGATCAATATACTGTAGCTGCCCCATTCAAATAAATAAACATTAAGAAACATGTGGGGTTTTTTGTGTAGTTACTTATTTGAACTAATATTTATGAAAAAGCTACTATAAAAAAAATTATTATTATTTTTTTTAACTTGAACATATTTTGTTCTCTACTGGCTGTGAATTGGAGACAGGAAAGGCTGCATGGATGCTATGAAGCTTCGAAATGGTTTATCTGGTCTTTCAGTAAGAAAATGTCTAAAATTCCCTTCTAACTTTTCTTTTCAACCAGTTCAGGCAACAGTTTCTTTTAGCTTTAATAGGCCCCAAACCACTAAAAAGCAAGTGGCTTAAGGGGGAGTTACTACTAACATTGAATATAGTGGAATTGAAGGACACAGGACACTGAAGACAACCTCTCAGACTCTGAAATAACTGATAACAGAATACAAAAGCTTACAATCAACTACAAATCAAATTTAATTACAATAGCGAGCTATTAAGATATGAGAACTTTAACACATTTTTGTGAATGTTATTAGTTTCCATTTTAAAGCAATTTTGTATTTTAGGTTCAGTAGTATTTTAAAGTTTATATATACTGCTAATTTTAACACCATATTTACCTAAAAGAACACCCAAGATGCAGAGAGGGAGGGGAAGGGGTTTAGGGTGCAAAGTAACTTGGTCTGGGCCCAATAGTGAAAATTATGGTAGGGGCAGATAGGGCTCCATCTCCATCGGCTCATCCATGGCCCCAGCAGATACAGTGCATCCGGAAAGTATTCACAAGGCTTCACTTTTTCCACATTTTGTTATGTTACAGCCTTATGCAAAAATTTAATACATTCATTTATGTCCTCAAAATTCTACACACAGTACCCCGTAATGACAACATATAAAAAGTTTTTTTGAGATTTTTGCAAATTTTATTAAAAAAACCCACTAAGAAATCACATGTACATAAGTATTCACAGCCTTTGCCATGAAACTCAAAATTAAGCTCAGGTGCATGCAGTTTCCACTGATGATCCTTGAGATGTTCCTACAACTTAACTGGAGTCTACCTGTGGTAAATTCAGTTGATTGGACATGACTTTGAAAGGCATACACCTGTCTATATATGGTCCTACACTTGACAGTGCATGTCAGAGCACAAACCAAGCATGAAGTCCAAGGAATTATCTGTAGACCTCCGAGACAGGATTGTCTCGAGGCACAAATCCGGGGAAGGGTACAGAAAAATATCTGCTGCTTTGAAGGTCCCAATGAGCACAGTGGCCCCCATCATCCGTAAATGGAAGAAGTTCAGAACCACCAGGACTCTTCCTAGAGAGGAGAACCTTCCAGAAGGACCACCATGTCTGCAGCAATCCACCAATCAGGCCTGTATGGTAGAGTGGCCAGATGGAAGCCACTACTTAGTAAAAAGAAAATGGCAGCCCACCTGGAGTTTGTCAAAATGCACCTGTAGGACTCAGACCATGATGAGACAAAGATTGAACTCTTTGGCGTGAATGCCAGGTGTTATGTTTGGAGGAAACCAGGCACCGCTCATCACCAGGCCAATACCATCCCTACAGTGAAGCATGGTGTTGGCAGCATCATGCTGTGGGGATGCTTTTCAGCGGCATGAACTGGGAGACTAGTCAGGATAGAGGGAAAGATGAATGCAGCAATGTACAGAGACATCCTGGATGAAAACCTGCTCCAGAGCGCTCTCGACCTCAGACTGGGGCGACGGTTCATTTTTCAGCAGGACAACGACCCTAAGCACACAGCCAAGATATCAAAGGAGTGGCTCAGGACAACTCTGTGAATGTCCTTGAGTGGCCCAGCCAGAGCCCAGACTTGAATCCAATTGAACAACTCTGGAGAGATTTAAACATGTCTTTGAACCGACGCTTCCCATCCAACCTGATGGAGCTTGAGAGGTGCTGCAAAAAGAAATGCGCGAAACTGCCCAAATATAGGTGTGCCAAGCGTGTGGCTTCATATTCAAAAAGACTTGAGGCTGTAATTGCTGCCGAAGGTGCATCAACAAAGTATTGAGTTAAGGTTGTGAATACTTTTTTAAATTAAATTTGCAAACATCGCAAAAAAACTTCACACGTTGTCATTATGGGGTATTATGTGTACAATTTTGAGGACAAAAATTAATTTATTCCATTGTGGAATAAGGCTGTAACATAACAAAATGTGGAAAAAGTGAAGCGTTGTGAATACTTTCCGGATGCACTGTATGTATTATGTGCAGTCTATAGTGACTGCGAGGACCAATAGTTTCCTCTTGGTCCACGCTGTCACACCCCTCCTGGACTGCTAGTACAGTATTGGCTTTTGTAGATTTGGAGAGAGATAAAGTACCAACCTATCAGCTCCTAAAGGTGGGTACACACCTAATAGATATCTGCAGATTGCCTGATCTGCAGATAATGGTTGTTCATTCACTCTGAACAACCATCATTTACCATCTGACCGCGGGTCCCCCTCTGCAGCAAGTGTACGGGCAGTTGGCTGACCGCCCATACACACAGCACTATGAGCAGATATATCTGTCATCGGCTGTGCTGCACAGCTGACGCGATATGTTCGAACGCTGTCGTTCACAGACATATGGTCTGTACCCATTGGCCGACGCACCCACAATATATTGGCCGTTCAGTTGACCGGCAGATATATTGGCCAGTGTGTACCCAGCATAACTGTCAGTTTACAGGCTGTGCTTGAAAAATGACAGTTAGTAGCTGATTAGTTGGTACTTTATCACTCTCCAAGGCTTATGCTGGGTACACACTAGATGGCATGTGTACCCAGCGATGTGACCCACATCCCCCCCTTCCCCCCACCGTCAGGCCGACATAATGGGTGGCCCATACACACTGGACAAACCGATATGCCGCCACCCCCCCGCTGCATCGTCTGATTGGACTGCATGAGGGAAGATCAGATGATGCGACTGATGACCCCACGGGAGAGCACACCGCACAATATAGTGCGTACACACTTGCCAATTTTAACGATTTGTCATTCCAATGCGTTGGAAACTGGCAAAAAGTAAAAAAAAATGGTCTAGGTGTGTAGGTACCTTTAGTGAATAGACCCCATGGTCTGTCATCAGTGTGGAATCCCAACATTCATCTCATTGGCCCTGGGAATGCCAGCTGGTATGTGCCACACATTAATCACATCACATTCTAGTTTTTACTACGGCAAATCATTCCTCAGTTTCCTCTTGGATAGTATTGCCACAGATAGCTGTGAATAAGTTGGTTGTTGCTACAGGACCCTAAAATATAATGTGACTCTTCCCAGGACATAGCAGAATGTAAACAACCTGCAATACGAGGGGAGAGGAAGGTGACACTGAGAACAGTTTTCCTTGCAAAAAGTATCCCGAAAGAAATGATTAATTTTATAGGTCAGGATAATTATTGCTTAGAGTGGAAGTTAAGTAAATGAGTATATTTTATCTTGAGTGGAAAATAGTGAAGGTGTGGTTTATGTGCCCTGCCATAATGAAATTACAGCACAACCTTTATGAGCAGGATCTTTGTACCATGTCTCATTTCTACAAGTCCTTTCTAAGCATTAGCTTTATCTTTACATTTTCCTGCTCCCTTGCTGAATTTAGCTTTTTAAGATTGCAGTAAGCCTCTCATAACAAGGTGCTTACGAAGAAGGGGTAAGGGGAGAACTGACTAAACGAACTGCCTGACTGAGGGCCAAAGATATAACCTATTGTTTAGCTTCCTACTTTCTCCATCTTCCTGTTTTTTATTTCCACGCTACCTCTGTGTAATAACATTTAGTACTGCAGGAACTCCTTTACATGTTACAATAATTGTAGATCCTTCTGGCCACAGTTTACATTTAAAAAGGTCTTTATCTTGACATGTTAATATCTATTATGCCAGAGGCACCTGTAAAATAGAAATAGCTTATCTTCAATAGGAACCTGCAACAATACATTAGCTGTTTGGCCACATGTTATTACTAATAAGCAAAGAATATAACTAAGCAAATTATGGTGAAAATGCCAACCATAGAGGCTGAGCTTTGCTATATGGGATCATTTTCTCCACTTGTATTGTTATTCTGCCTGAAACATAAAGAAAATAGAAGCGACTATGCAGGGTTGAACGCAAGTCACATTTGTGGACGTATCCTGCGTGTTTTTGCACTGATCATCATGTTCAGTAGCTAAGTTGTCACCTGCAACTACGGATGATGGGGAGTCGCATGCAACATAGGCTAAGTAATGTGAGGGCAGAGTTGTGTGCACACGTATTACGCCGGTTTTCAGTTGTGTCTCTGCACCAAGGAGCGAGCTGGTACTAGTGCACACTGATCAGTTATTTTAGGTTGTCCCTATTCTTATACACCACAGGTTCCCAAACTCAGTTCTCAGGACCCCAAACAGTGCATGTTTTCCAGGTCTCCTCACAGAATCACAAGTGAAATAATTTGCTCCACCTGGGGATCTTTTAAAATGTGTCAGTGAGTAATGAATACACCTGTGCACCTGCTGGGTGACTTGGAAAATGTGAGGACCGAGTTTGAGAACCACTGTCCTACACTTATGCACACAATTTGCGTCATAGTTCAATGATCCCTACCACTCTTGCACACCCACAGTTCACGTACTTTCTGTATACCAAACAGAAAGAAATACTCAACTTAGTCAGGCTAAATACGCTGTGACCCAAACCATTGCACAGATTTTCAGGAGAATGTTTGGTTTTCTCAACCTGCATTCCATATGAAACAAGATACAAGAAAAGTTAAGAGAAAACATTCCGGACCCAGCAACAAGGTATCATAGTGGGCAGACGACCCATAAATGGAATAAACTGCAATCAGTGTCCATCCGGCATTTGAAGAAAATAAAGGGAGTATATGAAATGTGTTGCGTTGTCAAGTGATCAATAAAACACTATTGGAAGGTATAATTAAGCTACACCCACCTCAGTGACCACTGTGCTTGGCATTCTTAGCACTTGACAGTGGTTACAGATCTGTGGATATCATAAATACATCACATACAAACATGCATATCATTCAGTGTGATCTAAATGATAATGATGGGTAAGTAATTATCTGGCTCTGGCATAATGACAGGAGGACTTTTCAACTATAGGCCCTGATTCAGACCAGCTCGCTGCCGGAGGAACGCCTCTGTTTGGCCAGCAACCCCCCCGACCCGCCTACAAAACGGGGCGAGCTGTCGATCAACATCGACAGCCGTCCCCTTTGTATTGAGCCCCGGAGCGAGAGAATTTCTCTCTCCCTCCGAGGCTTGCGCACTGCCCGGCCATCGACCCACTTGCGAGCGGATAGCGCTTGCGAACGGGTCTGAATCAGGCCCATAGTGTGTAGTAGTACGAAGGAGCAGTATATGCTTATGCATTTGAATTATTCAAAATGGAAATTGAATATAGTATTGAACTAATTAATCCATACATTAGCATGACAAATGTGATGGCAGCAGTATTGGTGCCCAGTCCTTGTTCATGTAAGTCTATGTAAATGGAATAATACATATCCATGCCACAATCTGTTTCAAACCCGGGTCCAGCCTATTTAAATTGTACAGGAGCAAACCAAGGCAATCCAATACATCCATGTACCTTATGGGAAAACTATCTACCTTCCATATAAATTATGACAATAATGGCTCCTTCATAACTACGCAGTTTTCTTTTACATCACATGTCCTTATCACGCAAATCTTACGTTGAAACACCTGTGATAGTGTCGTGTTTCCTGTAGTAACATATCATGCTACATTTTAAAATAGGTCAATTCATAACATTATAAAGTAGAACCTTGAAATTCATTGATCTTCAAGATTTACTTGTGAGTATTCCAGAATAGCAGCCGTTTAGTTAACATGGGACATCCCAGCTGAAGGTGTAGCAATAGAACCTTTTTTTTATGTAGGCTGCTCTTATTGATTAGAAAGCCCAATTCCTAAAAAAAAGTTGATGTTTCAGGAACCATGGCAGTGACTATTTTCACACCCTGGTTTCAATTCTGTAAATAAAATTAGAGGAATTGTAACTGTGGCCTAGAAGAAGTCATTAGGTTAAGTTCAGGTATTGGCAAACCGAAAAGTCCATCCTTTACTAGTAAAGTAAACCATGTAACAAAATGTATATTTAACACTAAAAAGAGTGCAATAATTTTGCTGTATAAAATATATACAATAAAAAAGTTAAAATTTATTAAACAAATTAAAAAATAATGTGTCCTTCCTTCTGATGAAACCAGTTTAGCTTTGACTCCTTTGAAGACTGAGCAGCCCACAGCTGAAGTGCACCACCAACCTACAATAGTCATCTCACGATTTTGGTTTGATCTCCAGCAGGGACACTGTACAGATTGCAGTGACTGTCTAAGCTGCCAGTCAGTAGACAAGAATCCACTACCCAACTGCTACGTACACCACCACGGGATTCACAAGCAGCAAGAACTGCTGAGCACAGTGGCATCCCATCTATCCATCCTGCCCGCAAAGAGTGAGAAGCTAAAGCTGGGTACACACTGACAGATATATTGGCCAATCAATTGATTGGCCAAAATATCTGCTGCCCGTCGGCCAGTGTGCACCCACGATATGTCGGTGAACCTCGTCGTTCACCGACATTTTGCACTGGCTGTGCTGCACAGACATATCTGTCCATCAGCAAGTGTGTACGGACGGTCGGAGATATGTTTTTTACTATGCTGAAATAAAGCATGTGATTTTTAAAACTGCAGAAGACTGGTGAGTGCACCCCTACATTATACTATGTTATTGGTATATGGAGTTTTCCCATATGAAATATGGCTGTAGCACCCCAGCAATAAAGTGAGTGTGGACTCAACAGGATTCTCTCATATATATATATATATATATATATATATATATACATACACACACACTGTATATATAAATAAAAACAAGGAGTTGACTATATAGTACATTCTGTTGAAATTAGTGCTCCTATTTTGTGTTTCTTACATTAAGTGATACACCTCTAACAAAAGTGTTGAATTGAGCAGAGAAATGCGCAGTTCCAGTCATCTCTCAGGAGGTCTTTCATCTATGTGGAGACCGGCAACAGCTTCATAAAAAGTCCCATTAAATGCTTTGATCACTGTTTGGTGCACTACCAACACGTCAGTCATCCAGAGACTGACAGGTGGATAGTTCAGTGGCAAGCTGTTGAGTGCACTATTTCTAACATCATGGATCCCCACTCTATATCAGTGGAACAGAATTTCACAACTGCACTGCAATAATTCGGCTGCCTCTCTCAATACATTGTTTGCCGCTCCTTATTTGATTCCCCATTGACATATAAATGTGCAAACAAATTTTGTTACTGCTACTGTCAAATTAGTATGCAATTTGGGAATATTATTCACATCCAATTTTAACAATGCTATATCCACGATTACTACAAGGATTCCTCCGGGGTATGTCAGTGGAAAAAGTTTTCATCTCCTTTGTCAAACATTACAGAGATTGGCTTTTGGGATTTTAACCAACTACATTTTACTACCTCCTGTTTGGAAAAATTTATAAGGCACTTACTTATTGCAGAGGTGTATTTCTATTTCTAGATGTATTATTTGCTATATATGTAATTATATTGTTGTCTGAAGCTTGTTTCATTTTGTTGCATCATTTTGTGTCTATTTTTTAATATGTGTAATAAATTGAAACTTATTATATATATTTTATATTGTGACAGTTACTGCATTCTTTTTGGTGGTGAATATAAATTTTTACTTTGATTTACATTTTACCTTGCAGATGATGTGGATTGAGCTGCTTATATATCAATTGGGCATCATATATATCAATTTATTCATTTTTGTTTAAATAAATAATTTGTAATCTTTGTTCACCCGAAACTAGTATGGTTATTTCTTTACCAGTAAACCAGGATTTTCAAAAGCTTCATTTGATCTACTATCTGAAAACACAAATAATAGAGGGCTGAATTCACAAACTTCTTAAGCCAGCATTGGCTTAATGTTGTATTGTAGCATTCGGTCAACCAATGCCACTGTTAAGTTTTAAGTTGTATGGTACCAATGTTCCTTTATAAATAAGTATGTTTAATAGTACTTCACCCTGTGCTCCTAAATAAGATTATAGAACACTGGCAAGACGTGTTTCTCCAGATTTGGCTCTGACAAAGAACATGCTGAACAAAACAAATGTAAAGGAAACCCGGTAACTTCCAATAATTCTGTGATAGTGTGACATCTGGGAACATTGCAGGAAAGCGCGTCCTCGGTGCACACAACCTAGATCTTGAGTGGGGCACGGAGAGAGCATGCTAAAGTCAAGCACAAAGTAGGGCAGTGCTCCTCTTGCTACAGACCTCATCAATATCGCAGAGACCTTTCTGTCTTTTAGTTTGGAATCAATTTAATCATTTCCACATGTGACGGTTGCATGATAAATGACACAGCCTATAGATGACAGCGTTCCAACATGCTGTACAACTATATATACACTACCCTTGTAAGAGGTTGATTGCTTCTTCAAATTCAGTTTGAAATAGGTCTCCTGACTCACTTTTCTAAATGGGGTAACAGGCTAATGGATTACACATTACACAAGGTAAAAATAATTGTCTCGTATGGTATCCTCCTGGAAGGACAGCCAGGCAACAGTGTGATAGAATCTCATTCATATTCACATAGAACAGGATTTACAAAAAAAAGCATTCTTGGCGTAAAGCTTCTTTTAAAACACTTTTTACACACAATGGGCTTGCTTCTGAGTTGCCGTGTTTAGCCGCTTTCAGAAAGCGGATGCTTTGTTAATGGAATTCTAATGCGACTTCATGTGGGTATTCGGATGGTAGATAGACAGTAATATATAGACAGTCAAAAGACACCAGAAGTTAGACAGTGAATAGTTCGACAGGGAAAAAAGGTCGACAGGGTCAAAAATGTTGACATGGTTAAGAGGTCAACATGCAAATGGTCAACACATAATAGTTGACACATAGTGTTTCATGAATTTTAGAATTAGGGTTGTTGTTAAGATTAGGGTAAGGCCCTCGGCGGAGGGTTAGGGTTAGGCTGCAGAAGGGGACGGTTAGGTACTAGGGGGAGTTTTAAACTGGGTACACACTGACAGATATATTGGACGATCAATTGATCGGCCAAGATATCTTGTGTGCGTCAGCCAGTGTGTACCAGCGATATGTTTGTGAACGACGTCGTTCACAGACATATTGCGTCGGCTCTGCTGCACAGCCGATGGCAGATATATCTGCATATACGAGGGATGTTAAATAAGTAATGCTTGAATGCTCATAACTCTGAAATAATATGCAATATTTGAAACGTTGTCAGTTTTAGTTTAATATGTCTGCTAGCTGTATATGTATTTTTGTTTAGGTAGTCCAAGAAATACCATGGAATCCAAAATGAAACAAAGAGCCGTCATTGAATTTCTGGAAAAAGAAGGCTGCACTGCTACAGAAATCCACAGAAGACTGAAAAAAGTGTATAGTGAGCGTACAATTGACTATATCAATGTCAGAAAGTGGATGAAGCATTTTCAATCGGGAGAATCGTCCGTGTGCGACAAAACTCGTGGTGGCAGACAATCAACTGCAGTGACAGCAGAGAACCGACACAAAGTCGATGCCATGATTCAGAAAGACCGTCGTGTCACCATCAGAGATGTCAGTGATGAACTTGACTGTAGCCATGGCACTGTAAAAACACTAATCAATGATTTGGGATATCGTAAAGTGTGTGCTAAATGGGTTCCAAAGCAATTAACCAGGGATCATAAGGCCCAGAGGGTGGAAGTGTGCAATGAACTTTTGACCAACTTTGAAGCCATCCCTGAGACGTTTTTGGAAAATGTCATTACAGGAGATGAGACCTGGGTATTCCTTTATGACCCAGAAACAAAGGCCCAATCAAAGCAATGGAAACACCCAAGTTCACCTAGGCCAAAAAAGTTTAAATCACAGCGATCCGTAAACAAAGTCATGGCCACATTCTTCTGGGATTGCCGAGGTGTTATTCTCATCGATTACTTGGAACCAAACCAATCAATCAACAGTGATTGATACATTATTAGACTTAAGAAGCTGAAAGAAGCCATCCGCAAAAAAAGGTCAACAATTCCACTGTCAAATGTCATCTTACACCACGACAATGCCAGACCTCAGACTTCGATGGCAACATCTGCGGCCAATGCCAAAATGGGGTAGGCAATAATGCCACATCCACCATACAGTCCTGATTTGGCCCCTTCTGACTTTCATCTGTTTGGCCCTCTCAAATACTGTCTCCGGGGTCAACATTTTGAAGACATAGAGGTTGTTAAAAATGCCATACGTTCCTGGGTCAAACCACAACCACTGGAATTTTTCCAAAGTGGATTCACAGCTTGGGTTGAGAGGTGGAGAAAATGTTTGAGGGCAGATGGTGAATTTTTTGAGTAGAGTCATTCTGTTACTAAGACTTCAAAGTATTTTACTGCAAATTTTCAAATCTGTATCTATAATAAAATTTGAGGCATTACTTTTTGAACAACCCTCGTATATCTGTCCATCGAGCTGTGTGTACGAGCGATCAGCTGTTCGCCTGTACACATGCAGCAGCAGCGGGGAGGGGGTCGCGCCAGCCAGCGGTATCCGCGGCTGCCTGGAAGATGATAGTCATTCAGGGTATATGAACGACCATCATCTACAGATTTATCTGCAGAAATATCTTTGCATTGTGTACCCACCTTTAGGGTTAGGCACCAGGGGCAGGGTTAAGGTTAGGATTATGGTTAAAAGATATGTCGACCTTCTACCCTATCAAACTAAGCTCATGAATATCATTTACATGTTGACCTTTTGACCCTGTTGACCATTCACTTTCTACCTTCTGGTGTCTATCTAGTTACTGTCTATCTATCATTCCACACCCTTCATGCATATGCATCGTGCCGCCCCACTTACTTCAGGTCGTTGACACAGCCGTCATCAATAGTATCAGGACTTACACTTACTACCTGCTGGATGCAAGAAATCTCTATAAAATATGCGTCCCCTCTGTATACGCTCAAATTTTTGGACGCAACTCTGGTCACACTTACATGCTGGTTCTCTTTCATGTGAATGCCCAGTTGACACTCTAAAATGACTACTTTACATACGGGGCTGGAATCCGTCTGAGTCAGAATCGCCCAGAAATGCACAAAGGAGTACATCAGCGCATGTGCAATTGTAAAGACTCGGTGCATGCGGTTTGATTCAGGATCAGACCCAATACAATGTGAGTCAGAATACGGTACGTTCAAGTAAACAGTTCTCTAAAGTCACATTATGCACTAGGCAATTTGGGAGCATTGCTGATACAACCATAAATAAGAGCACTGCTGGTATAACCAATGTTAGCAGGGTTGCTAATATACATGTGTAGTGGTCACAGCACTGAAAATGCAAAGGAGCAATTTTTGTTTCACGGAGCAAGTGGAGACTGCAACATATGACAGACTCTCTCCAACTGCACATTCAGCTGAGAGGCTCAGAGTATAGACTCTGAACTTAGAAATGGCGTCCTGCAATAGGCTTCACTTACAGAAATTATCTTGGGTGATATGAAAGCAATTTGATGACGGATGGGAACTATGGCCTTGAATTCACAGGCATCAAAAAGCCTCCATGGTACTTTTCACATGCTTAGAAATATAGGTTTAGTTTGTGAAAGTGGGATGGACTTTGGATGCAAGGCAATGCTACAGGCAACACTGCCTCATGTTTAAAGTAGGGATGTGCAGGCTCGGATAGGTTCGAGTTTGCACGTGGAGTTCGGATTTTTCCCTCCAAAAAAACGGAACTCAGAACGAGGCAAAACGTCATCTTACATGGACGAACATCATCATTCCTGGTCTTTTGTCCAGGAATGATGATGTTCGTCCATGTAAGATGACGTTTTGCCTCGTTCTGAGTTCCGTTTTTTTGGAGGGAAAAATCCGAACTCCACGTGCAAACTCGAACCTATCCGAGCCTGCACATCCCTAGTTTAAAGCACTCCTGGCATTGATAGAGAGTGTCCGTATATACAGATATGTGTAAAAAGGATATGTTTTCCTTCTTCTTAGCCAGGGTAAAGTGTATGATATGCTTATCAGCTTGTTTATTCTTTTATGACATTCTTCCATTTGTTTTGTTCTTTAATTCTAAAGCTTAGGCCCTTACAATTCACTTGCTTCCATTTCTAAACTCCTGCCCCCACCGGCAGGCATATTCCAGCCATCTCTTCTTTCCATACCTCCCTCAGTCCTTCTTTCTCATTCTTTTCGTTACCCAGGCAACAGCTATCTTACTTCTGTGTGGATCCCTCGCGCCTTTCTCCCCTGTTATCTTTCTCTTTTTTTCCCCTTTCATCTATCTCCACATCTCTGCCTTCATATAAACCTCTCCGTCATTGTCTTTCACTTTAATCTCTTTCTGCCTTCTGTTTCTCTTTCAACACGCACAGCTTTAGACACACACAAATCAACACAACAACTTCTTGTACTGCGTCTCCTAGTGCGCACAGGTAAAAAGAAGAACAATTCCTAACTCTGCTTAGGTCATTTCATTTAATAACATATAACTTTCTTTTTCCATGAATAGTAAGCTATTTGCTTTATAATTATTTACAGCGTATCAATAATACGTTTTCTGAAATAACACAGAGCTGAATCTGAGTCAGACAGAATTCTCTGCACACACAGAAATGGCGAGTTTTAGTATACAGCTCATGCGCAGATGCGAACATGCGCATTTTTGCATATCTCCATCCTATTCTGACCTTTGCCGGTTCTGTCTTTCCATGAAATTGGTATTTCTGGGCAGGAACTGGGCGTCAACTGTGCGATCACAGGGAACAGCCCAGACTTGTGGGAACGTAGCTAAAACTTCATTGCGATTCTATGTCGTGCATATGGAGAATGGAAGGCTGGAATCCTGTTTCTGATGTATCTCTTGCACCTGCATGGAGCTGGCATAAGTGCTGATACTAATGATGGCAGTTACGGCAGTTGGAGTAAAATCAGTTGTTGACGCGGCTTCCTGCTTGCAGACGCACAGATCCTCACATTTGCTTTACGGAATATCGCATTAACTCAGGCTTGCCTACCCTCCCGATTTGGTCGGGAGCCTCCCGAATATCGGGTGCCGCTCGGAAGGAGGGAGCTGAATGTCGGCAAGTATGCATTAACTTAAGATAGTAAATCTGGCTTCCACAGCAACCCATAAATACAGCTACTTTACGTCAGACACAGAGGGGTCTATTTACTAAGCAGTGTTAGGAGACAGAGTGAAAAGTGATAAGAAAGTGATAAGGTGCCAGCCAATCAGCTCGCAACTGTCATCTCACAGGCTGTGTTTGAAAAATGACAGTTGGGAGCTGATTGGCTGGCACCCTATCACTTTGCACTCTGTCTCCTAACACTGCTTACTAAATAGTCCCCAGAATCTCTTGATACAGATCAAAGTCTAGTAGCAACTAATTTGATGTCACAAGAAGGTAGCAATGATGGCAGGCTACGGGAATCATTTGCTAAGTGGACCTGCAAAGCATTGGAACTACAATTGGCAAAGTGATGTCAACTGTAGTTCAGAGCGGAGCAACGGGCACACTGAGATGAACTGGAATATAGTCCCCCTACTAATTTTATACAGAGAGTTTGGAAAGTCCCTCCGCAGTGACTGTGGGGGAGATGTATGAAATGGCGTTATGGGGTTTAGTGGTATCAGCGCATGTTACGTGTGCTGATACTGCTTCTTCCCCATGTACAAGATGTGTTTGAAATGACGGGGGCGTGGCTTTTTTTTTTCAATTAGCCACAGGTGCTGCTGGGGGGTTTCTGATCAGCGTATACGCAGATGCACTACAACCGCCGGTCAGAAACCGAAAGGGGCAGAGTGCGAGTCGCCGAAGAGGTGAGTTAACATTCTCCCTCTTTGAGCAAAAGTTTTTTATATACATTATGCAATGAATACATGCATGACCCGGAGGTGAAGCTGGTCCACACAAATAACGGCGTTAGCCACCCGGTAATACATCTCCCCCTCTGTGCTAATTGTGTGACAGTCCAAAATTCAAATAGGGGAGCCACACCAACGCCAGAGAGTCCTGGCTGTTGATGTTTGGCAGCGTTTTGGGTGGCAGTTGGTGTGGTTTCCCTATTTAAATTATGGGCTGTGCTGCAGTCTCACCTCTGGAGCTTCCACTGTCTATCACACACTTAGCCCACAGTCACTGTGGAGGGACTTTCCGAAATATATAAGTTCACCTCAGTCTCCCTGCTGCTTTGTCCAGCCCCTTCCCTGTCTGCTTGGTAAACATACCGATTGTAGGGGTGGATAAATAGCAAAGATGCCCCTACCTCCAAAGTACATTTGTACACAACAGGAGAGAGGAAGTACAAAGAACAGACATTGTGGCTAAACACTGCTAAAACGGTATATTCATCCACATGTGGAGTTGTACACATCTATGCATCACACCTCCCCTATCCATACACTTGGTTTCAAAGGCGTCATCAACAGCAGGGAGCACTTGCACCAGCCCTACCCATGATGCGAGATTGATATATAAACAGGCATATCTTTGCATAGATCGAAACTCTGTCAACATGCTCTCTCTGATCTTCGCCTACATGCCCAATTACTACACAGTTACGCCTGATCAGCTGCTAGTGGAGATGCCCATAAAATGCTTACTCTGTGCTCCACAGCATGTACAGTGAAAAACACGCACGATCCATCTGCAAAACTGACTTGCATTCATTTCAGCATCAGCGCCATGACCATCTACTGATCTCCTGTATGATTATGTAACATTGCCGCTACTGACATAGTTGTAGAGGAGAGGAAACACATGTGTTTATGTATGTGTAGTATACGGTGACAGTGCGCATGTTCAGTGCTGGGAGATGTGGTGCTTCAAATTTGAACTCATGCCATTTTGTTTATCCTTTTGATCATATTTTTAACAGAATCAGGTCTATTGCTAATAAAGTATTTTTTTTCCTTTATGAAATGTTGATTAGTGTGGCTTGTTTGCAAAAATGGACCTATTGGAAGAAAGTCATGATCTAAAGGATATTCCCATGTAGGGTTTTAATTTTAATATCCCAGTTTTCAAAAGAAATCTATTAACTCTGGCTTATTAGTGATTCACAGACTACTTGTAGGAATCCCCCAACAGAGCATGTTTTGTAGCCTTCATCTTCCAATAAAATACAATCTTACTTTATGTATGTCAATGGGAGCCTCTTCCAGATCAACTTGTCTTGGCTTGTTAAATCAACTGTGAATTACGAAACTGAGGTAATTGTTCTAATAACAATGATGTTCTTTGGTTCTATTTTAGGGAATACCCTTTATATGTACAAGTACATAAATCCAGTTTGTCTAGTTCCACCAGTCATTGGGTAAGGCTTAAAACCAGGTCACAGGAAAGAAGTTACTCAAGATACTACTATGGAGATGTCCCCTCTTTATTATTAAGGGCCAACCAACAATACCGACGTGCAAATTTACTCCCAAAGGGGGAGGGAAGATAGTTTACATGACTAATTACTTCTTCCAAAGGTTTATAGTATTTCACCTATTTAAAATATTATTATAAAAGTTTAAGGTTAACAATATCTAACAACATCCTCTTTCTACTTCCCTGTGATATTGGCAACAGCCATATACCTGTTTTTCAAGTTTCCGGAATTGCTAACCTTGTACTTCCATGCTAAAATCCTGTACCAATTGTCTGATCCTCTACAATGACCTTAAAGTAGTTCTTTGTGTGTAGCTCAGAGTCTGTCACTGGACACCATCTTGAACTTCCCAGATTTTGGCTGTAATGTGAAGTATACCGAGCCAGCACTACAAGCCCATAAGTACCTTCAATAGCAAAATCTATCTGCATCCGTATGCCCATAAAATAATTAGAGCATGCACAATGCAGGTAAATGTAAGAGCTGTCTGAAACATTTTAACTGAAACTCTCACAATAACTACAGCCCTATATATGTTATCTCTATTTCCGTTTGTTCAAAAAATATAGATTTTTTTAACATTGCAGGCCTTTAAAAATAATAACAGTGGATCCAATGAGATTAACACATCCTAAAAACTAACATCTATAAAATAAGGAGAGTTGTGTGCTAAAATGGTGGTAACAAAAGTGCAAACTCAAGAGTTAATTCAGCTGTTCAGTTCCTGGCTGTGAAAACCAGAATTGGATCTTCTTTATCAAATTAGCTTTCTAGTTCATTATTAAAATAGGCTCATTTCCTACAGCAGAGCTAAAACCTAACTAATTAGAGCAAATTTACCTCTGCAAATGTTATTCAAAAACAGTTCATACTGTATTTGCTGCAGTATACATGACTTTTGTAGTCTCAGGTTTCTTGTACATGTAGCATGAAAACTATGAGGCAATACATACGTGTCCTCATACATTAAACCTTTATGCGCCATATGGATTCCAGTGCTGTGCTCTTCTTCCTCAGTTTTGCTACTTTTTTGCATCTTAGTTCACATATAGTGTACTAGGTACTGTGGCAAGATCAGGATAAGGGTGGCATCTCCTGGGGCAAATGGCTGCACTTTAGATGCAGCAGCCAAGTAGTAGTGCACCAGTCCAGGTCTTTGGTACAAGTATCTGCAGCTAGTTTTATTATCAGCACAAAAATAAAAAAAGGAAATCCTGCCCTGTCTTGCTCTAACAAAACAAAATGATTCCCTCTCTCAGAGTGGAGGGACCTAACATACCTATCACAAAACAGAAGTCTTTAGCATAGCACTTACATTCAGTAATCACAGAATCTCTCAACAGGCCTCTGATCTGTTCCAAAGGCAGTGAGACACTGACTACAGAGACTGACACACCCTTTATCAGCCTCTCACAGATGGCCTGGCAATCAAGGCTGCTATAATTGGTTTCTACCATCTACCAAACAGAAGTTTTTGTCACAGTATTTAGGATTAGTTTTGTGTTGCAAAAGAATTAGTATAAACTTGCAGATAAAGCATATCTTTTGCCTTACTGCTACTTTTTCTCATTATTGCGATCTGCTTCTTCAATTTTGCATCTTACTTTGCTTATAGTGTACTAGGTACTTAGGATTGGTATTTTTGTTCTTCAAAGGAATTGGTATAAAGTTGCATATTAAGCATAACAATGATGGCACGGGTCATTTATTACACACCTGTCTCTTGCTTTTTTTACTTTAGATTGTTTACTTTTCCCTCAATTTTGCTTCTATTTCCTCCATTGCGTTACTAATTTCCTGCATTGTGCTACTTTTTCCTCAAAGTTGCATCTCAGTTCATTTATAGTGTACTAGGGACCTAGGATTAGTGTTTTGGCGTGGCTATTTCGGAAAGTCTGTGGCACTCTAAACATAGCTATTTGGCTCGATTTGAGAATAGGTGTACGTAGATGCATCTGTAGATGTACTGGAAGGTGTTACATGTTCTGTGCATTAAGCTGAGAAAACTGCTGCAATACACCCACTAGTACAAAGTCAAACCATTTCAATCTTCTTACCTTGTGCTATTATAATAGGCCTGTACATATATGTCCCTTACTTGCGAAGAATGGCCATTTTGGCCAATAAATCTTACCAGAGGGGCTGGGCTATGCAAGTGGTTTTGGGCAGCAACCTAACAAATATAGATCATAATCATATAGGATCAGTATGATAAAAATGTGACAGCAGGGCCTCCAACGAACCAAAAACAAGATACTGTCAGCTATTATAAACTTTTACTCATAAGGGTTCCAAAGTGTTTGCAGCGTCGCACAAGGGGTAAACATAAAAATACAATAAAATTACAGGACATATGGCCAATACACACATTACTTACTATCAAATATTGGCTGTTGGTCATAGTTTAGTATATAAGAATGTGACTTTCTGACTAGGAAAAATCAGACCCGTATTATAATATTCAATATAGGTTGAGTTCCTATATACAAAATGATTGGGATATCGGATTTTTCAGTATTTTGGAATATTTGCATACCATAATGAGAGACTGCAAGGACGGATTAAGGGGGGGGGGGCGACACGGGCCATCCCGGGGCCCCCAAACACAGAGGGGCCCCCTCTGCAGAGAACAGGTGTCCAGCACAGTCAGTGCTGCTGCATCAGCTGTCAAGGGGGAGAGGGGCCAGCTTTACACTAACGCATAACACCCCCCCTCCACCGATGCCTCCCCTCCACCAATACGGCAAGCCCCGCCCCCATATCCCTGGAAATCATGTCATTACATTGCGGGGGGTGGAGCCTAATGAATTGAGGAGGTGCCCGGATCCTTTTGAAACCTGTACCAGGCCAACAGCAGCTGCTGCTGCATCAAGTGTAAGCATGTATGTGTATTGTTTTAGTGTGTGTGTGTATGTATGTATGTATGGGATATTGTGCATATGTGTTAGTGTATGTATGTGTTAATGTGTATAAATGTTAGTGTGTGTATACTGTTTATGTGTATGTGTGAGTGTTTTCTCCTGTCTCCATGTAGCCTGGGCGGGGGCTTAGGTTTGGCTTTATGTGGCTTGAAGGGGGCCCCCACAACTAAGTTGCCCTGGGGCCCCCACAAGCCTTACTCCATCCCTGAGAGACAGGACCCAAGTCTAAACACGGGATGCATTTATGTTTCATATACACCTTATACACATAGCATTAAGGTAACTGTATACAATATTTAAAAAAAATGTGCATCAAACAAAGTTTGTGTACATATTAATTTGTTTCATATACACCTTATGCACACAGCCTGAAGATAATTTTATACAATATAATTTAATACAATACTTTTAATAATATTGCACGTTAAACAAGGTTTATGTACATCGAATAATCAGAAAGCAAAGGTGTAACTATCTCAGTCGCGCTCAAAAAATTCAGTATTTTCAGAATTTTGGATATGGGAGACTCAACCTGTACTTCCAAAGCCATTCACTGTAAAATACTAAATTACCACCATAAACGTCACCTGCATTCTGGGAAATGTTGAATTGTTCTCATGACTTTTCAATGATGGGAAATTTGTTAAAAGTTTATTTGCAGTATAACTAGTTTCTTTCCCCCCTCCCCCACACCACAAAACAGAAGAAATACTCAATGCAAAAGAGAGAGAGAGAGAGAGAGAGAGAGAGAGAGGGAGGGAGAGAGAAAAAACAAGCAAACATTAGAGACGAAAAAGGAACTGAATACAGGAAGAACATTAAAAGAAGAGAAAAATGCAGTCTGGAGAGGGGGAGAGAAAACACAAAAGGGAGTCATGAAAAGAAAGGAGGGGGAAAGGGAAGGGATAAAAAAAAAGAAAGGAATGAAAAAAAGAAAAAGCATTTTGAATAGAGAACTGTACCCAGATGAATAGTGTGTACATAAAGGAATGACTGCCTGAAAAGAAACAGCCAAATGAAATAACCTCTCTTCTAGAGGCAGTGCCAATCAAAACGACAATGCTAATATACTTCCTTTCTTCCTTATGCTTCTACTTTCTGCTTTTAAAATGGGCCAAGGAAGAGCTGCCCAAGTGGGGGTGGAATTTTAGTGATTACCACATACTTCCATATTAATACAAGGGAAAGCATAAACAGAGAAATACAGACTGAGAGACAGACAAATACAGACTGAGAAACAGACAGAGTATGAACATTCCAAGTCACCGCAGCAGCATTCCGCTCAGCAAGGTCTATTATACCAGATACAGAACTCAAAGCTGAGCTGTAATGTTCTTATTTACAATAGGGAATTCATTATGCCATACAATACAGGTGTCTTAACTATAATGATGTGGTAATGTCAAAACAATTAAAACACTGGGGCTGATTCAGCATCGCATGTATGTGCAATGCTGAACGCAGATTCCAGATTATCGGGAATATGTGCGTGCAGAGGACCCATTCTGCGAATGTACAAAACGGGTCCTGTGTGATCGCACGCAGCCATTTCTATGCCTCTGCCTGATTGATAGGCAAAGGCATTTAAGGGGTGGTGCGGGGACGGCCGGCGTTCTCGGAAACGGGGCATGTCCGCCCTGTTTTCCGAGAGTGGCAAGGCCACGGACGCAGTTTCCTGGCTTTGCAAGCCGGCCAGCCTGAGTAAGCTGGTGGTGAGTGCTGGGATCGTAAATGCAGCAGGGGGTGTCATACACATCCTGCTGCATTCGCATATTCGCAAGGACAGAATTGCAACGCTACAGCGTGCAGCTTCGCAATTCCATCCTAAGATGAATCAGGCCCACTATACGGAAACAATAGTATTATAATTTACACAAGATTATCATTGTATAATACAAAAGTGATGTTAACAGATGTAGGCTATGTACTCCTTTAAGCAATATCAGTTGAAACAGTGGGTTCTGATGTCATCAGTTTAGTGTTTAGTAATAATGCACCCTGTACGATAAATTATCCGCGCCAGGGGATTCAAACAGTGAGGTTTACCCCACGCGGTAAACTACAGAGGCGGACTTTTCCTCGCAGCACCTGAAGAAAAAGTCTGCTAAAAGAGGCTCCCGCTGCGAGGTAACGCGCAGGGAAACTAATGATTCCGCACTTTAACTCATGGTTTATCGTGCAGGTAAAAGATTTAATTGAATAGCATTTCTCCGCATGGTGCAAGTTACTAGATGCAGGGTATCAAAAAAATTTACATCAGGAAATGCATTTTAACGTATATGAGAGGAGAGAGAAAGTACCAACCAATCAGCTTCTAACTGTAACTTTACATGCTGTGTTTGAAAAATGATATAAGCCGATTGGTTGATATTTTCCCTCTCTTTTATACTCCCCCCACCCACCTTCACCCAGTTTGTGACAAAGCGATAGTTTTGGTTTCTTCATCATTTTTGGCAACAGAGCCATAAGAAAGAAGTCTAATGTGCAGCAAGCGGGATTGCTAATGTACATTGCTAAATGTGTTCCTCTGATGACTCCAATCTACTCTACTGTTGGTCCCCACATAATCCAATCAGGTGGGCACATTGGCACAGTTTCAGCCATTTGGCAATCAGGACGTACGACCAGTTCTACTAGTGTAGCCATCATTAATCATGGATCGAAGGGATTTTTGGAACCCTTGTTGACATTTGACAGAAGCACAGTAATTGTAGTATTACCTTAGTTGCAAATATAAGAGTTTTAGCAAAAATGTAGATATTATATATACCTAAATTATTTTTATATTATTGTATTATCAACACTTATAAACATAATCGCATTCTATCATTAAAACTGCAAAGAAGCTCTACCCAAAAATCCTCTTCACTCTAATATGACAAAGACCTGTGAAGAAGATCACGTAACTTGCCCACAAATTAACCAGCCCAACATTTCCTCTGCCCACCAAGGAAAAAGGATTGTTACAGCTGAATATGCTTTATTAGCCAGTCTTTATTCTCAGTAATAGAGAAAGGCTTCAGATCCAGCAATATTGCTCTTTGCTAAATGGAAAAATCCATGTAACCCTTTTGTGACCAACTATATAACTGAATGTAATCACCAGGCTTTTGGATGCAGAGACATATGGGAGAGACTCATACTTACTGATTAACATGGAGTGTTGACTTCAGGCACCAACTGTTGTAGCGTCTTCACAACTGATTTGTCTAGAGGGAAAATGACATATTGCATAAAAATGTTTGTAATCTGTACCATTTTCTATTGCCAATAAAAAAAAAACTGTTTAAAATACATATGGTTATAGGCAACTTATCCAAAAAAATTACAATTTCACATATGATGCCTATTGTTAAAAGAAAAATAAATCATTGTTATTCCAACGTTTTACAGGTCTATTTTCACCCAACTTAATAACAAACAGTTAAACATATATCTGTAGTGTTCATTCTAGGGTGGGCAGGGCGGCTAACAAAGAAGGCCGTCCCTCTGCGTGCATCCAAAAGTAGGGGCATGGTCACTAGAAAAGGGGATGTGTCCTTGACACGCCCCCTTTTCAGCACTGTAGGGGACCCCAACAGCGGAGCACTGCGACCTGAGAGTGGGGACGGCTGTTTCAGCAGGGTACCGCCATAAGGGGGTGTGTAATCTACCATGCAGTGCAAAGAATGTATGTTTCCTAGGAGACTGCAAGTAAAATTACTCGCAGCTTTTCTCCTCTATCTTCTTTCCTCGTGATGCAAGAAGGTATTGTAAGCCACACACCTTTTTAGGTGTGTGTTTTCAGAAGGATCTCTAGGACCAAAGATAAGGCTAGTATGTGGGCTGATAGGGGCTTTCGTATAGATGTGTACAACTTGGCAATTGCAGCCAACTTGCATTCAACTGTGCATTGGCCTCGATGTGAGAACAAAATTGTTGCATGTGTGGACATTTTTAAAACAAACTGGGTAGATATAAAAGCACTTCAGTTATTTTAGAAATATTATCTTAAACATACTGAAAGTAAACATAACAAAATATATATTTTTCACATTTAGTTCAATTTGTCTATTATAACAACAGACTTATCTAAGCTGCTGGAAACTTTGTATATAGTTGGAAATTAGGACTATTATTACACAGAGGATACTTTCCTAAAACGTGCAATATGAACAGAGAATAAGGGAACAGGAAAGATAAATTTAGAACTCCTAAATGCAATCCATCATTCTGTGTACTTATTTCCTTCTTAAAGGAAATCATCAAGAAACAACCAAGATTTTTTTTTCTTCAAGATAATCTACAGATTTCCTACTACTGTATTTAAAAAGAGAGCCAATTATTATTTGTGCGTGGTAGAAAACTGAAATATTTTTTCCACTGAGTAATGAGATTGGATCTCACCCAAGTCAATTCTACACAATTATTAAAAATGGTGTCTGTGGATTTTAAAAGCTGAAATACCTTCACTGTGACATATTTTGCAAATGCTCCATGTATGAGGGCTAATGCACTCCGTACTATAAATTAGGAGTATAGAAGCCAGAGTGAGAAGTTCCGTGACCATACAAAGTGAGGAGGCTGTAGGCAGATTGCTTTTTATATAGACCTCAGAAATCAAAGGTGACTTAATATCTGTACTAATTTACAGTAGACAGGTACATTATTCCTTATAAAACACCAGTTTTCCTAATGAATGATTTTAAGTGATAACATACGAGCTTTTTGTAAAGATTTTATTTGCAACAATGTATACATACATTAAACATTACTTGTGCTTTATAATATAATACACTTTCATTTCACCACCCTATATAGGTTCATTATGATAAGTTTCAAATCAGTATTTTTAGGATTATTTTAAATAACGTTAGGGTACTTTATGCCCCAAAACACATTAACAAATAATGACATCTAGTGTTATAATTACAAAAATGTCTAGTGTCATAACTTTTTTGTTAATGCATTTACCTGCAGCTCTCTACCGGCCAAGCAATGTCACACAAATACAAGCCATTTCATAAGCTACACCTGTCCTGCGAATAACCTGGGGTTTTCATTATATTATATTTGACTTAAAAATATTAGCTCAAAAATTACTTATTGTTGTTTTTTTTCTTTTTTTACTTATTAGGTGTATATATATACACACACACACACACACACACCTCTATAAAATAAGGTAGCATTTCTCTATTTCTGGGTACTGCGTATAAACCTTAAATTTACATTGGAATGTCTTTAATATGCTGTATAATGCTATAAGGAAAACTTTTGGAAAATACAGAACATAGGGCCTGATTCAGACACACTCGCGAGCGGCTGTCCGCTCGCAAGTGGGTCGATGTTATGGACTGAGCATGCGCACGACGGAGGGAGCTCCGTCGTGCGCATGCGCCAGACGCGACGAGCGAAGGAAAGTCCTTCGCTCGTTGTGTCTGATCAAAGGGGGCGTGCTGTCGATGTTGATTGACAGCACGCCCCCTTTGGTAGGCGTGCCGGGGCCGTGCCTCCCTGACGGGGGCGTTCCCACGGGAACGCCTCTCGTCAGAAGCCGGCCCACTGACATCACTAGTGATGTCAGTGGGAGTGATTTTGGCTCTGATAGAGCCAAAATCACTCCGGACCTTGCGGTTGAAAACCTCAACCGCAGGCTCCGGCTCGCAATTTCGATGGTCGCGATGGTCTCGACCATCGCGGCCATCAAAATGCACGCTCGTATAGCCTGTGGGTGGTGACCCACAGCTATACGAGCGTCCAGAAGGACGCTCCATTTTCATGGAGGCCGGCCCTCATTCAGAGCGTGCGCTCTGCTCAGAGCATACGGCTCTGAATGAGGGCCATAGTTTTTTAAATTCACAACAGTTTGCTTTCTAACAGAGACAAAACAATAGATTGCAAAATTAAGCAAAAAAGTGTTAATAAATAATCTCTTATATACAGTATGGCAGCTAACAAAAATAAACAGTCCACTCATCAGTGGAAATATTCATGTAAGAAAAAAAAAAATCTGAAAAAAATAAAATGGTCATATTGGAAAAAAAAATTCTAATACTGTATATATTTAATTATTTTTCTTGTATGAACCACGGCAAATCTTCCTGGGTTATACAGCAACATGTACAATAAACTTGTTGCCATTCTAAAACTCAATTGTTGAGTGCAGGGAGTCAGATGAAAGTCCTTGCTAATTACACGGTTACATTCCCTTAGAAATCTTTTAATTTCCATTTAAAAAAAAAACCACACACACACAATTGGCGGCTGTTATAAACAATGGACATTATGATTAAGAGATCTAATGAGCAGAACAAAATTTTGCGGAGTTTGGAAAAAGAACATTTACCAACTTTACTAGACACTGATATGGAAAAGACAAACACACTTACACCTAAAGCACTTTGTGCTGAAACAAAAGGGAACATTTGCTAGGTATGTTTTTTTAACTGGAAGGGCGGTATTCAATTGTTATAGCGCACCCAGTCTATTGTCTAAAGTGACAAGAAATCGCGGGGCGCTATTCAACTGTTGCAGATTTACACGCTGATCGCACCTATAGTGGTCGAGTTTAGCCGCATAAAACGTCTACCCCCGACCAAAGTGCTGGATGCGATCGCAAAAAGTGCTGTTTGGGCGCCCAAACAGGTAACTTTTCACCCATTTCAGCTCGCACCCCCCCTTGGGCTGCGAGCTGAAATGGTGTGCTGGCAGCTGATTGTGCCCGACAGGAGCAACAATTGAATAGCTCCCGTTGGGCGCGTAGGGGGGATGATACAATTGAATACTGCCCGAAGGATGCTGCTGGATCTGCCTTTCAGTCTCATTGCCCTGACACAGCAGTGACATCGGGAGGTATTTTCTGGAAATAAAGAGGAAACGGACAGATCAAAAATATTAATTACTAAATAAACATCTAGAACTTGAAAAGTACACCTGTAGGGAATAATATATGTATTTTACATCATGGCATTAATATGGTATTAAGAAGCAATTATATGGTTCGTATAACTGGGTGAAATACCTAATTAAAGGTAAATAATTACTTTTTACACCTAATTATATGTACTGCTATGAGGGGTATTTGTTATAATGAAAATTTGTCTAACAATAAGTAGACATTCAAGCTGGCCATAGACTGTACGATTGTGCAGATGATCCGACAGAATGGACAAGAGGCAAAGCGATGGAGCGATAGTCAATGTGCCTCAATATACTGCAAGATATATGGAGGTGATCTTTACTTCACAACATGGAAGTGGCTGAACGATGTTCATACAGGTTTCAGAATCAAATGATCCCAACCGTTTTCCAGCCATTCTCGTTCTGTGAACGAATATCGTTCATGTCCACTCAATGTGTGATAATCATTTAGAACAGTTGTTTCATTGACTTTTCTGAGTGATTAACACCCAGTGCAAGACCAGTTTTACACCAAAAATCCATTTTCACCAGCGTACTGTCAGAATGAATCTACGCTTTGAATTGAAAGAACTTTAATCAGACACATGTATGTACACACGCACCTTAAGTATTTGAAAAACACTTCACAATTGTTTCTAAAGCATATTTAAGCACCACCAATCATTTAAAAAAAAAAAACAGCTTCTAGGATAATGACCATTGTTACGACTGCAGTGCTGAAGTACAGGGCCAAAAAAAGAAAATTATAGTTACAACACCTTATTAATTGCTAACTTTTAAAGTGCACCTGTTGTATAATCACAAAGTAGACAGCCATTTTGTAGGTTGAATCGGTAATACTCATGCAGTCTGCTAATTCATGAGGAACCAGAGACATGGGGGTATATTTACTAAAGTGAGACTTTTTAGAAATGGAGATGTTGCCCATAGCAACCAATCATATTCTACTTATCATTTAACTAGCACCTTCTAGAACAGTGGTCGCCAACCCGTATCCCGAGAGCTACCAGTAGCTTACGGTCATAATTTCGGTAGCTCAGAGTGAACTATGAGGAAGTAATGAGGCCTCTGGTGCGCGCTCCCCTGTGGAGTCAATGCCGCGGGTTGAGCTATGGGGAAGTGCATCAGGTGATTGACATAGCTGCTACGGCAATCACCTCACACGCTTCCCTGTAGCTCCACCCATAGCACTGATGCCACGGCGGAGCGCCAAAATACATGACTGACAATGCCTGGATTTAATTAACTTGATATGGCAAGGCAAGACATTTCTCCAGAACAAGAGCCTGCAGTATTACAAAGCAAGTTGCTAGACCAGTTAACGTGGACACAGTACAGGTTGAGTCTCCCATAACCAAATATTCTGAGATACGGAATATTCTGTATACAGAAAATTTTTAGCATGACTGAGATAGCGAAACCTTTGCTTTTTGATGGTTCATTGTACGCAAACTTTGTTTAAGGCACAAAATTCTGAAAAATAAGTATAAAATGACCTATAGACTGTGTGTATAAGGTGTATATGAAACATAAATACATTTCATGTATGTACACAAACTTTGTTTGAGCCACAAAATTATTGAAAATATTGCATAAAATTACCTTCAGGTTGTGTGTATAAGGTGTATATAACACATAAATGTATTCTATGTTAAGATTTGGGCCCTATTCCTAAAACATTTCATTATGGTATACAAATATTCCAAAATACAGAATATTCCGATATCCAAAACACCCCTGGTCCCAAGCATTTTGGATTTGGGAGACTCAACCTGTACAGATTTTCTTTTTTCTGCAATTTTAGTAGTTCTTCATGATGTTTCATTTATCTCTAGTAGCTCACACCTCAATTAAGTTTGGGGACCACTGATAATAGCTAGAATCTGACTGGTTGCTATGGGCAACATTTCCGCTTCTGAAAACTCTCACTTTAGTAAATATACCCCATGGCCAAGGAATCTGTGCCTAGTCAACTTTATTTATTATTTATTACCAGTTATTTATATAATATATATATATTAAACAGTCGAGTTTACAATCTCTATTCCTTATCACATGCTCACATACATTTACACTAGGGTTAATTTTTGTTGGGAGCCAATTAACCTAACAGTATATTTTTGGAATGTGGGAGGAAACCAGAGCATGCGTAGGAAACCCACGTATGCACAGGGAGAATATACAAACCCCACACAGTTAGGGACGTTGTGGGAATCGAACCCATAACCTCAGTGCTGTGAGGCAGTAATGCTAACCACCGTCTGTGCTTCCTTTAAACATGATTCAGATCAATAATAAAATGCCCATACCATAAAAAGTGTGATAGGATTTGATGTCCTCACATATCAATTTAGATGCTCACACAAGTTATGTTTCTAGGTCACATGTCTTCTTTACCTTTTCTTTGAAATAGAATATAGTGTGATATTGATAGCAACACAAATCTGTCATGTGGCAACTCAAGTCAAAGTACTTTTTATTTTAATGGCAGGTGAAACAAAGTACATGATAGAACCGTTCATATATGCATTGAATAGTGAACATGCTACTAATGTAGGAGATTAAGAAAAGTGAGATTTGCAGGCTATTTGAAAAGATTGTGGGTAATGACATGCAAACATTCCCATTATAAGCTTCATTTTCACTTCCTGACACATTAATGCAGCTTATTGAGCATCAACAGCATACCAACATGCAGCCAGCTCAAATACGGAGCGATCACAAAGAGATGAAGAAGTCATTTCATTTGTGCAAAAGCAGTCACTATTGTGGAACCCTTCTACCAAAATACCAATGACAGCTGATGGTTTTTAGTTCTCCACCTACTTTTATGTCAAACATTTAGAAAATCTAGGCATTAAAGTGAATGACAGTAAAAATTAGGTTTCTATTATGTTGAAACAAAATAAAAAAAAAATATCAAAAGAATTTGTCATTTGGATAATTTCTTTACAGAATATCACTCACAGTAATAACACTGCAAAGTGGATGAAAAATCTTTTAAATGACATATACATGCCATTAAAAACTTGTATAAGCTGAAAAGCCCTGCTTCCTGCATAAGTTGAAATGCACCTCTTAACCATTTTATTGCCTGGAAAGTTTTGAATGATAGGTCTGTTTGCTTAGATGAGGCTTGCGCGGTCTTGAAATCTCAGTACACTGTAATTTCATGCATGAAATGCATCCAATTTATAAAAATATATTATTTCTTCAGGGGAAGTACAGACACCAGCACCTTTGAATAAAATAATTGTTGAATAGTTCCTGAGGAGTTAGGTCATAGCCCAATTTTATTTACTTCTTTTTAGTTTAGATAGTCAACCGTTTCATATTTTACATGTCGTACAAAGCTCAAACATTTTTGATACTTTTAACTAAAGATCAATAATATTATATATACATGCTTATACAGGTTTGCAGTATGTGAGGGAGTCAGCAATTATTTGCATTTTTCATAGATGTAGTATTGTTTCTATATTATATGGTTTTGAATATTTTTATTTGGCTTCCAAAAACCATATTAATTCCATCCAGCTGCCAAATTTGTATTTGTGCATACACATAAATATACCTTTTTTTTTTTTTTTTTTTTTTTTTAATGAAACAAAAAAAAAAAAATCACCTCTATAATATATTACTGTATTTCTACCATCCAAACAGACATACACAAATATCCTGTTGAGTAAATAGACCTAACATTTATTCTAGTATTGTTGTGCATCTTGTTTCAGGTGTACAAATATCCTGCATACAGGTGAGGCGGCCATTTTGTGGTCAGAAAAAATATTCATGACAATGATGCTATTAATTCATTAGGAGTCTGTGGGCCAAATGTAATAGGCTGAGAGTTTAAAAAATGTGAGAGTTTAGCAGTAAAACTCTCACACTAAGGGGCATATGTATCAAAGCTTGATGTGAGATAAAATTGTGAGATATATATCACCAACCAATCAGCTTCTAACTTACATTTTGCAGGCTGTGTTTAAGAAATGATAGTTTGTAGCCGATTGGTTGGTGATATATATTTCACAATTTTACTCACATCAAGCTTTGATACATATGCCCCTAAATCTTGACAGTTTTTTGAGCCTGAAAAGGGATGCAGTTTGGAAGCCGATGGTCTAAATCCCAACCGTCGGCTTCCAGACGTTCTAATCCCAGCGTGGTACTAAATCTTGACGCCTGTCATTAACCGGATGCCGGAAGACCGATGCCCGGCAACCCGATCAAAGTGATGCCGGGCGCCGAGCGCGGACAGCCGCGGTTAGGTTTAGGGCTCCCAGGGGGACTTAAGGTTAGGCACCCCCCCCGGGAGGTTAGGGTTAGGCTAGGGGAAGGGAGGGTTAGGGTTAGGCACCCCAGGTGGGAGGTTAGGGTTAGGCCCCCCCAGGGGACTTAGGTTTAGGCGGCGGGGAAGGGGGGATTAGGGTTAGGCACCACTAAGGGAGGGTTAGGGTTGGGGGGGGGGGTGAATTAGGTTAGCGATACTTACCTTAGGGACGATCAGGATTTTCACCCTTGCCGGGCTGCCGCTGTCGGGATTTGAACCCCGGCGTAATACCTACTACACCCCCTGAAAATCATGCAAGTTTGCATGTTCTGTGACTTTATTACATTGGCTAAGTTTAAAAATGTGAGAGAGTTTTCGCTCACATTTTCTAAACTCTCACCCTATTACATTTGGCCCTATGAGTTCACAGAAGCACAGAGCAACAGGTACCATAACATGCACATATGTACAGTGCATCCGGAAAGTATTCACAACGCTTCACTTTTTTCCACATTTTGTTATATTACAGCTTTATTCCAAAATGGAATAAATTATTTTTTGTCCTCAAAATTCTATACACAATACTCCATAATGACAACGGGTAAAAAGTTTTTTTGAGATTTTTGCTAATTTAATAAAAAAAAAAAACGAAGAAATCACATGTACATAAGTTTTCACACCCTTTGCTATGAAGCTCAAAATTGAGCTCAGGTGCATCTTATTTCCACTGATCATCCTTGAGATGTTCCTACAGCTTAATTCTACCTGTGGTAAATTCAGTTATTTGGACATGATTTTGAAAGGCATACACCTATCTATATAAAGGTCCTACACTTGACAGTGTATGTAAGAGCACAAATCAAGCATGAAGTCCAAGAAATTGTCTGTAGACCTTCGAGACAGGATTGTCTCGAGGCACAAATCTGGGGAAGGGTACACAAAAATATCTGCTGCTTTGAAGGTCCCTATGAGCACAGTGGCCTCCATCATCCGTAAATGGAAAAAGTGCAGAACCACCAGGACTCTTCCTAGTGTTGGCCAACCGTCTAAACTGAGCGATAGTGGGAGAAAGGCCCCAGTCAGGGAGGTGACCAAGAACCTGATGGTCACTCTGTCAGAGCTACAGCATTCCTCTGTGGAGAGAGTAGAACCTTCCAGAAGGACAACCATCTCTGCAGCAATGCACCAATCAGGCCTGTATGGTAGAGTGGCCAGACAGAAGCCACTCCTTAGTAAAGAGCACATGGCAGCCCATCTGGAGTTGTCCAAAATGCACCTGAAGGACTCTCAGACCATCAGAAACAAAATTCTCTGATCTGATGAGACAAAGATTGAACTCTTTGGCGTCAATGCCAGGCGTTATGTTTGGAGGAAACCAGGCACCGCTCATCACCAGGCCAATACCATCCCTACAGTGAAGCATGGTAGTGACAGCATTATGCTGTGGGGATGTTTTTCAGGGGCAGGAACTGGGAGACTAGTCAAGGTAGAGGGAAAGGTGAATGCAGTAATGTACAGAGATATCCTGGATGAAAACCGGCTCCAGAGCACTCTCGACCTCAGACTGGGGCGACGGTTCATCTTTCAGCAGGACAACGACCCTAAACACAGCCAAGATATCAAAGGAGTGGCTTCAGGACACCTCTGTGAGTGGCCCAGGAAGAGCCCAGACTTGAATCCGATTGAACATCTCTGGAGAGATCTGAAAATGTCTGTGCACCGACGCTTCCCAACCAACCTGATGGAGCTTGAGAGGTGCTGCAAAGAGGAATGGGCGAAACTGCCCAAAGATAGATAGGTGTGCCAAGCTTGTGGCATCATATTCAAAAAGACTTGAGGCTGTAATTGCTGCTAAAGGTTCATCAACAAAGTATTGAGCAAAGGCTGTGAATACTTATGTACATGTGATTTCTTGGGGTTTTTTTTTATTAAATTTGCAAAAATCTCAAAAAAAACCTTTTACACGTTGTCATTATGGGGTATTATGTGTAGAATTTTGAGGCCAAAAATGAATTTATTCCATTTTGGAATAAGGCTGTAACATAACAAAATGTAGAAAAAGTGAAGCGCTGTGAATACTTTCCAGATGCACTGTACATGTATTGAAACAGTTACATTACTAATACAGGTTGAGTCTTCCATAGCCAAAATGCTTGGGACCAGAATTATTTTGGATATCAGAATCTTCCGTATTTTTGAATATTTGCATACCATAATGAAATATCTTGGGAATGGGACCCAAATCTAAACACAGAATGCATTTATGTTTCATATACACCTAATACACACTGGGCCTAATTCAGGCCCACTCACGAGCGCTGAGCGCTCGCAAGCGGGTCGATGTTGCCCAAGTGCGCATGCGCACGACAGAGGCGGCTCCGTCGTGCGCATGCGCGAGACCCGAATAACGACGTCCCAAGCCGGCTCCATCGTGTGCATGCGCACTGGGCCAACATTGACCCGCTTGCGAGCGGGTGTGAATCAGGCCCTATGTTCCCTACTACACTAACACAAATATACTTTTTTTGTGTCAGAAGCTAATTAACCTACCAATATGTTTTTTGGAGTGTGGAAGAGAGCACCCAGAGGAAACCCACGTAAACACAGAGAGGAGACACAAACTCTGCACAGATAGTGCCTTGGTCAGGAATTGAACTCAGAGCTCAGGTCTGTGAAGCAGAAATGCGAACCATTACGCCAACCAAGCTGTGGTATATACACACTTCAACACACTGGGCCTGATTCAGCACTGCTGAACGCAGATTTCCGATGTACGGGAATCTGCGCAGGCACATGACCCATTCTGTGCATGTGCAGAATGGGTATGCAATCACGGCAGGGAGGGGCGGCGATGGCCTCTGTTTCCTGAAACGGAGGTGTGTCGCAGCTGTTACGGGGGAAGGGAGAGGCCAGGATCTCCGTCGTTGGACAACGCAGCCTGGATAAGTAATGCACAGGAGGAGTGATGCCTCCTGCTGCATTACCATATGTGCAAGGATCGCAATTGCAAAGCTGCATGCGTGCTGCTTTGCAATTGCGATCCTTGCTGAATCAGGCCCACTGTCCCTATTTTACTGAGACTGTTGTGATTATCAGATGAAGGAAGGGGTGTGGCCTCATGAGAATGTGGGTATGGAGGCTGATCCATCCAGGGCTGTACAAGATTGGGGAAGATCTTCATGTAGTTTGGTTTCTGATTAAGGAATGGAGTTTATTGTATCCCGATTTTGCCTTTAAATGATGGGAGGTTTGAATGCAGAACATGTAAGGCTCTGGGTGTTAGGCCGCATACACACTAGACGATAAACTTAATTATATTAACGATATCGTTATTGTTCATCAAGTTCAATATCGTCCAGTGTGTATGCACGCTCCCGTGGATTGTTAACGATGTCTTTCATTGTCCGTACTTGTAGGACAACCTGACGATATCGTTAGGTTCTGCAAGTTCGGGGATGAGGGAGGATGCCGTCACTGAACGATATTGTTCCGTGTGTATGCTCAGTGTCGTTAACGACATTGAGCCCGGCAGTGCAGAGGAAACACTTAACGATATCGCTCAAGGAGCATATCGTTAAGTGTGTATGAGCCTTTAAAATTAAGTGAAAGGCATTGCAAAACACAACACATTTGTGTATGATCTGAAATCTTAAACTTGAAATCATGGAGACCCTCATCTTTGCCAGACCACTTATACATATTGGGCAAAATGGAAATGAGCTCATCATGTTAGAATATGAAACAATACATGTGTGCAAATTAAGTGGGCAATTCAATTGTTTCTCTGGAATTTAGCAAAGAGCCAGGAAGCTATTCAATTACTTACTGCAACGGATATTATTTCCCATGATATTGCGATTAGCGGCAATAAACTGCAGCTCCCAGGCCAAGTGCTGGGCATGATGTAACTGTCAGCTCATGGCTAGCCCCACAGCCCTACTTTAACACGGATTTCTGCTCGCACTACAGGAGGGTGCCAGCAGTAATGCACAATATGTGCAGCCTCGGAGCTAGTCACAGGAAGTACTTGGATAGCTCCCGTACATTCCTGCGAACGATTAATGACTTCTAATAATGCAGTTTTACCCTCTATCATAGGAATTGCAAACTCACATTATCTTTTTGTCCATGCTGATAGGGGTTAGCAGTTTGATAAAACTGATTTCTGTGGCACCTCTCAAACCACAATTGTTTATAGTTCAAAACAGAGGTGTGTTATTGCCAGAGATAGAACGCCAAGTAAGAAACTCATGGACCCAAATTTTAGGGAAAAATGTAAGTAAAATTGGGTAGAAGTTCAAGTATGGGGAGTGGGGACTGTCAATGAATAATTCAGGCAGGCATACAACAGGAGAGTCTAACTCTAGCTGCATAGAAAATCCTATAAACAATCACCCAGGAATGATGATAACTACAACAGGGAAACTGGGTTGATTATCATAGGGAAAACCAGTTCCCAAGCTGGTGCCTCTATTAGTGAATAGAAAGGAAGGCAATGCAAAAAGAATATGCCCCTCTCCTAGAGGCTAACAGCCTCATGCTGAAAAGCGCTGAGGCTCTTCAAAACATCCCTGGTGGTTTGGATATTGAAAGAGGGACTCCAGCTCCAAGCACTGACTGTTGTTTTGTCACCCTCTTGAAGCCTTTGTCCATTGTAGTCCAAACGATGATAAGAAAAAAAAAAATCTCTGTAAACACAACCACACCCATATACACACACAAGCACTGACCGTCACTAAATGAACATATCCAGGAGTCTTCTGGACACCACTTCCTTGACCAACATATCAGTAGTGTGGAAATTGATTTTTGGCATTAAAATACCTTCCTTCAGGTAATTTTATAAAGGAAACTGGGAGTTGAGGATTCCCTGTAAGAATGGATGAGCTGGCCAACCAATCAGAAGAGGGTAATATCCCCATGCTGCAGACTGGCTGCCAGAGGAAGGAGAGTGTAATAGACTCCTGGCTATGATAGCATGTGCGTCGGCTTCTCCCTTTGGATTATGCCGGGTTAAATACAGAATAATGAAAGGTGAAGGCTTCAGGTGGAATAAGAATAGCAGCATTCTGTTGGATGGAAAAGTAATTTGGTTTGTATGGACTTTAATAAAGGGCTTAATAAAGGGATGGGTACTGTTCAATTAAACTTTATTTTTGTAGCAGGTGGTTGTGTGTAATTATTTTTACATTATATTTTAGGAACAACAAGCCAGCGTCTTGGGGGCCTCTTGTCCACTATATGGTGACACCAGCACATTTAAACAATAGGGTGGTAGGTTTGTACTTCTTCTAACAGACAAGCCCCAAACTGACCAGATAGACTTTTATAGTGAGGACCAGCTTTGATTGGTCATATAATTTGCTGGGAGCATTGTAAGAAATATTTATTAACCATCATAGTTTTAACAGTACTAGTCCTGCTAAACTATGACATGCCCCTCTGCCCTCAAGCAAGGAGGCTAATTAAACATTTTTTACCAGAAGTTGAACCTGTTATCCCAATTCTCACAGGCTGCAATGAAACGCGCCATATTGCAGTCCAGTTCTGAAAACATGAAAGCAATCCAAAAACTGGTGTGCGAGTACTGACCATTGGGATCATCTGTCCCGAGTCTGAGTCTTTTAATCCAAAAAGATCTAGCATGTGGTTTATGTAACTAGAAGACATGAAACTGTCCTTCAGTTGTGAGGGAAGTAGGTGAAAGAGTGATTAGATTGTGATGAATAGAGACAGATCAAGGCAGGGAGAGTGAGAGACAGAGGGCAGATACATAAAAGACTGCAGAGGAGTGGAAGAAACAGGGCGCAGGGAAAAGGAGAAAACACAAAAGGGAGAGATAAACATATGAACATGGAGTAAAGACAAAGAAATTAGATGGGTGTGGGGAGAGAGAGAGAGAGAGAGAGAGAGAGAGAGAGAACAGAAACATGAGAGGGACACAGGAGAGAAAGAAAGAGGAATGACAGAAACGAGAGGAGAAAAAGGGAATCAGAAAGTTGACAGGAACAACTCAAGAGAGAATCAGAGGACAGAAACATGAGAGAAAGGGTGACAGAGAGAGAACAGAAATGAGAGGTCAGAAACAAGAGAGAGGACATAAACGAGAGAGATAGAGATATGACAGAAACGGTTGGGAAATATTTCTTGTGGAAATTCGCAAAGTGAAATATTTTCACACAAATTTACTAGCAATCTCTTGCCAAGAGATGGATTCCGTTGAGAGTCTGTCCTGGTGAAGAGCTGCAATCAGTGTGATATAGTGACGCTATCATACCACTTCCTGGTTTGGGTCCTCGGCGCACAGTGCACGGACATCGCATGCATGAAGGGGGAGTGGGGCGGTGAGGGAGGGAGACGGAGAAAGTCAGATGCTCCCTCTCCATTAAAACTTTGCAAATTAGTAGCCCATACGCTACTATAGGATAAATCTGACAGCTTCGATAACTGTCGGAAATGGAGGGACTGCAGCAGATCTCAGCTGCTGACCCTCCATGGTACATTCAGGAGATACTTTGATATTTATCAAAGCTCGGAGATAAGTACCAACCAATCATCTTCTGTCATTTTTCATACACAGCCTGTAAAACAACAGAAGCTGATTGGTTGGCACGTTATCTCTCTACAAGCTTTGATAAATCTCCCCAGTAATATTTGCAGTTATCATATTTTCAGTTATCCCCCTGAAAAAGGCTATTATAAATATCCCTCTAATAATATTTAATGAGAGAAAGAGAGAGAGAGAGAACAGAGAGAGACAGAGAGAGAGAGAGAAAGAGAGAGACAGAGGAGACAAGAGAGACAGAGGAGACAAGACAGAGAGAGAGACAGAGAGAGAGAGAGATGCTCCGACCATCATCAGCTCATCTAACAGCAGAGGCAGCAGCAGCAGTGCCAGGGCTATTAGGGAGCGGACTTGCAGTGAGTGCCCCGCACACCCCCCGGTACAGGATGACACACACGCTGCCAGCTACTGACATGACAAAGTTTATTATAGTTACTAATCTGCAGACAAGGGATAAAGGAAACTTCCAGTGTATGAATAACCCACAGCCTGAGACTGGCTTACAATGACACACACAACCCAGCGGAGGTAAAAGACATGTTACCACGATACACTGCCCTGGCACCTCTTATCTGCCCACTCTGTAGTACCCACAACAGGCGACCTCACCCCTCCCTGTATAATGCACACCTATATATGTGTGTCTGATACCAGAAGTGAATATGGAAGTGAAAGAGAAAACACGCTAGTGGCTCTCTCACCGTGCCACACACCCCTTTCCCCGGCACCGTGTCCCCGCACCGACCCTTCCACTTGGAGAGCCCAGCACCACCCAGGGACCTCCGAGGGGTCAGGGGCAGCGGTCGAAGTGTCAAGAAATCTGCAGAAGAGGGCATTACATGAGACAGAGGAAAGTGAAGGACTCACCAGGGCAGTGTAGGGGGTTCCCGGGCGGAGGGTCTCAGGGACAGGCGGCAGAGGTGCTGCTGCTGGGATGTCTCCTCTCTCTCCAGGCTCCCCGGCGTGCAGCACAGTCTCTCTCCGGCAGGAAGGAAGAAGGGAATGAGGCAGGGCTGACGTGAAGGGATGCAAAGCAGCAGCTCCTCCTAAGCCTCGGTGTCTGTGAGAGAAAGAGACAGACTGGGAAAACACAGAAAAGAGAGAGAGAGAGAAACAGCAGCAGCAGCCACCCAGCCGGGAGCCTTCTCTCACTCTATCTCTCCCTTTTGTTTTCTCACTTCCTCCCCTCCTCCTCCTCCACCAAGTTTTCTTTCTCTTCTTACACCAAAGACTGTTTTTTTTCTCCCTTTGAAACTCTTCTAAGATCGTTAAAAGCAGAACTTGTTTTTTTTTCTATTATTATTCTAATTATTGTCTTCTGTCTTCCTCCTTTCTCTTCCTTCTTTCTTTCTGCTACATTCAACAGGGCGTAATGTAAGGTATATATAAAATATGATAGTGTATGAATAATGCAAGTAAGACTGTAGTGGCTCGCTTTACAGTAAGCAGATGTGGATAATGTAACATTTTATTGAGAAATTTGATAGGCAGCTCTAATAATTATGATTTAATGAACATATTTTTATTTTATCACTGTTTTGGCTAGATTTCACCACTGGAGAAACATATTAGTGTATGGTGGCCAGAGTCTTTTTCCATACAACTGCTACAGTACATCCCTTTTGCATATAACATCCCCATAACCATGTGCAGACTCAGGGCCTGATTCAACAAGGATCGCAATAGCGATTATGCACGCAGTCTGACTGCAAAGATATGCTAATGATTACAATTGCACTCCATACGCAGCCTAACATAAGGACGTCCACCTTACCTTACACTCATCTGTAATACTTAACAAAACTGCGAAACCATCGGTAACATTGAGTACAATCGGAGCCTCACGCACACTTGCACAAGGTCTGAGCTTACTCAGGATTTGCTAACATCGCACGCAGTGAAAGCCCAAGCTACGTGTGGTATCGCAGTGGCTAATTTATGCACACCCCTGTAACGGTGTTCCAACGCCCTGGCACGCCTGCGTTTTGCCGACAACCCCCCCCGTCACCACCCAGAAACGGTACTTCCTGTCAATCACTTTGCAATGGGTCTGCGTAGATTGCAGTCCCGTTTGCAGTGGAGTGTTCACACACCCGCACTGCAATGCATGCACAGAACGCAACAATCGGCCAATTGCGTGTGTAATCGCAATAGCGATCCTTGCTGAATCAGGCCCTCAGTGCGGGCCCCGTTCTCTCTGGCAACACAGTCGATTCTGGCTTGGTGCCAGAATCTACTGTGAATGCGCGGGTCTCTAGGAAAATGGTGCCCGCGCCTTTTCCCCAGGGACAGCTCTACTGCGTATGCGGAAATCACTGGGAAAATGGCCGTCGCCGAGCTGGAGACTGCGGAGAGGTAAGTATAATTATATATGGGTGCAGATACGCCATTGCCTCTTTCCCTCTTATTACATTTCTTGGTAATTTTTTAGGCCCACCTTCACATTTTGTTATACTCACCATATGCCAGGGCTCGACAAATTTTATTAAAATGTAGAAGCCAGCGTAAAAAAAAATTTAGGAGCCAGATCATCAAAACCAACCAAAATATCTGAAAACTTGTAAAGACCACCATA
Source organism: Taudactylus pleione (assembly GCA_031769625.1). NCBI lineage: Eukaryota > Metazoa > Chordata > Amphibia > Anura > Myobatrachidae > Taudactylus > Taudactylus pleione. Next base: position 19,138,925 of record JAUIMM010000128.1, read on the forward strand.
CAAGCCCCTTCAATGCCCCATCAGACCTCCCCACATGCCATTAGACCACCACACGTGCTTATTCAATGCCCATCATCCACATGCTTATCTCTTGTGTCCAATGTATAGTATAAAACACAGTACTGCCCCCAATTCATAGCATGACACACAGCCGGGCCCCTAATTCATCTCATGTCACACAGCAATGCCACCAATTCATACCATGCCACACAGCAGGGCCCCCATTTCATTGACACACAGTAGGGCCTCCAATTCATATGCCACACAGCAGGGCTCTCAATTCCTAGCATGCCACAAAGCAGGGCCCCCAATTCCTAGTGTGCCACACAGCAAGGCCTCTATTTCATATCATGCTACGCAGCAGGGCCACTATTTCATACCATGCCACACAGCAGGGCCCAAATTCATAGCATGCCACACAACACAGCCCTTAATGCATAGTATGTCACAAAGTAATGCTACCAATTCAGAGTGTGCCTCATCGTAGTGCTCCTAGTTCATAGTATGCCATATCATGGTGTCCCAAATTCATAGCATGACACACCGTGATGCCCCCAATTTGTATGCCCAAACAGCAAGGCCAATCCATAGTATGCCACATAGTAGGACCAATCCATAGTATGCCACACAGCATGGCCAATCCATAGTATGCCACACAGCAGGGACCCCAATCCATAATATGTACACAGCAGGGATCCCAATCCATAGTATGCTACACAGCAGGGATCCCAACCCACAGTATGTCACACAGCAGGAATCTCAATCCATAGTATGTCACACAGGGTCAATCCATAGTATGCCACACAGCAGGGCCCCCAATTCATAGTATGACACACAGCAGGGATCCCAATCCATAGTATGCCTTACAGCAGTAACCCCAATTCATACCATGCCACACAGTAGGGCCTCCAATTAATAATACTTTTATCAGAGGAAGACCTTAAATGTCTGCAATGGACAATTTGACTAAGTAACTTATGGCCCAGTGGGAGCGGGGTTAGCTGAACAGTGCGACAGACTAGCTTTTAGGACCGGGCACCAAATAAGCCATAGCAGACGGCCAAGACATTATGGAGGTGTTTAGAGGGTGGTGTCAGGGACTCCGTTTCCAGGTCCCGACACAGAGCCAAGTCAGCAGCCTTACTTACCTCCAGTTCGGGGTCCTGGGCAACCGCAGATCAGCTTCACGGCAATGCTCCAGCCACAGGCCTCAGGTCTCTCCACACTGACAGGCGTCCCTCGTGCAGTCTGATATCATTCTCCATAGTTGCCGGTGTTGTCCTCAATTCATGGGCACGGCCATCTTGTTGTAGCCAGAGCCCATCGGTATTTCTTGGTTCTCTAGTCAGCTGAGAGTCAGCCACCAATCAGCAACAGGCAATACTTATTTAAACTCTTCCTAGATGCTCATTCAGTGCCTGTACAACGTCTCTTCAAGTAATAGTCTTTGGCTCCTGTTACCTTCCAGTGTTGGATCTGCTACGCATCTTTATCCTTTGCCCTTTTAACCAAAGACGCTACTTTGGCTCAAAACCCACTACTTTGGGTCAAAACCCGGAGCACCTAGGAAGGCATATCTGTGTGTTCTATCTATATCGCCAGGACATATCACAGTGTTCTACACCCGAAGTTTGATGCACCTTTGTGTACTCAAGTTCTACACTTTCTTCAAGCCTGCCATTCCACACAGTCTATCTGGATATACCTCTACAACTTGTGACCTAGGATTCCCGTCTCGTCTTACTGGGCGTACCCCGGTGACTCAGACTCAGGATTTCTCCTATCGTCTAGTGAGGATAATTCAGTATCATCTGATTTGTGTCCTGCTTGTCGTGGAAATTTATACATCAGTACTAGTCGTCCTACTCAAGCTAAGTTGTTCTTCATCCTGGACTTTTACTTTCGCTCCTACTCAGCGTTCCAGTCAGTTCCTTCTTGTTTCAGATAAAGCCTTCTATCCTTCACCATCGCTGTGGATATTATTTCTCATATGAGGAAAAGCTATTTAAAAACTCCTCAGTTTCTACTACCACGGTCCCAGCCCGCGGAGTCTGATTCTTCTCAGGAGGCCAATTTCCCTTGAGTCCTGACAGGTGGTGGCGCAGTGTTAATGTGCAGCCAGAAACAAGATGTCTAACTGTGTTTGATGGCTGTTTCTGCTCTGATTCTTCACAGGGGATGCCTGAACCTGGGATCGCCTGGGGTGCCAAAGCTGCTGGGACCTCTCTCATAAACCACAGTGGTCAGTGCTCAATTCTCTCACCGAAAACTAACAGCAAGGTGCTAGACACAGAGCAGCACTGATGGGACAACAATGCAGTGGGTGCTGCAGCCAGTAGCTCGCTCCACAAAGGTCCCAAGGGTGACAGCAGGCACAGCCTCTTGTGTACGGTAGGCACAGTGCAGTCACCTAGCTGCCCTTGCATTACACTGCATCCTCCCCGACTCAGCCCTGACTCTGGTATCTGCGTCCTCTTCAGCTGAGCTGTGACTTCTGGGGCTACGGAGACCGCGCCCGCAGCACAGTGCATGCAAAGCTTGAGCACAGCCACTGTCCCGGCTTGCTGGCCACCTACCTGTACATGTCGCACTGTCAGTCCTGCGGAAGCTAACACAAAATCCAGTCGCCAGGTCAAAATACTTGGTCGCCATGGCGACCTGGCGCCCGGGATTTGTTGAGCCCTTCTATATGCTGTTTAACTGAATAAAATAATTAAAGAGGTGAGTGGATTAAGGTGTTATGTTACAGTTAGAAGAAACTGTGATATTTACATATATGAAAGATAAGTATGACATTTAACATGACTTGGACATAGCACTTTAATATCAGTGAATAGACTACCAATATTTAAAATAACATTGCAACTATGATCCCTAGGTGATAACACCTTCTTCCATTACAAAAAGTAATTTTTCAGAAATTTTTTATATAACACCTTCATCCACTTGCCTCTTCAATTATAAGGAATATAAAAAAAAGTCTCATATTGGGCGGGATGTAGTAACGGGAAAAATGCAGTAAAACCCCTGAAAATGCAGTTTTCGTGGGTTTTACCGCATTCCCCATATGTACAAAGCACTGGAATGCATCTTCGTCCCCCTCCCCAGTGTGCAGCAAAAGTGTTTACGTATTTTTTATCTGAAAGGGGGCGTGGCCACGCCTCCCCAACTAGGTCACAACCTCTTTCCCCGGGCATGACATGGCTCTCTATGCCCCTGCTAACGAATATGCCCTTGGTATTCAACATTACTTACCCCTCCAGCAAGGTCCAGCAATGTTTCCTTCATGGCATAAGAGATACAGTGACAAACAGCGGTAATCTTAGTTTACCGCTGTTTGTTAAATATTGAAAGGAGGACATAATCCCTTTAACATTCGTTGTTAAATGGGGCCCTTAGTGACAGTTGGTAAGAACTGTGACCCCTCCCATCAGTGTTAGTGATGTCACTTCTAGACAGTTCCAGCATAACACACATCTACAGTCTTCAACATTTGTTATTTTTTATATTTACTACTTAAAACATAGACACTCCTGAAAATTAGCCAATAACAACATCACAACATTATCCGCAAACAAAAAAATATAACAGTACAGATTAAAGGAAGAAGGTGCACAGTGATGTGCAGGCCACAGGGAAACAATCTGCAGAGGAGTAAAGGTGAGGATGTCCCAAAAAGTAAAGATGAAAAGAAAAAAGATAATCAAGTGTTGATAAAAGAGATATGGACAGCTGCCGGAGAGATGGAGTAATAATGGGAGAAAAAGAAAATGTGTAGGTGGCTCTAATGAGAGGCCGGAGGGGAGAGAGAGAAAATAAAACACCAGTCAGCGCCAGGAACAATTAGTTTACTGATACACACGTACCACTATAGTGTGGATGCAAATGATCAAAACCACTGCAACATGTAGCTCCTCAAAGTACTTCTCTAGATTGAATATTATTTTTTTTATTCCTGATTTTTTAACCTCTGTCTTGACCCCTGCCATTTTTGGATTGCTTCCTGTCTTGAGTTCTGCTTGCACCCTGAACATTTTTGCCTGCTGTCTGTCCTGACCTTAATCTGGATGTTTTGGACGCTGGTCCTTCAACTATGGGCAGCAGTATAGTTTTCCCTATTTTTACTCAACTCATATCTCAACTGCAACTTACATTATTGCATAGTGTCCCTCCCCCAAATGCTATGTTCACAGGACTGGGGGTATTTTCCATTCTAAAATTAAGGATGCTGCTATAGGTGAAGACCATGACTAGCCTGATTACAGGGGCTCATTCTAGAAACAGTGATTGGCATTATATATACAATTAACAGGTTTGTACATTTATGTGTCACAAGGACTCATCTAGGTAGTAATGGGGAAGTGTATCTTTACACATGATTGGTTGCTATGGACAACTTCTCCACTGGTCCACTTCTCCACTCTTATATTATAATGTCCTTATTAACAATGTTAACTAGACAAAATTTCATGTTGAGTAGGGATACAGCTTTCACCGTAATAATATATTTATTGCATAGTTAACCCTGGTGGATTTTATACATTTTGGGTGGGGGCCAATAGGTTTTTTTTTTAGCATCATTGGGTATGTATTTTTTATTTTATTGCCATTATATTAGCGAAAAACAGACAAAATAGAGGGAAGGGTTCACACAACCGTCAATTTTCCATAATGTTGTTTCATAGTTACTTTCATTGAATTAGATCAGAGCTTCCCAAGAAATGTAATAGAAAATTTAGTTGGCTTGTCCTGTCGAGTACAGGGATACCGAATATATCTATTTTTTTTCAAAGTCTGGCAAAGTTATACAGCCAGGAAGAAAAGTACATTGATTCATTAATGTTAATTGCAAATGTTTTTTTCTTTAATATAAAATATGCACATAGCTGAGAGGCAGAGAAAACAGGGCCAGTGATATAAGGACAAAATATGAAAAATATAGTTATCTCCTTGTAGGGGTCTGGGCAACATGCGTGCTGTGGGAGACACATTTGTAAATAAATGTATGACACCTACACAAAACACATGAGTCAGTCAGAATGGGTGACATGGTTTTATGGTGCATTATGGGAAGTAGGATTGAGAGAAACATAGACATTTATAAATTATATTTTTGTTTATATTTGTTTCAACTGTTTTTACTACAATGCAGAAGTTCTATTGTACTTCCATTGTGTGGATAAAGAGCTGTATCCAAAAGTCTATTAGGTTGATACATGTCTGCATACTCAAAAGTGCATTATTTTACATCAATCTGAAGTGTTTGTTGGACATTTAAAGTTTGGGGTGCAGTTCTGTACTGAGAGCAGTATATGCTCTCGGTAAAACAGAATACTTGTTTACCTTTAGTTGTGGCACCTAATGAAAACAACAAACTTCAATATATTGCTTAGTGTTAGAATTTGACCCAGATAACATGACAAATGACCTATAGACCCATATAGAAAGGTTGTTTCTGGAAGTAGTAGAAGGTTACTTCTGCCAATACTGCGTCTCCATTGTCTCCCCTATCATAAAAAATATGATATAGATATATACACTGAAATGCCAAAAGTCATGGGACAGATGCCTAGTATTTAGGACCCCATCTAGCCCGGCGAAGTGCAGCAACTTGATGTGGCATTGATTCCACAAGTGGACAGAAGACCTCTGGAAAGATGTTGGCCCATGCCATTTGGATAGCTTCCCACAGCTCCCTGATATTTTAGGTGCAAGATCTTGTATGCAAGTGGACCTCTCCACTACGTCCCATAGATGCTTGATTGGGTTCATGTCGGGTGCACGTGGTGGCCACACCATTCATCTGAACTCTCCAGAATGCTCCGCGATCCAATTCTGGACAATTTGGGACTGATGACACAGTACATTTTCCTGCTAAAATATTCCATCATTGTGTGGGGTACATGAAGTCCATAAGGGCCGCAAATGGTCATCAAGCAATACAGTGTAGTGGTTACTGATCAATGACCTGTTCAGGCGGACCAGCGGACCCAATCCATGCCATTTGAACACACCCCACACCATTATGGAACCACCACTAATCTGCATGGTGCCTTGTTGACAAATGAGTTCCATGGCCTTATGAGGTCTGTGCCACACCAGAACTCTACCATCAGTCCAAAACAACTGGAACCGTGGCTCATTGGATCACACCACATGTTGCCAGTCCTCCCGGGTCCAATTAGCGACGTCACGAGCCCAGGTGAGGTGCTGTGTCCAGTAATGTTGACAGGGGCACTCTGGTGGGTCTTCTGCGCCCATATCCCATGGAAGCTAAAGAACACTGCACTGACCTGCTACATATGCGTCTGGTTCTTCCAGTATTGAATGTGGGTGTGATTTGAGCCAGTGTCGCTTGTCTGTTACATGGACATTTCTGGCCAGATGCCGCCAGTCATGATCATTAAGCACCCATGGTTGGTCACTGCCAAGAAAAGAATAACACACTGCGCTACCACTTACAGTGTCACAATATTTTTTATGAATAAGAAAGGAATAACAAACTTCGCTACCACTTACAGTGTCACAATATTTTTTATTACTAAGAATAACACTGCGCTACGACTTATAGTGTTACAATACGTGGATGATAAACTGCGGTCTAGCCAGCAGTGTCATCAAACAATAATAGCGTAGCTTGCACACTCAAAAAAAAAATGAAAAACAGATCTTTTTTAAAACATTTTTGGTGGAATGCTAATTTTATTTAACTTTTATTTTTTTTACACTGGGGAAGAGCAGCCCTGGACGAGGCAGCAGCGCCTTGATGAACAAAACAGCACCCCTTTATGGACAACAAAGCACCCCTGTGGAGTGCGGATGTACCACCTGCAGAGTCACAAATACGTGGATGCTGAACTGTGGTCTGGCCCGCAGAGTCACCGAACAATCGTTTTTTTATACTGGGGAAGAGCACCCCTGGACGAGGCATCATCCCTTGCTGAACAACACAGCACCCCTTTATGGACAACAAAGCACCCCTGTGGAGTGTAGACGGACCACCTTTAGAGGCACAAATACATGGAGGATAAACTGCAGTCTGGACGGCAGTGTCACCAAACAATAATAGCGTAGCTAGCACACACAAAAAACCCCCTGAAAAAAAAATATATTTTTATTATTTTTGTGGAATGCTAATTTTATTTGACTTTGATTTTTTTACACTGGGGAAGAGCACCCCTGGACGAGGCAGCAGCCCCTTGATGAACAACACAGCACCTCTTTATGGACAACAAAGCACCCCTGTGGAGTGCGAACGGACACCTGCAGAGTCACGTGAATGATAAACTGCGGTCTGCCTGGTAGTGTCACCGAACAATAATAGCGTAGCTAGCACACACAAAAGATAAATGAAAAAAAAAAAAGATTTTATTTTTTGTGGAATGATTCATTTTAACTGTTATATTTTTTTATACTGGGGAAGAGCACCCTTGGATTGATAGTGCACCCCTCCATGACACAGCATCCCTTTATGTACTGCAGCCCCAGCCCCTTTTTGGACAACACAGGAGCCCCCCTTTATGTATTGCAGCCCCGTCCCCTTTATGGACAACACAGCAACACCCCTTTATGTACTGCAGCCCCCTTGATGGACAAGAAACCACAGCAACACTACTTTATGTACTGCAGCCTGCCTTTATGTACTGCAGCCCCAGCCCCTGTATGGACAACACAGCAGCAGCCCTTTATGTGCTGTAGCCCTGGCCCCTTTATGGACAATACAGCAGCACCGCTTTATGTACTGCAGCCCCAGTCCCTTGATGGTACTGCAGCCCCAGCTCCTTGATGGACAAGACAACACAGCAGCACCCTTTTATGTACTGCAGCCCCTTTATGGACAACACAGCAGCAGCCCTTTATGTACTGCAGCCCCTTGATTGACTGGACAACAGTGACAGCACTGCACCCTTGAGATGTTGAGAACATGTGCACAGACAGAGCAGCACAGAGCAGGTCTGTTCTGTACACTCTCCACAGCCGGAGTGAAAATGGTGCTGATCACCGGGACCTTTATAGAATCCAAATCACGAAGAATCCGACAGCGGGATGATGATGTTTTGCCTCGTTTTAGATTCCGAGTTAGGCGGGAAAACCCGAGCCAGACTAGGATCCTGTTTGGATCCCCTATGTTCGGGTGGGTCCAGTTCTCTAAGAACCGGTCTTGCTCATCTCTAATTTCAATGGGTGCAACATGTGTCAATGAGAGGTGGTGAGTGAAGGGTATTTTTGTTCATGAGGTGTGAGGTATAGGGCACCTATATTTCTACCTTCATTCCCACTCTTGTCAAAAGCTGGCTATGTCACTGCTTGGCACCCCAACATCACTAATTTCACATGCCTCTCATTTACTCCTAAATTACACAATATGCTACTCAGACACAGGGTCATAGAGAGTGGTGCCAGGCTGGGATACTGTAGGGGGCGTGGCCAAATTGTGCAGGTGTGACCATGCCCCTCTAGAAAAAGGTATTGATATTAATTGTGGTGCCACATGCCACACGGGGTACAATAATAAGTCTGCAGGCAGCAGTGAAGTATTGTGGAGGTTCCTTGCAAGTTTGGGGTTGCATTTCAGCAAATGGAGTTGGGGATTTGGTTAGGATTAATGGTGTCCTCAATGCTGAGAAATACAGGTAGGTACTTGTCCATCATGCAATTCCATCAGGGAGGCATCTGATTCGCTCCAAATTCATTCTGCATATAACAACTAACGACCCCAAACATACAGCCAATGTCATTAAGAACTATCTTCCAACAAAAGAAGAACAAGGATTCCTGGAAGTGATAATATGGGCCCCCACAGAGCCCTGATTTCAACATCATCGAGTTTGTCTGGGATTACATGAAGAGACAGATGGATTTCAGCAAGCCTACATCCACAGAATATCTGTGGTTATGTCTCCAAAATGTTTGGAACAACCTCCCTAATCCTGTTCCTTCAAACACTGTGTGCAAATGTACCTAGAAGAATTGATGCTGTTTTGAAGGCAAAGGGTGATCGCAGCAAATACTGATTTGATTTAGATTTCTGTTCTGTTCATTGATAAAAATAAACTGTTAACACTTCTATTTTTGAAAGCATTCTTACTTTGCAGCATTTTTTCCATACATGCCTATAACTTTTGCACAGTATTGTATTGATATAGTATTGATATATATCTATCTCCCTTGACACCTTTTTTCAGCATTTTTAACACGTGTTAATCACATATCCACCCTCCTGTTTCTACCTGTGGGACGGAATGCCTGTAGCCCCTAAGCAAAAACTATGGGATAAAGCAACAAATATGAGACAGGCCAGTTGGCTTCCCGGTGTCACGGCTACAGATTCTTGAGACTCCTGAGGAGAAACAGGCTTGACAGGTGGTACAAACTGAGGTGTTTTAAGGAATGACCTTCTCATGAAATAGCACCGGCACGCAATGTTAAAAGTAAACAGGATTTATTCAAAGAAAGGACTGTGCTGAAAAGTTCTAGATACTTAAGCATAAAGTCTCCATAAAGCAAAGTTCAGATTATCACAACAAGAAGGTGTCAGGATAGCCACGCAAGAACTAAAGTTCATATAGCACAAAGTTAATATACCAACTAACAGGTGTGGAGTTGAACTCCGTAAAGGTGACGAAGATCCAATATGGGGCTGAGCCCCAAGACGTGACAAAGATCCAGAATGAAGTAGGGATGTGCAGGCTCGGTTCCGTTCGTTTTTTTTTACCAAATCTTATTGGCTATCCAAAACTCATGACAGCTGATACCCAATAAGATTCGGTTAAAAAAAACGAACGGAACCGAGTAGAACCGAGCCTGCACATCCCTAGAATGAAGTGGTGTGGGGTAGACCCCTGAGATGTAATTGAAAATCTGGTATGGAGTGGTGTGGGGTTGAACCCTGGGACGTGACTGAAATCCGGTATGGAGTTGAGCCCCAAGGTGCAAAGGAGATCCGGTATGAGGAGGTGCTGGGGTTGAGCCCCAAAACGTGACGGAGGTCCGGTGTGGAAAGGTGCAGGGTTGAGCCCTGAAGTGCAGTGAATATTCGGTATGGGGTTGAGCCCCAAGACGTGACGGAGGTCCGGTGTGAAGAGGTGCAGGGTTGAGCCCTGAGATGAGGCAGAGGTCCGGAGTGAAGAGGTGCAGGGTTGAGCCCTGAGATGAGGCAGAGGTTCGGAGTGAAGAAACTTTTATGATGCAGTTGACAACTGTTAGTTGAAGGTAAACATGAAGAGACCATGTAACGGCAGCAAAGCTAGGCTAGTAGTACAGCAGAGACTACCAGCAGAGTTAGGTTTAGAATTGCAGCAGAGAGTTCAGTAGCCGCGCTGGGATCTGTAGTGCTGTCAAGCATCTGTAGCAGAACCGGGCAAAGAGAGTCAACAGCATATATCAAGTACAGCGAGGATCTGGCAGGAGACCAAGGAAGAACCTGAAGGTAACATTGCACAGACAGCAATGCTCAGTTAGTAACAGACTTTTATACCAGATGCATGAAATCCATTGGAAGTGTTAAAGCATGTGACCCAGAACCAGGTTTAGAATACCAAGTAATCACGGACCACAGCAAGCAGACGACGCCCAAGGAATAGAGGATCACTTTAACTCTCAGAACCTTGGCAAGTGTAGTTTATCTTTAAACATGGATACAGTTCGGGTTCTGACAATACCCCCCCCTTTTTGGGTGGTCTCCGAACACCCACCAGGCTTAAGAGGAAATTTAGAATTAAAATTATATATCAGTCTAGAAGCATGGACATTAGAAGCTTTTATCCATGACCTCTCCTCTGGACCATAACCTTTCCAGTCTACCAGATATTGCAATTGATTTTGATGCTTACGTGAATCCAGAATCTTATTAATTTCAAATTCCACTCCTCGAGCAGTTGATACAGGAGGCATTTTAGGCAAACTGTCATGAAATCGATTAAGGATCAATGGTCTAAGCAGAGAAACATGAAAGGAATTAGGCATACGCATGGTAGGTGGTAACTGTAACTTACATGCCACTGGTTTGATAATTTTCTCGATACGGATAGGTCCAATGTACCAAGGAGCAAACTTCATGGTAGGTACTTTAAGTCGCAAATTTCTAGTAGATAACCAGACACGATGACCAACAGAATACTTAGGAACGGCTGAACGTCTTCTGTCAGCAAAAATTTTGTATCTATGAGACGCCTTTTTAGGTGATTTATGTACCTGTTTCCAAATTTCAGAAAAGTGCTGGAGAGTAGCTTTGGCTGCTGGAACATCCACAGTGGGAACAGATCGAAGTTCAGGAATCTGAGGGTGCAGACCGTAGTTGGCATAGAGTGGACTTATACCTGTAGCAGAAGAATAATGAAAATTATGAGCAAACTCCGCCCAGGGTAGAAGATCTATCCAGTCATATTGAGATGAAGAAAGGTGCATCCTCAAGAAAGTCTCCAAATCCTGGTTCACCCTTTCAGTTTGTCAATTTGACTGAGGATGATATGCAGAAGAAAATTTAAGTTTAATTTGTAACAATGAACACAGAGTCCTCCAAAAACGAGCGACAAACTGAACACCTCGGTCAGAAACTATTTCAGAGGGAAGTCCGTGAAGACAGAATATTTCTTTGATAAAGATTTGTGCCAACTTAGTGGCTGATGGAATTCGTGCTAAAGGACAAAAATGGGCCATTTTGGTAAACTGATCCACCACTACCCAGATAACTGTACATCCCTTGGACTCAGGGAGGTCAGTAATAAAATCCATACAGGGATGGGTCCATGGTTGAGTGGGACTGGGTAATGGATGGAGAGGACCCACTGGAGCATGACATGGAGATTTATGTTGTACACACTTGGAGCAAGAGCATATAAACTGTTGAATATCTTTTTTATAGAAGGCCACCAATATGACCGTTGAAGGAAAGTGTACATTTTATGGACACATGGGTGACCTGAGAATCGTGAATTATGAGCCAAGAGAGAAGTTTACCTCGTAACTCAGGTGCCACCAATGTCCTCCCGAGAGGTGGAGAAATGGAAGTTGAAGAAAAGGCCAGAGGATTTATTATAGGATACCTTTGATCTTCAATTTGTTCTTTCTCCGCCAACATCGAGCGAGAAAGCGCATCAGTCTTCTTATTCAGCGAGCCAGGGCGGTACCTGAGAACAAAATCGAAATGAGAGAAAAAAAGTGCCCAACGAGCTTGTCGTGGGTTTAAACAATGTGCTGATTTTAAGTATAACAGATTTTTATGATCCGTAAAAATGGTGAATGGATGTTTTGCACCTTCCAGCAAATATCTCCATTATTCTAAAGCAAATTTAATGGGTAAAAGCTCCTGATCCCCAATGGAATAATTACTCTCTGCACTAGAAAATTTTCGTGAAAAAAAAACACAGGCTACTGTTTTCCCATCAGCAGCCACTTGGGACAATATAGCTCCTACTCCATAAGCCGATGCATCCACCTCCAAGATAAATGGTTTCTCAACATCCGGCTGAACTAAAATTGGAGCCGCTGAAAATGCATCTTTAAGAGTCTGAAAGGCAGCAAGAGCCTCTGGGGACCACACTGCAGGATTAGCCCCTTTTTTAGTCATGGCTGTAAATGGGGCCACAATCATAGAAAATGCTCTAATAAACTTCCTATAATAGTTAGCAAAACCTAAAAATCTCTGAAAAGACTGGGCAAAACCCAGTCTTGTATGGCCTTAAGTTTCTCAGGGTCCATCTGAAGTTCGGTACCAGAGATAACATACCACAAAAAGGGTATGACCGGGACCTCAAAAACACATTTGGAGATCTTACCATAAAGTTTATTGGCCCAGAGACGACAGCACTTCCTTGACATGAATGCGATGGTCAGAGAGACTCCTGGAAAAAATTAAAAGTCATCAAGATAAACAATAACAAACTGGTAAAGTATATCTCGGAAAATCTTGTTCACAAACTCCTGGAAAGCTGCAGGGGCATTACATAAGCCGAAAGGCATAACAAGGTTTTCATAATGACATCTTGCGTATTAAACACAGTTTTACACTCATCACCCTCTTTCATCCTGATCAAATTATAGGCCCCCCTTAAGTCAAGCTTGGTAAACAGTCGTGATCCCTTGACCCTATCAAAAAGCTCGGTGATAAGGGGTAAAGGATATTTGTTGTTAACCGTAATCTCATTTAGACCTCAAAAGTCAATACAAGGACGGAGTCCTCCATCTTTTTTTTTTACAAAGATGAACCTAATAAACCCCTTACGCAGATTCTCTTGGACATATTCCGTCATGGCTTGAGTCTCCGGAATGGAGAGAGGATATACTCGGCTTCTAGGTGGTGTTTTACCCGGAATCAATTCTACAGGACAATCCCAGGGACGATGTGACGGGAGTACATCTGCAACCTGCTGAGAAAAAAACGTCCACTAACTCGTGATAGGGCTGTGGAAGAGAAGGCGGAATATCAATTTTAACTTCATCTAGTTGGACAACAGGAGTCAAACAATTCAATTTACATTTTGGACCCCAGGAAAGAATTTGAGAACCAGTCCAATCAATATGCGGGTTATGAAGAGTTAACCATGGTAACCCAAGGACTACATCATACGCAGAAGCAGGAGTACCAAAAACTCTAAGGTTTCCTCATGAAGAACTGCAATCCTCAACTTTAACAATTTAGTTTGATGTGTCACACTTCCATTAGTAATCTTAGTCCCATTCACTGCAGAGAGGGATAGAGGACGAGGCAGCTTGGTAACAGGAAACTGCAATTGTTGAACTAAAGATGACGAAATAAAATTACAGCCACTCCAGAATCTATTAACCACTTAACTGACAAATTTTTTTTCAAAAAACCGCTCCGAAATTGTCGGGTTTTTTTTATGATTGAATTAGGTCAAGAACATCTTTTTAAAACTATTTAAACGCAATTTTTTTTAAAACACCATATACTGTAGTTCTGGTCATTGACAGCTGTACCATCGATGGCCGATAGATTCAACCATCGATAGACACAGTCGATTGTTTGACATTGGTCGGGGCTCCACACACACTATGTATATATATATATATATATATATATATATTATATATATATATACACACACACATACTGGTGTGTATATGTATATATCCATGTGTATAGATCACACATAGTGTGTGTATATGTATATATCCATGTGTATAGATCACATGTGTGTATATATATATATATATATATATATATACACACACACACACACACTTTATATATATATATATATACACACACATACACAGTCAGGTGCATAAATATTGGGACATTGACAGAATTTTCTTATTTTGGCCTCTATTCACCACCACAATGGCTTTGAAATGAAACAAACAAGATGTGCTTTAACTGCAGACTTTCAGATTTAATTTGAGGGTAATTACATCCAAATCAAGTGAACGGTGTAGGAATTACAATGGTTTCTATATGTGCCTCCCACTTTTTAAGGGGCCAAAAGTAATGGGACAAACTAAACAATCCTAAATCTAACATTCACTTTTTAATGCTTTGTTGCAAATCCTTTGCAGGCAATTACAGCCTGAAGTCTGGAACGCATAGACATCACCAGACGCTGGTGATGCTCTGCCAGGCCTCTACTGCAAATGTCTTCAGTTCCTGCTTGTTCTTGGGGCATTTTCCCTTCAGTTTTGTCTTCATCAAGTGAAATGCATGCTCAATCGGATTCAGGTCAGGGGATTGACTTGGCCATTGCATAACATTCCACTTTTTAGCCTTAAAAATCTCTTTGGTTGCTTTTGCAGTATGCTTCGGGTCATTGTCCATCTGCACTGTGAAGCGCCGTCCAATGAGTTCTGAAGCATTTGACTGAATATGAGCATATAATATTGCCCGAAACACTTCAGAATTCATTCTGCTGCTTTTGTCAGCAGTCACATCATCAATAAATACAAGGGAACCAGTTCCATTGGCAGCCATACATGCCCATGCCATGACACTACCACCACCATGCTTCACTGATGAGGTGGTATGTTTTGGATCATGAGCAGTTCCCTTCCTTCTCCATACTCTTCTCTTCCCATCACTCTGGTACAAGTTGATCTTTGTCTCATCTGTCCATAGGATGTTGTTCCAGAACTGTAATGGCTTTTTTAGATGTTGTTTGGCAAACTCTAATCTGGTCTTCCTCACCAATGGTTTACATCTTGTGGTGAACCCTCTATATTCACTCTTGTGAAGTCTTGTCTTGATTGTTGACTTTGACACATATACACCTACCTCCTGGAGAGTGTTCTTGATTTGGCCCACTGTTGTGAAGGGTTTTTCTTTACCAGGGAAATAATTCTTCTGTCATCCACCACAGTTGTTTTCCGTGGTCTTCCGGGTCTTTTGGTGTTGCTGAGCTCTCCAGTGTGTTCTTTCTTTTTAAGAATGTTCCAAACAGTTGATTTGGCCACACCTAATGTTTTTGCTATCTCTCTGATGGGTTTGTTTTGATTTTTCAGCCTAATGATGGCTTGCTTCACTGATAGTGACAACTCTTTGGATCTCATATTGAGAGTCGACAGCAACTGATTCCAAATGCAAATGTCACACCTAGAATCAACTCCAGACCTTTTACCTGCTTAATTGATAATGAAATAATGAGGGAATAGCCCACACCTGTCCATGAAATAGCTTTTGAGTTGATAGTCCCATTAATTTTGGCACCTTAAAAAGTGGGAGGCACATATAGAAACCATTGTAATTCCTACACCGTTCACTTGATTTGGATGTAATTACCCTCAAATTAAATCTGAAAGTCTGCAGTTAAAGCACATCTTGTTTGTTTAATTTCAAAGCCATTGTGGTGGTGAATAGAGGCCAAAATATGAAAATTCTGTCAATGTCCCAATATTTATGCACCTGACTGTATATATAGTGTGTGTATGTATGTGTATGTATATATATACACGCACAGTATGTGTGTATATATATATATATATATATATAAATATATATATATAATATATATACACATACATCTAGGGCTTTGCTGTTTATATATATGGGGTGGGGCTTGCAAAAATGGAGGAGGGAGAGAAGGGGTTGGCTCTTTGGCCAGCGGCTGCTCCCTCTACTATTTGCAGCCACTGGGGAGCTGCTAACAGGGCTGTGGGGTGGAGAGAGAAGTACAGCGCTGATAGTGCTGTCCTTCTCTGCCCGGCGGCTGCTCTGCCATCAGCCACCGGGCTGCTGCTAGCTCCGGAGGAGGGAGAGATGGACAGCGCTATCAGCGCTGCCTTCTCTGCCCTGCCAGCAGCCGCTGGGCTGCTGCTCTCCGGAGGTGAGAGAGAAGGACAGCGATAGCAGCGCTGCCTTCTCTGCCCTGTCGGCGGCTGCTCTCTGGAGGTGGAGGGAGAGAAGGACAGCGCTATCAGCGCTGCCTTCTCTGCCCTGCCAGCGGCCGCTGGGCTGCTGCTCTCCGGAGGAGGGAGAGAAGGACAGCGCTATCAGCGCTGCCTTCTCTGCCCCAGTCAGCAGCCGCCGGGCTGCTGTCAGGGGGGGGTGCGCCTTCATTGGGCTGTCCAATCACTGCTAGCAGTGATTGGCCGGCCCATGGGGAGGGACAGTGTGCAGAGGGATCAGGAGGTCCCTCTGTGATTTTTGGCTGCTAGAAAATTATTTTCCAGCAGCCGCCCACAGAGCTTTCCTGACTGGTCGTATCAGATATGACCATGTCAGGGCAAGCCCAGTCTGGTATGGTTGTATCTGATACAGCCATGCCAGGCAAGTGGTTAAAGCAGAAAACACTTGACACGGCGAACAGACATCACATGATAATAACAGTTATTAAACAATCTTGTTTGGAGGGAATTTTAGCGAGCACCTCTAGTTTGACTTCCCCTCCATCAACTAGGGGTGACCGTTTCCCGGCCTTACTGGACATTTAATCAGAAAGTGCTCAGGAGATGCACAGTACAAACACAAATTAGAACATCTTCTACGTTGTTTCTCTACCTCAGATAAACTGGACTTATTAATTTGCATAGGTTCATCAGTTATACCATGAGATGAGCGAACCTGTGGAAGAGCAGTCTTAGAGTGATCACTACGGCCTCTTTGCACCCCTCGTTCACGCATCCGCAATTCAATTTTAATAGTTAGAGAAATCAACTCAAGTTTCTCAGGAAGATCCCAAGTTACCAACTCATCTTTTAGTCTCTCAGAAAGACCATTCCAATACGCAGCTCTTAATGCCTCATTATTCCTCTTAAGTTCTGCAGCTATAGTCTGAAAGCGAACTACATACTGACCAACTGGAGACGTCCCTTGTTTACCCTGCAGGATATCCACAGATGCGGCCACCGATCTTCCGGGTTCATCAAATATCCTTTTAAAGGCACAAATAAAGGCTTGATAATCAGAAAATAAGGCATCATTCCTCTCCCACAATGGGGAGACCCATTCAAGAGCAGTACCAGACTACAATGAAATTATTTAAGCCACCTTTGTACGAGGTGTAGAAAAGTTTTGTGGCAATAACTCAAAATGGATTTCACATTGATTTAGAAATCCTCTGCAGGCTTTGGGATTACCATCGAAATGAGTTGGAGTGGGAAGTCGCAGATGGGAGGCGGAAGCCAAAGGGGTAACCACAGATGCATTCATATCAGGAAATGGAGTTTATCCAAATGAGTAGAAAAATCCTGTAAACATTGCAAAACTTGAGTTTGAGTATTTTCCTGTATTTCAAGACGAGTGGTCAAACCCTGAAGCATCTGTACCCTAATAGCCTGTTCCAGATCCAAGTTCATTTTATGGTCTGTGCAAACTGTCATGGCTACAGACTCTTGAGACTCCTGAGGAGAAACAGGCTTAACAGGTGGTACAAACTGAGGGGTTTAAGGAATGACCTTCTCATGAAATAGCACTGGCACACAATGTTAAAAGTAAACAAGATTTATCCAAAGAAAGGACTGTGCTGAAAAGTTCTAGATACTTAAGCATAAAGTCTCCATAAAGCAAAGTTCAGATTATCACAACAAGCAGGTGTCAGGATAGCCACGCAAGAACTAAAGTTCATATAGCACAAAGTTCATATCATACCAATTAACAGGTGCGGAGTTGAACTCCATGAGGTGACGAAGATCCGATATGGGGCTGAGACCCAAGACATGACAAAGATTCGGTATGAAGTGGTGCGGGGTTGAGCCCCGAGATGTAACTGAAAATCCGGTATGGAGCAGTGCGGGGTTGAGCCCTGGGACGTGACTGAAATCCGGTATGGAGTTGAGCCCCAAGGTGCAAAGGAGATCTGGTATGAGGAGGTGCTGGGGTTGAGCCCCAAAACATGACGGAGGTCCGGTGTGGAAAGGTGCAGGGTTGAGCCCTGAAGTGCAGTGAAGATTCGGTATGGGGTTGAGCCCCAAGACGTGACGGAAGTCCGGTGTGAAGAGGTGCAGGGTTGAGCCCTGAGATGAGGCATAGGTCCGGAGTGAAGAGGTGCAGGGTTGAGCCCTGAGATGAGGCAGAGGTCCGGAGTGAAGAAACTTTTATGATGCAGTTGACAACAGTTAGTTGAAGGTAAACATGAAGAGACCATGAAAAGGCAGCAAAGCTAGGCTAGTAGTACAGCGAAGACTACCAGCAGAGTTAGGTTTAGTATTGCAGCAGAGAGTTCAGTAGCAGCGCAGTGATCTGTAGTGCCGTCAAGCATCCGTAGCAGAACCGGGCAAAGAGAGTCAACAGCATATATCAAGTACAGCGAGGATCTGACAGGAGTCCAAGGAAGGTAACGTTGCACAAACAACAATGCTAAGTTAGTAACAGACTTTTATACCAGATGCATGAAATCCATTGGAAGTGTTAAAGCATGTGACCCAGACAGAACCAGGTTTAGAAAACCAAGTAATCACAGACCCCAGCAAGCAGACAACGCCCAAGGAATAGAGGATCACTTTAACTCTCTGTATACTCCATGTGATACACGCCAGCAGCCCGGAAGGATACTCCAGCGACCACAATGGAACCTTGGCAAGTGTAGTTTATCTTTAAACAGGGATACAGTTTGGGTTCTGACACCCAGCCTATGCTCTAATGAAAACTTTAAATTTTGCAATGCCAAGGACAATCTAGTTATTACCTCAATGGTCTCTTTATTTTCAGCCATTCACTTCAACGAAGAATGATTTGTAATCAATCTAAATTTTTGCCCTAAAAGATGACACCTTAGTGTTCCTAATGCCCACTTATTAGTGGCATAATTTCTCTCATTTATATTCAATTTCCTACTTGAATAAATAAGAGGATGCGCTTCACCTTTGAGACAACACAGCACCTATCCCTAGCTCTGATGAATCTGTCTGCAAGACATATTAATTTTTAAAGTCAGGTGTTATCAAAGCTGGGGTGCACAACTTTGCCTTCAATGCCTGAAAAGCCTTTTTTGCCTCAGGATTCCACTTAACCATAACTGACTGTTTTCACTTGGTTAGGTCAGTCAAAGAGAAAGCAATGGTGGCAACATTGGGCATAAATCTTCTATAATGCTCCGTGAATCCTAAGAAAACTCTCAACTGCTTCTTATTTAGGGGTTGTAGCCAATTTTGTAGTGCCTCAATTTTATTAAGTTGGGGCTCTCTGACTATGTTGTATCCAAGATACGTCACCTCTTCCATTCCTAAGCAACACTTTTTTGGGATGGCTGTCAATCATGCCTCACAGATGGAGTCCAACACTGCTTGTACCCTGGGTAAGTGAGACTGCCAATCAGCACTCTAGATGACTACATCATTGAGATTAGCAGCATACTGTCTATGAGGCCTTAGTATTTTATCCATCATCCTCTGAAAGGTGACAGGTGCCTCATGTAGCCCAAATGGAAACATCTTGTACTGGAACAGACCCTCCAGTGTAGAGAAAGCTGTCTTTTATTTTGCATTGTCTATCAACGGCACTTGCCAGTACCCTTTTGTTAAGTCTATAGTGGTTAAGTACCATGCTGTTCCCAGCTTTTCAATAAGTTCATCCACACGAGGCATTGGTTAGACATCAAACCTAGACACACTATTCAATTTACAGAAATCATTGCAGAAGTGTAAGCTCCCGTCAGGTTTTGGGATGATTATAGTGTGACTTGACCACTCACTATGTGACTCTTCAATTATATCTAACTCCATCATTTTTCAAAATAAATGTAAACACAGATGCCTGTTGGGCTATTGGTGTTCTATAGGGCTTTAGGTTAACCTTAACCCCTAGTTTAGTGATCATTTCATAGTTTTACAAATGATCAGTGATGCGCTTCAAAAAGTTGGAACAATAAATCTGTTGGTCATCATAAACACCATAAACAATTAGACATATGAAAAACAATGATTTAGCGCGACCTCTGTTGGGGTTATAATACATCTCACTGATGTTTAGAGTCACAAAAGTACCCTAATACCAATTAAAAGTCTTCTGATATGAGCATCTAACTCTTCAATTCATTCAACCAATCTTATGGAACCAATGATTCCTCTCCACTTCTCTTAATATATGCGGTAAGTTTCTGGTTCTCCCTTTATTCCCTCATAGTATTTGTTTTTTCACCAAAAACATATATGAGGAGGGGAAAGACAAAGAGACTCTAATTGTGAAACTCCATTTTATCACTATAAATGTGAATAAAACATATTAAAAAAAAAACACCCACAGGTGAGGCAGCATACCAGATATAAAGGTGTATCAAGCACACCATTAACAGCTTAGTGACAATATACAGGTACCTCCACCATGGATGTCTGGATCTGGAACAGCTGTCTCTGTCCTGCTCTCCACCAATGTGTTTCGGCTAAAAGGAGCCTTTTCCAAGGTATAATCAACCGGGTGGTATGAATCCTATTTATCCCCCCTGGTGGCCATCCATTGGTGGACCGATTCAGGGGAGTGACCATTCAGAACCAGCTGGTCCACCAAAAACTCCACTGGCTGCTTTAAATGTAGAAAATCTGGAATCCTGGGATGCAGTCGTAATCTCTTGCAATGGCAAAAGGGAAAACCTTGTTCCACTCTGATGAGAGCTCAGTGTTCAGTTCCAAATAAGGCTGATAGATGCTGCACCACCTTTTTGAAGGCTTCATGGTCTTGGTGCTGATGTTTCCAGAGTTCATCAATGGCCAATTGCTGTTGCCTTCGTATCTCCTCAACATCCAATTGCTGTTGCCTCTGGGCCTACTCAATGGCTCATTGCTGCACCCTGATAGCTTCCTGCTGAGCCACAGTAACCTATAGCAATGCCTTTACTATGGCGTCCATGTTATATATTGGTGCAAGAGGGGGTGGAAGCAAAATCTGGCTTCCCTAAGCACCTATGATGACACCAACAAGAAGTTCACAAAATAAAATTTTTTTATGGCTGCAATTTAAGTGCAATGCTCAACATGTGTCGCAAGATCAAATTAGGGTTGTCGTGTCCTGGGTTAAACAGCAGCATCTTGCATGCAGCAGCCATTTTGCAGAACACCAGTACAAGTAACCGTAGCTAGTTTTATTTGAGAGCACAAAACAAACAAAATATAAAAATAAATGCTAGTCTGTCAGGCTCTAACATACAATTCCCTCTCTCAAGATGGAAGAACCTAGTGTCCAACTCACAAAACAGCATTTAGCACAGAACTTACAATCACAAGCAATGGCCTCTCTCTCTCTTTCCAATGTCATTAAGAACTATCTTCTGTGTAAAGAAGAACAAGGGGTCCTGGAAGTGATGATATGGCCCCCACAGAACCCTGATCTCAACATCATCGAGTCTGTCTGGGATTACATTAAGAGACAGAACGATTTCAGCAAGCCTACTTCCACAGAAGATCCGTGGTTAGTTCTTCAAGATGTTTGGAACAACCTCCCTGATGATTTCCTCCAAAAACTGTGCAAGTGTACCTAGAATAATTGATGCTGTTTTGAAGGCAAAGGGTGGTCACACAACATTTTTGATTTAGATTTCTCTATTGTTCATTTACTTTGCATTCTGTTAATTGATAAAATAATGAGAGTTATGGTAAGAACTTACCTTTGTTAACTCTCTTTATTTGAAGTCCATAGGGTCCACAGGGAGACGGGGTTTAGGTGAACAAATCCAGGAATCAGGCTGTTAAAGCTTTAGCTCCCAGGATGCACTGGGTCCACTCTCCCTATAACCCGAGCCAGAGGCACCTCATTTGGTAATAAGCCAAAGGCAGCAGGAGGATAAGAGAGAAGGAAGGATGGTACACTCAAAGAAACACTCTCACAGAAAAGGAGATGGGAAACTGGTGACTAGCAATATCGCCCATATGAAGCCAGGTGCGTCAGGTCGCGTGCCCTGTGGACCCTATGGACTTTGAAGAAAGAGAGTTAACAAAGGTAAGTTCTTTCCATAACTCTCATTTTCTTTTTCAGGGTCCACAGGGAGACCTTGGGGATGTCCCAAAGCAGTCCTTTCAAGGGTGTGGATGCTCCTGCGCTGAGAGGAGAATCTGGTGCCCAAAGAAAGCATCCTGAGAGGCAAAGGTATCAAATGCATAGAACCTTAGAAAGATCTGGACAGAAGACCACGTGGCCGCCTTACAAAGCTGAACAGCCGAGGCACCACGGCAAGCTGCCCACAAGGGACCCACAGACTGAGTAGAACGAGCCTTAAAAGAAGTCAAAACAGGCAGGCCTGCCTGTGTGCAAGCTTCTGAGATAGTCATACGAAGCCTTCCATCCAATGTTTGTTTATTGACTGGCTATCCCTTCTTGGGAAATCCGTAGAGCACAAACAATGAGTCTGATTTCCAAAGAGAACTGGTACGGTCCACATAAATCCTGAAGGCACTGACCACATCCAATGAGGCCTCACCTGCCGAGAGGTCTGGTGATAGAAAGGCTGGTACAATAATTTCCTGATTAATATGGAAACTAGAAACCACCTTAGGTAGGAACTCAGGGCGAGTATGAAGCACCGCCCTGTCCTGATGAAATATCAGAAAGGGAGGACGATGAGAGCACTCACAAATCTGACACCCTCCTGGCAGATGCAATAGCCAGATAAAAAGAGTCTTAGCTGTCAACCACTTAAGATCCACAGAATCTAGTGGTTCAAATGGAGGAACCAAAGAACTACTGCCAAATTCCAAGTAGCCATTGGGGGGACAAAGGGAGGTTGAATCCAGAGGACACCCTGGAGGAAGGTGTGGGCATCTGGAATCGGAGCATTCTACTTTGGAACCACACAGATAGAGCAGAGACATGAGCTTTCAACGAGGCCAGATGTAAGCCGAGGTCCAATCCAGCTTGAAGAATCCAGTATTCTGGCAATTCGAAACACCTGAGCGTCGTAATCACTTGTACAACACCACTGGAAATATGTATGCCACACTATATGGTAGATCCTGGCGGAGGCAGGCTTATGCACTCTAAGCATTGTGATGAGGACCGAGCTAGAGAACCCTTTGGACCTTAGGAGGGATGTCTCAAGAGCCACGCCATCAAAGACAAATGATCCAGGTCCGGGTAAAGGCAAGGACCCTGAGACAACAGGTCCAGATGTTGAGGCAGCAGAAATGGAGTATCGATGGAGAGACTCCGAACTGACGTCTGGGTCTAGCTAGAGCAACCAGCAGGACAGTGCCTTGTTTGAACTTCTGAAGAACTCGAGGAAGCAGGGAGACTGGAGGAAATAGGTATGCAAACCGGAAGGTCCATTTTACTGACAGAGCATCCACCAGGCTGAGAGGTCATCATTTTTGAATCTACAGCACATGTTTTTACTGTATGCATTTATATTTCATGCATCACTCTGTATTCATGAATAAATTTCATTATATGTCTACACTGACCTATGTCATCTATACGGTCGACTCAGCATTTATGTTGAGGAGCGCCTAAATACATGGTAATACCTACTTTTATACACACAATTCAGACTTTGGTTTTCACTAGGGAAAACCGATAACCATTCACGGGCTGCTTACCCTCAACAGGAGCGCCCGGTTTCACCAACACACCACAAAATCTCAGTATGTGACACACCTCAGCAACATTGAATTATATATATATGAGGTCAGGTATGAACCACCCTAACAACATCTTTATTAGGGCAGAATGAGAGAAAGGGTATAGCCATAAGCTGACTGATAAAAAAAAAATATATACAGATAGCGCTAGCACAATTCACATACAATGCAGGAAAGACGCTGCAAAGCGGCACTATACTCAACTACACAGACAGTGTCTGGTAGGAAATAGCGCTACATACGCTGACCCTGGGGAGAGTACGCTGACCCTGGGGAGAGGTACGCAGGGGGACCGGACTACGCTCTCCTGGGAGAACTGCGACTGCACCAGCGAAAATATCCACCGGAGAGATCAGCGGTGGCATGTCCGAAGGAGAGCAACTCAGTGAAGCCAGACCACAGTGGAAAGACTCACTGAGCTGAGGAGCCGCTTGAACAGGGAAGCTGTATCCCTTGGACGGTTATTAACCCCTGGCACGCTCGTTTCCCACACCAATAAGTCCCTGGTGGTCCAGTGGAATGCAAAGGCCGGAGCCTGCGTCCACACTCAGCACTTCCGGTCTGTCTCCTGAGACCGGAGGTATCGACTGCTATAATATGCGGGTTACTGCAAGCGGCGACCCCCCTTACCTGTCCCCTGATGTCCGTGGGCAGTCTGGGCCCTGGCTAGCGTTGACCACCGGAATGCCTGCCAAGATCCCCAGATCAGTA
Source organism: Taudactylus pleione (assembly GCA_031769625.1). NCBI lineage: Eukaryota > Metazoa > Chordata > Amphibia > Anura > Myobatrachidae > Taudactylus > Taudactylus pleione. Next base: position 19,163,585 of record JAUIMM010000128.1, read on the forward strand.
CTGGTGTTGCGGCATCAGAGGGGTGATAGAGTGGCAGCGCAGACGTCCCACGGACAGTCTGCTGCTGCACGCTCTAGTAGTAAAACTAAAATAATATTAAATAAATAAATACAGCTTTAAGGGCTGTCTAAACAGCCCCCCCCTGCGAAATAATGACCCGACTCCAGCCGGGCACCAACAAACTGAGCTGCCTCTGGTTCGGGGGCGGGGTATAGGGAGAGTGGACCCAGTGCATCCTGGGAGGTAAAGCTTTAACTGCGTGGTGGCCGGATTGGTTCCCATCATCTGCACCGCAAGGTCTCCCTGTGGAGCCTATAGACTCTGAAGAAAAAAAACTCTTAACCCTTCTATTTTTACAAAAGTATACAGAAAAACTAAGCGCCATGAGGGTGTGTAGATCAGTAATGAAAATAAATTACAAATGTGTAAAAAAGCTGCCCTCCACCTGGGAGTAAGCCACCACTCCCAATTGGCACAATACAATGCCAAAAAACTGTAAGAAGAGGATGTAGGTGGAATGGCGCTAAATACACATATCAGAATAAAAACAATTTAATAATGATGAAATAGTTTTATAGAGTGCAAAACATATTGTTGAACAGTGCTGTTAGGCAAACAATGTATTGTAACAATAAAAACTGATACAAGTAAAACAATGTCTCTACGACAGTGAGTAAATCAAGGAAAAAATATCCTAAAACAACTGCAACAATATAGACACAATATTGTAACTGTATGAATGTCCATGCGAATAGAGAATGTCTCAGAAAATTATTTTTGTTTATGGATATTGATACCGGTAGACAGTCATGAATGGACCAAAAAGAATTGGGAGCACCCTAAAATGACGACTGTCAATGACCTGAATGGTGAATAAGCCGCTCAAAAAAATATAATGTCTCACGTAGAGTGTGCTCACCTCTCGGTCACAGTATGTAGTTTTTCCAGGAGTGGATGCGGCACCAGTCTGGAGGGAGAAACAGACTGGCTTGCGGCTGGAGGTGCCGAGGGCTTGATGGAAGTGCTGATGCACATGCGGGAGCACTGGAATGTGCTGTGACGATCTCAAGATGCGGCAGTGAGTGTTCGCCGGCGGTGAACAACCGGACTCGGCGTTGAGGAGACTCTCTCCGGCGAGGGGCAGCCGGGCTCCCCGCAGTCTATAGCTCTCTCCAGAGAGATGTGAGCGGCGTGTGTGATGAGCTCACAATCCTGAGCCGCAGTAAGTGGTCCAATCCAGTGTAGGCTCAATCAGAACTGGAGGTGTGGAGAAATCCGGGCGGCGTGTATGATCGCTGGCTGGATGTGTCGAGTATTAATAAAATGTTGAAGCAGTTGGATAAAAAAGAAGTGGTCTCTGTATCCTTAACGCGTTTCACTGCATTAAGCAGCTTCTTCAAAAAGGCAGAATCAACTGCTTCAACATTTATAATAATTAATCATTTTTGTGATCACATTTTCTCATGCACCCCTTTTAACTAGTTATCTAACTTGTGTCAGCTGTTTTCCTAGGTGCTTTGCAACAGATATGCTTGGTAACTGTCTCACATTTAAAAGCAAAGCTGCTGTGAGGTTTAAACCTTGATAGCATACCCTGAGTTTAACACTAATGTGATGGCTATGTCCATGTTATAATTCTGAGCAATAGAGTAGGGCTTGCAGTAAAGTGGGGTCCTGTGACGGGGGCTGCAAGCTTAAATGCATTGATCAATCCATGAACCAAAACCCCACTGTTTATTATGTTTATTATTATTATTGTTAGTTACTATGGTGAGTGCAGAGTCCCTGTGATTTCTATTTAAACAATGTGGTCACATACCATGTTGCACCCCAAATCTAGGAATGGTGAGTGCCGTGGATTAATGTTTGTTTTTTTTAAAGTGTGTGTGTAGTGATGAAATATGGGGGAAGTAAAAGATAGGTCACCCCCTCTTTTTTCCAAGAATTGCATTGGTGGCAGGGGCGGATTGGCCGTTAAAGTCACTGGGACATTTCCCGGGAGGCCGACCGGGCTGTGGGGCTGCTTGCTGCTTGTGGCCCCGCCCCCAGCAGAGCATCACTCCCCCATTCTTTATGGCATGCACTGGCAGCCCACCAGTGCCTATCAGCGGCCCGCAGCACAGACGAGAAGAAGCTGTCCTCACGCAAGAGTACGAGAGCGCTCCTCCTGTCACCATTCCCCACCCAGACAGAACTGCACCACACAGAGTGAGCAACACACAAAGAGGAATCAGATGCATAGAACCGCGGCCCTCAGCAGCAGAGCGATCAGTGCCCCAGGGGTAAGTCAAGCAATTTGTTTGATCTGAGTTTTATCTGCGGTCCACTGTTGACTACTGTGTGGTCCAGGTGTTTACTGGCACTCGACACTTTGATAAGCAACTGCTTCCCCAGCACCCGGCAGCAGGACAAGCCGAGCACATGGCCACAACACCTGGTGGAAGGCTGGCCTTGGCACACTGCTCTGACACCTGGCGGCATTGACAAGCGGTTGCTTCCCCTGCGCGTGGCACTACAGGGACAAACAGCCGCTTCTCCAGTACTCAGCAGCAGGACGGACATGCCACACGACCCTCACACCCGCTGGCGGGCTGGCCCCCGCTTCCAGTGGCAGGACGGCACCGCCAGGAGGTAGTCCCCAACACCTGGTGGCAGGAATGCCACGGCACCAGGCGGGAGGTAGGTCCCGGAAACAAAAGTACATTTTGGCTGTTTGGTACTGTGGGGGTTGGGGCAGGGCAACTGCTACTTCTTTAAGCTACCCTTTTATCCTTGCCACTGCCTGCCCCTAAATCCTCCTTGCCTCCCCCCCCGGTACTGCCCCAGCTATTTACCATTGCGCCCTCCCTACCACCAGTAACGCCTGCCCCTAACCTACTCCTTGCCCCACAGTACTGCTCCAGCTGCCATCTACCCTTGCCTGCTCCCTACCCCCAGCACTTTCTGCTCCTAACCTCTTCTTGCCCCAGCTGCTATTCACCTTTACCCCCTCTCTACTCCCAGCACTGCCTGTACTACAGCAGCTGGTATCTATCCTTACCACCTTCCTACCCCCAGCACTGCCTTCCTCTAACCCCCTAACTGCCCCCACTACTGCACCAGCTGGTATCTACTCTTATCCCCTCCCTATCCCCAGCACTGCCTGCTCTTACTCTCCTCTAACCCAGCTCTACCCTAACTTCCCCTGCCTTATCCCCAAGCTCTACCCCAACTGCTACCTGCCCCCAGCACTGCCCCAAATGCTGCCTGCCCTCACCCCCAATAATATGGAATGGGATATATACATACACACACACACACTCTGGTTGAGACCTGATTTGGTGGGGGCCCCTTAAAAATTTTGCTATGGGCCCACAAAGTTCTAGATACGTCCCTGGACACAGAGGTGTGAGGTACCGCCTTCTGACACACAGGATCACTTCTATAACTACACTTACCCACTGAACTTACATTTACCGCTGTCACCGCAAGTTATATCCCTGGCATTTCAGAGAAGTCTTTCACAGAAGTGAAAGACTTCCACGGGGGAAGCTGACACTGGGCATGCGCACAGCGTCAGCTTCCGGGACTGGCCGAGGGCTGCAAGGAGAGAGATCGAAAGATCTCTCTCCTGCCCCTGGAGCCCCCATAGGCAAACAGTAGTTTACACCATCTGAAGATGGTGTAAACTACCGGGGCTAAACTCCAAAAACTTTAGATTTTTTAGAGTTTAGTACATAGGGGTCAGATTGTAGTCAACATTGATAATAATGGAGCCTACAATCTGAAGTGCTAATTAGCACTTTGCCAGAGATTTCTGTGAAATTTCCTGCATTGTGATTGTGCTATTAGTACATAGGATCGATACATAAAATGATGCGGAAACTGCATTTTTGGCATAATTTTATTTAAAAAAAACGGCTTGATAGATAGGCCCCAAAATCTAAACTAATTTTCCTATTTCCTGAGCGTGAGTCTAGTCTACCTCATACCAAGCAATTTATTTGCATTCTTTCACTGCCAGAAGGGGCCAAAAAAAGTACTGTGCACTTTTATTCTATATGTCGTTATTGTGCTTTGATATGTCTGGTGTCAGTGTGCATCATTCTGGCTGAAGCAGATTTCATTGGTTCTGGTGTTTTATAGATTTGATGGCTGGACTTGCAGGACCCCACTCAGAGGTTAGATAAGATGGAGTTATATATAACAATGATATGTCATGAATGGTCTTGGAGGCAGAATACAGACATATAAATAACAATGTTTTGTACTGCTGGGGCAGGTTGGGGTATGAGGGGATGTGCACAGTAATCTGTGTGCCTTATTGTGGCTGCACAATTGCTGTCTATTTGCCCTGCAGAGATGGCAATTTAGAAGTTGGGCAGAATTATGGAGAGGAGGTTTAGAGATCAGTGCTGCAGGGTCACACAGAGGATAGATGACATTATCTGGGCAAATCTTGAGAATATGAGTGACTCATTTTATTTAGCTGGTTGAGGGGTATCACTGTTCACTCATTAACTATACAGTGTCAAAATAATTGCTATAAACAGAATATTAGGCATTGTCTTTAATGGTCACCCTTGGGGAAGTCCTGATCTGTGAGTATCTGGAGTATCAAGATTTGGAAATGGATAATGAAAAACTCCAGTTCTGCTCTATCAATGCCCTAAAAGGCATCTAGTAATGCTGCTGCTGTCTTTTGCTGTTCTCCTAAATATATGGATCTGACATTCAAACACTATTGCTTTAGCCTTGCCTATCATCAATGTCTCAAGGTATAGTGATTTAGTAATCCCGCCTACTTTGGTGTTGGCTCCGCCTACAGTTGAATTGGTGCCGCCCATGTGAGGCCACTAACAGAACTATTTCCAGGGCCACTTTTAGGGCCTGATTCAGAGCGACTCGTAAGCGGCCGCTCGTTCGTTCCGAGCGATGTTTGCACAACTGCGCATGCGTACGGATCGTAATACGCATGCGTGAACCAGTCAGTGCGGCCAGAAAATCGTTTGTTCGCTAAATAGCGAATGCCTGCTATTTTGAGTGACAGGAGGAGGCGTATGTGGGTGGTAACAGGGGAAGGTGCTTGAAAACGGGGAGTGGAGATCAGAACGCAGGCGTGCTTAAAGGTCAAAACGGGCATTTTATGGGTGTGCATAATTAATACAGCAGCGTCATTGACCACGTCACTAGGTTATTTTATAGTCAGAACTGCTCGCAAGTTTGCGGTAGGAAAAACCAACCACAAGAATAGCGAGCAGTTCATACGCTGGTCGATGTACTCGATTAATCTAATAAATAGCAGACATGACGTAGGATGCGAGCGGCCAGGGGGCGTAGTTTCCCAAAAAACGACAGCAAGATTTATTCGCTCATTCAGACATAGAGGCGTGAACAGACCGCAAACAGTGAACGGTTCATTTGAATAGCCACCCCTTTTTTCTGAATGAGCGAGCGCAAATAGCGCCCGGCTCTGAATCAGGCCCTTAGTCCCCAATCCGCCCCTGATTGGTGGTCATTTTCTTTCCTGTGAACCTCTGGATCATGTCCAGGAGGGGACGTGCCTTATGGGTGTCGGCTCATGTCCGATGCCACTGTGGGTGATGTACAAAGTATTTTATGTCTAGCTTTAAAGTAAATGTAATGCCATATGATATGTATTTGGCTCTGTTTACTGTTTGATTCGTGTGTTAGCTAAAGGGTTGATAGTGGCCCTCCGTGGCCCTTTATCTGTTATAATACTCTGTAAAGCTGTTCACTGCTTGCTGTTTATTATTGTCAATGCTGATTAATATTTTGCTTGCATGAAATGTTTGAGTATTTACCTGTATTAGTGTTGATGTAAATTGTTTCTTATAGACTATTTGGCCCAGTAACCATTTCAAAGTCCATTCATGCTGATGTAATGTATATTGCTTGTTAATTTAGTCCTGTGTAACTCCGGCTGGCAATTCTGGTGATAGTAAATAGTGGCATAGGCAATTAGCAAAGACTGTATTAAATGCTTCAAATCTGCCGGTGAACTACTGCTTCCAGCATAGCCCTTGTTATTTTTCTCAGTAGGGCCAAGTATTAGCAAAGACTGTGTTAAGTGCTGCAAATCTGCCGGTGAACTACTGCTTCCAGCATAGCCCTTGTTATTTTTTTCAGTAGGGCCAAGTATTAGCAAAGACTGTGTTAAGTGCTGCAAATCTGCCAGTGAACTACTGCTTCCAGCATAGCCCTTGTTATTTTTCTCAGTAGGGCCAAGTATTAGCAAAGACTGTGTTAAGTGCTGCAAATCTGCCGGTGAACTACTGCTTCCAGCATAGCCCTTGTTATTTTTCTCAGTAGGGCCAAGTATTAGCAAAGACTGTTAAGTGCTGCAAATCTGCCGGTGAACTACTGCTTCCAGCATAGCCCTTGTTATTTTTCTCAGTAGGGCTAAGTATTAGCAAAGACTGTGTTAAGTGCTGCAAATCTGCCGGTGAACTACTGCTTCCAGCATAGCCTAATTGTTGTCCCTATTTTTCTCAGCAAAGGCTCAAAGACTCTGTTTAAACTATTGCAGGTTGCTGGTGCACTACTGATATAAGCCTAACCTGCATGAGTTTTCTCCACGTTTTCCTCCGCAAAAGGGAGTCTTAGCACAGACGGTATTTCACAGCTATAGACTGCCGGAGCACCATTGAGTCAAGCTAGACCAGCAGGTTTCATATTTAGGTCTCTCATTTGTTTTTTTTGGTAAAGTTCTGCAGGAATTGTGGTTCTTGTTGGTTTCACATGCTTGCCAGCTGGGGTCACCGGTAGATGATGGGGAGGTAATAAATAAATACCTTGTCATTGAATAGTGTAATTAATTTCATTCCATCTGTAAATGGTAAATATCTCCTGTCATTTGTTGTTAATTATTAACAAATAATAAAATTGCATTGCACCTTCCCTCCTGACTGGTCATTGTGTCTGCAAAAGGGGAATTCAGGCTTGCCTCTCTGTCACGGTGTGTCCTATCTGAACACAGGGAAATCGGTCACCGAAGCAATCCGAACACACCTGAACCTGGTGCTAGTGGTGCAGCACTGTACAAACCAGTCAGTACATCACATACATTTTTGGCATCGACGAAGAGGATATGGAGATTCCACGCAAGCCTACCCTTACAGATACAAAGGAGACCAAACAGTCATCTCCAAGCAGCAGTTCCCAGAAGGGGACCAGCCTTACTCCTATCACTATGCCTTACTACTTTGGGGCCCCATGGCTGCCATGTTATTCCGGTGAAGTGGGAGATAAAGGAACAGGGAGTCTGAAAGACTTCAAAGCAAAACTAAGGTCCATGTTCAGATTATGGCCCTCATTCAGAGCCGCTCGCTATTTGCGGTCGTTCGTTTTCTAAAAAGGGGTGGCTATTCAAATGAACCGTTCGCACTCAGCGGTCTGTTCACGCCTCTAAGTTTGAACGAGCGAGCAAAACATGCGAACGTAAATTTGAAAAATACGCCCCCTGGCCGCTCGCACCATACGTCATGTCCGCTATTTATTAGGTTAATCGAGTACATCGAACAGCATCTGAACTGCTTGCTATTCTAGTGGTTGGTTTTTTCAACCACTATTTTGCGAGCAGTTCTAAGATAAAAAAAACCAAGTGACGTGGTCAATGACGCTGCTGGATTAATTATGCACTCCCTTAAAAAGCCCGTTTTGACCTTTAAGCACGCCTGCGATTGGATTTCCACTCCCCGTTTTCAAGCACCTTCCCCTGTTACCACCCACATATGCCTCATTCTGTCACTCAAAATAGCAGGCATTCGCTATTTTGCGAGCACATGAATTTCGGCCGCACTGACTGGTTCGCGCATGCGTATAACGATCCGTACGCATGCGCAGTTGGGCAAACATCGCTCGGAGCGAACGAGCTGCCGCTTACGAGTGGCTCTGAATCAGGCCCTATATTCGCTGACTGAAGCACAGAAAGTGGAAGTCCTGATAGGACAATTAAAAGGGTCAGCTTTAAGAGAAGTCACCTCCTGGCCAAATCGTGAGAAGACCATCGTCGAACAGATGTTTGAAAGGCTAACTACTACATTTGAAAAGAAAACTATGTCAGAGCTGAAGATGCGGTTCTATGCCAGGACACAGCAACATGGAGAATCACTCCGTAAGTATGCCTTTAGTCTTCAGGAGGCTTTGAAGGCCATTCAGCAAGTGGATGAAGACGAAGTGAGAGACGCTGATAAAACCCTAATTGAACAGTTCACGGAAGGCGTGAGGGGAGAACCCGTGAAAATCCAGCTACGATTATTGCAGCGGCAAGATCCAGAAGCGACCTTCTTGGACTTTAAAGAAACGGCCATCCTTGTTGTAGGTGAAAATACCAGATCAAGAAATGGGGAGCGGGACCCAGTAACAGCATCAGCGACCCAAAGCAGTCAGCAATTTAAAGTGGACCTGTTGGAATCCTTAAGTAAACAAGTTGCCGAACTTGCCAAGGAAATACAATCCTTAAAAGCCGATCAGCAGGAAGATTCGGTCGGATGGAGAGCCGAGAAGAGGCCATACAGAGAAAACTGTAGAAACCTAGGACGAAGGCCCATGGATCAGTTCGACCAACAGGGGCACCCTATCTGTCGGCAATGTCATCAAAGCAGACACCTGGAATGTGAATGCTACGCGGAGGCGTTAAACTCCGAAGTCCTGAGGCCGAGGACCAACTCTCAGGAAGAACAGAGACAATAGGTCCACTCTTGGTAGAAGGACAATCCAGAACCACAAATCCTCACAAGAATACTCCCACAAGCGCAAGAAGAATGCTGGGTCAGGTGGTGTGGTTTAATGTGCAACGCGGAATATGGTTTTATAAACCCAAATAATCTCACGTTGGATGTGTTTGTGCACTTCGCGGCCATTAAGAAGAAGAACCCCAGGAACTACTTGCGCAGTGTGGGAGATGGAGAAATGGTTGAGTTTGAAATTGCGATTGGAGAGAAAGGTGCTAAAGCTGTAAATGTGACTAGTCCTGGAGGTGTTCCCGTACAAGGCAGCCGATATGCAGTTCATCACAACAGGCGTCATTCTAATAACAGAGTGCATCGCAAACAGCGGTCATACAGAAGAAACCACAATGTTCCAACTCAGTCACAGGAACATCCATCACAAGACCCCAGTGTTCCTATTCCCAGTGAAAATAAGGAAGTTAAGAAGATAGACAAAGGAGTAGGAACAGACATTGTGTGGTCAGGGATAGAAGACTTGGTGAACAACCAAGATACAGAACTGGCTGCACACAAAGAGATGGTACTTAACCCAGGAAAAAGGCAGCACCATGAGACAGATAGACTGCTTCCCTGTCAAGAGCCAATGCATGAGAGCCAACTGAGGGTGAACGACAAAGATGCTGGTATGGCCTCATGCAAACAACCAGAGTTGCTGACCACAAATCAAGGAGAAGGTCCAGATCAGGTAGCTGACTCATTTGTGACAGAGAGGTCAAGTGTCCCTGCAGACCCAACCATTAGCAATCCAATGGATGTGCTACTGCTCACAGACTTTCCAGTAACGTGGAAGAACGTCAACACTCCGGACCCCACAGAAACAATTCCTGAAGCCGTCACAGGAGAAGAGGGACTCAGACGTTCCGAGAGAAGCACAAAGGGGGTCTTACCTCTTAGATATAGAGACTGAATCTAGTGTTATATGTGAATATAATTTGTTACATGAAAAATGCATTATTACTTTGCAAAACAAACATCATTACTAGATGTAATATTGTGTAAGACACAAATTGCTACTGAATATTGTTTGAAATTGTGAAGGTCAATACGTGAGGACACGTATAATTTTAGGGGGGAAGTATGTGGTACCCCCAAGTTTGTTCCCAAATAGGGGTCCCCCAATATTTTTTTTATGTATGTACACATAGATATACTGCAGCCCCATTCCATATAATAGGCAGGTATAGTGAACTTTGACCTTGCTATCCCTGAACCCCACTGAGCATGTGCAGACAGGGAGGTAGAAAGTGCCCCTTGGTCAGCGACCCATTTTAGGAGGGAAAATCCTGCCCCAGTGATTGGTAGCCTAGGTGTCCAGGCAGAGATCCCTGTAGGCGGCCTGTTGCTGGGTCCCCTCTGTCCAGATGCTGGACCGACAGGGAGGAGAGTGAAGGAGAGCTTATATAATACCTTCCTCTAGGCTGTCAGTGCTGAGTCTGGGAGGAATTTCTGTAGAAAGAGTCTGGGAGGAATTTCTGTAGAAAGAGTCTGGGAGGAATTTCTGTAGAAAGAGTCTGAGGAAGAATTTCTGTAGAAAGAGTCTGGGAGGAATTTCTGGAAAAGGAGTCAGGGAGGATTTGTCTGTGGAGTGCCCCTGGATTTATAAAATAGGTGTACAGAAACCTCTCTCCTTTAAACTGGATTACAAATACTGCACCTGGTATACTGTCTGTAATGAGTTGCTGTGGAGTGTCCCTGGATCTGTACAAATAGGGGAGCAGTAACCCTTCTCATTTACCCTGGATTACAAATACTGCACCTGGTATGCTGTCTGTAATGAGTAGCTGTGGAGTGCCCTTGGAGCTGTAAAAATAAGGATGCTATAACTTTAATGTTGCCCTGAATTACAATTACCAGACTTCATATTAACCTGGTAGGCTACCTATCCAATCTGCCAGGAGAAGTGCTCTGATGCTGGATGTGAGTCCCTGGAGGAAGCTTGCCTGGGGATTTGCATAGAGCACCCTGCTTTGGAAGAAGCCCCCTCTGAATAAAGGACTGCCTTCCTAAGTGCCTGTTATCAGGAGCCACATTTGTAAATCTGCGCATGCTGGGAGAGAAGAGGAGCTGCCTGGGAAGGAGGTCTCATCGCTCCATCGTCGCAAATGAAGCCCCAGCTGAGGAAAAGGTCCCGCCAGTGAGGAAAACCCTGCTGGCACCCGCACGGGCAGAAGAAAAGGCAGCCCCAGAGGAAGAGTGCTTCAGGACCTCCTACTGCTGTGTTTGTCTGCTGGACAGAGCTCCTGTGGAAAGGGATTTTGCACCTGTTGCTCCTTGTAAAATACCTGCCGGAGGTCTGCAGCTGGGAGCTCTGGTGTGGTGCTGTGCATCCCGAAGTTTCCCTGGACATCGTGAGAAGCTGAACAGCCACTGCCAGGGGTGAGATCATACCAGAACCTCCCTATACTCTGTCCCCCCACAGCCTCTATCTTCCCTCCATTAAGGTCCTGCCCCTCTGTACACCTATCCTATCTGGGTCCCCTGGGTCTATTGCATTATCCTTTACCTTGTGGCTAACCATGTTTAGACTGGGAGACTAGGTTTTGTGTAAAAGCTGCGACCGAGAGTTAGTCTCCCACACAACTGGGTGTAGAAAGGAGTCAAAGTGTTTTAAATTAGGTAAAGTGTGTGTGTAGTGATGAAATAGGGGAGAAGTAAAAGATAGATCACCCCCTCTTTTTCCCAAGAATTGCATTGGTGGTCATTTTCTTTCCTGTGAACCTCTGGCTCATGTCCAGGATGGGACCTGTCTTATGGGTGTCGGCTCATGTCCGATGCCACTGTGGGTGATGTACAAAGTATTTTATGTCTATCTTTAAAGTAAATGTAATGCCATGTGATATGTATTTGGCTCTGTTTACTGTTTGATTCATGTGTTAGCTAAAGGGTTGATAGTGGCCCTCCGTGGCCCTTTATCTGTTATATTACTCTGTAAAGCTGTTCACTGCTTGCTGTTTTATTATTGTCAATGCTGATTAATATTTTGCTTGCATGAAATGTTTGGCCCAGTAACCGTTTCAAAGTCCATTCATGCTGATGTAATGTATATTGCTTGTTTATTTAGCCCTGTGTAACCCCGGCTGGCAATTCTGGTGATAGTAAATTGTGGCATAGGCAATTAGCAAAGACTGTGTTAAATGCTGCAAATCTGCCGGTGAACGACTACTTCCAGCATAGCCCTTGTTATTTTTCTTAGTAGGGCCAAGTATTAGCAAAGACTGTGTTAAGTGCTGCAAATCTGCTGGTGAACTACTGCTTCCAGCATAGCCCTTGTTATTTTTCTCAGTAGGGCCAAGTATTAGCAAAGACTGTGTTAAGTGCTGCAAATCTGCCGGTGAACTACTGCTTCCAGCATAGCCCTTGTTATTTTTCTTAGTAGGGCCAAGTATTAGCAAAGACCGTGTTAAGTGCTGCAAATCTGCTGGTGAACAGTGGCGTAACTAGGGTATTTGGAGCCCAGGGCAAATTTGAAAAGGGAGCCCCCCAATGTGCGCGCTGCAAAAAAATGGGCGTGGTCACTTAAAAATGGGGCGTGTCAACATGACACACCCCTTTATTTTCACACTGAACATTCCTATCCATATACACCTTAACCCCAGTAGTACCCCTTATACAATACCCCCAGTATGCAGTTGTGGTCCCTCTTATGCAGGCCCATAGTAGTGCCCTTTATACAGTATCCCCAGTAGTGGTCCCCCTTATACAGCCCCCAATTAGTTCCCCTTACTCAGTACCCCCAGTAGTGGCCCCCCAAATGCAGTGCCCCATGTAGTGTTCCCCCTTATGCAGTGCCCCCAGTAGCAGTCCCCACAATGCAGTGCGCCCAGTAGCGGTATCCCCTTATGCAGTGCCCTTTATATGGTGCCCCCAGTAGTAGTCCCCCCCCTATGCAGTGCCCTTTATATAGTGCCCCCAGCAGTAGTCCCCCCCATGCAGTTTTCCCAGTAGTGGTCCCCTTATGCAGGCACCCAGTAGTGATCCCCCCTATCCAGTGCCCCCTGTAGTGGCCCTTCCTATTATTGCCCCCAGTAGTGGTCCCCCGAGTGCAGTGCCTCTAGTAGTAGGCCCCTTTTATAATGCCCCCAGTGGTAGTTCCCCCCCAAGTAGTAGTCCCCAGTAGAGGTCCTCCCAATAATGGTGCCCAGTAGAGGTTCCCCCTCCCGATTAAGTGCCCCCAGTAGTAGCCCCCCCAGTAGAGGTCCTCCCAATAATGGTGCCCAGTAGTAGCCACCCCTCCTCCATTGTGCCCCCACCCCCAGTAGAGGTCCCCCCAGTAGTAGCCACCCCCTCCCCCGTTGTGCCCCCAGTAGTGCAGATAGGTTAACAAAAAAAAATATATAAAAATATACTTACCTGAATCCACGCTGCTGCTGCTCCAGTCCGCGACGCCGCTCCCGCCACCGCCGCCGCCCGCCAGTCCTCCCGGGCTGGTGCGCTCAGCATTATGGGACAGATGTCATGATGTCATGATGTCTGTCCCATTACCCACTGCAGGAGCCGGACGGAAGTCCGGCTCTTGCAGTGGGTGCTGCAGCAGTCAATGAGAGTCTATCTGACTCTCATTGGCTGCTGTTTAACACACACATCGCTGCCAGCGCTGGCGGCGATGCATGTGTTATGCACAGCCTGAGCCCGCCTCCTAGCGCTATTGGGCAAGCGCTCAGGGGGAGGGAACAGGCTCAGCTGTGAAGCACAGGACCGGCGCTGGAAGCCTAGCGCCGGTCCTGTGTAAATGTGTAGCGCTGACTGCACTCAGAGCCTGATTCAGAGCTGGACGCTCTGACCAGAGCGCTCGCTCTGAATCAGGGCCCTCCTATGTGAAAATGGAGTGGCCTCTTGGACGCTTGCATAGCTGTGGGTGACCACCCACAGCTATAGCGAGCGTCCATGATGATGGTCGCGATGGTCAAGACCATCGCGACCATCGGGCTTGCGACGGAGACCATGCAGTAGGGTCTCGCTGCCGCAAGCCCTGGAGTGATTTTGGCTCTATCAGAGCCAAAATCACTCCCACTGACATCACTACTGATGTCAGTGGGGCCGGCTTCAGACGGTAGGCGTTCCCATGGGAACGCCTCCGTCTGGCAGCAACGCCCCGGGCATGCCCACCAAAGGGGGCGTGCTGTCGATGCTACCCCGTCGCTACCCGGATCTCGCGCATGCGCACGACAGAGCTCCCTCCGTCGTACGCATGCGCAGTAGGGCGCCATTGACCCGCTTGCGAGCGTCCTGCGCTCGCGAGCGGGTCTGAATCAGGCCCTCATTGCGGTCGACGCTACACTGGCCAACTAGGGCGGGCGGGCCGGTACCATGGCCGGCGGCGTCCCCCCGCGCCGCCGGTCCAACGGAACCCAGGGCATGCACCCCACTCGCCCTGCCCTAGTTACGCCACTGCCGGTGAACTACTGCTTCCAGCATAGCCCTTGTTATTTTTCTCAGTAGGGCCAAGTATTAGCAAAGACTGTTAAGTGCTGCAAATCTGCCGGTGAACTACTGCTTCCAGCATAGCCCTCGTTATTTTTCTCAGTAGGGTTAAGTATTAGCAAAGACTGTGTTAAGTGCTGCAAATCTGCCGGTGAACTACTGCTTCCAGCATAGCCTAATTGTTGTCCCTATTTTTCTCAGCAAAGGCTCGAAGACTCTGTTTAAACTATTGCAGGTTGCAGGTGCACTACTGATATAAGCCTAACCTGCATGTGTTTTTCCCACATTTTCCTCCGCAAAAGGGAGTGTTAGCACAGACGGTATTTCACAGCTATAGACTGCCGGACCACCACTGATTCAAGCTAGACCAGCAGGTTTCATATTTAGGTCTCTCATTTGTTTTTTTTGGTAAAGTTCTGCAGGAATTGTGGTTCTTGTTGGTTTCACATGCTTGCCAGCTGGGGTCACCGGTAGATGACGGTGAGGTAATAAATAAATACCTTGTCATTGAATAGTGTAATTAATTTCATTCCATCTGTAAATGGTAAATATCTCCTGTCATTTGTTGTTAATTAGTAACAAATAATAAAATTGCATTGCACCTTCCCTCCTGACTGGTCATTGTGTCTGCAAAAGGGGAATTCAGGCTTGCCTCTCTGTCACGGTGTGTCCTATCGGAACACGGGGAAATCGGCCACCGAAGCAATCCGAACACACCTGAACCTGGTGCTAGTGGTGCAGCACTGTACAAACCAGTCAGTACATCACACATATACAATATATATATATATATATCCCATCCCATTATACTTTACCCTCCTCACTCCCACTCCTCTTTATTCCCGTTGGTTTGGCGCACACATGCATATCAAGGGGGAGGTGTACTAAGCTCTGTAAAATGATCATTTGGAAAGTGATAAACTACCAGCCACTCATCTCCTATCTGTCATGTTACAGGCTGTGTATGAAAAATGACAGGAGCTGATTGGTTGGTAGTTTATCACTGTCCATTTTAGCACTTTCCAGAGATTAGTACATCTTCCCCTTGGAATAAAGAGGAGTGGAAGCAATGAGGGTAAAGTATAACAGGTGGTGAAGTGGGTCATGAAGACACAATAACACTGCATACCAGGGGCGTGTCTTCCTATTGGCCTGGATGGTGCACCGGCCGAGGGAGGGTGCCATTGCCACCCGACATTATTAACAAATGATCATTGGTCTCCTGTTTGCTCTGCGGCAGTGTGCAGCAGACAGCTGTCATTAGTAAATGATCCTTGGTCTCCTTCTGTCTTCTCTTCTCTTATCAGTGTCCTCCATTGATTGTTAATGTGTATCAAGCTTCTTATATGTCCCTTTATATCAGAAACATTTAAAATTAGAGAGACTAATTTTTTTATTTTATTTTTTCTAATATATCTCTTCTCCCACAATACCCACTACATACCAATCACCACTCACTAATTCCCATATGTCAACCTTGCAGGAAAAGAGTGTAAGCACCACATCAACCACAATGCGCTATTCGCAAGATAATTTGCATATATGCAAATTATCTTGCCCACAATGCACCTTGTTTGTTATTGATGACCTCTTTTCCTGTGTTGTTGACATATAGAAATTAATAAACAGTGCTTGCATGTAGTAAGTGTTATAGCTGAAAAAATATAAATATATATATATATATATATATTAAAAAAAAGTATATATATATATATAATATATATATATATATATATATATATATTGTCTCCCTATTTCTACAGGCGTGTAAGTTGAACTGCCCCCAGTGCAAGCACTAATACATTTATCTTTTTCTCAGTATGGGGAATTGACCATGATCTTTATAGACTGTGGATACTCAGGTGTTAGGATTAAGATATAATCATTATGGGCTGTTTTTATTATTATGTGTGAGATAGCAATGGACCCATGTGGGCGGTTTTACCAGTGAATTATATGGCGGAGTTAAAAAGCATAATGCAGCGTACAGTCCATTTTGAATATATGTAAATTATTTTACCCATAATGCATGTTTGTTTTTGATGCTATGTTTTCAAGCTTTTCCTGTGTATTTTGGCATTAGTAAATAGTGGTTTGCAATAGAGTAAGTTCTGTAAAAGATATATATATATATATATATATTAAAAAGAGAAAAAAAAATATTCTCCCTATTTCTACAGGTATCTGAATTAAACTACCCCCAGTGTGTGTTATTTTATTTTTTCAAGTAGAAGCAGTCATTGGAGGGGGCGTCAGTCCCTTAGTTTGCCAGGGGCACTCGGACCCCAAGATACACCCCTGCTGTATACTGTCTGTGAATCTGAGGGTGAATAATATTAAGCCGTCCCTTTTGTGGGATGGCCATGCCACTCCAGTCGATGACCACACGTACCCAATGGCTGGTCACACCCCATCAGTGGACCCCTCCTTTGCCTGGTGGGCCCTTCATGCCCCAGTCCAACACTGTGCGTGCCTCTTTCTGATTAATATATATTAGTGCCCCCTTTTTGTCTTGGAATAATTTGTGCCCCCTTTTTATTTTAAAATATATGTGTCCTCTTACTATTTATAAATAAAGTCATTAGCCTCTTTATATCTCTAATAAATATTTGTGCTGTTTTTCTAATAATAAAACAATATTTGGCCCAATATTTTCTTTAGTGTAGTGGTTAATACTTACTTCCAACTTCTTATCTTGATCTACAGTAGTCCAGTGAATAAAGAGAAAAAATAATAATAGTACAGGCAAATTGGACTGCTCTGCTCCCCAATGCAAATAATGCAAACATTTGGTAAGCGTCATACTTTATACATGGCATTCAATCAAGAGCAATTTCTAATGACTACTAATTTTGTGCCTATGCTTGGCGTTACTATTTGCTACTAACACTTTAATCCATCTTAATAAGCTCAAATGTTACAACAAAGTATAGTTTTGGAACCATTGATGTGGATCATATATATGTTACAAATAAATGTTTAAATTGTATAGCCCTGCTTTAGGGGTCATTGCCTCAGTGCCACTTTATCTCTGCCCCAGAATAAAATAATAGAAAAACCCTGAAAATGTCATCTCTGCTGCCCTCTAGAGGAAACTCTGAAGTAGAGTTAACAGAATTTTCACAGTGTAACTGAAAATTAACCAAGTAATGGTGCATACACACGATCAGATTTTTCCTTCAGATATGAACGATAACGATTTAAAAATCATTCAGTCGTTCATATCTGAAGGAAAATCGTTCATATCTGACATGCCTGAACGATGGACGATCAACGATGCGCGTTCCCGTCTGTCAGATAACGATATCTGACATCTGATGGGTTTGCAGTCAGACTTGGACGATTCCATTCATTTTAATGTAGTCAAAAATCGTTCAATCGTTCAAATCGTTCAAAACTTTGGTAAAATCGTTCAAATCGTTCAAATCGTTTAATCATTCAATCGTTCATTTGACAAATCTGACAAGTCTGACAAATCTGACCTTGTGTACGCTCCATAAGAAAGATAAATACTGTATTGGAAATATTAAGTTTGCTCACATGTATGCATATTTAATTAGGTTGGCAGTAATCAATTGCTTACAAAATATGCAAGATACATATAAAAAGCTTGCATGGATCCAATTCTCTCCAGTGATTTACAGATGAGTGAGCTGTGAGCTTCTAGGACAAAGTGTATCCTATCAGTAGTTCTAAAATTTTGGAGGCAGGCGTAGTCTTATAATTTATCATTACACACTCAATGTATCTACAACATTTATACCTGTTTTACATACAGTATCTATGAAAAAGGTCATTACAATGAGTGTCCTAGTCCAGAATATTATAGTATGTAGATGTGTCCTGTTAAACCATTAGGGTGCTGGACTATAGATAGACAGTAAAAAGGTTAGACAATGTCTAGATAGACACCAGATGTTAGACAGTCAATAGGCCGACAGGGACAAAAGGTCAACACATTAAAGGTTGCCATGTAAGAAGGCTGACAGGTACACATGGTTGACAGGGTCAAAAGGTCAACATGAAAATGGTCGACACATGATTTTTAAAAAAATATTTTAGGGTTAGGCACTTACCGGAGGGTTAGGCACTTACCCCGACGGCTAGGTTAGGCACTTACCCCGACGGTTAGGCACTTACCCCGACGGTTAGGGTTAGGCACTTACCCCGATGGTTAGGGTTAGGCACTTACCCCAACGGTTAGGCACTTACTGGAGGGTTAGGGTTAGGCACTAGGAGGCACAGCTAGGGTCAGGCACCTTCCAATGGTTAGGGATAGGCCCAGGAGGGGGGTTAGGCACGAAGGGGAGGGTTAGGGTGAAGATTAGGGCAAAAAAAATCATGTGTCAACTATTTTTGCGTCAATCATTTTCATGTCGACCTTTTAACCCTGTCGACCTTTAGTGTGTTGACCTTTTGTCCCAGCCGACCTATTGAATGTCTAATATCTGGTGTCTATCTAGATATTGTCTACCTTTTTACTGTCTATTTGTTAATCTACACCCATACCATTATATAGTGTCAAAACAGTTCGATTGTATAAAAAAATATATAAATTAGTATTATTTCTATTATATCCATCCCATATTTTACTTACGTGCCAGACTCACCCCGTTCTGTTCCTCTTAGTCCAAGAGGTTGTAAGTGCAAAATGCATCTCAGCCAGGATGGGAAAGGATGCATCAGAAGTTTGGTGTGCATGCACTGTTGAAAAAAAAGTGCAATTTGCAGGAAAAAAAAGTCACAAATTGCGTTTATGTACAACTGTACACAAGTCCCTGTTTGTGGATATCCTTCCTAATGATATCCAGAACGTCATTATTAATAATACAAATATATACTTGTAATAGAAAATTAATACATGAAATAACTCAATAGTCAATACAAATAAATTATGTGGCATAATTGAAGAACAAGAGAGATGGATAGCAATAAGAAAGTATGGTGTCGAAGCTGGATAATTGCCTGAGACAGAATCTGTTTAATATTAAATCTGCATGATGCCATTTTGCGAATGGCAACAAGACGCCATTTTGCGACTGGCCGCCCAGCGCCATTTTAGCGAATCTCACACATAAGTACATATGGCGATGCTATTATTTACCATTGTGCGATTCCCACACAATAGAAAGATGTTAAAAGTCCTCATTATATAAATACAGACAGTTACTAAAACATAATATGATCAACCCTGCAAAACACGTACCACGGTGTACTCCACAAAACACATAGTCGCACAACGTTAACTAGCGTCTTTTCTTAATACCCCAATACTTACACACTGCACACTTACATAAAAAGGTCCCCTAGCACTAAGGTTAATATTTAAGGTTTTATTCATTATCAATAATGTTGTGAAATACATGTTATTTGATATCTAAGGTTTAGTGCATGATAAGTGGAACGTGTTTGGTGTCATTCTAAACCACTGTCTTTGCAGATTTCCGGTTCCATCGGTGAAGAAATCGCAACATGTGTCTGCAAATTATGGATCATAGAGAGTTAGGCATTAAAATGTATCCTGTAATGCAGCCATTTTAGATTTGTTATGCAGCGGGAAAATGGACACAAAGAGCTGTTGGAGGCTGGAATGTGACCATACGAATTGACCTATGAACTGTACTGTAACAGAAGAACCAGGAAGAAGAACCAATGGAATCATGCCAAACTGTTCTATTGTATTGCCTATGCCTGTGAGAGTATATGTGCAGGCTCTCTGAAACTAAATGCTAGTCATCTTGCTTTGCTGTTGACAGAGGTTTCATCTTTGATGTCGGGATCTGGATCCAGAGCGCGTGCATTACGACTGTACCTTGTGACTGTATCATTTGTTTGCGCTTTTAGATCACAGCATGTAACTATCTGTTTTTATGGTGAATAATAACTTTTTGTGCTTTGGAACCACAATCAAAGTCTGAAAGCAATTATTTCTTGTGCAACTCATAACGCTAAATAGCGACAATTTTAGAGTGTATAGATAGGTAGGAATCGATAGTTGGGGGCTCGCAGAGTTAATCACACTACCGGTCACATGGTAACACACGGTCAGCGATCTCTCAGCAAAAAGGTGGAGGCGCCATAAGCAGGAAAGAACGCACTGTGCTTTCGAAAACCTGCTACCACTTTGTTGCTGAGAGCCTGCTACCCGTTATTGTGTGAGTTCAAGGAGCGCTGATTAGAATCCAGGGACAAGGAAGGAAAAAGTTTGTTTTCCTTCGTTGATAGAATTTCATGTTAAAAGGGGAAGTCGCACAATAGCGTAAGGGTAATAATACGTTTTGTGTAGCAGTTCCATTATTGTGTATGCTTCTAGTCGCACAATAGCGTATACGTATTTCCTGTATTGCTGCCACGTGTTTTAAACAAAGCCGTTGAGATTGCATTGTGATATTGATAGAGTGATAGGATTGTTGTAAATCTCTTAGTGTTGCCAAAATCTAGGAGATTGTTTATTTTTCTGCGCAGGAAAAGAGTGTGTAACAGTGAACGTGTGTTGCTAGGGGTAACATGTTCCCTAGTTAAGGGTATCGTAGGACCCTTAAGTGCTAGGTGCCTGGTGTCGGCCTAGTGGCTCAGTAGTAGATACCGCAGTCTATACACATAAGCAGGTGTAGTTGTTGTCTTTGTATTGGCTCTCAGTGTGATTGCAGCATTCAGTGATCAGTTAGGTTTATTGGGCATTGTGATTGAACTGCACAGTTTTGGCAATTTATGATTGTGAACTGAGCAGAGGGTGGACGAAATCACTGAAAAGGGTAAGTGTTATTGGAATACCTATATGCTAGCAGTGAAAGGTAGTCAAAAGGGATTAGGTGCGTGGAAGCAGCCTGGTTATTCTTCCATAGGTGTGTGGGCGCATCCTGTTAATATCGTCCACAGGTAAGTGAAAGTAGCCTTGACGTTCTTTCACCGATCTAAATCTCTATTGAAAAGTTTAGCGTTATTTTCCCAAAGATGGGAGCCAAACAAATGGTAGAGATGTTAGATGATGTGCTGCTGTTGGAAGCGCTGCTTTGGTTGGCACGGCTTATTATGCATACTAAGTACAGTGCTTATGCAACTAAGTACTGTGATGTATGGTTTAAAATGACGAGGAAAAGTGTGAAACCGTTTCCTAGAATTGGCAGCTTTGATAAGGAGGTATTGAACAATGTCCGAGATAGCATCTGTATGGTGCACTCTCGAATGAAGAAGATAAAGTATAACGATTGTTTAAAACTATGGCAGCACGAAGGAGATACGTGGCTCAGGGGTGTGCATGGGATGCAAAACAGCATCGCGTGCATGATGCAGGGGTTTGCATCCCTTGCTACCTTGCTGTACATGCGCACCGCAAAATAGCGCGCACGCACAGCAAGGTAGCGTTGCGGAAGGTAATGTCAGTGGTTCATGTGCACCACCACCGCCCTATGCGGATGGGGGTGGAGGTACAGTCGATGTAAAAACTCATAAAAATGTAACAGGTAACTTGTACCCTCTCTTGAGTAATCACAAGGAAAATGTTTATGATGCGGATGATGAACCTGTTGTTATGTCTGCCATTTTCCATGCTGTACACATGTTAGATGCTCCATCACAACAAGCACGAGTTGTGGCTCCATCTTCATCAGTGGTAGTACAGGAAGTGTTAACATGTACTGCACCCGTAGAGGAATTTGTTAACCCTATACGTAGCAGTAATAGGCTAAATCCCCAGCCAGGTAACAAGGTCAAAGGTAACAGTGTGTCTGGTATCCATCCCATCCGGACAATAACTGTTCCAAATGGGAATGCGGATGCAAATGGAGTAGTGCCGACAAGGGATGTAGCAATGCATTGTCCTTGGACAAGAGCTGAGCTAAATTCCATAATGAATGATTTCCCTGACCCTAAGAAGGAATTAGCAAAATGCCAAAGATTTTTGAAAAATTTGGGTAATGCTCACGAGCCAACCAATAAGGATTGGTGAGTGGTGTTAAGGGCGTGTCTTCCACACAATCCCGACGTGAAAAAGTTTATCACGGATTGCGTGTTGGAGGGAGATGGTCCTTTAACAGACGAGGAAAACCAAGGTAACATTACCCGCATAATAACTCAATTGGGTGTATATTTTCCAGTAGTACTTAACTGGAGTAAAATTTTCACCATAAAACAAAAAGAGAGTGAATCTGCAGAGGATTACTGTACCCGAGCTCTGCAGGCTATCACCCAGTACACTGGGATAGAAGATATTAAAGATAGCACTCACCATAGGGAAATGGTCATCACGGTACTTATGGATGGTCTTAAAGACAACCTAAAGACCCAAATCCAGACCTCTCTACCTGGCTGGAGGGGAGTTACTGTAGACACACTCAGGGAGTCCGCTATTGAACATGATAATAACATCCACAAGAAGAGAGAGACCCAGAGCGAGAAGCTAATGGCTGTTAGTATGCAAGCTCTAGAAGGAATGAATGTAACATCACAGCCACCAGACACACATACACCTGCACAGCTAAACGCCCTCACAAATCCTGTGCAGCCACAAACACACCCCTTCCCCACTTATCAAACACAGCCACAAAACCCATACTATCCACAAAACCATATTACCCTCAACATCCCTATCCACACCCACAATCTTTCTCTACCGCTCAAACCACACAGCAACCTTTTCACCCACCCCACTTATGAAGGTGCTTTAACTGCAACTAAGTGGGACATGTAAGTAGGAACTGTAAGGTGAAGAAGGTAGGACCCCCTAACCAGGGAGTATCTGGATAGCCACCTAAGGGATATATACAGAGTGCAGGATATTTCCAACAGTCACAAGCTCCAATTGTGGCCTTAAATGCTGTATTCCAGAATGAGAGTCAACGATAGGGGTCAGGTCATACCTGTAGTCTACAGATAGTCAGGTTAACTGGAAATACTAGGGAAGAACCAGTGATGATGGTTGATGTAGCTGGTACTAAATATCCTTTTCTTGTAGACACAGGGGGGACCAGATCAGTGATAAAATCTCCAACTAATTTACAGGTGACCAGCGAGACAGTACCAGCAATGGGTGTAACGGGTAAAGTGCAACATTATCCTGTAACTAAATCCACAGAGCTCACTATCAGGCCATTGCATACCAGGCATTCTTTTCTCCTGGCAGCAGCGGCTCCTACTAACCTACTGGGAAGGGATTTGTTATGTAAGATGGGATGTGTCATATAGTGTACCCCCGATGGTGTATTTTTAGATCTCCCAGAGAGAGTTGCGCACGAGTTGAGGGATATGTGGGACACTCCCTAAAGGTTAATGTATCACTCTACCGGTTCAGGTAAAAATCAATCTCAGGTAAATCAAATGTTATCCCAAATTCCAGATTCACTTTGGACCAAGGATGGACAGGACACTGGATTAATGGCAAATGTAGCTCCTGTAATGGTAAATCTAAAAAGCGGTAGGCAAGCTCCAAAAATTCCCCAGACTCCTTTAAAACAGGAGTGAGAGATAGGGGTTTATCCCATAATTGAGCGATTATTACAACAGGGAACTTTAGTTTGTACAACAAGTGTAGCCAACAGTCCCATTTTTACTATGAAGAAAACTGGTAGGAGGGGTTATAGGCTGGTACAAGACCTTAGAGGGGTTAATAAGGTAGTAGAGAGCCAATTTCCGTAGTGTCAAATCCAGCTGTCATTCTTATGCAGATCCCACCAAATGCAACCCATTTCACTGTCATTGACCTCTGTTCTGCTTTCTTATCTGTACCTCTTAATCCTGACTGTCAGTAGCTATTTGCTTTTACATACAGGGGTGTACAATACACATGGACACGATTGCCCCAGGGCTTCATAGACAGCCCCAGTATCTTCTCCCAGGCCTTACACGACTGTTTACAATCTTTTCAACATGCCAATGGATCTGTTCTAATACAATATGTGGATGATTTATTGTTATGTTCTGAATCATTTATGTCATGTTTAAATGATACTAAACTTTTGTTGCTTCATCTCTCGCAAACAGGATACAAGGTTGCTAAGGACAAACTACAGCCATGCCAGACCAGGGTTAAATACTTGGGACATTGCCTAACTCAAGGGTTACGACATCTGACAAATGACAGAATCCAAGCTATACAGACCATGACACTGCTGCAGAACCAACAGCAAATCTATACCTTCTTGGGAATGTGTGGATACTGCAGAATGTGAATCCCAGGTTTTTCTATTTTGGCCTTGCCATTACAGGACTTAGGGCCTGATTCAGAGCCGGACGCAATTAGCGCTCGCTCGTCCAGAAAATAGGGGTGGCTATTCAAATGAACCGTTCGCTGTTTGCGGTCTGTTCACGCCTCTAGGTCTGAACGAGCGAACAAAACTTGCGGTCGTTTTTTGGGAAACTACGCCCCCTGGCCGCTCGCATCCTACATCATGTCCGCTATTTATTAGATTAATCGAGTACATCGAACAGGGTATGAGCTGCTCGCTATTCTTGTGGTTGGTTTTTGCTACCACAATTTTGCGAGCAGTTCTGGCTAAAAAATAACCCAGTGACGTGGTCAATGACGCTGCTGTTTTAATTATGCACACCCATAAAACGCCCGTTTTGACCTTTAAGCACGCCTGCGATCGGATCTCCACTCTCCGTTTTCAAGCACCTTCCCCTGTTACCACCCACATACGCCTCATCCTGTCACTCAAATTATCAGGCATTCGCTATTTTGCGAGCACATGAATTTCGGCCGCACTGACTGGTTCGCGCATGCGTATAACGATCCGTACGCATGCGCAGTTGGACAAACATCGCTCGGAGCGAACGAGCTGCCGCTTACGAGTGGCTCTGAATCAGGCCCTTAGGCCATAATATGATTGTCTATACTCCCCATGCTGTATCTGCTTTGCTAAATTCTGCCCAAACCAGGCATGTCTCCTCAGCTAGATTCACAAAATGTGAACTAGCCCTAATAACACCTACAAACATCACCATCAAAAGGTGAAGTACGTTAAACCCAGCAACGTATTTACCATATGTGCAACATGATGCATAAAGGGTGGAGAGAGGTGAGTCGCTGGTGAAAGGTGAGTTCTGCTGGTATATTGATGCACATGATTGTATGGAATATCTGAATCAAACCTTTACTGCAAGACTTGACATACGGGATACACCTTTAGAAAATGTACATGTGACATTTTACACGGATGGGAGTTGTCATAGACAAACTGACACTGGAGAGTTATGTACAGGTTATGCTGTGGTAAATGACGAAGATATCATAGAGGCTGAACCTTTAGGTCCACCTCACTCGGCCCAAGTGGCGGAACTGGTGGCATTAAGGAGAGCGTGTGAATTAGCAGAAGGTAAATCTGCTAATATCTACACTGACTCTAGGTACGCCTTCGGGGTGATAAATGATGTTGGGGTTCTATGGCGTCTGAGAAATTTTATGACAGCATCAGGCACACTGATTGCACATTCCAGACATATAAAAGGACTACTGACAGCAATCCAATTGCCTAAGACAGTTGCGGTAATTAAGTGTAAAGCCCATACATGTGAGGATGACCCGGTATCACTGGGCAACAACAGGGCAGACAAAGCTGCCAAATGGGTGGCAGGGTTAAAAGTAAATGTGCCAATTAACCAAATGATGTTTCAAATGATTGACATGCTGAAATTAATTGAGATGCAAAATTTGTGTTCCATCCAGGAAAAGGCAGTCCGGAGGTCCAAGGAATGTGGGCAAGACTCCTCTGGACTCTGGAGAGATGGACAAGGTAAGCCAGTGGCTCCCAAGGTGTACTACCCAAGCCTGGCTGAGGCAGCGCACGGTCTGACTCACTTGGGAGAGCAAGGTATGTGCAAATTGATGAGAGCATACTGGTGTGCACCAGGTTTTTCTTCTCAAGCAGAAAAGAGAGCAATGTCCTGTCTGACCTTCTTGAGGAAAAACATTGGGAAAACGATCCCTAGCGAACCATCCCACATTCCTCCGACCGACGGACCTTTTCAGGTAACACAAATTGAATTCATCCAGTTACCACCCTGCAGGAATCTCAAGTATGTATTAGTGTGCACTTATGTGTTTTCTAATTGGGTTGAGGCATTCCCAGCTGCCACTGATAATGCTGCGTTTACTGCTAAGAAAATAGTTCAGGAGTTTGTATGCAGGTACGGTATCCCTAGAATTATTGAAAGTG
Organism: Taudactylus pleione; assembly: GCA_031769625.1. Classification (NCBI taxonomy): domain Eukaryota; kingdom Metazoa; phylum Chordata; class Amphibia; order Anura; family Myobatrachidae; genus Taudactylus; species Taudactylus pleione. Next base: position 19,189,890 of record JAUIMM010000128.1, read on the forward strand.
ATAGGGGTACTCATTTCACAGGTGATGTCTTCCAAAACACGTGTAAGTTGATGGGTATTAATAGTAGACTTCACACCCCCCTACCGACCGCAAGCCAGTGCCAAGGTGGAGAGGATGAACGGTACTATTAAAAATAAATTAAGTAAAATCATGGTGGAAACTGGACTGGGTTGGCCAGAAGCACTACAGCTTGTCCTTCATAGTATCAGGACAACTCCTAGACCCTCTCTCAATCTGTCCCCCTTTGAAATACTGTTTGGTAGACAACCTCATTTGATTATAAGTCCGCAGGAAGATTTGAAAAGTAACAATGAGGTAACTGTAAAGTATCTTATAACAATGAGTAAACAGTTAAAACAGCATCAGCAGAAACTGAAATTGTTGTCACATGATATGCCTGAAACAAACTGTCATGATATTAAACCTGGAGAATTTGTTATGATCAGAAATTTCTTGCGTTCAGGTTGTTTGACAGATCGGTGGGAAGGTCCATATCAGGTATTGCTGACGAGTACAACTTCATTGAAGGTGGCAGAGAGAGATACCTGGGTCCATTCCACTCACTGTAAGAAAGTCAACCAACCGGTGGAGAGACAATGCGGAATCAAGGCAGATGACGTAGACCTGTCAATTGCAAGCCTGTTCCGGGATGGTTAAAGGTTACAGTGAGATACCTGAGCTAAAGAAATTTGTAGATCCTTGTTTTCAGCAATGGATTGGTCTGCTGTGGTTATCTTTGTGTTTTCTCCCAGAGTTCGCATTATCTTGGGGTGTTTTGGGATCTCTGGTTTCTGTGACGGAGGACAGAGGGCCTGATTCAGAGCCGCTCGCTCTGAATCAGGGCCGGGCTTTTTTTTTTTGGATCGGCCTCTTGGCCGCTCGCATAGCTGTGGGTGACCACCCACAGCTATTGCGAGCGGCCACGATGATGGTCGCGATGGTCAAGGCCATTGCGACCATCGGGCTTGTGATGAGACCCTTGTGGTAGGGTCTCATGGCTTCAAGCCCCAGAGAGATTTCAGCTCTAACAGAGCCGGACTCTCTCCACTGACATCACTCGTGATGTCATTGGGGCCGCCCCCAAATGGCAGGCGTTCTCATGGGAACGTCTCCACTTGGGCACTCGGAGACAGCGTGAAGGTCTATCGTCTGAGGATTATTGTATGTGTGAGTTCTGTGGGTCCGTAGTCGATGAGAGATGCATCCAACAGTGCCAACCTAAGTATAAACAGTATTGGGGTGGGTATCCTTTAGAGGATTATCATACCATGGTGGGCAAAGTTTTAAACCAAACCGACTGTTGGGTGTGCCTCAAGGACAGCATAATGTAGGGTTAGTGCCATTTCCATTAAATGTCTCTGAGATTTTAGAACTACAAAAAGGGAAGACACTGGATGGAAAATTTCTTAACACCAAACCACCCTATTTTAAACTCCACCAGTACCAAGTAGACAAATCACTTTTATGTTTCAACATCACCAACTCCAATGAACCAGGAAGTTGGGAGGTGACGGGGAATAACCAGACGATGACCTGATGACACTAAGAGCTGATCATGAGCCTATGAATTATGATCTGTTACTCACAATTAGGTAGGGCGGAAGACACTTACGGTATAAATATACACTAAGTAACATCAAAGAAATGGTTGGCAGAGTACCAGAAGGGTACTGTGCCAGGGTGATACAACCAGAAACGTGTATTAGCTAGATGGAAGAACCTTAGATAGGCTCATTTGTTAGGAATATGTGTTGGATGATCATGATGCATTATATTCCTTATGTTCTCCCCGATGATGAATATTTTATATGTGAAAGGAAAGCGTATAAGTGGCTCTCTCTGAGTTTGTGTTATCTGGGAAGAGTAGGTTATGACCCTTACACATGGTGAAATGCTTGGTATTCATAAAAACACACCATCACCATATCTTCACACACGGTATGAACACAGAGACGAAAGAAATATGATACCTGGTGATGTGCATAAAGCCACACAGCTAATTAGTGAGACAATTGGCTTTCAAGCTTTAGTTGCATTGGATCCCGCCAGGATCGCTTGGGGTACACAAAATTTTAGATTTATCCAAGATCTTGCTAAATTAATAGATAATATCACCGAGATGTATGATGACACGTTTAGATATACAGGTAGGGAGTTGCAAGCTTACAAGAAATAACTTGTGCAACATAGACTAGTGTTAAATTATTAAAAAATTTTAACAGCTGTCACTGGAGGGTATTGCGTAACTTTGGCCACCCAATTTGGTGTAAAGTGTTGCACATATATTACAAATAATACTAGTGACCCCAAGGAGGTGATAGACCAGAAGATGGATGAAATTCTGCAGCTGAAATGGGAATTTCGGAAGAACCGTAATGCTTCAGTGGCTGAAGTAGAGGAGAAAGTAGAGGAATGGGTTTCATGGCTGAACCCAGCGAAATGGTTCTCTGGTCTAGGAGAGTGGGTCCAGGAAATGGTTGCTAGTATAGGTAAAGTCCTGATCCTCATACTGGTTGTCATCATAGTAATTGGCATATGTGTCAGGTGTGTTTCTACTGTGTTGAAATATGGAAAATGTAAAGATAAGGTAAACAGAAAGAATGAAATTCTGATTGTGATTAGAAGTAACAACGTGAATACTGAGGTAAATGTACAACCCTGAACTAGAAGGTACTATCATATGATGTATAAGATTAAACGTGCAGGAAATGTGTTATTAAAATGTTATTTTAAAACATCATAAATAATGTAAGTCCCTATCCCCTTCAAGACTTCCTTTATAGGATTGGTGCATCCCCACATCTTTCCCATGATCTCCCAAGATCCACGGTGTGCGTATAAGGGTAGTTTTATGTCCCTCCCTAGAGACACATTATTGATGGTTTAAGAACCACCTTGTGCCATCCCATAATATAACATTAAATTATATGTCATAGTGTAAGCCTAAATTTTATTGTAAAATCAGAGTGTGATAGCATGTTTGCTATCAAAGGGTGGACTATCAAAGCCAGATAATTGGCTGAGACAGAATCTGTTTAAAATGAAATCTGCACAACGCCATTTTGTGAATGGCAACAAGACGCCATTTTGCGACTGGCCGCCCAGCGCCATTTTAGCAAATCTCACACATAAGTACATACGGCGATGTTATTATTTAGCGTTGTGCGATTCCCACACAATAGAAAGATGTTAAAAGTCCTCATTATATAAATACAGACAGTTACTAAAACATATAATATGATCAACCCTGCAAAACACGTACCACGGTGTACTCCACAAAACACGTAGTCGCACAATGCTAACTAGTGTCTTTTCTTAATACCCCAATACTTACACACTGCACACTTACATAAAATGATTCCCTAGCATTAAGGTTAATATTTAAGGTTTTATTCATTATCAGTACTGTTGTGAAATACATGTTATTTGATATCTAAGGTTTAGTGCTTGATAAGCAGACCGTTTGGTGTCATTCTAAACCACTGTGTCTTTGCAGATTTCCGGTTCCATCGGTGAAGAAATCGCAACATGTGTCTGCAAATTATGGATCATACAGAGTTAGGCATTAAAATGTATCCTGTAATGCAGCCAGTTTAGATTTGTTATGCAGCGGGAAAATGGACACAAAGAGCTGTTGGAGGCTGGAATGTGACCATACGAATTGACCTATGAACTGTACTGTAACAGAAGAACCAGGAAGAAGAACCAATGGAATCATGCCAAACTGTTCTATTGTATTGCCTATGCCTGTGAGAGTATATATGCAGGCTCTCTGAAACTAAATGCTAGTCATCTTGCTTTACTGTTGACGGAGGTTTCATCTTTGATGCCGGGATCTGGATCCAGAGCGCGTGCGTATGTGACGACTGTACCTTGTGACTGTATAATTTGTTTGCGCTAATTGTATTTAGATCACAGTGTGTAACTATCTGTTTTTATGGTGAATAATAACTTTTTGTGCTTTGGAACCACAATCAAAGTCTGAAAGCAATTATTTCTTGTGCGACTCATAATGCTAAATAGCGACAGTTTTAGAGTGTATAGATAGGTAGGAATCGATAGTGGAATGCAAAGGTAATGAATTGAATAATAAAGTAATGCATGAAATTAATGAATATAATGCATTTAAATGGGTTCCGTGGGAGAAAATATTGATAATAAAGTACAAATCTTTACAGGTAACAAGTATTTGTTTGGAAGCTATGCGATGAATAACAATGTAAAATAATAATTGGTAAAAATTAAATATTGAAAGTGAGGTCAATGTGGATACTAAAAATAATGAAATATGATTATAATTATATTGTATATGATAGTTTCCCCAAAATGTACATAATTAGGCACTCCATGGATAAGTATTGATTTTTGCAGGGATAGTGCTTTCAGCCTAAATAGAAATTGAGTACCCTTCTCTCTGGCATAGGACTACCACAAACCCCACATCAGAGGCATCTGTTTGGAGAATATACGTGGGCCATACATCTACGACCCTGATTCCCCGTTCTGCCAATCCGACCCGATCTTCGGATCGCTGGCCAACAATGATCAACAATCCGTTGGCGGATATGGAAAATTCAACATGTAAAAAAACCCAGACTCAATTCAGACCATTCTCAGGTCGGGATTGGGGAATCGTGACTGTCCATTAAGTTGAATATACCTGATTCCCTGATGGCAGCAAAAGAAAGAAAATAACCTATGGCGCTATGGAAACCAATATGTAAAAATAAAGTTTAAATTACAAATACAAAATAGAGGGACAGATACACCTAGCTGCTGTGATAAAAGTTGCCAGCAAAAGACCCAAATCAATATCCAAAAAAACACAGCGCTGGAAAGAATCTCTTAATCCCTTATTTGTAGGCGTGGAACTAATCCATCACTGCAATAAATTAAAAAAATAAATTAATCAGTAAAAATGAATATAAAAATGCAAATATGCTTTTAATAATTTAATAAACCGATCAATACAAAATAGTGAATATATATGATAAAAAAAGTAAAAAAATAAAAAATCAGAAAGATTTATACATAATCATGCATAATGTAGGTCCAATACACATTGCACAGTATGCAAACAATATTATTCAGAAGCTGTGAACCCAAGCACTAAATCAGTCTGACTGAGTGTTGGTGATCATATATCATATGAATGTTACAACCGTCAGTTCTTTAGTGTATCCTTGGTTGCAGCCACAATAATGTTTCCGATAATAATTCCTGTCAACATTTGTCCACATAAATGAGAAATATAAATAAGTCTTCCAGGACAATTAGGAGAAAAATGAAATAAACAAATGTGATAGATGTGGCACTTGTTATCCACTAAACATGTTTTGGTGCCATCAGGAGGGGGACTGCCGGTCCTGTAGTCCCAGGCCTGGACACTAGGGGGCCCGCCCGCCCCGACCCTGCCAACGCACTATAGCAGTGAGTGACTGACAGGCCCAGCCCATTGGATGCCCTCCCACTCCGCTTCCTACCAACGCCACCGCCAAACACTCGAGGGGTCTGCCTGCTCCATGTATCGCTGGCTTCTTCTATAAATGGCCTAATGAGGGTGGGTCAAGTGGGGATTGTTCCATGAACACTGGAGTGGAGGCGGCACCAGTGCGGGCTTGAATTCAGCGCTGAAACAGACATTCTGATGAGAGCTGCACACCAATCCTGCCAATCGCCTACCAGAGCCCGGTGCTACTCCTTCCTAAAGACGGCCAGCGCCAATGTTCACTGCAGACCAGGCAGCAGCATCTAGCTCCTGGCAGCGTCGGGCTCATGATGTAAAACAGAAGGAAGAGAAAGAAGAAGATTGCCTTTCTTGGAAGGCAAGTATGCTATAATCCTGGGAGAGCATGGTATGAATCGCGGGTGGGGGAAGGAGAGCCCTATCAGGAACATACAGGTGGAGTGGGGAGCAGCGTACACTGTAGCAGTTACAGAAGGGGTGTGTGTATGAGAAGGAGGTGAGGACGGAGCACATTAATGAAATAAACAACATGAAAGTGGTGGAGTGAGGAGCTACTGTATGTAAAGAAAATAATAATGGGAGGGGCAAAATAAAAAAGGGGAGCACTATAATACAAATACAGATGGGGACACTAGAAGAAAAATATAGACAGGGGACAATAGAAGAAAAATACAGACAGATGGCACTATAATGCAAATACAGACGGGGGCACTAGAAGAAAAATATAGACAGGGCACTAGAAGAAAAATACAGACTGGGGGGCACTAGAAGAAATATACAGACGGGGGGGCACTAGAAGAAATATACAGACGGGGGGCACTAGAAGAATAATGCAGACGGGGACATTATAATAAAAATACAGACGGGACACTAGAAAAAAAATACAGACATGGGGCATTACAATAAAAATAAAGACGGGGCACTAGAATAAAAATACAGACAGTGGGGCACTAGACTAAAAATACAGATGGGGCACTAAAAGAAAAATGCAGACAGGGGGCACTATAAGTATAATACAGAGTTGTGGTGAGGCTGGGGGGGCCCTGCCCATTTTGACAGTCCCGGGGCCCACATTTTCTGATGGCAGCCTTGTAGCCCGGCATCGGCAAAACGAGGAATTGCAGCAATCAGTCTCTGATGTATGGGCCCCTGTACGTTCGTCTGAAATTCAGTGAATGAAGGACAGGACCTTACTGCAAAATTCAGTTTGACAATCAAATCCACTAAATGTTGCTGGAGGAAGATTTTTTTCAAATAAATATTTTAAATAAATCTTTTAATAATATAACACAGCCCAACAAAAAACATTTTGTTTAGTTGCGAAAAATATTTGAATGAATTTAGGCTTATTCTGGGTTGTTGTATTAAAAAATGAAAGTAGTTTTTTTAATTGACTTTAGTTCTCGAGATAATGGATACCCTCAAGTAATAGGGAACTTAGCCATAGCATGTGCATATGGGAATCTATCAGAACATTCTAGTGGTTGAGTCACATGAATATTCTAGAATATTTCCCCTCTGTATATAGGTGATCGGCCACCCAACCAACAGTTGCCAGTTTTCTATTTTATAGTGTTTTTCTTGTTTCTCATCAGTGTATAATCCCCCTTTAACCTCTATAAAGGGACCCTAGGTTACTAAGTACATTTAATTTTATGATGTACCCACCCTAACTGTCCGTTACGTGGTGTACCCTTATCTAAATGCCTCCACCCAAGTATTGGTAGTTGGTATGGGCCTACGTGGGAAAATCCTACTCATTTTACTGTTTATAAGAAGTGATGTTATGATTGAGTAATATGGTGTACGTAATACAGTATATACATTATACCAGTTATCCTGCGTGTATCCTGCCCTTTGTAGATTTGTGTGGTCTCCAATAACTGTCACCGCTCCTCCAGGTAATGTACCGCACTTATTTTATATATGCATAAACACAGGCAAATAAAAATATACCTATACCACAATACTTTGGTACATTTGTTTATACACAACTTTAAACATACATACACATATAATTTTAATTGAACAGTGGACCAATACCATACATAGAAACGGTATGATATACCGCCGGACTAAAGCCCGGCGGATGTAATACCGATGCAGAAGAATGAAGATCCCGACAGGGTAAGTATTTAAGCTATTCCTAACCCTTTCCCCCCCTAACCCTCCCTTAGTGGTACCTAACCCTAATACCCCCCAGGGGTGCCTAAACCTAACCCCCCCTCCCCATACCCTAAACCTAACCCTCCCGTGGGGGTGCCTAACCCTAACCTCCCCCGGGGGGTGTCTAACCCTAACCCTCCTTCCCCTAGCCTATCCCTAACCCTCCCGGGGGGGTGCCTAACCCTAAGTCCCTCTGGGAGCCCCTAAACCCAACCCTCCACCCCCACGGTTATCTTCTCCTGACGCCCGGCTTACCTTCGTTCAGTATGCTGGGTCGGGATTTCGGCGTGGAGATAATGATAGGCGTCGGGATTTCCACGCCAATCAGTCCCATTCCATGATTTCACAGTCAAGAAGCTGGCAGTCGGCATTTCGACTGCTGGCTTCCTAACCGCATAGCCCATACATCAATATATAAGACATTATCAGTGGGAAGTCCTGGAAGTCCTATTGTAGTGTCTATGTGTGAATATCACCGGGTTTAAACAGCCTGGTTCACTTTCCAATCTCTGTATTTTTATAAAAGTATATTCAGTCCAGTGACAGAGACATTCATTATAGTCCCCTTAGTAAAGAGTGTTGAATTTGTAGCAATAGCTGTAGATGGTGGTAAAATCCAGAACTGCTATTAATCGTATAGATAGAGCCTCCTTATAATCTGACTACAATTTAATTACTTATTAACCTTTTATACTGCTAAAACTATACAACCAATTAAAAAGTAGTGTTTCCATTAAAAGATGCAACGATAAGCTGTATTTTCAGTTAACTGAAGAAAGTATTATTACAGTTAATTTAGGCAGGGTTGCATATACTGCTTGTAGTTAATGGGGGTTATATAGCTCAGTCTATATGGCCTTCTCTCACTTCCCCAAACTTCTTCTGTAGCGCAGAACATATATATGATGTGAACTTTAGTCTAAATGACACTACTACTAATGACTTCCAAATCTGTCCCCCTTTAAATCTGTATGCCTTCTGTACACCTTAATATATGATATTATAAAGTTCTGCACTATTACCTACATGTAAAGCTGGGTACACATTACATGATGAGCAAATGAAGCGATGGTCGTTCTGTATTCCCTTGATCTCCTAGACAAACTATATAGTGCATACACACTGGGCCTGATTCAGACCCACTCGCAAGCGCTATGAGCTCGCAATCGGGTCGATGGCTGGGCAGTGCGCACGCGAGCCCCGGAGTGAGCGAGAAATCACAGCTCGCCCCGTTTGGTAGGCTGGTCCGGGGGGGGGGGAGGGTGGCTGGCCAAACGGAGGTGTTCCCGAAAGAACACCTGCCGTTTGGGGGCAGACCCACTGTCAGTGGTGAGCTTCCGGCTCTATTAGAGCCGGAAGCTCACTGGGGCTTGCGGCAGACGAGACCCTACCACAAGGGTCTCGTCGCAAGCCCTGTTGGTCGCGATGGTAGTGACCATCACCTGGCCGCTCGCTAAAGCTGTGGGTGGTCACCCACAGCTTAGCGAGTGGCCAGGAGGCCGGTCTTAAAAAAAAAAAAAAAAAAAAACGCCCTTCAGACCAGCGAGCGGGTCTGAATCAGGGCCACTGTGCAATCTTCCAAATGACCGAATGATATATTGTGTGTCGTTCAGTCGTTAGATCGTTGGCGATATATCGTTTGCTTTCTAAACACCTGCAACCATCTTAAAGATTTCTGGCCAAATTTAAATAAGGGGCTGCACTTTCTATAGGGTATATAAAGCCAGTGGCGGAACTCCCGGAGACAATGGAGTCATTTGCCGCCGGGCGCTAGCCCTGAAGGGGGCACCTGGCTCCATTGTCCCAGGGACCTGCATGGAGAAAGAGCGCCGCTGATCGGCGCTCCACCTCCATTGGCATAACTACGGAGCTCGCTCCTATTCAAACCACCGTCTTCCGGGTCCCGCAGTGCACTATGGGAGTGATGTAATGACGTCACTCCCATAGTGCCAAGGAGCGGACGCCGGGGACGGAGTTCAGGAGTGAGCTCCGTCGTCTGGGTCCCGCAGTGCACTATGGGAGTGACATCATGACGTCACTCCCATAGTGCCGAGGAGTGGGCACCAGGGATGAACGGCAGCAGCACTGAGGCGGAGATAAAGGTAAGTGTTTGTTTGTTGTTTTTTTTTGTGTGTGCAGGGGGGCTCACTACTGGGTGCAACTACAGGGGGCTCACTACTGGGAGCAACTACAGGGGGTAACTACAGGGGTCTCACTACTGGGAGCAACTACAGGGGGCTCACTACTGGGAGCAACTACAGGGGGCTCACTACTGGGAGCAACTACAGGGGGCTCACTACTGGAAGCAACTACAGGGGTTTCACTACTGGGTGCAACTACAGGGGGCTCACTACTGGGAGCAATTACAGGGCGCTCACTACTGGAAGCAACTACAGGGGGCTCACTACTGGGTGCAACCAGAGGGGGCTCAATACTGGGAGCAAGTACAGGGGGCTCGCTACTGGGGGCAACTACAGGGGCTCACTACTGGGGGCAACTACAGGGGGCTCACTACTGGAGATACTGCATAGGGGAACACTACTGGAGGCACTGCATAGGGGGACCATTACTGGGGGCATTGTGTAAAAGGAACTGCATAGGGGGGGCGGCGGCAGCTGGGGCTGGCATAGGTGCTGGGGGGGTGGTACATTTTAATTTTTTTTGGGGGGGGGGGCACCAACATTTATCTTGCCTCACGGCACCTGGGATGAAGTTACGCCACTGTATAAAGCAGTTGCCTTTTTTTATTGAGGCATTGTATAAACATTGTACTGATACATATTGTGCTTTATATTACAGTACATGTAGAGGTTTACAATAAACATATATAACAATTCCATATACAATATGACAAAATTTAAATACAAGATACTGTTTGTAGACATTGAAAAGGTCTGCGTGTACAACTACTACATTTTTATAATCAGCAAATTAATTAAAAAAAAAAAAGGTTTTATTAATTCAGAAAAAATTATAATTCAAATCATTTTCCTGGGGACCTGGGGAGAAGAAGCCATCTGATCCTACAGCTCATGTTAGGGTGATCGGAGAATCCTGTACCGCTGATCTAGTAAGTGTTATGGAAAAGTGTCTCACCAGATAAGGCAGGGAAACTTGGTTTGTAGAGTAGCCTGTGAGGAGGGCGGGATTTCTTGGCTAGATGAGTTGCCTGCCAGGAGGGCAGGATATCTTGGCTTGATGAGTTGCCTGCCAGGAGGGCAGGATTTCTTGGCTAGATGAGTTGCCTGCCAGGAGGGCAGGATGGCAGGATTTCTTGGCTATATGAGTTGCCTGCCAGGAGGGCAGGGTTTCTTGGCTAGATGAGTTGCCTGTCAGGAGGGCAGGATAACTTGGCTAGATGAGTTGCCTGCCAGGAGGGCAGGATTTCTTGGCTAGATGAGTTGCCTGCCAGGAGGGCAGGATTTCTTGGCTAGATGAGTTGCCTGCCAGGAGGGCAGGATTTCTTGGCTAGATGAGTTGCCTGCCAGGAGGGCAGGATTTCTTGGCTAGATGAGTTGCCTGCCAGGAGGGCAGGATAACACAGGCTGAAAATAGTTCAGGTGTAAATGTACAGTTTGATTACACACAGTAGGGCTGAGAAAACTGTAGCTGCTGATTATACAGAGGAAGCACAGACCCAAAGGCTTGGGCCTACATACACTGAGCACAGCATGTGGATGGTGAATAGTTCAGGTGTAAATGTACAGTTTTATTACACACAGTATGGCTGAGAAAGCTGTAGCTGCTGATTATACAGAGGAAGCATGGACCCAAAGGCTTGGGCCTGCATACACTGAGCACAGCATGTGGATGGTGAAAACAGACAGCAAGCTAACAGCAATCAGAGCAGAGTGGAACAACAGTCTTGAATAATTGAGCTACCTGCTGAAGTCTGGAAGGCAGCGTGGAGGGAGACGGAGAGTGGTAAATAGAAGCAGCGGCTGAAGTGTAGACAATCACGGAGGATAGCTGGAACAACCAGACCGAGCTGTAGGAGGAAACTCTATAACCGGTGAGGGGGAATGAATCTGGAAGCTACAAATAGGAGGAGCATCCAATCAGCAGCATATAGAGTATGAGTCACTCTCTGCAGCATCCCCGGTGCTTGGTAATCAGCGGAACCAGATTCTGAGTCAGTGTAGGTCCCGAGCCGGTGGGAAACAAGCCGCTGCCACGGTTTGTGACAGTACCCCTCCTTGACGCGGGGTTGAAGAACCCCCAGAGCCTGGTTTAAAGGGAAATTCCTGAAAAAACATCCTCTTTAACCTGGGAGCATGTAAGGCATCTTCTGGAATCCAGGAACATTCTTCCGGACCATAGCCCTTCCAATGGACCAGAAACTGCAACTGACCTCTAGATACTCTAGAATCCAGCACTTTCTCAACCACAAACTCCTGTTGACCGTGGACCACCCGGAGCAGGCCTGAAAGAACTCCAGTTCCCAAATCTATCTGACTCATGGACTGGCTTTAATAAAGAGGCATGAAAAGTGTTGTTAATCTTTAATGAATTTGGTAGTTGGAGTTTGAAAGCAACTGGGTTAACTTGAGAAATGATCCGGAAAGGACCAATAAACCGAGGACCCAATTTGTGAGAGGGTTGCCGGAGTTTGATATTTCTAGTGGACAGCCACACTAAGGACCTCATTCAGAGTCAGTCGAAGCGGCCGCACGGTCGTACGAGAAAAGGGGCCGGATATGCAAATCATTCCCTCGCAAGTTGCGTCCCTAAGTTCGGATCGGTAGCTGACCGACCAAGGAGAAGAAGCGGTCGGAAGACAAAAAAAATACGCCCCCTTCTCGTACGCATTACACGTCATCTCCGGGCATATAACGTTTAATCGAGACCATCGGGAACCATCGGAACTGGTCGTAGAGCTTAAGGTTGACCATACCCTCTCTTAAGCTCTACGATCATGTCAGTGTAAAAACCTCCCATGTCACATGTGCCATGACACTACTTTGTTAATTATGCACTCCCATAATCCATATGCACTCCCATAAAACGCTGTTCGCATAATGAGGCACGCCTGCGTTCGGATCTCCACTCCCCCGTTTTCAAGCACCTTCCCCTGTTACCACCCACAAACGCCTCCATCTGTCACTCAAACTACCGACCTGGCTGTGTTCAAGGAGAGAGAAATTTCTGATCGTAGCGGCTAGTGTGCGCACGCACATTGCGAACTTTACACATGCGCAGTATAGCGAACATTGGTGGCGTACGACCGTGCGGCCGCTTTGACCGACTCTGAATGAGGTCCTAAGTCCCCCATTTTGAAAGTGTAAGGCCTCCGATGTCTATCTGCCAATTTCTTAGAATGGAGAGATGCCTTGAGGAGATTATGATGCACCTTGGCCCAAATACCACGGAGTCTGGAAACAGTCCCTGCATCAGAGGATCTGGAGCATGATAAATCAAATGAATTGGCCTGAGGATGTTGGCCCGTCACACAATAGAAGGGTGAAACTGAAGATGCAGAGTGACAGGAATTGTTAAAAGCAAAGTCAGCTATGGGAAGATGAGACACCCAATCATTCTGGAATTTTGAGACGTAACACCGTAAATATTGCTCCAGGGTTTGATTAGCACGGTCTGCCAATTAGACTGTGGGTGATATCCTGAAGACAAGCTGAGACTGATACCCAGTGCAATGCAGAAACATCTCCAAAACCGTGCAACATATTGCGTCCCACGGTCAGAAACAATGTCACAGGGAAGACCATGCAAACGAAAAATATGTTCCAAGAAGAGGACAGAAAGTTCTTTGGCAGATGGCAATTTGGGCAGAGGAATAAAGTGCGTCATTTTGCTAAAGCGGTCCACGATAGTCCAAATAACTGAACAGCCAGCAGAGCGAGGAAGGTCCACAATGAAGTCCTTCGCAATGTGTGTCCAGGGTCTTTTTGGTGTGGAAAGAGGAAGCAGTATTCCTGATGGTGGGGTACAAGGAGTCTTGTTATGAGCACAAACCTCACATGCCAACACAAACTCCCGAACGTCCAAAGCCAAAGACGGCCACCAAACCGCACGAGACATTAATTCAATGGTCTTATTGATGCCTGGATGTCGAAAGCCCGTCTCACATGGAAGTCCTGTAGGACAGCTTTTCTCAAATTTACAGGAACAAACAGGTGATTGGACGGTCTACCAGGAGGCGAATCCTCTTGAAACACAGACAGATCCTCAGCCAAATTTCGAGATGAAGCCACCTGGATACAAGATCTGGGAATGATGGATTCTTTGATCACAGTATCTTGTTGGACAGGAGTGAAACTCCTGGACAATGCATCAGCCTTGATGTTAGTAGATCCGGGTCGAAAAGAAATGAGAAAATTAAATCTGGTAAAAAATAGTGCCCATCGTGCTTGCCTGGAGTTAAGCCTCTTGGCCGATTCAATGTATGCCAAATTTTTGTGGTCGGTGAGGACAGAGATCCGGTGTTTGGCTCCTTCAAGCCAATGTCTCCAATCCTCAAAAGCTAACTTAATGGCAAGCAGCTCCCTGTTCCCAATGTCATAATTACACTCAGCTGAAGAAAATTTACGTGAATAAAAAATGTACATGGATGGAGTTTACCATCCAACGGATTATTCTGAGAGAGAATAGCTCCTGCCCCAATCTCAGAGGCGTCCACCTCAACCACAAAAGGCAGATCTGGATCCGGATGTTTGAGAACAGGGGCACTGGTGAAAGCAAGTTTGAGATGTTCAAAAGCCCGAACTGCCTGACTAGGCCAGTTAGAAGCATCCGCACCTTTCTTGGTTAACTCTACTATGGGGGCAACAATGGAGGTAAACAAGCCAATAAATCTCCGATAGTAATTGTAAAAACCAAGGAAATGTTGAATGCCTTTCAATGTAGTAGGCTGAACCCAGTCCAATACTGCTTTAACCCTTCCAGGATCCATGGAGAAGCCATGAGGAGAAATAATATATCCAAGAAAAGATCATTGCTCCACATAAAACTCACACTTCTCCAACTTGGCAAATAATGACTTCTCTCTCAATTTAGATAGGACCTGACTGACATGCTGGACATGCTGGTGCATGGAGTGAGAGTAAATGAGGATGTCATCGAGATAAACAACCACAAAAATGCCAAGAAACCGGAGTACATTGTTGATAAAGTCTTGAAAGACTGCTGGAGCATTAGCCAATCCAAACGGCATAACTAAACTTTCATAGTGCCTCGTATGCGTATTGAACGCCGTTTTCCATTCATCTCCGGTCTTGATCCGGATCTAATTAAAAAGCTCCACTGAGATCAATCTCGGGAAAAATGGAAGCTTGCCGGAGCTGATCAAAAAGTACCGAGATCAAGGGCAAAGGGTACGAGTTTTTGATGGTGATTTTGTTCAATGCCCTAAAGTCAATGCAAGGACGTAATGACCCATCCTTCTTCTGGACCAAGAAGAAACCAGCCCCAACTGGAGATTTAGAAGGACGGATGAATCCTTTAGCCAAGGCATACGCAATATACTCTTCCATGGCCTTGTTCTCAGGTATAGAAAGAGAATAGAGACGACCCTTGGGTAACTTGGCTCCTGGTAACAGCTGTATGGCACAATCATATGGACGATGAGGTGGTAGAGAATTGGCCTTTGATTTAGAAAAAACATCTGCAAAAAGTTGGTATTGAGCAGGAAGTCCTGGAAGAGACTCAGAGACAGCAGAGATAGCCGTCCGGATGGGTGTAGATAAACAGCAATTTTGACATGCTGGACTCCATTTGACAATATCCCCCGTAATCCAATCAATGACGGGATTATGGGTCATTAACCATGGAGACCCCAAAATGACGGGAGCAAAAGGACACTGGAGTAGCAAAAAAGAAATCATCTCCGGATGCAAAATTCCAACTGAGAGACGAAGAGGTGGTGTCTTGAATTTGATAAGACCATTAGCCACCAGACCACCATCTAGCCCGCAAATAGAAACCTCTTGAGGTAAAGGAACTGCAGCTAAACCTAAGGAATGAAAAAATTATAAGTCCATGAAGTTCCCAGCAGCACCGGTGTCCACAAACGCCGATACGGAATGGACGGATTGCGACAGATGTACCACTGCAGGAACTAGCAACTAATTTTTTGAGGAAACAGATGCCAGGTCTAAATGTAACTCCTCTTTTACATTCAGACCCGATCTTTTACTGGCCTATGTGGGCAAGATTTCAGCGGATGACCTCTAGCTCCACAATATAGGCAGAGGCCTTGAGAACAACGTCTTTGTCTCTCCCTGGGCGATAGCCGGAAAGCTCCCAGTTGCATGGGTTCCTCAGAGTCCTCCGCCAGCAGCCAGGAAGGTGACTGATGCGACTGTACAGAAAGACTGCGTTCTCGTTTGCATTCTCTGAGGCGATGGTCAATACGGATGGCTGAAGAGATTAAGTCATCAAGGGACTCAGGTGATGGATGTTGGACCAAAATGTCCTTGATGGCATCCGAAAGACCCAAGCGGAATTGGCTACGCAATGCCAGGTCGTTCCATCCTGAATCCACTGCCCATCTCCGAAACTCTGAGGAATAATCCTCTGCGGGATTCTTTCCCTGCCGAAGAGCCCGCAGCTTGGATTCGGCCAAAGAACTATGGTCAGCTTGATTCAGAGCCGCTCGTAAGCGGCCGCTCGTTCGCTCCGAGCGATGTTCGCACATCTGCGCATGCGTATGGGTCGTAATGCGCATGCGCCAACCAGTCATTGCGGTCAGAAATCGGGCGCTCGCAAAATAGCGAGTGCCTGCTAATTTGAGTGACAGGATGAGGCGTTTGTGGGTGGTAACAGGGGAAAGTGCTTGAAAATGGGGAGTGGTGATCCGAACGCAGGCGTGCCAAACGGTCAAAACGGGCGTTTTAAGGGTGTGCATAATTAACAAAGCAGCGTCATCGACCACGTCACTTGGTTGTTTCTTAGCCTGAACTGTTCGCATGATTGCGGTAGGAAAATCCTACCACAAGCACTGCGAGCAGTTCAGAGGCCTTTCGATGTACTCGATTAATCAAATAAATAGCGGAGATGACGTAGGATGCGAGCGGCCAGGGGGCGTCTTTACAAAATTGCGAGCGCATGTTTCGTTCGTCGCTCAGACATAGAGGTGTCAGACCGCAAAAAGCAAGCGCTCAATTTAAATAGCTGGCCCCTTTTTCTGAACGAGCGAGCACAAATAGCGTCCGGCTCTGAATCAGGCCCTGAGTACGGTCTCCAGAAAACCTATCAGGGAGATTCATTTTAGGTTCCTTGGGAATGGCTCCAGGAGTGGATGCCCGAACATCCTCAAATCTTATAGAGAGCTCCTAAACTTTTTGGGCAACACTTGGATCTGTGCGGCAAGGATTTGTGCAGGGTTTTGAGCCTGCTCCATAATGAAGGACACGGAACGCACAGACTTAAATACAAAGTTGGCCGGTTATAATGTTATGTCTCACCAGATAAGGCAGGAAAACTTGGTTTGTAGAGTAGCCTGTGAGGAGGGCAGGATAACTTGGTTAGATGAGTTGCCTGCAAGGAGGGCAGGATTTCTTGGCTAGATTAGTTGCCTGCCAGGAGGGAAGGATTTCTTGGCTAGATGAATTGCCTGCCAGGAGGGCAGGATTACTTGGCTAGATGAGTTGCCTGCCGGGAGGGCAGGATTTCTTGGCTAGATGAGTTGCCTGCCAGGAGGGCAGGATGGCAGGATTTCTTGGCTAGATGAGTTGCCTGCCAGGAGGTCAGGATTTCTTGGCTAGATGAGTTGCCTGCCAGGAGGTCAGGATGGCAGGATTTCTTGGCTAGATGAGTTGCCTGCCAGGAGGGCAGGGTTTCTTGGCTAGATGAGTTGCCTGCCAGGAGGGCAGGATAGCTTGGCTAGATGAGTTGCCTGCCAGGAGGGCAGGATTTCTTGGCTAGATGAGTTGTCTGCCAGGAGAGCAGGATTTCTTGGCTAGATGAGTTGCGTGCCAGGAGGGCAGGATTTCTTGGCTAGATGAGCTGCTTGCCAGGAGGGCAGGATAACACAGGCTGAAAATAGTTCAGGTGTAAATGTACAGTTTGATTACACACAGTAGGGCTGAGAAAACTGTAGCTGCTGATTATACAGAGGAAGCACAGACCCAAAGGCTTGGGCCTGCATACACTGAGCACAGCATGTGGATGGTGAAAACAGACAGCAAGCTAACAACAATCAGAGCAGAGTGGAACAACAGTCTTGAATAATTGAGCTACCTGCTGAAGCCTGGAAGGCAGCGTGGAGGGAGACGGAGAGTGGTAAATAGAAGCAGCGGCTGAAGTGTAGACAATCACGGAGGATAGCTGGAACAACCAGACCGAGCTGTAGGAGGAAACTCTATAACCGGCGAAGGGGAATGAATCTGGAATCTACAAATAGGAGGAGCAGCCAATCAGCAGCATATGGAGTATGAGTCACTCTCTGCAGCATCCCCGTTGCTTGGTAATCAGCGGAACCGGATTCTGAGTCAGTGTAGGTCCCGAGCCGGTGGCAAACAAGCCGCTGCCATGGCTTGTGACAGTAAGGTACCATGTAGTGTTTTTTAGGCTAAGATGTAATTGTTTTTTAGTTGAGAGTGGAAGGGTATCAATGTACGGCTCCCATAGTAAAAAGAAACGCTCCGCTCTTTTTTCTTTTTGTAAAAGTGTTTCCAGCAGTTGCTATTTTAGCTCTGTGCAGTTCTGCTCTGTGACTAGTGAGGCTCGGTGTATACTTGCTGAATGCTGTACACTGCTTTACTGCTCTGCTTTGTTTTGCCTGGCTTAACAAAGTGTGTATATACTACAAAGCACACAGACGGTATGGATCACTAGTCTTCTGTGGCAGTAGGGGATGTGCCAATAGCCTATGCAAATGCCAAACAAGTCAGGGATGAATACCTGACCTATTTTAATGGTGTGGAGGTAGTGCCATGGCAGGATGTGTCACACGCCAGCCTGGAGACCCCAGAATCAGACCCCGTCGCTTACCTGTGCGGGCGCTGACCCGCGCTGTCTTCCGGCTCCCGCGCTGTACGCTCCTTCCTCAGTCTCCGCTGTTGTCCTCTGGAGGGTCCCGCTGCTGTGCTGCTCCCACGCCAGCTCCTGCTGACCGCTGGTCCCCACTGACTACCTCCAGGAAGCGCTGTCCTCCGGTCCATGGGCGCGACCATCTTGGATTGCCCATGTGACCCCACTACCACCAATGAGGAGTCTTCTCCTTCTCTCTCAGCCTGTCAGCTCCCAGTGTCCACTACAAAAGGATTCCCAATGCTCACACAAGTTGCCAGTGCAACTAGTTTCTTAGTTTAACTAAGCAAGCCTTCCCACTGCACTCCAGACGCTCCATGTAGCCACTCAGCTACCAACGTCTACCCACGGCTATCCAGCCGCTCCACATAGCCACTCAGCTACCAACGTCTACCAACGGCTACCCAGCCGCTCCACGTAGCCACTCAGCTACCAACATCTACCCACGGCTATCCAGCCACTCCACGTTGCCACTCCGCTACCAACGTCTACCCACGGCTATCCAGCCGCTCCATGTAGCCACTCAGCTACCAACGTCTACCCATGGCTACCCAGCCGCTCCACGTAGCCACTCAGCTACCCACGTCTACCCACGGCTATCCAGCTGCTCCACATAGCCACTCAGCTACCAACATCTACCCACGGCTATCCAGCCGCTCCACGTAGCCACTCAGCTACCAATGTCTACCCATGGCTACCCAGCCGCTCCACGTAGCCACTCAGCTACCAACGTCTACCCACGGCTATCCAGCCGCTCCACGTAGCCACTCAGCTACCAACGTCTACCCATGGCTATCCAGCCGCTCCACATAGCCACACAGCTACCAACGTCTACCCACGGCTATCCAGCCACTCCACGTAGCCACTCAGCTACCAACATCTACCCATGGCTATCCAGCCGCTCCACATAGCCACTCAGCTACCAACGTCTACCCACGGCTATCCAGCCGCTCCACGTAGCCACTCAGCTACCAACGTCTACCCACGGCTATCCAGCCACTCCACGTAGCCACTCAGCTACCAATGTCTACCCACGGCTATCCAGCAGCTCCACATAGCCACTCAGCTACCAACGTCTACCCACGGCTATCCAGCTGCTCCACTTGGCTTCTGAGCTACCAACCTCTACCCATGGCTACCCAGCCGCTCCACGTAGCTTCCTAGCTACCACGCTACTGCCGTATTCCTCAAACTCCTGTCAGTTCGCTGCACCCTCTCATGTGGAGAAACTTCATTAAGCCAAGTCTCCTCCAGCGAGCGTCTGCGCCAAGTAATACAGATCCAAGGCCTAGTCCGGGAACACAGCTCCTAAATCACATGATTCTGACAGTTTGCACTGGCCTGATGGACTCGGCAAGTGGTCAAGGATCTGGGGTAGATCCCTCACAGGATGTACTATCTCATCTGGAAAGACAGGCGACCTCTCAGGCTCAGTTGATCCAATTCATCCAAGATATGTCATCACGCCTGGACAACATTCAGTCCTTACTGGCTCATCCCGCTCCTGCTGGCTCCCAAGCCACCTCTCCTCCTGTGGTGTCACCTGCTCCTCCGGTTCTACCTCCTGGTCGTCTTCAGCTTTCCCCTTTCCCCTTTCAGCAAGTTCGATGGCAACCCCAAATTATGCAGGGGTTTTTTAAACCAATGCGAAATCCAATTCGAGCTACAATCCGCCAACTTTCCGACGGCCAGAACCAGGGTGGCATATATCATCTATCTGCTCTCTGGCCAAGCACTCGATTGGGTCTCGCCCCTTTGGGAGAAGTCGGATCCCCTGCTCTCCAACTACCCTGAATTTGTTGCCACATTTCGCAAAATCTTTGATGAACCCGGAAGAACCACTTCCGCATCAGCTGATATTCTACGCCTCCATCAGGGCAGCAGGACCATCGGCCAATACGTAGTCCAGTTCCAAACTCTGGCTTCAGAACTCAATTGGAACGAGGATGCCCTCATTGCTGCTTTCTGGAGTGGCCTTTCTGAAAGACTCAAAGACGACCTAGCTTCCCGTGACCTTCCAACCAGTTTGGATGAGCTAATCTCTCTCTGCAACAAGGTGGATCTCCGTCACAGGGAGCGTGCCTTGGAAAGAGGCAGATTTGATCGTAGAAGGCCACGTCCAGCTTCCCGTTTACCCTCTCCTCCTCTGGGCGAAGAACCCATGCAGGTCAACCGCTCTTATTTATCGGCTGAGGAACGGCAGAAAAGGCAGAGGCAGAACCTCTGTATGTACTGCGGATCTCCTCAACATTTAGTTAAATCTTATCCCATTTGTCCGGGAAACGCCTCCTCCTAAATTATGAAAGAAAGGTTAAGTTAGGAGTTGCCATTGAATCACAAAGGAAGTCTGATTCCACCATCCAGGCTCATTTAAAGTTTCCTCGAGGTTCCAAAGCTGTATTAGCTCTTCTGGATTCTGGAGCGGCAGAGAACTTTGTCACTACTGACTTTGTCCAGAAAGATCAAATCCCCATAGAAGCGTTGCCTCGAGTCATCACTTTAACCGCCATCGATGGTAGTCGCATTTCTGGTGGAACCATCACCCATCGTACAACAGCACTTAAACTTACCATTGGGGTGCTCCATTCTGAACAACTATCCTTCCTAGTGATTCCCAAAGCCTCTCATTCTTTAGTCCTCGGATTACCCTGGCTACAGAGACATTCACCACAAATCGATTGGTCCACCATGCAAATAACCTCCTGGGGTTCCAATTGCTTCAAAGGCTGCCTTCAGCGGGTAATACCTGTCAGATCTTCCATCGTACGGGATTCTACAGACCTGCCCAAAGCCTACGATGGGTTTCAGGACGTCTTTAGCAAACAGAGCGCAGATCTGTTACCTCCCCATCGTGATTGGGACTGTCCCATAGATCTGATCCCCGGGAAGAATCCTCCTAGAGGCCGAACCTACCCTCTATCTCTCCCTGAGACTCAGGCCATGTCGGAGTACATTAAGGAAAACTTAAGTAAAGGCTTCATTCGACCTTCCACGTCTCCAGCAGGGGCTGGATTTTTCTTCGGAAAAAAGAAAGATGGTGGCTTGCGCCCGTGTATTGACTACCGGGGTCTTAATGAAATAACTATTAAGAATCGCTACCCGCTTCCTCTCATAACAGAGTTATTTGATAGAGTCAAGGGAGCCACAGTTTTTACCAAACTCGACCTAAGAGGAGCCTATAATTTAATTCGTATCCGTCCAGGCGATGAATGGAAAACGGCCTTCAACACCAGGGATGGGCACTACGAGTATCTCGTTATGCCCTTCGGCCTCTGTAATGTTCCTGCCATCTTCCAGTTTTTTCGTCAATGAAATCTTCCGGGATCTTTTGTACAAGTGTGTGGTCGTTTACTTGGACGACATTTTGATTTTTTCTCAAGACCTCCAAACTCATCGAGACCAGGTGAAACAAGTCCTTCTGAGGTTGCTGTCCAATCAACTTTTTTGAAAATTAGAGAAGTGTCTGTTTGACGTCTCAAGTGTACCATTCCTGGGATACATCATCTCCGGAACAGGCCTTCAAATGGATTCTTCAAAACTACAAGCCATACTTGATTGGTCTCTTCCTTCTTCCTTAAAATCCATACAATGGCCCTGATTCAGACCCACTCGCAAGTGGGCGTACGCACGTTCGGCGTACGTTAAAAAATATTTAAATTCAAGCACTCGCTCGTATTTTCGTACGCAGCTAAAAATCCGCCCCAAACTCAGGCGACCCCTCCTCTGACAAACGAGCGTGCCAAATAGCGAGCATACATCCCCGAAATGGCTTGAAGGGAATGCACGCACAAGTACAAACTGGAAGTGGGACTGTCAGATTCCGATTACCTGCTCGTTTTTTCTGCCTACCTCCCTCAATCGTATCATGCCAATCAATGTATCAATTAGCTTAATTGTTTTTTTTTTTTCAACACAGTGCAATAAACTTTAATCTTGTCCGTGTTTGTATTTGCTCGCAGAATACGTACGGCTGAAACCTTCGCTTTTATTGTTCAAAAGACATATTAGCCCCAATTAAACAATTGTTCTATTTGTTTGTCTCCCCACAATTTTTCTGTGGTTCATTTCTTTATTTAAATTAGCTTACGCATGTCACTGCATCAAGCCTATCATAACTCTCAAGAGATTTGTGGCCCTGTCGAACACATGACTCATACACTAACCAATAGAATTTGTCCTGTTAATTTCCCAAATACATTAGCCAATCAAATTTTTTTGTGGTGCTTTATTAAAAATATTTTGTCAAAAAAACACCATTGCCATCATGAGATCCGCCGCATTCACCAGGCGCGAACTGCTGGTGCTGACGGAGGTGATGGACAGGAGGATCACCAGTCAGCCTCCACCCATCTCCAATAGGCGCAAGCGTTCCGCATATGCGGAGGTACATCGACGCCTGCGCTCCTTCGGCTCACGCCGACATATTGGCCAGCTGGAGCGCAGGTGGTCGGACCTGCACCGGCGGACGCCCCGCTTGCTGGCATGCCTTCGCATGCAGATTGCGGAAAGTAAGTGTTCTGGACTGTGGTTTTCAAGTTTATCTTGTGGGCCCTAACTGCGTGTGCATGTTTTCATGTCTGTCCTATTGAGTCATTGTAGTCATATCTGCATGTGCATGTTTTCATGTCTGTCCTATTGAGTCATTGTAGTCATATCTGCATGTGCATGTTTTCATGTCTGTCCTATTGCGTTTTTTTTTTTTTTTTTTGGGTTTCCTGTTGAAACTAATCACAATATTTTTGTCATTTTTTAGGGG
Organism: Taudactylus pleione; assembly: GCA_031769625.1. Taxonomy (NCBI): domain Eukaryota; kingdom Metazoa; phylum Chordata; class Amphibia; order Anura; family Myobatrachidae; genus Taudactylus; species Taudactylus pleione. The sequence goes on from JAUIMM010000128.1 coordinate 19,213,265, forward strand.
CACAGCAAACACTACGGCGGCATCGCCACACAAGATGCCGGTCCCGGCCCCTCTCTCCAACCCCCAATTCCTCTATTACCCCCTCCTCCCCAGACCCTGTGGCCGAAATTTCCGGCCTACTTCCCCTCCAGCCCAATTCCCCCTCTCCTCCATCCATCCCTCCTCCAAATACCCCCTCCCAGGATCCTGAAAACACCTTGCCCCTCGGGTTGGGGAATGTAGCCACCTCCGAGGTGGTCCAGGGAGTGGCTTCTGGCTCTGTCGTTTTGGAGAACGGTATGTTTTTAAAGTTTATTTTGGACACCACAAACTGTTTGTATGTAATCATGTGTCGTCCCCATTTTTTTAGACTTTTTGTCGCCTTAGGGTATTTTTGGGGGTTGTCTTTACCTGTTCCTGCTGATGTCACCATACACATATCACACCTGTGTGCCTTTTTTTAGGGCCCTTGTATTTTTGCCCTTAGACATTTTGGGGTGCTGGGTTTTATCCGTGTAATGTTTTTTTGGCCCACAAGCTTGTAAGTTTTGGTTTGCTTGTTTTGTGTTTTTTTACAATGTTGCTTCATTATCGATTTATTAATCCCCAAACTTTTGTCACCCACAGAGGAACAGAGGCCTCGGGAAGAGATCGTTAATTGTGTGGGCCGTATGCGGGAGCAGGTCACCGGGCTGATGCAGGCCCTTGACCATCTGTTGGTCCTCCTTAGGAATTAGTTTTTTTTTAAATTTTTTTACAAATTGTTTCTTAATAAATCAGTTTTAAATCAAGCTCTGTCTCATGCGTTTGGAGTAAATCCAAGATTCTTTACACTGACATAAGTAGACTCTTCAAGCAAGGTTTGCCACAGAATCTCGCTACAGATTGTGTGTTGTATTTTGAATGCAAACAGGCACAAGAAACACCTCCCAGTACCAATGTCATTTTCCTTTTTTGTGGTGGTCAACATGATAGTTTACACCATTTTTCAGGTTCCTATTTGGTGGCCAAACTGCTTCGGACAATCTTACGAAGGCAACTGATTGTACACGATTCCTTGTTGTGTTGGTTAGTACCCCGAAAACATATTACATTTTAGCTCCACTTGCTTCATTACTGGGTTACCTCTTAGGTAAAATTAACGTTTGGGAGTTTGTTTACACTTGCTTCTAAGGTGCCCAAAAAGGAAACAAATTACACTCTCCAAATATTTATTCACAACAGAAATCACAATACAAAGTGGTCACTCACAAACAAAACACACAGTGATAATCAGAAATACACCACATACCAAAAACACTAAACAGACACACAACAAATCAAGAACTGGTTGACGAAGGTCCATGCCCACATTTCAAAAATATGGCGTTGCAATATTGGTGTCAGAATATATTCCCAAAGTTTCAACAGAAAGGTTTTTGAAGGGTAGCAGGAAGTAGTCATCGTGGGAGTGCCAAAGATTATGCAAACAAACAGAAGATGGTGCAAGAATTAATATAAAAAAAGATGAACGTTAAAAAACCGTAACACATTGGGTATACACACTGTTGTTTGATCAATAATTACCTAAAATATCGGGCCACCACATCATCGCGTATGGCCCCCCCACATACTGACCTCTGACCAACCTCGGGGGGGCCATCCTCAGGTAAGGCATCCTCTGGCTGCATTGGAACACCACTCCTTATGGCGATGTTGTGAAAGATCCCACACAAGACCACAATTTTCGAAACCATATCCGGCAAATACATGAGCTCGCCACCAGAGCGGTGGAGGCATCTGAATCGGCCTTTTAAAAGGCCGATACAGCACTCCACCACTTGCCTGGTGGCTGTAAGTGCGGTATTAAACTCACTTTGTGGACCTGGTGTGGGAGCCAAATAAGGAGTGAGCAGCCAGGGCATGCAAGGGTATCCACTGTCTCCTGTGAAAAAGAATAGACAACATCAGGATCACTGTGTATCAAGCTTAACATTGTTATGTACTAAAGGTCTCCACTTACCCAGAAGCCACGCATCACCAGCTTGTAGGTTGGTTAATTTGTGCCATATCCCTGATTGCCGGATGACGAAGGAGTCATGTGCACTTCCTGGTAATTATGCATTCAGGGACAGGATCTGGAGGGAGGCATCACATACCACCATTACATTCAGGGACTGATAGTGTTTCCTGTTTCGAAATATGGCCTCCAGCCGTGCTGGAGGCTGAAGTGGTATGTGAGTACCATCCACAACCCCTATGATGTGTGGGAAGCCAGCTATTTGGTAAAAATTGGCCTTGGCCACACTAAGGGCACCCATATCCAAAGGCATTTGAATAAAATGATGGAGGTGCTTGAAAAGTGCCTCCATCACTGCCCTCAGGATCCGGGAAAAGGAGGATTGTGAGATGCCCGCCACTATTCCCACCGTTGTTTGAAACGATCCTGAGGCACAGAAATGTAACACCGCCATAAATTGCGTAAGTGGTGGTATTGCTGTAGGACTGTCAATTTGCCGCTCAAGATCACTCTCTATTAATGAGAGAGTGTCTATGATGATTTTGGGAGGAAGACGGTAGCGTCTTAAAACCTCATCATCGGGCATTCCAAAAAGGGTGACACGTGTTCGAAATATCTGGGGCCTTGCACGCCTACGATGCCTACGCCTGGGACGAGATTGAGGTTGGTCGGCTTCCGGGAGCATGGCCCAAGATCAACCTGAAATGGCAAGATTGGAATGTAAGGCTTTGGACCCACCACAAAAGAAAATTAAAAACAACTTAGCTTGATGATACCATCCATTGCTGCTTACATGCCGGGGTATTGTCATGATACGTCCAAACTGAAATTAATCACAAAAATTATTTGACAAATTTCACTCTGTGCATTTTTGCTTCTAAATTTTGTGCTAGACAAAACTTAAAATATGCGAAACACACATTTGGCAAAAGAGCAAAACGACATTACACACAGTACATCAAAATGGGTTGAAATGTTTGCCAAAAAAGCGAAAGGGCAACAACAAAATTTTTTACAGGATTAATAAGCATTTAAAAATGCGCTAATTAGTTCGCAAATACAAGTCACAATAGTAAGTAGTAAAAATGCGCTAATTAGTTCGCAAATACAAGTCACAATAGTAAGTAGTAAAAATGCGCTAATTAGTTCGCAAATACAAGTCACAATAGTAAGTAGTAAAAATGCGCTAATTAGTTCGCAAATACAAGTCACAATAGTAAGTAGTAAAAATGCGCTAATTAGTTCGCAAATACAAGTCACAATAGTAAGTAGTAAAAATGCGCTAATTAGTTCGCAAATACAAGTCACAATAGTAAGTAGTAAAAATGCGCTAATTAGTTCGCAAATACAAGTCACAATAGTAAGTAGTAAAAATGCGCTAATTAGTTCGCAAATACAAGTCACTATACAAACTGAGAAAAATGCACTAATTAGTTCACAAATACAAGATAAAAAATGGACTTACCAAGAGCAAATATATAAGAGTCCAAATCAAAAGGTCTTTGGGTCCGAAATTAATAAAAAGCTAAAATAAATGAAATTATGGATCCAAAAATTAAAAACAATAAGAAACACAATGAGACAACAATTGATCAAGAGTTAGACTTCACAAAACTTACCAAATCAAGAAACGAGGCCAAAAAAATAAAAACCAAAAAAGAGAACGGAAAATAAAAACGCAAATCTAGCAAACAAAAAAAACTCCAAACGCCAACTCCTTTATCCGCAAACAAGAAACTCCAGCCAAGGTAACCTCCAACAATCCAAAAACGCCACCTCGACTCGAGACACACCAAGCCATAAATAGTGTTTCGTTTCCCGCACAAATTAAGGAGGGATCATAGGAACGCACAATCAATGATGCGGCCGCAAAATAAGGACGCATGTATAAATACGTCACGAAAACACATTAAAATTCTGGTGTATTTCTTGTTTGGACCACAGACATGGCGACAGACCAGGGAAACAATGCCCAAGAGTCAGGCGGTAAGTCTTTCATGCATTTTGTATCAATGATTAATTTGAAACATAAGATTGGGCAAGTTGTGAATTTGTGAAATCTGAATATTTACACAAATAGGTGAGGAGGATGACATGGAAGAGGCTGCTGGGCCAAGTATTCCGGCCAAAGCTGCCAAAAAAAAAAGGCAGCCACATTTCACAAGAAAGGAGATGGAGGTTTTGATACAGAAGTGTGTGGACATCCTGCCACAGGCAGACAGGAATATGAGTCTAAGCCAGAAGGGGAGAATGTGGGAAGAGGTAGCCGTTGCTGTCAATAGGGTGGGTGATTATGTCCGTCTAGCCCGGGATGTCAAACGGCGGTAAGTAAACACTTGCCCCCCTAAAAACAAACACCATTTTAAACAAAAGGATAATGGCTTCCATTTTTTCCCACAGATGGGGCGACTTCAAATATCGCCTAAAGCAAAAACTCGCGGACAGGGCTAGGCATGCAAGGGGAACAGGTGGGGGTCCCACCCCTGTGTCATTGGAGTTGACGGATTTAGAAGAGCTGGCACAGGGGTGTGTGCAGCCTGTGGAGGTGTTTGGCGTGTCCAACATGGATACGGACATGCCAGACTTTGCGGCTCCTCATGTTGTCCCAGGTAAATCTTTTGATGTCACCAACTCTGAAATGTTATTGTGCCAATATGTAGATTATAATGTGAGTCTTTTCTCTTTTTTCCTAACAGAGACACAGGCGGATGAGTCTGCTCCAGAGGGGAGCCTTGGCCGCCGAATTTCTGCTGGCTCGGCAGGGGAGGAACCAGTACATCCGGCTGAGGACCCTACAGAAGCCAGTCCAGGGCAATCCCCCTCGCAGGCAGTGTCCCTCCTCACAGAACTCAATTTCAAATCGGATTTCCATACGGAGATTCTGCAGAGGATGGACGCCAGTCTGCTACGGGTGGCTGAGGCCCTGGAGCAAAATGCTGCGGCCAACGTGACCATTGGTCAGGCCCTGGTGGAAAATACCAGGGCCAACATCCGCATCGCCAATGCCCTGGAGCAGCTCGTTCGCCAGCACATGGTGGAGCCGACCTCCCTTCCTGCCGGAACATCAGGATCCTCCACCTCTGGCACAACATCAGCCAATCCTCCAAATGTGCCTAGCCCTGTGCCTAGTGCAGAGGCCACAACATCTGCCTCTGGACAGGCCAGCCCGATGACATCCCAGACCCGGTCTGGCACCCTCCCTCCCCCATCCAAACGGGTGAAAAAACGGTGACAGCAATGGCGACTTTTCCCACAATCCTTCTGTGCTTGGTTCATATTCCTTTCTGGTCAAAACTTCCCTCTCCTTTCTTGTGAAATGTTTTTAATTTTTTGTTGTATGTTTATGTCAACAGTTATGTTGGGCCAATTTGTTGGATTTTGGGACAGATCTTTGCCAAAAAAAGATGTCCCCAAATTTTTTATTAATTTAATTTTTGTTTGACCAATAAATTGACACCAAAAATCTGACATTGGATTGTGAAATTATTGTACAAATGGGTTACATTTAATCCTGGACCAAAAGGCAAAAAATTGCCAAAAAAATAATAATTTTTTTTTAAAAAACGGGCTCTTTAAGGTACGTTTAAAAATTCATATAACGAGGCAAATTCAAGAGGCAAAAATAAAATGGTGAGAAAATTAAAACATGATGACATTATTGTTACAATAGGCCCTAACCACCAAATTGAGGCCAAAATAAACCCCCACAAATGTACGCAAATTGATTGTGTCATCCTGACATTAGCAGCTCTGATTTCCACCTGCGTACGGTTTTGTGTTATCCCAAAAAACTGATTTCAAAACACATACCAAGCCGGTTTTCAATCCAACACTAATTGCTTTTCAGCCCTCCCGCGATTAATCGCAACTACATCGTGGAGTCCCGAAACGGAGGAGAAGGCCATCGCCAATGTGGTCGAGTAATCCAGACCCTAAGCTGTGCGAGCATTTTGAAGGGAAAAAGGATCATCCAGTGACGTATGAGTCGGTCCGAACACATTTTACGCTCGCATCTGCTAATGTATGTACGCCCCAAAAACGCCTCGCCACGCCTGCGTTTTTCCATCTCCACCCCCGTCAACACCCAAAAACGCCCTGTTCTGTCAATCACATTTGACATGTCACTTCCTGTACGCTATTTGACGAACGAGACCAAAAAAGCTCGCAATCTGCCGTACGCACATGCGCAGTGTTACACCGACGCATGCGCGGTTATTCAACATCGGAACGCAACGAGCATACTGCTGTTTGCGAGTGGCTCTGAATGAGGGCCAAAGATTCCTAGGATTTGCCAACTATTATCGCAAGTTTGTAAAAGGTTTCTCGACTCTGGTAGCTCCGATTACAGCCCTCACCCTCAAGGGAGCAGATCCAACTAAATGGCCCGTCGAAGCTACCTCTGCATTTCAACTTCTTAAGCAAGCCTTCATCTCCGCTCCCATCTTAAAGCAACCAGACTCCACCCGGCCATTTATCCTGGAGGTGGACGCATCCTCCGAAGGTGTCGGTGCAGTGCTCTCCCAGCGATTTAAAGATGAAAAACTTATCCCTGTGGTTTCTTTTCCCGGAAGTTTTTGCCTGCAGAAAAGAACTACACCATCGGAGATCAAGAGTTACTCGCCATGAAACTAGCCCTCAAAGAATGGCGATACCTTCTAGAAGGAGCTCATTACCCCATTACCATTTTTACAGACCATAAGAACCTCCTTTATCTTAAATCTGCAAATTGCTTGAACCCTCGTCAAGCCCGGTGGGCAATGTTTTTCTCCAGATTTAACTTCAAAGTCTCCTATCGTCCCGGTTCACAAAACCTCAAAGCCGACGCACTCTCCCGTTCCATGATCTACCCATGGAACAGCCCCAACCAATCTTGAATTCAGCTTTCTTTGCCTCTACCAAATTATCTTCTATACCCCCGGTTGGGAAGACTTTCGTCGCTCCAGAACTCCACAAGAGGTTACTGCATTGGGCTCATGCTTCCCGGTTCTCTGGTCACTTGGGTATGGATAAAACCCTAGAATTCATCCAGCGGTCCTATTGGTGGTCTTCGATGAAAAAGGACGTCAGGTCTTATGTGTCATCATGCATCAAATGTGTCCAACACAAGATACCTCGGCGGGTTCCACACGGTCAACTCCAGCCTCTTGCAATTCCATTTAAGCCATGGACTCACCTATCTATGGATTTCATCTCTGATCTTCCTCCATCTCGGGGCCACAACACAATTTGGGTTATCGTGGATCGCTTTTCTAAAATGGCTCATTTCGTACCACTTACCTGGCTTCCGTCTGCACCTCTACTTGCCCAGAGCTTTATAAAAGAGATCTTCAAGCTCCACGGCCTTCCTCAAGAGATCATCTCCGACAGGGGAGTACAGTTCGTAGCGAAGTTCTGGAGGTCACTCTGCTCAGCCCTTCAAGTAAAACTCAAATTTTCTACCGCTTATCATCCCCAGACCAACGGTCAGACCGAAAGGGTCAATCAAGACCTGGAACAGTTCCTGCTTTTTTTGTCTCATCCTCCCAAGATGACTGGATTGAACTTCTTCCTTGGGCCGAATTTGCTCACAATAATCATTATCACACGTCCACCAGCTCAACTCCTTTTTTTACAGTTTTTGGTCATCATCCTCGAGTGCCAGATTTCCCTCTTCTTCCAACATTAGATGTGCCTGCGGCCAAGATGTCCCTTCAACGGTTCTCCAACATCTGAGAAAAGGTTCGTTCCTCTCTGACTAAAACGTCAGCCCGGTACAAGAGATTTACTGACCGCCAAAGACGAGCGGTTCCAAATTTCCAACCTGGGGATATGGTCTGGCTCTCTACCCGAAACCTAAGACTCCGAGTACCCTCGATGAAATTTGCTCCGCGATTCATTGGTCCATTCCCAATCATCAAAGTCTTGAATCCTGTGGCTTAGAAGTTAAAGCTTCCTCCATTTCTTCGCATTCCAAGTTCTTTCCATATTTCTCTCTTAAAACCACTGGTCTTAAACTGATTTCAGAAGGTCCTTCCTAAAGCTTCTAGTGTTCAAACACAGCAGGGAGAGGAGTTCGAAGTTGACAGAATCTTAGATTCCCATTGTCGATACAACCGTCTTCAATACCTTATGGTCCGGAGGAACGAATCTGGATAAATGCCTCCGATGTCCATGCACCCCGTCTGGTCAAAGTGTTCCATATGAAATTTCCTCATAAACCAAGGAAGTGTCCGGTGGCCACTCTTGAAGAAGGGGGTACTGTCACACGCCGGCCTGGAGACCCCAGAATCAGACCCCGTCGCTTACCTGTGCGGGCGCTGACCCGCGCTGTCTTCTGGCTCCCGCGCTGTACACTCCTTCCTCATCTCTCAAGGCAGTCTCCGCTGTTGTCCTCTGGAGTGTCCCGCTGCTGTACTGCTCCCACGCCGGCTCCTGCTTACCGCTGATCCCACTGACTACCTCCAGGAAGCGCTGTCCTCCGGTCCATGGGTGCGGCCATCTTGGATTGCCCATGTGACCCCACTACCACCAATGAGGAGTCTTCTCCTTCTCTCTCAGCCTGTCAGCTCCCAGTGTCCACTACAAAAGGATCCCCAATGCTCACACAAGTTGCCAGTGCAACTAGTTTCTTAGTTTAACTAAGCAAGCCTTCCCACTGCGCTCCAGCCGCTCCACATAGCCACTCAGCTACCAACGTCTACCCATGGCTATCCAGCCACTCAACGTAGCCACTCAGTTACTAACGTCTACCCACGGCTACCCAGCCGCTCCACGTAGCCACTCAGCTACCAACGTCTACCCACGGCTATCCAGCCGCTCCACGTAGCCACTCAGCTACCAACGTCTACCCACGGCTATCCAGCCGCTCCACGTAGCCACTCAGCTACCAACGTCTACCCACGGCTATCCAGCTGCTCCACGTAGCCACTCAGCTACCAACGTCTACCCACGGCTATCCAGCCGCTCCACGTAGCCACTCAGCTACCAACGTCTACCCACGGCTATCCAGTTGCTCCACGTAGCCATTCAGCTACCAACGTCTACCCACGGCTATCCAGCTGCTCCACGTAGCTTCCGAGCTACCAACGTCTACCCACGGCTACCCAGCCACTCCACGTAGCTTCCTAGCTACCACGCTACTGCCGCATTCCTCAAACTCCTGTCAGTTCGCTGCACCCTCTCATGCGGAGAAACTTCATTAAGCCAAGTCTCCTCCAGCGAGCGTCTGCGCCAAGTAATACAGATCCAAGGCCCAGTCCGGGAACACAGCTCCTAAATCCCATGATTGTGACAGGATAACTGCATTAAGCAATTTCATTTATTGGTCAATTAGAACTGATGTACTGTTGAACATTGAGCATGTGTGCGTGTGCAGTAGCGTCACAAGGGGGGCGTGGGCCGCACCCGGGTGTCACCCGCCGATGGGTGGCACCAAGGTGCAGACTCCCCCTTAGTGACAGGAGCCAGGTGCTGCACTATATAATTAAGGGAGGGAGCCAGCCGACACTGCACGTATCTCGGGCACCTTCCCTCCCCGCCTCTAGGCTCCCAGTGATAACGCCCCTTCCAGTGAGGCCACGCTCCTTTCGGCACCGTGCAACACAACATCCCTCCCCGCCACTGTGTGTGCACTGTATTTCCACTTACCAAATCAATAATGGAAGTTTCTCTCATTAATTCCTCCTCTTTTCCCAGCCATGGGCCCAGCGAGCTGATGGAAGCCCACTGTGGGTCTAATGTGAATTTAGGAGATTGTAGTACCATAGCATGGGGATGTGTCGGTCATCTGTCCTCTCTCCTGATGCCATGGATGCCTTAATTTTTTTGTGCTCCTTCAAAAACACTTACCTTAGGTTCTGTATTTTCTCCTGCACTCAGTCAGCATCCGCAGAACTGTAGTGTAGTTTGCAGAAATCCACTAGGTACTGGATGGCAGCATTCCTAAAGACTGTGTTTAAGTAGTCATTTAATTTGACCTTCCACAGGCATTCTTTCTCCCTGTACTGCTTGATGAAGGATGTCCAAATATAACTATTCTTCTCCATGGCCATTACTGCAAAAATAATAGAAAAAAAACTTGTTATATTAACTTTAAGAAAAGACAATATAAACTGTGATATTCTGTCACAAAATCTAATGCGGTTTCTGTTGGGTAGTGCATCACTGCCTAATTTGTCACTCCAAATGGACGAGTGATAGGTAGGTGGGTGATTTGCCACTAATATGGATGGGCACAGGGGCGTTTTAAGAGAGAAAGGGGCCCGTGTGCGCTCCTCGTGCGGGGCCCCCTCCTCTCTCCCTGGTGGCTGGCAGCCGACTGACGCGGCTGGCCAGCCACCAGACCATTAGAAGACTCCGGGCACTAGAATGCCCGGAGTCTACTGTGCATGCGCGGAACACCAGAAAATGGCCACGGCGGACACTTTTCCGGTGTTCTGAGCAGTAGTGACATCCAACTCGGGACCTCGGACAGGTAAGTTTAAAAAAAATATGGGTGCAGTGTCTGCGGTGCGGGGCCCCCCTGGACCCGGGGGTCCGTGTGCCCCACACACACTGCACCCATTATAGATACGCCATTGGATGGGCAATAAGTTAAGTTTGGACTACTGCTCACTGGCTGGCCACCCCTGGCTGGCCACATATTATGCTCAGTGGCAAACGCAGGATTTCTATAGTCAGTGTGGCCAGTCAATGAAAAGGGCAGAATTAGTACTTAACCAGCTTTAATATGCGTCATACAAAGTATATTGTGTGTTATAATTCCAGCATATAGAGGACCAGCGATCACAGTAACCCATTAAATGCGGCAGTAAGACCATCCTGTCTGAGCTGAATGGTTTTATTTTAGATGTGAACACCATTCCAGAGTATTAGAGCAAATCCGGGAGCCTGGGGGAGCAGCAGAGGAACCTAGCACTGCCCTGGACATATATGTACATATTGGGCTCTATAGCAGTGCATCCCTAACAGTGCATGTTTTCCAGATCTCCTAGTTGGTGCACAGGTTCTTTATTACTGGCTTATACATGTTAAAAGATCCACAGGTAGTGCTAATTATTTTATTTGTGATACTGAGAAGAACATGCAGCACTAGTAACAATCTATTATATTACTATTTCTATTGTGGTCATGGTGTGGGCTGGAGAGGGGGGTTTCCAGGTAGACGGAAACCCCCCCTGCATTTGCCTATGATGCTGCCCCCAATCAACAGGGGCCTCTTTAAATAAATGATTGTATCTTTTTATTTTCCTTGGAATTAAAAGAAAAACGTGATTTATTTTTTTTATGTTTAAGTTTTCTAGAAATGAATGTAGTGTTTTTTATTATTACATACTTCCTTGTAAATGTTTTTTTGAAATTTGTTTGGTGGTTTTTAATAAAGTTTTTAAATGTACTGTGGTGTGTTAAATTTTAAGGTATGCATTAATAATTGGACATCGCTAGGTAACGGAATGGGATTGTATTACCGGTGGCTATTTAAATCTCGACAAGAGACCGACAGGCTGAAATCCTGACAGGCTGAGGTAAGTACTCTAACCCTCCCCTCGACCCCCCTAACCCTAACCTGCCTTTAGAGGTGCATAAACTCCCCCCCTAGTGCCTAACCCTAACCTCCCCCCATTAGTGCCTAACCCTAACCTCCCCCCATTAGTGCCTAAACCTAACCCCCCCTCCCCACTCCCTAAACCTAACCCTAACCTCCCCCCCGGGAGTGCCAAACCCTAACCCCCCTTCCCCTAGCCTAACCCTCCCCGGGGGGTGCCTAACCCTAAGTCCCCCCCGGGTGCCCTAAACCTAACTCTCCCCCCACGCAGCTAACAGAACGGGTGCTCGTACTTACTTCGATTGAGCCCGTGGCGTTCTGTATTCCGGCGCCATGAAGATGACAGGTGTCGGTATTTTGACGCCTGTCATAACTCCTTAGCCGGCGTTCCAGCGTCGGGATTGTGACCGGCGGTCTTGCGGCCGCTGGTTAATCCCTTAGGTAATAATGGCTGCAGCAATACACATGGGAGAATAAGGGTGCATTATATGCATGCAGTAGTTCTCATGTGAGAATAGGGGTGCATTAAACACATGCAGTAGTACACATGGTAGTATAGGGGTACATTATACGCATACAGCAGTACACATGGCAGAATAAGGGTGAATCAAACGCATGGAGCAGTACACATGATAGAATAAGGGTACATTACATGCATGGAGCAGTACACATGGTAGAATAAGGGTACATTATATGCATGGATCAGTACACATGGGAGAATAAGGGTACATTATATGCATGGATCAGTACACATGGGAGAATAAGGGTACATTGTTTCCATGGAGCAGTGCACATGGTAGAATAAAGGTGCATTACACACATACAGCAGTATACATGGTAGAATAAGGGTGCATTATATGCATGGAGCAGTACACATGGGAGAATAAGGGTACATTATATGCATGGAGCAGTATACATGGTAGAATAAGGGTGCATTATATGCATGGAGCAGTACACATGGTAGAATAAGGGTACATTATATGCATGGAGCAGTATACATGGTAGAATGAGGGTACATTATATGCATGGAGCAGTACACATGGGAGAATAAGGGTACATTATATGCATGGAGCAGTACACATGGTAGAATAAGGGTACATTATATGCATGGAGCAGTACACATGGTAGAATAAGGGTGCATTAGACACATGGAGCAATACACATGGTAGAATAAGGGTACATTATATGCATGGAGCAGTACACATAGTAGAATAAGGGTACATTATATGCCAGGAGCAGTACATGGTAGAATAGGGGTGCATTATACACATGCAGAAATACACATGGGAGAATAGGGGTGCATTAAAAACATGCAGCAGTACACATGGTAGTATAGGGGTACATTATACGCATACAGCAGTACATATGGGAGCATAAGGGTGCATCAAACGCATGGAGCAGTACATATGATAGAATAAGGGTACATTATATGCATGGAGCAGTACACATGGTAGAATAAGGGTACATTATATGCATGGATCAGTACACATGGGAGAATAAGGGTACATTATATGCATGGAGCAGTACACATGGGAGAATAAGGGTACATTATATGCATGGATCAGTACACATGGGAGAATAAGGGTACATTGTTTCCATGGAGCAGTGCACATGGTAGAATAAAGGTGCATTACACACATACAGCAGTATACATGGTAGAATAAGGGTGCATTATATGCATGGAGCTGTACACATGGGAGAATAAGGGAACATTATATGCATGGAGCAGTATACATGGTAGAATAAGGGTGCATTATATGCATGGAGCAGTACACCTGGGAGAATAAGGGTACATTATATGCATGGAGCAGTATACATGGTAGAATGAGGGTACATTATATGCATGGAGCAGTACAAATGGGAGAATAAGGGTACATTATATGCATGGAGCAGTACACATGGTAGAATAAGGGTATATTATATGCATGGAGCAGTACACATGGTAGAATAAAGGTGCATTAGACACATGGAGCAATACACATGGTAGAATAAGGGTACATTATATGCATGGAGCAGTACACATAGTAGAATAAGGGTACATTATATGCCAGGAGCAGTACATGGTAGAATAGGGGTGCATTATACACATGCAGAAATACACATGGGAGAATAGGGGTGCATTAAAAACATGCAGCAGTACACATGGTAGTATAGGGGTACATTATACGCATACAGCAGTACACATGGGAGCATAAGGGTGCATCAAACGCATGGAGTAGTACACATGATAGAATAAGGGTACATTATATGCATGGAGCAGTACACATGGTAGAATAAGGGTACATTATATGCATGCATCAGTACACATGGGAGAATACGGGTACATTATATGCATGGAGCAGTACAGATGGTAGAATAATGGTACACTGTTTCCATGGAGCAGTGCACATGGTAGAATAAAGGTGCATTATACACATGCAGCAATACACATGGGAGAATAGGGGTGCATTAAACACATGCAGCAGTACACATGGTAGTATAGGGGTACATTATACGCATACAGCAGTACACATGGGAACATAAGGGTGCATCAAACGCATGGAGTAGTATACATGGTAGAATAAGGGTACATTATATGCATGGAGCAGTACACATGGTAGAATAAGGGTACATTATATGCATGGATCAGTACACATGGGAGAATACGGGTACATTATATACATGGAGCAGTACAGATGGTAGAATAATGGTACATTGTTTCCATGGAGCAGTGCACATGGTAGAATAAAGGTGCATTACACACATACAGCAGTATACATGGTAGAATAAGGGTGCATTATATGCATGGAGCAGTACACATGGTAGAATAAGGGTACATTATATGCATGGAGCAGTATACATGGTAGAATAACGGTACATTATATGCATGGAGCAGTACACATGGGAGAATAAGGGTACATTATATGCATGGAGCAGTACACATGGTAGAATGAGGGTGAATTAGACGCATGGAGCAGTACAGATGGTAGAATAAGGGTGCATTATATGCATGGAGCAGTAAACATGGTAGAATAAGGGTGCATTATATGCATGGAGCAGTACGCATGGTAGAATAAGGGTACATTATATGCATGGAGCAGTACACATGGTAGAATAACGGTACATTATAAGTATGGAGCAGTACACATGGTAGAATAAGGGTACATTATATGCATGGAGCAGTACACATGGTAGAATAAGGGTACATTATATGCGGGGAGCAGTACACATGGTAGAATAAGGGTACATTATATGCATGGAGCAGTACACATGGGAGAATAAGGGTACATTATATGCGGGGAGCAGTACACATGGTAGAATAAGGGTGCATTAGACGCATGGAGCAGTGCAGATGGTAGAATAAGGGTACATTATATTTATGGAGCAGTACACATGGTAGAATAAGGGTACATTATATGCCGGGAGCAGTACACATGGTAGAATAAGGGTGCATTAGACGCATGGAGCAGTACAGATGGTAGAATAAGGGTGCATTATATGCATGGAGCAGTACACCTGGGAGAATAAGGGTACATTATATGCATGGAGCAGTACACATGGGAGAATAAGGGTACATTATATGCATGGAGCAGTACACATGGAGAATAACGGTACATTATATGTATGGAGCAGTACACATGGTAGAATAAGGGTACATTATATGCATGGA
Source organism: Taudactylus pleione (assembly GCA_031769625.1). Classification (NCBI taxonomy): domain Eukaryota; kingdom Metazoa; phylum Chordata; class Amphibia; order Anura; family Myobatrachidae; genus Taudactylus; species Taudactylus pleione. The sequence continues at coordinate 19,228,415 of JAUIMM010000128.1, forward strand.
GCAGTACACATGTTAGAATAAGGGTACATTATATGCATGGAGCAGTACATATGGTAGAATAACGGTACATTATATACATGGAGCAGTGCACATGGTAGAATAAAGGTGCATTACACACATACAGCAGTATACATGGTAGAATAAGGGTGCATTATATGCATGGAGCAGTGCACATGGTAGAATAAGGGTACATTACACACATACAGCAGTACACATGGGAAAATAAGGGTGCATTATACACATACAGCAGTACACCTGGGAGAATAACGGTACATTATATGCATGGAGCAGTACACATGGTAGAATAAGGGTACATTATATGCATGGAGCAGTACACATGGTAGAATAAGGGTACATTATATGCATGGAGCAGTACATATGGTAGAATAACGGTACATTATATACATGGAGCAGTACACATGGGAGAATAAGGGTACATTATATGCATGGAGCAGTACACATGGTAGAATAACGGTACATTATATGCATGGAGCAGTACACATGGTAGAATAAGGGTACATTATATGCATGGAGCAGTACACATGGTAGAATAAGGGTACATTATATGCATGGAGCAGTACATATGGTAGAATAACGGTACATTATATACATGGAGCAGTGCACATGGTAGAATAAAGGTGCATTACACACATACAGCAGTATACATGGTAGAATAAGGGTGCATTATATGCATGGAGCAGTGCACATGGTAGAATAAGGGTACATTACACACATACAGCAGTACACATGGGAAAATAAGGGTGCATTATACACATACAGCAGTACACCTGGGAGAATAAGGGTGCATTATACGCATGGAGCAGTACACATGGGAGAATAAGGGTACATTATATGTCGGGAGCAGTACACGGGAGAATAAGGGTGCATTAGACGCATGGAGCAGTACCGATGGTAGATTAAAGGTACATTATATGCATGGAGCAGTACACATGGTAGAATAAGGGTACATTATATGCATGGAGCAGTACACATGGTAGAATAACGGTACATTATATGCATGAAGCAGTACACGTGGTAGAATTAAGGTATATTATATGCCGGGAGCAGTACACATGGTATAATAAGGGTGCATTATACGCATGGAGCAGTACACATGGCAGAATAACGGTACATTATATGCATGGAGCAGTGCACATGGTAGAATAAGGGTACATTATATCAGAGCCGTAACTAGACTTTTTGGTGCCCTATGCCAGAAAGAGCATTGGCGCCCCCCTCCTTTTTCAAAGGGACATAATGCACCCAAAAAAGGGCCATGGCTTCATGGGGAAGGGCCAGGGAAGAGATAGGAGAGGCCAGGAGATGGTGGGGATACAATAAGAGGAAGCTACAAGCAAGAATGATGATAAACAGAAATTTGACAGGCCCAAACAGCGCCCCCTGACCTGTGGTGCCCTGTGCGATGGCACCGGCCGCACTACCCTAGCTACGGCCCTGCATTATATGCATGGAGCAGTACACATGAACGATTTGTGGAAAGTTGTTGAAGATATCCTCAGATTGAGCAGCATGTACGGCAGATCTGAAGATGCAGCAGACGACGCTGAGGGAGCGCTCATAGGGCCTGATTCAGAGCTGGACGCTGTTTGCGCTCGCTCGTTCAGAAAAAGGGGCCAGCTATTTAAATTGAGCGCTCGCTCTATTTGCGGTCTGTTGACGCCTCTATGTCTGAGCGAGCAAACGAAACATGCGCTCGCTATTTTATAAAGACGCCCCCTGGCCGCTCGCATCCTACGTCATCTCCGCTATTTATTTGATTAACCGAGTACATCGAAAGGCCTCTGAACTGCTCGCAGTGCTTGTGGTAGGATTTTCCTACCGCAATCATGCGAAAAGTTCAGGCTAAGAGACAACCAAGTGACGTGGTCGATGACGCTGCTTTGTCAATTATGCACACCCTTAAAACACCCGTTTCGACCGTTTGGCACGCCTGCGTTCGGATCTTCACTCCCCGTTTTCAAGCACCTTCCCCTGTTACCACCCACAAACGCCTCATCCTGTCACTCAAATTAGCAGGCCCTCGCTATTTTGTGAGCATTCGATTTCCGACCGCAATGACTGGTTGGCGCATGCGCATTACGACCCATACGCATGCGAAGTTGTGCAAACATCGCTCGGAGCGAACGAGCGGCCTCTTACGAGCGGTTCTGAATCAGGCCCATAGTGCGTACACACTGGATGATTTCAATGATTTGTTCCGATTCGTTAGAAATCAACAAATCGTGTAAAAAATCGTCTAGTGTATACGAGCTTTAGAGTGTGGGCAGTATAATGAGCCTACACACTGCTACTGCCACTACCAGCCTGTCACCAACTGTGATCCCAGCAGCTCCCTTGAAGGGTGTTGAATTTTGGCTTCACTTACAGCCGCCGGCGTCTATTAGGCAGATGACCATGGGCGCCGAGAGGGTGGGGAGCAGGTACAGTTTATCCGAGCCCGGGCTTGCTAGAGAGGCTCGGCGTCACTCCCCCTCCCTCACAGCAGCTCAGCACACAGCTTGTTCTGGGCTGCAGTGCGAGACTACTCGCAGCTGCTGCAGCAGCTGGAGCAGTCTCCTATGGCTGTGGGGGGAGCTATCACACTGATAATGGCTCCCCCCTGCTTAGCGCTGGGGAGGAGGGCGCAGCGGCGCTGCAAAAGTGATTTTTTTTTTGTCAAGGGGGCATGGCCACGCCTCCTGCAATTAGGCCACACCCCCTCCTTTACCTGGGCCCGGCCGTGCTCTCTACTGCCCTGCAGATGACAGCCAATCAGCTGTCTTGTCAGTAGTGATGGGAAATGTAGTTCCTTTTGGTGATCAGTTCATTATGATCTAGTTCACTGAAAAGAATAGTTCAAATGATCGGTTCATGTAGTTCATTTAGGTCATTACATCACTGGCTCTGAAACACTGCTGAGAGAAGTGATTGGAAATCTAGAACTAGTCTATTACACAAACAGTAGGGATTTCAACTACTTGCACATTAGGTGAATTATAGTCTTGTTCAAATGGTCACCTATGTTTAATATGTCTGATCTTTTAATATTTTACAAAAGCAATATATAACAAACTACTAGTAGTAGCAGGGCCGAAACTAGGATATCTGTCACACGGTGCAAGGTAGCAATTTTGCGCCCCCTCCCTTCCTGTACCTGGATTTTGTCCTTGCTCCTCCATAAGGCAGTGCACTAGTCAAATGTCCGTGATATAGTGACTTACATTATTCCACACACAATAATGCCCATTACACATTATGCCACACACTGTAATGCCTATTACCAAAGTGCCACTTACATATTTGCCCGACACCATTTTATGCCCCACAGTAAGGCTTCTAATTACTTTAAAATTACCTGCTCGTTGCCAGGGGGTTCCATGCTCGTTGGCAGGGGGTTTCATGCACGTTGCCAGGGGGATTCATGCTCGTTGCTATGAGGTTTATCATACCTCCCAACTGTCCCGATTTTCGCGGTACAGTCCCGTTTTTGGGAGCTGTCCCGCCCGCGGGAGGTTGGAGGGAAATCTCTGTCACCGCTGCTGTGCTTGTTTGCGCACACAGCGGTGAGCTTACCGCGCTGTGCGCACACCTCTCCCTGCATCCGACAGCTCCGACAAGGCTGGCCCGCCAACCTGCGTCATCAGCGTCTGCGTCATCAGTGTGATGACGCAGGGACGTTCCGGCCGGCCACGCCCACCCTCCCCATTACTGATGGCAAGCTGCAGAGAGCTACTGGGGACCTATTAATACTAAAGATGCTCGGCCACGTCCCCCAACCGTTGCCTGACTGCAAGGGCAGAGATTCCCGGGCTGGCTGTGTACATACCATGCGGTGTATATAATACTCACCTGGCATTTATGATTTTTGATTGATATATTGCAGGTAATAATTATAGTGTAAAGGGTCAAGCCATGTATTTAAAAGGGACAAGGTATTGAAAATGAATAAAAATTAATAGATGAAGAATGTTCATGTTTTTAATATAAACATGAACATCCTTCATCTATAATTTTTTTTATTTTCAATACCTTGTTCCTTTGAAATACATATATATATATATATATATATATATATATTCATACCTCCCAACTGTCCCGCTTCCAGCGGGACAGTCCCATTTTTCTGGGACTGTCCCGCTGTCCCGCGGTGAGGGGGAAGTTGGGGAGAGCAGAGCAGCAGGCGTGCATCTATTCACTAGTGTAGGGAGAGCCTGGGGGGCTGCCCAGCATCTCGGAGAGTGCTGGGCATGCCCCCTATAGTGACGAAAACGGGTGGAAGCCCACAGCTATGCGAGCGGCCAGGAGGTCGCTTCAATTTTAGGTAGGAGGGCCCTGATTCAGAGCGAGCGCTCTTGTCAGAGCGTCCGGCTCTGAATCAGGCCCTGAGTGAATTAGTTCATTTTGAAGATAAGTTCATTTTGAACTGATCATTCATGAACTACCCATCACTACTTGTCAGGCCCCTTTGATGACTGCCTGCTGGAGCAGCCTGCTTCACTACCACTACCAACTACCCTACCACCGATGCTGCCACAGTCACCTTCTGCTGCTGGAAATCTGGGGCCACAGACTGGCTCTGAGGTAAGCTCTTTTATGATATGAACTCTCTGCCTGTCTTGACAGCTCCTGCTGTGACAGGCTCCCTCACCGGCTCTACCCCCCTGCGCCAGGCAGCCTTTCCACAGCTCTGCTGCAACTCAGTACACATGGGGGTGAGCGATGGAGAGAGGGATCTGCAGTCTGCCTGTCAGGTACTCCCTACCCTCATGACCCCTTCTATCAGGTACAAAATGCTCTGCTCCTGGACTTCCTACCTAATTTATAATTGCATTCACCTGTGTTGAGATAGTTAATTGATGAGAAGAGTGTTTCAACAGGTGACTGCAATCATAAACTAAGAAAGTAGTCCAGGAGCAGAGCATTTTGTACCTAATGGAATGGGTCATGTTGGAGGGTCTGCTACTCCTTACAACTCTTATATACCACTCTCAAACGAGACCCTCTTTCTCTGACAAGAACCAAATCCGCCCCTTCTTCTATAGTGTACAGTATATGTATCCCATATACTGAGACGCATTCACACCAAAGAAAGAAGTACCACACAAACCTATATGGAAATAAATTAAATGTACAAGCATACACATAAATTACCTCATACGTAAGGCAAATACATTCATTTAACTGACAGGCTACAACCTACATTTCATCATCTTTGTCCACATTTATATATATAAAGGGATGCTGGCGTTCACAATGCCGGCGCCAGAATCCCGATACCAGGCAGAATGCTGTCACCAACATCCCGATGGTAAGTAGTGGGTTTAGGGGGAGGGTTAGGCACTAGGGGGAGGGTTAGGTTTAGTGACTAGGGGGGAAGGTTAGCTTTAGACACTAGGGGAGAGGTTAGGTTAAGGCAGGGCCGGTGCAAGGCTTCTAGGTACCCTAGGCAAAACTTCTGCCTGCACCACCCCAACTAAACGCAACATTTGCGGATACAACAGCCGGTGGGTATACTGTAGCATTAGCATAAACTCATGCTTCTGCACTACTATCCACCTCATAGATAGATATAGTTAGAACACACACAACATACACATATAAGTATATATATATATGTATATATATATATATATATATATATATTTGGTAACAGAAAAGAATGAGATGAGATAATACCAGAAAGACCTATAGGTATGAGGACCTGGCCTGCAGGCTTAAGCTCTATAGGGTGATGAACCCTGCACTGGCTGACACTGGACGATCGCATAGGCCAGCAGAATTCAATTTGCAGCCCACGTAGAGCCAGCCTGTTACCCAGGCTGATGTCAGCCAGTAACCCAGGCTAATGCCAGCCAGTGCCCAACCAGACACCCACCACCAGCACCAGCACCACCACCACAATGCCCAGAGTCTGCAGTTGCCTGCACGTCTCCAGGGAAAAAGGATACAGAAGGAGCTTGCTACAAGGATACTCTCTGGACCTGGGTGCCTACACAAATGGCGATATTTTACCCGATCTGGCCGATTCTGATGCATCGGAACGATAGATCGTGTAAAATATGTCCTAATCGTGAGTCCCCACTCACGATCACGATGCCGTTGCGCGTCCCCGCTGGTCGCACATCGCATCTTCAGATCTGCCGTGCTGTAGGGCAGATCTGACAATCTGGGATACGATGCACTGAACATAAAGAAAGGATACACGATGTATCATTTGTTCTTACACCAAACCATGTGCCAAATCATGAACAGGACTGCCGGGGGAGTTTCAAGGGAAATCGTACACATCGTCGGATCGGCAGCACATCGCCATGTGTGTAGGCACCTTTACTCTTTATAATACACTGAGTGCTCACTGCAGAGGACGCAGTGCATTTTTCCAAAGGGTGAAAACACACCTAGTCTACCCAGGACTATATTGCTCTGATTACCCCTCACCTAATTGGATCCATCATGGATGCTGCTATTTGAGGCTGTACACCCCTGTAATTGAGGGTTAGAACTGAGACGCTACATGAGGGTCACTGTGGTTCTGTTCTTCCTTTGTGAGTAAACTTATTATGGACATTGTTTTTAACATCTTGTTGGAGACGCCGGGCAACTGCTGGAGATTACCGGGTCCCGTAACAAAGAGTCGCATAGTGTACCTGTATAATAGACGCCCCGGATATGGCAGCACACTCACCCAACACCAACTATATGAGCGCCACCTCATACAACTTGGAGATGCCTGTTAACTGTTGGAGTATACCGGTGTCCCGTAACAAAGAGCTGCACAGTGTGCCTGTAACACAGACGGCCGGCCACGGCAGTACACTTAGTCACCCAGTACTAATTATATGAGGTACCTCTAACCATCTTTTTGACTCAGGACTGTGAGTATATGGAATCCAAATAGAACACATTACATATGTATTTTGGGCTTGCTATGAGGGTTGTCCAATAAGTAATGCCTAAATGCTCATAACTCTGAAATAATAAGCAACATTTATTTGAAACTTTGTCAGTTTGTAGTTTAATATGTCTGCTAACTATATATTTATTTTTGTTTAGGTAGTTCAAGAAATACCATGGAATCCAAGATTAAACAAAGAGCCGTCATTGTATTTCTGGAAAAAGAAGGCTGCAGTGCTACAGAAATCCACAGAAGACTGAAAAAAGTGTATAGTGAGCGTACAATTGACTATAGCAATGTCAGAAGGTGGATGAAGCATTTTCAATCAGGAGAATCATCCGTGTGCGACAAGCCTCGTGGTGGCAGACCATCAACTGCAGTGACAGCAGAGTACCGACACAAAGTTGATGCCATGATTCAGAAAGACCGTCGTGTGACCATCAGAGATATCAGTGATGAACTTGAATATAGCCATGGCACTGTAAAAACACTAATCAATGATTTGGGATATTGTAAAGTTTGTCCTAAATTGGTTCCAAAGCAATTAACCAGGGATCATAAGGCCCAGAGGGTGGAAGTGTGCAATGACCTTTTGACCAACTTTGAAGCCAACCCTGAGACGTTTTTGGAAAATGTCATTACAGGAGATGAGACCTGGGTATTCCTTTATGACCCAGAAACAAAGGCCCAAACAAAGCAATGGAAACACCCAAGTTCACCTAGGCCAAAAAAGTTTAAATCACAGCGATCCGTAAACAAAGTCATTTCCACATTCTTCTGGGATTGCCAAGGTGTTATTCTCATCGATTACTTGGAGCCAAACCAATCAATCAACAGAGATCGATACATTATTACACTTAAGAAGCTGAAAGAAGCCATCCGCAAAAAAGGGTCAACAATTCCACTGTTAAATGTCATCTTGCACCATGACAATGCCAGACCTCAGACTTCGATGGCAACATCTGCGGCCATTGCCAAAATGGGGTGGGCAATAATGCCACATCCACCATACAGTCCTGATTTGGCCACTTCTGACTTTCATCTGTTTGGCCCTCTCAAATATTGTCTCCGGGGTCAACATTTTGAAGACATAGAGGTTTTTAAAATCGTCATACGTTCCTGGGTCAAACACCAACCACTGGAATATTTCCAAAGTGGATTCACAGCTTGGGTTGAGAGGTGGAGAAAATGTTTGAGGGCAGATGGTGAATTTTTTGAGTAGAATCATTCTGTTACTAAGACTTCAAAGTATTTTACTGCAAATTTTCAAATCTGTATCTATAATAAAATTTGAGTTATGAGAATTTAGGCATTACTTTTTGAACAACCCTCGTATATTGGAACTTTAAATGGATATGTAACAGTATTACTGCAACATTGATTGCCACAATTATACTGCATTGTGGCAACACAAGAGTTAACTCCTAATCCTATGAACTGTAGCAACTACCAACTTGATACATTAGTGTCGACTGCTCAGAATTCTGTGGAATTATATTCTCTAGGCTCTGTATGAGACCTTTTATGGTATAGAAGCTATACATGTACATGTTTAATTTTTAACTTTTGGGATATATTTATTATTGTGATATCGTGATTAAAAACAGGATATTTAATCTTTACTGCATTGCGTGTCTATTAAGCGCCACTTTATACAACTTTTTGTACGTCTCCAAGGAAGCAGACGACATGGTGCAGCTGCTTCCCTCTCCCCTGCGGTGGGCACAGCAACACGTCTTTATACCTGCTGGGCTCAGCCACGGCCACCACCGGCAGCGGGACGGGCTCCGGGGCATCGCTCACCCCCGCACACATGCTCATCATCCCCGCCACGACCTGGAGCAGCAGACGGAGGGTGGTGCGCATCCAGCAGCGATATGTAAGTGACTAGGAGGACAGGTGGAGTGCAGTCAGCTTATGACGTAATCATGCCGGTACCACAGTCACTCACCATGGTAACGGGCAACTCTCCGGATGGCTTTGAAACTCAGATGCATTGATGGATGACATCACGCGTGGGGCGAAGAGAGCAAAGCGCCCGCGCTCAGCTATTGGCTCTACACACTGATGTTCCTCCCCCTCTTCTCTGCTCTTAGCCTGGTATCAGGTGTTGTGTAGTTATGAGGGGTAGGCAGGTTTTCCCAGGTCTCTCAGGCAGCAGGAGTGGCTTCCAGGAGAGAGGCAAGACCATGTCCCCTCTTCAAGGTAGCCTCAGCGGGCTGCCTGTCAGGTCCCGGCGCCCTTAGGCAGCTGCCTAAAGCTGCCTAATGGAGCCGCCGGCCCTGGGTTTAGGGTGCGGGAAGGGAGGTTAGAGTTATGGGTAGGGTTAGGATACTTACCGACAAGTGTCGGTATTCTAACCCTGTTGGGATGCCGGCGTCAGGATTCTGACCGCCGAGATCCTGAGCACCGGCATCCCGTACCCAATCTATTTGAAGAACATAAATACATTTAATAAAGCCCATTAAATATGTATATGACTATATTTTTATGAAGTACAATGCACATGTTTTTAATAATATTTATACATTAATTATTTTACATATATATTTATCTTCTTTCCCCTCGAATGATGTAAATAGGTGAATTACCACAATAGTTATATTTGTGTACATAACTATTATATTAGCCACACGTCAATATGTCTACTCGTGTATTTCAAAAATTAGAGCCAATCTAGCAAAACTGATGTCATATTTGGAATCAGCACCACAATGTTATCCCACAATCCCTCTGAATGGCAATACAATTAGTGTTGATCAGTGTAATATGTCAGCATTACAGAGAAAGGAGCAAAGCTCATTTTCCGTTTGGGGCATTTAGGTCTCATTCAAAGCCTGGACATTATTAACTAATGGCCTAAGGCAGCTGTTTCTGACAATATCCCAGATATGTGGATCTGTATATATGACAATGTATCCCAGATATGTGGTTCTGTATATATGTACAGTATATATGACAATGTATCCCAGATATGTATGCATATTTCTATAGGTTGGCAGCAAGTCCTGCAGTACAGAGGGTCTAGAGGACTGCATGTAGCCTAGTTAGATAGCCCTGCCAATGCACATTAAACCTAATTACCATCCACATATGTTGTCATTTAATTTTGATCACGACAATTTACTTGATCCATGAGGTGTCCGAAAAGAAGAAGGGGCCCCTAAAGTCCAAGTGGCATTGTTTTAAGTTTATTTAGGTCTAATGAGGTGGCAAAAGTAGCTTTGTGACCTCCTCGTTCTTTTCAACCTTCCTATATATCTTTATGAGATCCAGGGTGGAAATATAATCGGGCAGATCCAAGATGGTTTAGGAGCTTGTCCACTTGTGGCAAAGAGTAGGCATCAAATGCAGAAATACTGTTCATCTTTGGCACTTGGATGAACACAACAGGACTACTCCATTCAGTCATGGACTCCTCAGTGATTCTCAGCACTAGCATTTCTTGAACTTGTTTTTGCTACATTCTTTTTTTCTTTTAGGAGCATATAGGGTCATTGGAGTACAACAACCCCAAAGGAAAAAAATAATGAAAGAAATTGTCAAAATGTCTCAATAAAGAAAAAACAATTGACATAATGTCTCAATAAAGTGAAGAAAAAAAACAAACAAAACTGACTCAATAAAGAGGAAAAATATATTAAGGATGGAAATATCCAGACAAAAGAGCACAAAAGCCCACCAATACACTGAGTCATCTTTGCAAACAGACCGACCCCACTACTCCGTTCACAAAAGCAGCCATCAGGGGTGTATTAAGAGAAGAGGGAGCCCATCTATGCCTGGGAAAGTGAGTAGTCTCTGGTGCTGCACCGGAGTCTAATTTGCATGCGCAGGACTTTGAAAAAATGGGCTGGCGGTCATTGTCCAGCCGATTTTCCTATTTCACATATAAAAACACTGGGAAATGGTCGTCACACCATTTTCCCGGTTATTTGTGCAGCTGCTGCCGACACGGAACTGCAAAGAGGTCCCACATGTGTGGTGTGGGCCCCACTGGACCCAGGGGCCCACTTGCACTGCACAACTTGCACCCATTTTAGATACGCCATTGGCAGCTGTCATCACTATCTTCGGTACTTACACCTACCCCACACTAAGTGCAGAGGATCCATCTGAATCTGGCGTCCAATATGCATGCCCACGACTGAGAACAGAATGCATTCCTTGCAACATGCCCATTATCACCCCCGACACACCCACAAATTGGATCTTTTGCATGTGCTCTCATTGTTGCCTCCTAGTGTCCACTCAGAAACAACCATTTAGCGGCCGCAGAGAAATGACTGCTATAGGTACCACTCTAAATCATTCATACATTAACAAAGATGCATATATAGAGTGGCATGCATAGTATACAAGCAAATATAGGTGTGAGCGACTTAGAATCAGTCCTAATGTGCTTCCAATATGTCTACTACTTATATACAAATATAAACTCACTACATTAAGGACAAATACTGACACTTTTTTGTATACACCATATTACTGTGTGAGTAATAATATTTAACATACAAGTGAGATAGTCAACATGCAACAGTAAATCTGCCCCACTCAATTGTAAAAGCTGTCCTAGAGTTTGTAAAAATGGACACTATACATTGGAGGTACAATCATCATCATCATCAAAATGTTACTAGAAAACACTTCAAAATAGGGATTCAGCAGAGGACGGAATTGCAAAGTGCACACAAGCAGCTCTGTAATTCCGTCTTTGCAAAAATGCAATGCAGCAGAAGGTGTCTGATACCTCCTGTATCATTTACGATCCCAGCACTGCGACCACTGCTGGGATAACCATCATGACCATCAGTCAGCTTATGCAGGCTGGCCAGCTTGCGAGGTCTGGAAACTATGTCCGTGGACGCAGATCCTGGTCTTACCACTCCCGGAAACGGGGGCAACACACCCGTCTCCAGGATGTCAGCCGTCCCCGCCCCCATACCGCCCCGTCAATGCATCTGTCTGTCAATCAGGCAGAGGCATAGCAGAGGCTGCTTGTGATCACGCAGGAACTGTTCTACACATGCACAGAACAGGTCCTGCGCACACGAAGATTCACGATAATCGGGAATCTGCATTCAGCTGTATCACCCCCATAGATCCCATATTGAGATAATCTGTTTTGTTTTAGCCAACACTACATGATGTGTGAGTAGAGAATACTAGCACATGCACTATATTTGTGTGATTAGATGTCACTATGCATAGAAAACTACCAAAGAGTTGACCTTGTGAAGGTGGATCACATTGAAAGCCATGGAAACCTCTATGCCCATTTAGTAGAATGAGTCTATTGATGGTGCACCCCAACTGGACCCCATGATTTGAAATGTCACTTTTCTCAGATTATTTCCTATGGAAACTGATAACCAGACTAAGGGGTAAATATACACAGAATCGTGTTTGGGTGAGATTGCATTCTCGTGTGTGTTTTGTCAGTTTTTCTGACTCGCAAATTTACTTAAGTCAAACTTTGGTGAACAAGCAGGAAACGAACAGGCAAACACGCGCGAATACAAAAATACGTCGAAATACCCTCTCGAACCAACTGGCAAGTACTTTCCATAGAAAACAATAGAACCCATGAATTTACCAAGAATTGTGTTTTCAAATTAACATGTAAAATTTGCAAACTCGCACCAAAATGCACTTTTCAAATAGACTACATCCTGACCTGCATGTTTGAATATGTTCACAGGTGTTTCAACTTGCAATTAGTGGGAACACAATAATGATGCCTATGAAAGGGGCTAAATCAGCTGCATTGATTTTTGTGAGGCAAACATGACTGAATATACTAGTACTGCTGTACACTGCTCATGGCTGGGATATTAGACATTCTACCAACAGGCTGGAAGGACCTAGGATCAATAAACTGACCAGGCTCAGGATATAATGCAGGTACCACAAATGATGCGCAGGCCACGGTTTTTAGGAGGCATTTGAACCTTAACGCATTGGCCGAGGGGGAGGTCATACAGATGTAACAACATATTCCATCTGTATGACAACATAAAACTGGACCTAGACCCTGACACGGCACATTCCCATTCTGTTCAAGGCCTGCATAAGCTTCTAGCTGTGTTGCACTTTCTGGCTACTGGTCATTTTTAGTCTGTGACCGGTAGAGTTCTCGCGATATCCCAATCAACATTCTCACAGTAATGGCAGCACTTTAGTCACTAATGGATACCTGCATCTGCTTCCCTAGACAGGAGTCACAGTGGCATGCTAGCTTTTTATAGCATTGTGGGCATGCATAATGTCCTGGGTGCTATTGACTGCACACACATCTCAGCTCAGACCACCTAGGGCACCATGTCCATTCAACAAATGTGCAAGTGGTGGGATATCAAGACCTCCTGCCCTAGGGCCAGGTTCTCCTCCACAGAGAATTTCACATTACGCCCTTCTTGCACCTCTGCCTGGGCGCCTCATTACTGCTGCATGTATTGTTTAATAGGGCTTTTTGAGCATCAACCTCCTCCACCTCACTCTCTCCCTGCCCTGGACACATTCCTGTCCACCTCCCTATACAAACACAAAACACACATACAATAAAGACAAACTAACACAAACCTCCTCTCCTACTACCCACATGCACACAAAAAAAAAAACCAATGAGACAAATAGATAAATAACAAGAGAATAAGTAAGCACAAAACAACTTCCACACACCAAGCAACAATCGATTCCACTAGGAAAAACTCTCCTACACCACTAAACTAAACACACTCCAACAAAAGCCTCAAAGGTCAGACTGTTTGGGGAGTTTTTGCTTCAACCTATCAGAACATGTTTCTAGGATGATGAGCGATTTAAAAACACACTTCCATGCTCATGCGTATTTATTGTCGCTCATGTTGTGAAACTACATAGACATTTTCATGCGTGTTGTGTCTCACGTGTTTGGGACAAAGCTAGCACGAAAAAAATAGTTTGCTTTCATCATCAGAAAACACGATTTAGCCAAACTTGAATCTTGGAAAATTAGCGAATTTGGTCTGGGGAAAACTTGTGCGTGTGTGTGCAAACCTGCTTATCTTTTTTGTCATCCAAACTCTGGACCTCATTCAGAGTCGGTCGTAAGTGGCCGCTCGGTCGTACACATCAGATGTTTCCAAACCACGCATGCGTACAGTTAGTTGTGCGCATGTGCATACGAGACCTTGTGATCCAAAATGCTGTCGATCGTACGGCTTACGAGCAGGAAGTGGCTTCCGAGAGTTGGTTGATATGAAAGGCCGTCTGTCGGTGTTGACGGGGATGGTGGTCTAAAAACGCAAGCGTTCCTCACCGTTTTCAGGGCGTTTTAGGGGCGTACATAAATTTCCTGCTACGGCCGACATAGAAGGCCGTAAGTAGTAAAACATCACTCTGCGAGCAGGTTAGAGGCCTGGCTGATCGTACAGCTTGAGGTTGGGTATGTGCTCTCTCAAACACCAGAGTACAATCGATACTATTGAATGTGACTGATGTTATGTTTGATGTTTCTATTTTGTACCACACAATGCAAGCAGCTAATAATCGTTTGTTGTTGTTAATAACACTGTTAATTGGCTTGTAATTGATTCAGTTGCTTTTGCATTAGAGAATAATAAGAATAACTATATTTCATGGGGATTGCTTATTCTATGCGGTTTTAATTCATTTTTTATGTAATTTTCACACAACACAAGCGGCCGCAACCATCGGAAGAAAATTAACATACAGCGACTGACAACGATTGACTCGATCGCTAGCTGCTAGCACTCGTTAGCTAGAGGAGTTGCTTTGCTCATGTATGGGCGTCAATTTGATAGCGATCATCAGGCGATCTGATTCTCGATTGTTAGGCGTACGACCGAGCGGCCGCTTACGACCGACTCTGAATGAGGTCCTCTGTTCTTTACCCCTAACTCTTGAAAATACTTAAAAGCTTTATTAGCCTACATAGGGGTTGTGTCCAGGGGAGTAACTAGGTATTTGAAGGGCCCATAGCAAACGTTTGTAAGGGCCCCTATGACCACCCAATGGTGAAAAATGTATATAACATGTAACTTTAACAAGGAAGATGGGCCCCCTCAGCTCTGAGCCCCATAGCAGCTGCACCCCTTGAACCTATGGTAGTTACGCCCATGGTTGTGTCCTCTGTCCATTATAATGCAACATACTAAATAATATAGTTAAAAGATAAAATCTGCTGGAAATCTCTTCTTCAGCCAATAGTCCAGCACTGAAGCAGTGCAGAAACGTCGATGACAGGGCAGCACTGATGCAGTACAGGAGAGATAGTAGATACATGGTGACAGAAAAACACTGATGTAGTACAGGAGAGATACATGGTGGCAGGGCAGCACTGATGCAGTACAGGATAGATCCATGGTGACAGGGCAGCACTGACACAGTACAGGATAGATCCATGCTGGCAGTGCAGCACTGACACAGTACAGGAGAGATACATGGTGACAGGGCAGCACTGACACAGTACAGGAGAGATACATGGTGACAAGGCAGCACTAACACAGTACAGGAGAGATCAGTGGCATAGCTAGGGTTTTTGGAGCCCAGGGCAAGATGAAAATGGCACCCCCCCACACTTTTGGCTCGTGCCAAAAAGTGGGCATGGCCAAATGCCACAATGGGCATGGCCACTGAAAAATCATGAAAAAAGCATCATGATGCCTCTCCCTTCACCCACTGTGGGATCCAGATGGCGGAGCTCATTAGTGAGCTCCAGCCCGGCTCTGGCCCTGGGTGCAGCAGCCAATGAGAGTCTATCTGACTCTTGTTAGCTGCTAAAACAAACACACCGGCACCGGCATGCACACTAAAACCACTGAACTGGATTGCAGACGGTAGCCCCCCCCCCCGTCTGGCCTAACAGCACCCAGGGCACGTGCCCCAGTTAACCCCCCTAGTTATGCCACTGGGAGAGATACATGGTGACACGGGCAGCACTGACGCAGTATAGGAGAGATATATGGTGACACGGGCAGCACTGACGCAGTATAGGAGAGATATATAGTGACAAAGCAGAACTGACGTAGTACAGGAAAGATACATGGTGACAGGGCAGCACTGACGCAGTACAGGAGAGACACATGATGACAGAGCAGCACTGACGCAGTACAGGAGAGATAAGTGGTGACAGGTAAACAATGACATAGTACAGCAAAGATCAGGGTGCTGAGGAAGGGGGGAGCGGGTACTACTTACCTGAGTTAGCTGGAGGGGTCCGGGTCAGTAGCACATTGGGCAGGGAGAGAGAGATGAGATTGCTGCTACTCAGTGACAGCAATTTTAATACTTATGATTTATGTGGAGGTCTGGAGTTGTAGTCCCATTTTCCTCAATCTAAATCTGCCCCTACCAGAGCCAGATTAATGGGGGAAGGCACAAAGAGCGAGTACCCTGGGCCCTCCAATCACAGGGGCCCCCCTGGCCCGAGCTGCTCTGACCCAGCTCTTGCACTGCTACCTGGGGATGATTCTGCTAGTCTCCAACCTCTACCACCAGCAGCCGCTCTCCCAGCAATAGGACCTGTGCTGCTGCGCCTCATGGAGGTACAGGAGGAGTAGGCAGAAGGGGCATAGCAAGACCTATGTGGGCCCCATAGCAACATTTTTCCACAGACCCCCCCCCCCAAGGTTTAAAAGAATGGTGATTATCATATAGAAAGTATAATAAACAAAAAACATATTTACAAAAATCCCTTTTTATTGGTCTCCCTAATTCTAATGTTTATAATATAACGTGGTATATAAGAAAGCTATGATTCATTCATAATTCATGGGCAATACTTGTAGCCACACAGCCACATCTCCTCCCAGTAAGGAGAGACTGAAACGGAGCTGGGCAGGCCGTGACAGCAGATCTGCTCTGCAGCAGCACACTGCTGAAAAGCCGCTGGCAGAATTAAGCTGGGTACACACCTATACAATTGTTGGCCCGTTCTTTTGATTTCAAGCCGTTTGTTCGATATCGAGAGGTTTGTGCGCACGATTTATCCTGTTTTGTCGGAAGAAAACTGGTCGACTCAGAGGATCGCATCTTCTCTGCAGCTTAGTTATCATTTGATTTGACAGGGCCTGGTCGGACCGAAAGTGCTGTGTGCATACACCTTCGAACGTTCTTACGATTGTACACCAAACCAGGGGCCACCTCTCTAGGCGTGCATAATTAAACTCAGTTCAGGAAGCATTCTGTGTGTCACGCTCCAGTTCACGTAAATATTCGCCATTTTTTTTATTTGGTCTGCACTGCTGCATACATCCTTTTACCTTTGCTCCACCACCTATACTACAAGGGAGTGCTTGCTGGTGTATGTAGTTCCACAACTTGCTGGGATGTGTAGTAATGCACTTTATAGTGGATACAAGCATACATCCTTTACCTAAAAACCTTTACCTGCCACCAGGGGTGGATTGGCAACTAAAAGTGGCCCTGGAAAAATTTCTGGGTGGCACCAAATCAACTGTAGGCAGAACCAAAACACCAAAGTAGGCGGGATTACTACATGCTATAAAAATATTGGCTGCGCGGTCAAAAACAATCTTATAGTCCCATAAAAATGTATGTAAAGTTTTAATATAATATGATGTTTCATAAACATTCAACAAGTCAGCATATACTGTCACAAAATACTACACAAGTATAAAAAGGTTTATCCAATTAAAGGTAAACAATATTTCACTTTATAGCGAGCTGTGTTGCAGTCAGAAAAGTGTAACTGTTCAAATAATAAAATATAGTAGAGCTAAGGATTGTCTAATGTTTATACAGCCTTATTTTTGTATCCAGCTGTGAGATGTAATAATAAAAAAAAGAGAAGAGATTGCCTTGTATATTGGCTACTAACAGTCTTAATCCTTCGACGTATGAGGGAGCCCCCGGGGGGTAAGTATTCTGGATCCATGATCCAGTAGATGCAGTATAGCGTGGGAAGATAACAATAAAATGTGAACACGGCAGTGTCTCAAATAGATGTGGTGTGCTCTCTGGTGCATCAGAGTAGTGGACGCTAATAGCCACATTATTCTTTTACTGGCCACGGGTGTCACTCAGTATCTCCCTCCACTGTGTGAGGTTAGTCCCGGGCCATGTATGTGCTGTTCTGGGAAAGGCTGGTATTATGTTGTCTCAGCTGTATGCTGGTGCAGAGCACTTCTCCTTCATGCTGTATACTAGTTGTAAATTGCTCAACACGTTTCCATGTCTCTGGACACCTTCATCAGTAGCATGTGATTATTACATCACTATACCTGGAGGTATAAAGTGATAGACAAGGGTAAAGCTGGCCATACACCAGACCAACTTTTCTCTTGGATACTTTCAGTATCCCGGCACAGGGGATGCCGGCTTAAAATACCAGCACCGGAATACCGATCAGAATCCCGGCGCCAGCATCCCGACCGATGGCATCCTGATGGTAAGTAGTGGGTTTAGGAGGAGGGTTAGGGCTTAGGCACTAGGAGGAGGGTTAAGGTTAGGCACTAAGGGGGGAGGGTTAGGTTTAGGGTGTGTGGAAGGGGAGGCTAGGCTTAGGCACTTGGGGGGAGCTTAGGTTTAGGCACCAGGGAGGGAGGGCTAGGAAGAGGGTCAGGATACCTATCAAAAGGTGTCTGTATCCTAACCCTGGTAGGATCCTGGCATTGGGATTTTGACCGCCGGTGTTCTGAGCGCCGTTATCCCGTACCCATCCCCTTTCTTCCAACCATTTAACTGTCCAACTAAAACAGTGCAGCCAACTTCTCTCTAACTTGTGAAGTCACAGAATTAGGCGGAAAGTGTCTGCAGATTTGGTTAGGCATACTGACACCTCACAGGTGCTACACAGAGTGATAGGGCATACACATTATTTACAGTATACATATACTAGGGCTGGTGATGACACGCTTTCCCCCTCACTGGGATGGGAACAAAACCCCCCGCCATCTGGCGGCTTTTTAAACTCTGTTGAGTGGTGTCACAGCTGTCTGCTGTGCAAGTGGCATCACAGACGCGGACTCAGTGATCCATGGCTTCCGACTCCGTGCCTGTTCGTTTCAGCATGTGTTAGGTGAGACATTCCTTTGAGTACAATTTTCACTTGCCATGTGCCATGAACCCATTATCTAGTGATCTAGACTGCAAGTGTCTGACGTGTGTATGCACTACATTATGAATAATCTATTTTATCTGTTATCAATGACTCCTTTGCTGTGAATATGTAGATTTATATGCAAGTGCCCCATTTTGTTTCACACTGTATTTAGCTTGTTTTTGTTGTGTGATACTTGCTGTTGCACTGGTTAGTTATTTTAGTATTTTAGTATTTTGTACCTGTACCGCTGCCATATTTTTTGCATAGATCATTACATTCTTTGTGAGCGATTTACCTATTTCTTAGTCTGTATTCATCCAATGACTATTGAGTGGGTTGTCAGTCTGTAGTGGCTGCAACCCCACATTTGTATCGATATTTTATATACACTTTGATTGCAGTGCTTTTTTGTTATTTATGGAGCCTGGTAGACATTCTGGCCCTCATTCAGAGCCACTCGCTATTTGCGGTCGTTCGTTCTAAAACAAGGGGTGGCTATTCAAATGAACCGCTCGCTGTTTGCGGTCTGTTCACGCCTCTATGTCTGAATGAGCGAACAAAACTTGCGTTCGTTTTTTGGAAAAATACGCCCCCTGGCCGCTCGCATCCTACGTCATGTCCGCTATTTATTAGATTAATCGAGTACATCGACAAGGGTATGAACTGCTCGCTATTCTTGGGGTTGGTGTTTGCTACCACAATTTTGCGAGCAGTTCTGGCTATAAAATAACCCAGTGACGTGGTCAATGACGCTGCTGTTTTAAATATGCACACCCATAAAACGCCCGTTTTGACCTTTAAGCACGCCTGCGTTCTGATTTCCACTCCCCATTTTCAAGCACCTTCCCCTGTTACCACCCACATACGCCTCTTTCTGTCACTCAAAATAGCAGGCATTCGCTATTTTGCGAGCACATGAATTTCGGCCGCACTGACTGGTTAGCGCATGCGTATAACGATCCGTACGCATGCGCAGTTGGGCTAACATCGCTCGGAACGAACGAGCGGCCGCTTACGAGCGGCTCTGAATCAGGCCCTCTGATCTCTTTCCTCTATCCTACAGATACACAATGATTATGTCAATGTTCTTCTAAATAGCCAGTGGAATTGGTCTTGAGAAAAGTTCTAGTTTTGAACCGAAACGTCGACCGAAGTATTGGCTTGATTTGAGCCATTTGATGAATATTCAAATTGTACATGTAATTATCAAATTTGATTGGTGAGTGCCTCCTTCCCAAGCGTTGGATACACAAAGATATAGTAGGAATCTGCATAAGGTTCTTGGTGAGCACCCCAAAGTTGGAGATGTGAGTGCAGTTATATATCTATATATATATATATATATATATATATATATATATATATAAATATAAAGCTCGACAAATGTTTGCAAACGTGTATATCTAGCACATTTACTATGTACAAATATGAATATAAATGTTATATTATTACAAATATATATATTATATACAATCCCAAAAGTCCGTCTCTCCTTGTAATAATAACGTTCAGGCTGGGTGACCGCATATATGCAACCAACTGCAGATAAATATACATCACCAGATGATTCGGCACTCCTGGCTCACAGCAATCATATACACACTGTCTGTGTCATTTATATTTACCTTGATATAGTCGGCGTGCTGAACTTCCAATATGGCCTCACAAGTCTCTGGTATGATCAGGGGCGGATTGGGATGGAAAACCAGCCCGGGAAATTTTTGGAAGCAGCCCTAAAGGGGCGTGTCTGTTGAGGAGGTGGGGTTTGTTAAGGGGGCGGGATCCCTCCTTTTAAGGCCTGTTTCTGAGTCAGAGGCAGTAGCGGCATTCCTTGCGTCTTTTGCTGCAGTTGTGGCTATGACTTTATGCTAATGCCATTACAATGCCAGGGTTTCACAAAGCTATAAACATCAGCTAGTTCTCCACGTAAGAAGTGAAAGCACCATTACATCTCTCTTGTTTTCAACCAAGTGCATATCGGACACCTCTCTACCTGACTCCTGAGATTGTGCTCTTGTGGATGCAGCTTTACACGGTTGGTGCAGCAACTGAGGTAATGGGCGGAATTTCTGTACTACTGTCTGTGTTAGCAGCAGCAGCGGACACTATTATATCATGACACATTGAACCCCACAGGAACACAATTAACACATTGGCCCCCACAGGGAAAAAAAACAAAGCAAATAGGCCCAGGCAAGAAAAAAAAACAAAAAGCAAACCAATTGGCCCCCATAGGAATAATAACCACACACATTGGCTGCCACAGGAAAAAATAGCACACTGTAGGCCTGATTCAGAGACGGACGCTCTGAAAGAGCGCTCACTCTGAATCAGGGCTTTTTTTTTGTGCGGCCTCCTGGCTGCTCGCATATCTGTGGGTGACCACCCACAGCTATTGCGAGCGGCCAGGATGATGGTCGCGATGGTCAAGACCATCGCGACCATCGGGCTTGCGATGAGACCCTTGCGGTAGGATCTTGTTGTCGCAAGTCTCAGGGAGCTTACGGCTCTAATAGGGCCGCCCACAAACGGCAGGCATTCGCTTGGGAACGCCTCCGTTTGTGAAGCCACCCCCCAGCCACGCCTACAAAACGGGACGAGCTGTCGATCAACATTGACAGCAGCCCCTTTTGTAGTGAGCCACGGAGTGAGTACTTTTTGCGCTCGCTACGGGGCTTGCGCATGCGCACTAGCACACCATCGACCCGCTTGCGAGTGCTATGTGCTTGTGAGCGGGTCTGAATCAGGCCCACTGTCCTCCACAGTTAAAAACACAGATTGGCTCCCCAAGAAAGAAAAATAAAACTCTTTGGCTCTGACAGGAAAAATATAAAACACGCATTAATTGCCCCAGCCCCCCCACAGAAGAACAACCTGACCTGTTGGTAGCAGAAGAGAGGAGCTCCCAGTCCCTTCCTCAGCCACGTGTGGCACTACTACCAGCAGCCTCAATGTCTACAGGGACAGGTGTGGTGGGTGACAGGCTGAGAGAGTCTGCAGGGACAGGTGTGGTGGATGACAGGGAAAAGCTGCGTACAGGCAAGACATTTTTTTTTTAGCGATTTGCCCAATTCCGATGTATTGGAGCAACAAATCGTTAAAATTGTGCAGTTTGTACTAGAGGTGAGCGGGTTCGGATTTCTGAAATCCGAACCCCCCTGAGCCCCCCCGATCCGAGGCCGATCCGAGTCAGGCTCGACTTCTCCCGCCTGACTCGGATCTGAAATCGAGGCAAAATGTCATCATCCCGCCTTCCGGGTCTCGCGGGTTTTGGATCCTATATAAGGTACCCGCGTCGGCGCCATTTTCTCACTCGGCTGTGGACAGTGAAGAGGGAGGGTGGGAGTTAGGGCTGGCTTGGCTGTGTAGTGTAGTGTAGTGTAGTGCAGAGTAGTGTTGTGCTGCTGCTGTTGTCCATAGGGGCTGTGTCCACTACTTCAAAGTCCATAGGGGCTGGCTGTGTTGTGCTGTGCTGCTGTTGTTAATAAGGGCTGTGTCCACTACTTCAAAGTCCATAGGGGCTGGCTGGACAGTGTTGTGCAGTCAGTTGTCCATAGGGGCTGTGTCCACACCAAAGTCCTGTGCAGTGTCCCAGTCCTAAAGGGGTGCTGTAGTGTTGTCCAGGGGGTGCTCTGTCCATCAGTGGTGCTCCCCCCAAGTGCAAAAAAAATAATATTTTTTTCTGTGTTTGTGAATTGTGTGCGCAGTAGCCGCACGTGCATCAACAAAGTAGTGCCAAGCGTGCGCCTGTGTCACAAGTAAAGGGCCGGCTGGCTTGACCATTAAAGGGTGCTGTAACCCCCAAAGTACACTCCAAACCAAATAAAAAAATATTTTCTGTGTTTGTGAATTGTGTGCGCAGTAGCCGCACGTGCATCAACAAAGTAGTGCCAAGCGTGCGCCTGTGTCATAAGTAAAGGGCCGGCTGGCTTGACCGTTAAAGGGTGCTGTAACCACCAAAGTACACTCCAGTCCAAACCAAATAAAAAAATATTTTCTGTGTTTGTGAATTGTGTGCGCAGTAGCCGCACGTGCATCAACAAAGTAGTGCCAAGCGTGCGCCTGTGTCATAAGTAAAGGGCCGGCTGGCTTAACCGTTAAAGGGTGCTGTAACCCCCAAAGTACACTCCAGTCCAAACCAAATAAAAAAATATTTTCTGTGTTTGTGAATTGTGTGCGCAGTAGCCGCACGTGCATCAACAAAGTAGTGCCAAGCGTGCGCCTGTGTCATAAGTAAAGGGCCGGCTGGCTTGACAGTTAAAGGGTGCTGTAACCCCCAAAGTACACTCCAAACCAAATAAAAAAATATTTTCTGTGTTTGTGAATTGTGTGCGCAGTAGCCGCACGTGCATCAACAAAGTAGTGCCAAGCGTGCGCCTGTGTCATAAGTAAAGGGCCGGCTGGCTTGACCGTTAAAGGGTGCTGTAACCCCCAAAGTACACTCCAAACCAAATAAAAAAATATTTTCTGTGTTTGTGAATTGTGTGCGCAGTAGCCGCACGTGCATCAACAAAGTAGTGCCAAGCGTGCGCCTGTGTCATAAGTAAAGGGCCGGCTGGCTTGACCGTTAAAGGGTGCTGTAACCCCCAAAGTACACTCCAAACCAAATAAAAAAATATTTTCTGTGTTTGTTTGTGAATTGTGTGCGCAGTAGCCGCACGTGCATCAACAAAGTAGTGCCAAGCGTGCGCCTGTGTCATAAGTAAAGGGCCGGCTGGCTTGACCGTTAAAGGGTGCTGTAACCCCCAAAGTACACTCCAAACCAAATAAAAATTTTTTTTCTGTGTGTGAATTGTGTGCGCAGTAGCCACACGTGCATCAACAAAGGAGCAGCGCCAAGCGTGCGCCTGTGTCCCATAAGTAAAGAGCCGGCTGGCTCATTTACTAAAGGGTGGTGTAACCCACAAAGTGCACTACTCTCCAGCAAAAATAAAAAAATATTTTCTGTGTTTGTGTGCGCCTTAGCCGCACGTATATATCAAATCGATATAACATAAATGGAGGACCACTTCCTCCTAGTGCTGAAGCTGCTGCCACTAGTCATGACAGACGATAACATGCCATCAACGTCGTCTGCCAAGGCCGATGCCCAATGTCATAGTAGAGGGCACATACAATCCCAAATGGCAAAGTTCAGGAAAATGACCTTGAAAAAAACATTTAAATCATCTGAAGAGAAACGTAAACTTGCCAATATGCCATTTACAACACGGAGTGGCAAGGAATGGCTAAGGTCTTTCCCTATGTTCATGACTAGTGGTTCAGCTTCACATGACGATGGAAGCCCTCCTCCCACTAAAAAAATCAAAAGAGTTAAGCTGGCAAAAGCACAGCGAAGAACTGTGCGTTCTAAGAAGATATCACAAATCCCCAAGGAGAGTCCAAGTGTGGTGGTGGTTGCGATGCCTGACCTTCCCAGCACTGGACGGGAAGAGGTGGCTCTTTCCACCATTTGCATGCCCCCTGCAAGTGCTGAAAGGAGCACCCACAGTCCACTTGCTTGTATGCAAATTGAAGATGTCACTGTTGAAGTACAACAGAATGAGGATACTGGTTTAGCTGGCGCTGAGGAGGAAGTTGGCGAGGAGGATTCTGATGGTGATGTGGTTTGTTTAAATCAGGCTCCGGGGGAGACAGTTGTTGTCCGTGGGATGAAAAAGCCCATCACGGTCATGCCTGGGCAGAAGACCGAACATTCCACCTCTTTGGTCTGGCAATATTTCTATCCAAATCTGGACAACAACTGTCTTGCCATATGTACCATATGTAAAGGTGAAATAAGTAGGGGTAGGGACGTTAACCACCTAGGAACATCCTCCCTTATACGGCACCTGCAGCGCGTTCATAAAAAGTTACTGTCAAGTTCAGAAACTTTGGCTAAGACCGTAAGCAGTCAAGGGACACCTAAATCCCGTTGTCCTGCAAACCACACCGTCAACTCCCTCCTCGTCAATTTCCTCCTTAGTCAGGATCGGAAGTAGTCCTGCAGGCCATGTCACTGGCATGACTGACTCTCCTATCCGGGATTCCTCCGGAGGATCCTGCATTGCTACGCCTCCTGCTGCCGCTGCTGCTGTTGCTGCTGCTGGGAGTCGTTCATCATCCCAGAGAGGAAGTAGGAACACCACTACTTTTACTAAACAATTGACCCTCCAACAGTCCTTAGCGAGGAGGATGAAGTACGACGGCAGTCATCCTGAAGCAAAACCTATAACTGAGGCCTTGACTGCTATGTTGGTGTTAGACGTGCGTCCGGTATCCGCCATTAGTGCAGTGGGATTTAGACAATTGATGGAGGTAGTGTGTCCCCGGTTCCAAATCCCTTCTAGATTCCACTTCACTAGGCAGGCGATACCGAGACTGTACAGAAACGTCAGAAAAAGTGTCCTCAGTGTCCTGAAAAATGCCGTTGTACCCAATGTCCACTTAACCACGGACATGTGGACAAGTGGAACAGGGCAGACTAAGGACTATATGACTGTGACAGCCCACTGGGTAGATGTATCACCTTACGCAGCAACAGCAGCAGCGTCACCAGTAGCAGCATCTCAGAAACGACAGCTCGTTCCAAGGCAGGCTACGCTGTGTATCACCAGTTTCAGTAAGAGGCACACCGCCGACAACCTCTTAGAGAAACTGAGGGAAATCATCGCCCAGTGGCTTACCCCACTTAGACTCTCCTGGGGATTTGTGATATCTGACAACGCCACCAATATTGTGCGGGCATTACATCTGGGCAAATTCCAGCACGTCCCATGTTTTGCTCACACAATAAACTTGGTGGTGCAGAATTTTCTGAAAAGCGACAGGGGCGTGCAGGAGACGCTTTGGGTGGCCCGAAAAAATTTCTGCCCACTTTCGCCATTCAGCGACTGCGTGCCGAAGACTGGAGCACCAGCAAACACTCTTGAACCTGCACCCGCCATCACCTAAAGCAAGAGGTTGTGACGCGGTGGAACTCAACCCTCTATATGCTTCAGAGGATGGAGGAGCAGCAAAAGGCCATACAAGCCTATACATCCACCTATGACATAGGCAAAGGAGGGGGTATGCACCTGACTCAAGCGCGGTGGACAATGATTTCCGTGTTGTGCAAGGTTCTCCAGCCCTTCGAACTGGCCACACGTGAAGTCAGTTCAGACACTGCCAGCTTGAGTCAGGTCATTCCCCTCATCAGGCTTTTGAAGAAGCAGCTGGAGAAAGTGAAGGAGGAGCTAAGACGGAGCGATTCCGCTCGGCATGTGGGACTTGTGGATGAAGCCCTTCATTCGCTTTGCCAGGATTCCAGGGTGGTCAATCTGTTGAAATCAGACCACTACATTTTGGCCACCGTGCTCGATCCTAGGTTTAAAGCATATGTGGTGTCTCTCTTTCCGGCCGACACAAGCCTGCAGAGGTGCAAAGACCTGCTGGTGAACACACTGTCAGCTGAAGCGGAACGTGACACGTCAACAGCTCCTTCTTCATTTTCTCCCGCAACTGGGGCTGCCAGGAAAAAACTTAGTTATCCTAAGCAACCCGCTGGCGGTGATGCAGGGCAGGTAGGACCAAGTTTGGACATCTGGTCCGGACTGAAGGACCTGGCAACAATTTCTGACATGTCTACTGTCACTACATATGATACTGTCACCATTGACAGAATGGTGGAGGATTACATCGGTGACAGCATCCAAGTAGGCATTTCAGACAGTCCATACCTGTACTGGCAGGAAAAAGAGGCAATTTGGAGGCCCCTGTACAAACTGGCTCTATTTTACCTGAGTTGCCCCCCCTCCAGTGTGTACTCCGAAAGAGTGTTTAGTGCAGCCGGGAACCTTGTCAGCGAAAGGCGTAGGAGGTTGCTTACACAAAATGTGGAGAAGATGATGTTCATCAAAATGAATTATCAACTCTTCCAGGGAGACCAGCCTCCAGAACGTACAGAGGGACCTGTGGTGGTGGAATCCAGTGGGGACGAGTTAATACTCTGTGAGGATGAGGATGTACACAACACTGAAGAGGGTGAGGAATCGGTGGATGAGGAGGATGAGGACGACATCTTGCCTCCGTAGAGCCAGTTTGTGCAGGGACAGATTAATTGCCAGCTTGTTTTGTGGGGGCCCAAACGAACCAATCATTTCAGCCACAGTCGTGTGGCAGACCCTGGCGCTGAAATGATTGCTTTGTTAAAGTGTGCATGTCCTGTTTATACAACATAAGGGTGGGTGGGAGGGCCCAAGGACAATTCCATCTTGCACCTCTTTTTTTTCTTTGCATTATGTACAGTTTGGGGCCTAGTTTTTCAAACTGCCATCCTGTCTGCCACTGCAGTGTCACTCCTAGATGGGTCACGTGTTTGTGCCGCCCACTCGTGTCGCTTAGCATAGTCATCCAGCTACCTCGGTGCAAGCTTTTGGACATAAAAACACTATTGTGAGGTGTGAGGTGTTCAGCATAGACTGGAAATTTGTGGAAATTAA
Source organism: Taudactylus pleione (assembly GCA_031769625.1). Lineage (NCBI taxonomy): Eukaryota > Metazoa > Chordata > Amphibia > Anura > Myobatrachidae > Taudactylus > Taudactylus pleione. The sequence goes on from JAUIMM010000128.1 coordinate 19,255,836, forward strand.
GGCTATTGAGGTTAATAATAGCATAGGAGCAGAAAAACCAACACATTCTGTGATTTTAGCTGTTTTTAAGCTTTTTAAAAAAAAAATACAGATCCAAAACACAAAACCCAGAACCCAAAACACGGAAGGGTGGTTTTGGCAAAACCAATCCAGATCCAAAACACGAAGAAAGATCCAGATCCAAAACCAAAACACAAAACACGAAAAGGGGCCGGTGCACACCCCTAGTTTGTACCCACTATGTTGTGCGATGTGCTCCCATTGGGGCATTGTTTGGTCGGCCCTAAATACAGGCCATGCTGACTATGCTGCTGACGAGCCCATGCAGCGGGATGTACCAGGGGCCGACATATTGGGCTGTTGGGCACCGGATCGTCTAGTGTGTACGGGCTCGTCCCTTCGGCAGGGGGGGGTGTCAGCGGTCACATTGCTGCATACACACGCTGTCAAGTGTGTACGCACCTTAAGAGAGTCTTCATTGACAGATCTGGACACAGAATCCCGCTACTACAATGATCACCTCTAACAGCACACCTATCACCACTCGGCCACTTTAATGTCCACTGGTCTCAGCACTCCTAACCCGCCTACAGCAACATTATTATCCACCCTCCAACTTCAATGTCCACCTGTCACCGGACTCCTGCCCCCCTCCCACTTCAATGTCCTCCTGTCACAGCACTCCTGCCCCCTCCCACTTCAATGCCCACCTGTCACAGCACTCCTGCCCCCCTCCCATTTCAATGTCCACCTGTCACAGGACTCCTGCCCCCCTCCCACTTCAATGTCCACCTGTCACAGGACTCCTGCCCCCCTCCCACTTCAATGCCCTCCTGTCACAGCACTCCTGCCCACCTCCCATTTCAATGTCCACCTGTCACAGGACTCCTGCCCCCCTCCCATTTCAATGTCCACCTGTCACAGGACTCCTGCCCCCTCCCACTTCAATGCACTCCTGTCACAGCACTCCTGACCCCCTCCCACTTCAATGTCCACCTGTCACAGGACTCCTGCCCCCCTCCCATTTCAATGTACACCTGTCACAGGACTCCTGCCCCCCTCCCACTTCAATGTCCACCTGTCACAGGACTCCAGACCCCCTCCCACTTCAATGCCCTCCTGTCACAGCACTCCTGCCCGCCTCCCATTTCAATGTCCACCTGTCACAGGACTCCTGCCCCCTCCCACTTCAATGTCCACCTATCACAGCACTCCTGCCCCCCTGCCACTTCAATGTCCACCTGTCACAGGTCTCCTGCCCCACTCCCACTTCAATGCCCTCCTGTCACAGTTCTCCTGCCCCCCTCCCACTTCAATGTCCTCCTGTCACAGGATTCCTGCCCCCCTGCCACTTCAATGTCCACCTGTCACAGGACTCCTGCCCCCCTCCCACTTCAATGCCCTCCTGTCACAGGACTCCTGCCCCCCTGCCACTTCAATGCCCTCCTGTCACAGCACTCCTGCCCCCCTCCCACTTCAATGTCCTCCTGTCACAGCACTCCTGCCCCCTCCCACTTCAATGTCCTCCTGTCACAGCACTCCTGCCCCCCTCCCACTTCAATGTCCTCCTGTCACAGCACTCCTGCCCCCCTCCCATTTCAATGTCCACCTGTCACAGGACTCCTGCCCCCCTGCCACTTCAATGTCCTCCTGTCACAGGACTCCTGCCCCCCTCCCACTTCAATGTCCACCTGTCACAGGACTCCTGCCCCCCTCCCACTTCAATGTTCACCTGTCACAGGACTCCTGCCCCCCTGCCACTTCAATGTCCTCCTGTCACAGGACTCCTGCCCCCCTCCCACTTCAATGTCCTCCTGTCACAGGACTCCTGCCCCCCTCCCACTTCAATGTCCTCCTGTCACAGGACTCCTGCCCCCCAGCCACTTCAATGTCCTCCTGTCACAGCACTCCTGCCCCCCTGCCACTTCAATGTCCTCCTGTCACAGCACTCCTGCCCCCCTCCCACTTCAATGTCCTCCTGTCACAGCACTCCTGCCCCCCTCCCACTTCAATGTCCACCTGTCACAGGACTCCTGCCCCCCAGCCACTTCAATGTCCTCCTGTCACAGCACTCCTGCCCCCCTGCCACTTCAATGTCCTCCTGTCACAGCACTCCTGCCCCCCTCCCACTTCAATGTCCTCCTGTCACAGCACTCCTGCCCCCCTCCCACTTCAATGTCCACCTGTCACAGGACTCCTGCCCCCCTCCCACTTCAATGTCCACCTGTCACAGGACTCCTGCCCCCCTCCCACTTCAATGTCCACCTGTCACAGCACTCCTGCCCCCTGCCACTTCAATGTCCTCCTGTCACAGCACTCCTGCCCCCCTCCCACTTCAATGTCCACCTGTCACAGGACTCCTGCCCCCCTGCCACTTCAATGTCCTCCTGTCACAGGACTCCTGCCCCCCTCCCACTTCAATGTCCTCCTGTCACAGGACTCCTGCCCCCCTGCCACTTCAATGTCCTCCTGTCACAGGACTCCTGCCCCCCTCCCACTTCAATGTCCTCCTGTCACAGCACTCCTGCCCCCCTCCCACTTCAATGTCCTCCTGTCACAGGACTCCTGCCCCCCAGCCACTTCAATGTCCTCCTGTCACAGCACTCCTGCCCCCCTGCCACTTCAATGTCCTCCTGTCACAGCACTCCTGCCCCCCTCCCACTTCAATGTCCTCCTGTCACAGCACTCCTGCCCCCCTCCCACTTCAATGTCCACCTGTCACAGGACTCCTGCCCCCCAGCCACTTCAATGTCCTCCTGTCACAGCACTCCTGCCCCCCTGCCACTTCAATGTCCTCCTGTCACAGCACTCCTGCCCCCCTCCCACTTCAATGTCCTCCTGTCACAGCACTCCTGCCCCCCTCCCACTTCAATGTCCACCTGTCACAGGACTCCTGCCCCCCTCCCACTTCAATGTCCACCTGTCACAGGACTCCTGCCCCCCTCCCACTTCAATGTCCACCTGTCACAGCACTCCTGCCCCCTGCCACTTCAATGTCCTCCTGTCACAGCACTCCTGCCCCCCTCCCACTTCAATGTCCACCTGTCACAGGACTCCTGCCCCCCTGCCACTTCAATGTCCTCCTGTCACAGGACTCCTGCCCCCCTCCCACTTCAATGTCCTCCTGTCACAGGACTCCTGCCCCCCTGCCACTTCAATGTCCTCCTGTCACAGGACTCCTGCCCCCCTGCCACTTCAATATCCTCCTGTCACAGGACTCCTGCCCCCCTCCCACTTCAATGTCCTCCTGTCACAGCACTCCTGCCCCCCTCCCACTTCAATGTCCTCCTCTCACAGCACTCCTGCCCCCCTCCCATTTCAATGTCCTCCTGTCACAGCACTCCTGCCCCCCTGCCACTTCAATGTCCTCCTGTCACAGGACTCCTGCCCCCCTCCCACTTCAATGTACACCTGTCACAGGACTCCTGCCCCCCTGCCACTTCAATGTCCTCCTGTCACAGGACTCCTGCCCCCCTGCCACTTCAATGTCCACCTGTCACAGGACTCCTGCCCCCCAGCCACTTCAATGTCCTCCTGTCACAGGACTCCTGCCCCCTCCCACTTCAATGTCCTCCTGTCACAGGACTCCTGCTCCCCTGCCACTTCAATGTCCTCCTGTCACAGCACTCCTGCCCCCCTGCCACTTCAATGTCCTCCTGTCACAGCACTCCTACCCCCCTCCCACTTCAATGTCCTCCTGTCACAGGACTCCTGCCCCCCCCCACTTCAATGTCCTCCTGTCACAGCACTCCTGCCCCCCTGCCACTTCAATGTCCTCCTGTCACAGGACTCCCGCCCCCCTCCCACTTCAATGTCCTCCTGTCACAGCACTCCTACCCCCTTTGGCCACTTTATTGTTCACCTCACACAACATTCCTAGCCAGCCCTCCCCTCCTCCTCCTCCACTCCCTCTTCAATGCTTAGCACCCCCACCCCTTCAATACACACTTTCCCCCCCCACCCCTTCCGGCGGCACCGTCAGCAAACATACCTTTTTCTTTGGTCTGACTGGTGCATTAATTCTTTCAATCTATGAGCCGGCTCCTGCTGTAGTTCTCAGCGCGTGCGCACCTGCTGGGACATCAGAGGTAAACAGAGAGGCGGAGCTGTCGGCTGCTCTGTTTGCGCACACAGAGCAGCCAGCGAACATCCTCTACTGCCTGACTCCTGTCTGCCTCCCACAGCATGTGCTGCGGGCGTCCCTAGATCCCCGACACCGCAGATTCCGGAAGCGCGGCCGCCTGCCCGGGCTTGCAGGCAGTGGTAGCCGGCCCGGGGGAGGGTAGGATGGGACCGGCCCAGCGGGAGCATTCCCGCTGTCCCGGTGGCCCAATCCGCCCCTGGGTATGATCTCTCCAAGGGCCTGAGATGATATGGCGGTGCTGTACCGCAGATCAGCCAGTGACCTCCCTGTAGCAAGATAACGCAGTGTAGCCACCAATCTCTGCTCCAGAGAAATGGCCCTCTGTCATATAGGTGTCCGCCTTTTCTATGAGCGGGGTTACCAGCCGGAGAAGCTCCATACGTAAGAAATTCATGGAGTCATCAGGGTTGTTCTCACTTATCTTATGAATCAGAGGTATGTGGGAGAAGGTGTCACGTCTCTTTCTCTGCTTGATAGGTTGAATTGTTGTTGCTATTGCTGCAAGAATACAAGCTCGAGCCTTCTTTTTTCTCAAAATCAAACTCATGTTGGAGAATAACAAAAATAAATCAACGTTCTGTGCTAAAACAACTGTAGCTAGTTCAGAAACAAACGGACGTAATAACTCTGAAAATGTTCACGTAGGTTTGTTTTGGTCTCATTATTACACCCCATCCCTGCCCATTATGTTAATTTTAGGTACACCCTCTGCGAGCACAGCCTGAAATCGGTAAAATATATACGCTGTATACTTGCGATATTTCGGCAGCACAGGATCGAAGGTCACACGTTGGATTGTATATGTGCGTATGTGCTTATCGACACTATCGGGAATTCCAAATGGAACCATGGTCAATCGAACCATCGCATCAAATGTGTGATTATATAGGTGTGTACCTAGCAGGTTGGAGGCCTCGTAGCAGATGCACTCCCTGCACCTATGGTAGCTATGCCCTTGTACAGCGGGAACAGCCAGGGGGTGGGGTACTGACAAGAGCAAGAGGGCTCCCCAGTCTTAAGTGCCCCAGGCACCCTGAAGGTTTAATCCGGCTCTGGGTCCTTCGTACATCATTTCTAATGTAGGTGCCACAAATGTTCAAAACTACATACTTTGATACCTTTACCAAGAAGTGACTTTTATACAAAGATTTATTTAAGTGGAAGAGCGCCAAGAGTCCTACATTCAGAATAAATAATATTTCAGTATAGTGCACCTTTTGCTTAAAAAGTATACTAATGCATCTACCTAAAAATGCACTGTAGACACACACAATAAAAATAATAACAAGGAACAAAATGCTGGGATTTGTTAGTTTTAATCAGAAAGACTTAACCCAGAAACATATCTCTGGAATTGTTGTATTTTGCTTCTTCAGAGGATTACACTGTTAATGGATGTTTAATATTGTGCTTGCCACAATGCTGGTTGACTGTTATATTTCTTTTAAAAAGAAGAACATTTGAGGATGGATTGTTATCATTAATACATTTGCCCACAATTATGGGTAAAAAGAAATATACAATAATGCCACTCTTCATTTAAATTTGTTTCTGTGCAGACACCCACTTTACGCTACACTGATAAGCCTAAAAGCAGAATAAATTAGAGAGGGACTGAAGAAAAAGAATTTTAGAAAACTCAGTAATAACCAAGTACAAATGAAAAACACTTTAATTCATTCAGCTTCACAGATTTAAGTGCCGATAGTTAACTACTATAAAGCTAGACTGCTTATGAAAAGAACAAACAAACCCATATAAAGGGGCACTAACACATCAATGCATATTGGGAATTATTCAATAACATTATATAAAGACTCATCATGTGCAGTACCCAATAGCAACCAATTAGATATTAGCAATTTCACAGTCAGATTGAATAAAACTAATATCTGATTGGCTGTTATAGTTTACAGCACATGTGCTATTTGTGCTATTTTTTTCAATAACTTTATATTTATACAGATTGAATGGCGCTTACTCAAGAAAACATTACTAAGAGTGATTATGTACTGTAACTAGACACACCCTATTAAGTGACCTTGGGGCCTATTTATCAAAAGCACCTTGCTTGATAAACAAGTTGAAATAAGGGATATATTTACTCAAATTTTGGTTTTTAGAAGTGGAGATGTTGCCTATAGCAACCAATCAACATTTATGTAGCACATTCTAGAAGTTAATAGCTAGAATCTAAGTAGAATCTGATTGGTTGCTATGGGCAACAACTCCACTTCTAAAAACCCTCAATTTAGTAAATATACCCCTAACAGTTTCTGCATATTTTTCTCAGATATATTGCACCGATGTACGAATGGGTCAATGCCCTATTGCAGTGCACCGCCACCCCAAGTTCCCCAAATAGTTTTCTATGGTCAAAGTAGATTGTCTTATGCATCAAGCTTCAAAAACTGAGAGTTAGCCAGCTCTTGCCTATGGAAAGAGGTTCTGGAGAGCGAAGAGGAATCCACCGGTCCTCACAGAGCACACGCGCGACTTAAGTCATATTTGCAATATCACTGTCAGGACAGAGTCCAGCAGATGGAATCCAGGTATCCCAACACTGAGTGTAGATGGATGAAATACTGCACCCCAAAATAAACACTCCTCCAACACTTTTCAACTTTTAAAGGTGAGTATATACCTAATGACAAGGCTCACTCCAACTTTTAAGACATATATACACCGGCATCTTTTTCAGGGTGAGTATATACCTTATTCCAGTGTATCAAATAGCATGTACGTCTGCCATCTGCAAATTTGCAAGTGTAGCACAAATATTCATAAATAGACTCCTTTAAATTAACATTTTTGTTGTGTTGTTTCCTTCTTGTACCTGTTATAGTGGGATGCGGTCAAGATCCCGGCGGACGGGATGTCAGAAGTCAATATACCGACACCCGTCAGAATGCAGACGCCGCTATCCTGAAGTGATGAAGATACTGACGTCGGCATCCCGATGCTAAGTATGCTGGTTACGGTTGGGCCGGGATGCGGGGGGGGGTTTATATTTAGGGACCTCCTGGGTAGGGTTAGGCACCACTGGGGAGAGATTATGGTTAGGCACCACTCGAGGAGGGTTAGGTTTTGGCACCACCAGGGGAGGGTTAGGGGGAGAGGGTGGGAGGGTTAGGCTACTTACCAGCCTCTGTCGGGATCCTGAACATCGGGATGCCGCTGTCTGTCTTCTGACCGCAGGGCCTTAAAATTTGAATATTTATTTGTTTAGGGTTTACCTATTTACCTGTTTGTGTGTTTCAGTATTTAATTTGTTTAATTTTAATTCACGATTAAAGGTAAACATGTGGGTATCTTACCATAAAATTGTCAACCAGGACTACCTACCCTGACAGGAGATAAAAATGGATAAATGAGTTGGCTGTTATGTTATTGGCTGGAGCATAAACTGTTGGTAATGCCCTTCATATAGCGGGGATTGTAGCAGGCAGCTCCCTCTGGTCACTGGTGTGCTTCCATTTATGTCGGAATCATAATTTAGTGACGTTTCATCACGCATCACTTCTTCCCACTGAATCTTTTCTTATATTCACTCATGAATACTCACCCAATGGACTCCTTGTTATTCATTACTTACCACTTATTACTTGTTCCTCATCACGTCAGTATAATGCTCTATGGCTATGGTAATTACTTATTGGAAGCAGAAAATATACCCTATAGATAGGATTCATTTACACTTTTTCCCTATCAATGTAAATAGAAACATACTATACTGTACACAAATAAACTAATTTCCCTGCATAGGTGCATTTTCCTTAAAGAGTGGCTCATTGATACAGTAGAGAGATTAAATACAATATACTGTATGAGCTATATACATAAAATGGTGCTAAAGGTCTAGAGAGCAGAATACAAAGTATTAACATTTAATTGAAACATCTTTCAGGCATAGGAGTTCTCATGTTTTCATTGTTCAGTATAATGGCCACTCAAGCATCATAGTTCACAATGGTCAGTGTATTTCTTTTATTCTCAGAGTACTTAGTGGCAGTTTATGCTGTTACTATGATAACATTACTTCTGCATTACCCAATAGTTGTTTTCAGTGTTTTATTTTTCACTTTTGTCCAGAAGTCTGGGGACAACCTGTGATCAGGGGTGGAGAATGCCATTGTTGAGTACAGAATAGGAGCACATTACAGCTTTCTTTGTACCATTTGTGTGAGAAGGCTGTGGACAGAGATCTCACAATGTGCATTCATGAAAATACTAGCAGCGAGCCGTGTTATAAGGCTTCTCCTATTGCAGCTGTGGAACTGAACCCATGAGATAATGACCAAAGAGTGAGCTGTATATTTGGACAACACAAAAGCATTTCTGCAATTAATCTGAGACTGAGATAAGTATTTCCGTGCCACTGCTAATAATGACAGGTTAGTAGCTTAATATTGCAAAACCATTTATCAGACTGTAAGTTCTAATATAAGACAAAACTAAATAAAAATGACAGGCGTTGCAAAAGATTAAAGTGTAAAGAAAAAACATAACAAGTTAGATATTCAGAGCCTCGTGTAGAGAATACTTTCCTAAATTCCAGTGGCTGTCCTGGACTCCGGGTAGAGTAGGCCAGCCTCTCAGATGCCGCCCACTACCCGGGTTTAAGAGAGTGATTCAAGGGCTTGATGACGTGATTTGGCCCGGGGGCTTGATGAAGCCCCTCTACACCTCCCACCTATCTGGTGCAGCCAGATCATTGACCAGTATGGAGTAGAGTTGGACGTAAGTCCATTTTATTTACGTCGATCCAGATCATTGACAAGTATTATGTAGAGTTGGATGCAAGTCCATTTTATTTACGTGGAATACAAACTTCCCACATGGGCAAGAAAAATGCCTAGGTCCCTGAGTAAACACAGACTCATTTTACACTTACTACTTTCTAGGGGAGTTTGCACGTTGCCCAAGTGCAGTAAGAGTTTTTAAAGTAATTTGCATAACATGCAGAGGTGGAAGCAACAATAGATACATCTGTCAGGAAACATATCTGTTGCTCAGCCCCTGGAGAGGTCAAGCAAGGAGCATGCTGAAGATTAACATCAGCACCAGTCTTTCAAGTGTGTTAAAAATGAATTAAGTTATGGTGTGCCCTGTTAAATCTAAAAATTGCTACCAGCACTAGTGTCCATAGCCTAGGATGGTTGTGAAAACCTGCAGCATGGGGTTCCCGTCATAATGTCAACCAGACAATCAGAATGTTGACAAGCATTTTGAGGACCACAAAAGCAGACACCATGGTATCGGTAATTGTACTGTACTTACAGCATTTTATGCCTGTTGGCAGTACAACTGTCGACATGATGAATTACCATTATGTTTACAGTTGTAAGGCCGGCACGCGTTCTGGGATCCACAAACTGCTTGTTGACATTTTTATTGTTGACAAGACATATGTGTCTCAATCTGCTTGAGTCTTCATTTTATATTTAATAATAATATTAAAACAGAATGGTGTGCTTTTTGCTGTACAACTAACGGTCCCTGCAAGCCCTATCATGCCTAAAGTGTCAGAGAACTATAAATGATATGAATGAAGAACATTGTGTCAAAAGCAGCACTTACTTGGGTCCAGCGACCAGAATGCCCACAGTGTGTGCCCTGAGGGTGTCCCGATGGATGTCCTCCAGAGTGTTCCCTATGCGGCATATCTTACATAGTACAGGCTGCTTTTGGAGGTAGGCCCAACGTTACAAATTGCAGCAATTCACATTATCGTGACCCTGCTTCCTGCTGCACAATGCCATGAGTCACAAAACAGGAGCAAGGCTATAATAACAAGATTCATCGGAGGATGTCCTTCTCTTCCAGAGGTCTGGGAGTACTTCACGAGATTCGGGAGTCTCCTGGACAAGCCTGGAGAGTAGACAAATATGCTCTAAATGAGTCTTCTATATACTGTAGCAGGATCTAAGCTGGACTATCCCCAACTATGCTTTGTTCCTGTGAAGGGACTACACACGGTCCTTCATAAAGGTCCTCATATGACTGATTCTGGGTCGCACACAAAAGTGCATGCAGCAGCGTCAATTGGCGTTTGCCCGTCTAAGAGTTTATGCAAATGCCGCTACAAACTCTCTTGTTTAAATCTGTTCAGCTAAATGTGCAGGGACTGAGACGTCCAGTTTTAGCACCGTACTCACTGTAATACACATTGGTATTACATGTCACCATCGTTCGCACTGTCGAAACGATTGCGTGTGGCTCAGAATCAGGCCCATAGTTACTGCTCCTCTCTTACAATTTTATTTATTATTGGAGTCGGCAGCACGTAGAAATACAGGGCCTTATTCAGCCCTGCACGCAGTGGCAATTCGCTCGCAAGTGACCGATGGTTTGTTTTGTGTACATGGTGCTGCGGCTTCGGTCTCAGTGTGGGGTTAGCCACAGCTTGATTGACAGGCTGCAGGTGTTAGGGGGGCAGGAACGGGGTCTGTTCTTGGGGAGTGCCGAAGCCAGAGACTGCGTCTTCTGACGCAGATTCATTGGCCACGGCACCTTAGTCACAGTGGACATTCTGAGCTGACGCAGGCGGCGGATCCAAGAGGCCAGAGGTGGGAGTCTCATTACACAAGATGCCACCTTCAGCATTAACATACTTGTAAATGTGTACAATAAAAAGTGTCACACATTTTAGGTCTGGTTTTGCCTTTTTTCCTTCACTTATTTTTATTCTGCAATACTTTTTTTTCCTAGCAATTCATTCTTTAATTTTAATAAATGATAATAGCTCTGCATTTATGGCTGTTTCTTTTAAGCACTCTTTCTATTAGTTAATGTATAAATAACTTAAGGCCGGTACACACTAGACGAGTGGAAAAGGCTCCCAGGAAAAAATCCAGTGTCGACTGACCCAGCATTTCTTCCCGGGTCTCAAGCAGGGTTTTACGTAGATAAAACACGGGTAAGGATCAGTGGCAATGGGTATCCAGGGTCATCTGATCCGGGTCCCGTTCACAGCTTAGGGAGAGACGTATTTCCTGGTGCTTGGAGACGATGTAAAGGCAAATCAGATGATTATTTGCAGAACAAATCAGACTTTAAAAGTCAATAAACAGCAAAAGACCATCGGACCAACTATCGACTTTTTAACACAGGGCCTGATTCAGAGTAACCCTATGGTTTGCATACTACTCCGATGTTAGAAGATCAGTGCATGTGCAGGATCTGTACTGCGCATGTGCTGGTCTTCTACTCCGAGATCTCTTGCAGTTCCCCAAAGCCACAGCCTGACTCACAGGCTGCGAGCGTTTGGGGGCTGGAGGTGGATCGGGCCGGCCTCCATTCCTGAAAACAGGGGCATTTTGCCCCTGTTTTCTGGGAGTGCTGAGGTCAGGGTCAAGCTTATACACAATAATAGAAACATTGGATTTTTCTAAGCATCGAATTTAGATCCGGATGCAAAGTCGATGGCAAACCCACCCAAAATTTAGATCTGCCTCTGGCAGGCAAGTTTCTGTGAAGCACTGCACAGATCACTATGATCTGAGCAGGCTTCATTTTATTAATAAGGCTTAAAAGTTGTACTTTTTTTTTCTCAAAACTGCGAGGAGTCCCAAACCATTAACCAGGCGTTGGCCACTTGAGCCTAAGCTGGTCTTTGAAAATAGGGGGACCCCCCTATTTTCCAATAACTAGAACTAGGCTGTACCAGCCAGGGCAACTGACGCTATAGCAGGGGGACACACCGCATGGGGTCCCTCTGCCATAATGGCAACCAGCCCCAAACTGGTCAGCAAAGGGCTGGAGTCCTTAGGGAATTGGGGACCTTCCAAGACATCCTCCCCATGGATAACCAGCTCTGGGCTGGAATCCCTAGGGAGGTGGGGTCCTCCAAAAAAAACAGACAAAAAGTCCTGGGCTGATAGTCCTAGACTCTTCTCTGCACCCCTCGGTTTTGGGTGAGGAGGTAATAGTGTAAATAAATGGTTAAATAATATTGATCTATACAGGTAGATAACAGGTCCCAGCAAGGCTGCCCAGGCATGATACCACAAATGTGTCAGCATGTCTGGATAGTAAGGATCCACTTGCATCTGTACTTCACTTGTAAAAAAAAAAATATTAAACAAAAAGATACACAGAATATTGTATTATTTTAATAAATAAAACACCTCGACACAGCCCTCCTTGTCCCATTTATGACATTTATGTCCCAAAATGTAGGGGTTCACGTTCTCCAGTCCATTTAGCATCCATCCCTGAATCTTGGAAAAAACAATAATGCTACTGCTTCTTCTGAAGCCCTGTCGTGAATCAGAGGTCACTCGGGGACACCATCCAATGGAATGAATGGGGATGTACTGATTGGTCAGAGTGTGGGAACTGCCATGCTCAGACCAATTAGCGCATCCCCATGCATCCCTATGGAGAGTGTCCCGAATGACCTTTCATTCTTGACAGGGCTTTTCATATCAAACTAGGACTTATGAAGCAGATTAAAAAAAGTTTTGCCAGAAAAGGAGAGTCTTTTAAGTATTTGTGCAAAAGGTTTCTGGGACTGTCAGATTCCTAATTGAAGGAAGGTATTTTTGTTGGACCAGGCATTTGAAAATTCCCAACAGACAATCAGTTTAAAATAAATACATGAAAACTGTTGAAATCAAAGCTTTCAATGCTTTTAAGGAGTTGTAAATGTGTTTTAAATGTAAGTAACATTGTAAAATGGTTCTTTTCTGCATGTTTTTTGTATATCCGATTATTTGTTGAATAAAATTAACATTTCACCAAGATACACATAGGGGGGAATTCAATTAGGTGCGCGTTTGGTTCTGAGAGACAAATTCACAGCAAATTTACATTGTGAATTACATTTGCAATTAAATTACAAACTCGTAAATTCGCCTGTTTTTGTTCGCACTCCCGAGAGCAGGTGAAAAGGTTGGGAAAATATTTATTTTAAGGTAAATATGTTAAGACTTGCTTCAGAACCGTTTGGACACTCCCCATATGACTAATTAGGCATTTGAAATGTTTCATTTAGGTTAATTAGGCCAATAATTACATGTCATTTTTGGGATGAAAAAAATAAATAAATGGCCTCAAATTACCCCATAATAATCTTTCTAGCTAAATAAAGCATCCCAAATTTAATGAAATTATTTATTTCAATGAAAAATAATTGCCTTTATCATTTTGTTTACATTTTTAAAAGTCATCTCAAATTACCCCAAAAGCATTGCTTTTCTCCTTTTTTTTGCATTTTCCGTTTAATTCCTTTGTAATAAAAAAAAATTATACAGCTTTTTATATTTCACTTTTTTTTAAAATGCACAAATCAGCCCTTTGACACATTGTAAACGCATAAAGTACTTTCCTTATGGACACTAACAGTCTTCTATATGATTCTGCTAATGAAGTTGACACTTTTTTGGGGGTCCTGGAAGGTCTCCCCACTTTTTCATGCTATTTTGTCTGTTCACATTTTGTACAAAATTAGCACACTCTCCCTACAAGTAGTGCAAATTCTCATTTCTAATTGAATTGTGCGTATCTTTGGGTGTGCGCATGAAGGCGAAGTGTGCAAATTTAAGGCAAAATGTGCAAATTTAACGCCTTTTACAAACTCGCACTTAATTGAATTCCACCATAGGCCTTTTTGCCATATCTTCACATCCATTTCGTGAGAGAAATTTAGTTTATTTATAAATCAGCTCACCAAATTCTTTTGGAATCAGTCACAGAATTGAGGACCATTTTCAGTAAATCAAATTTTGCAGGCCTGTATTATCGATGAGGAACTGATATTCTAAGGCTATCAAAAATTCTATCTGAGAGGCTGTGTGTGTCAGACAGTCAAAAAGTGCTGTGAGGGAAGAGGGGACGGAGCCTCCATTTAGCTCCTACGGTGCAGCTGCTACATAGGCATTTAGTAGGATTATATAATATACGATACAATAGCAATAAATGGAAATAGCTAAATACTTTAGGAGAAAAAATAAAATAAACATGTCCTGTTATTGTATGAAGAAAATGGGAGATGGGTAGAAGAAAATATATGGTGTAAGTGTTACAAAATGACTACTTTAATATAATCAGAGAATACTAGAATTTATATAGATTAGCTGGGATAACATACTGATAACAAAGTAATTTTTTTCAGGCAACAGTTGTTTGAAGGGGCTAATAAATAAATGTGTATAAGATTAAATGGTAAGAGAAAAGAAGTAATGAAAGTAAAGGAGGTTAATGATAATAATGAAAATTAAATATTTTAAATATACTTATGATCAATATGATATGTATATAACAAAAATGAGAAAAGCATTAAAATATAGTAAATTAGTTAAAGGAGATAGGTATAAATGAATAATAAAAGATAATAATTAAAAATGTAAAAGAGTAAAATTATGCAAAGGTGATTGAATAACAAAAATGGAATTTCATGAATGAGAAATCGACAATAATAAAATGTATAAGTAAACAAATAAAGAAGTGGTACATAGTATTGCAGTGGTTGTTCCTTATATATATAATTTATTTTTTTCTTTCTAAAGTAAAATTTATTTTGCAGAACACAATAAAAAACGACCCCAACAATTGAAAATTCAATAATTAAATAACATAGAAAAAACTAAATATTAGGTCTAAATCAAAAAAATTATAATTTTGCAATCAATTTTATATTAGAACTCTAGAAATAAAAAAGAAAACTCCAACATATACGACAAAGAGTGAAATCGTATAGAAACAAATAGAAAAGGAAAACAAGGAGAAAGAAACAAGAAAAGAGAAGAGAGCCTCTGGGGTGGGTCCTAAGGATAGAAACTTAAAAAATACTAAACATAAACATAGGTGGCTATTATAAGTCAAAGGGGAAGGGGCATTTTGAGAAGTTAACCAAGGGCTCTATATTTTGTCAATTAATTTCTAGGAGTGATTATTAATGCTAGTCATGAATTCCATTTGATAAGTATACCATATTTGGGATATAATAGATTGCATAGAAGGAGGATCAGATTGTTTCCATTCTGCCACCAATTGGCAAGTTATGGCAGTGACTATTTGGCGCATTATTTATTTTGATGCCTATTCAACGTAGGGAAGTCTAGGGGTAGAAGAAGATACTTAAGATCATAGGGAATAGAGACATTTAGTATGCAAGTCATAAGACCAATGACTTCCTTCCAAAGATTTGGACAGGACCACAATATGTGAAGAAAGGTGCCCTCATTGGCACATCCTCTTTATCATCTATCTGGTGTGTTGGAATATATTCTATACAGTCGGGAGGGCACATAGTATCACCTATATAATAATTTGTAGGTATTCTCCTTAATTCTGACAGAGATAAAGCTAAAGGCCGCATCATCCCAGACATTAGCCCACTCCTCATCATATAAAGCAGTGCCCAGATCCACCACCCAGGCCCTTTCATGGGGATCACATGGAGAAGAAGACTCCTCAATAAGCAGCATGTACTAAAGAGAGATTAAACCTTCAGTTAAGGCATGTCTCATACATAGATCCTCGAAGGTGGAAAGGAGTCTACAAGAGCAGATGTTTCACTTTAGAATGAAAATGATGAAGCTGTAAAAATTTGAAAAAATACCTAGAAGGGAGAGCTGTGTCTTCCTATATCTGAGAGAATTGAGGAAACTCTACATTTCTAGTGATGTCCTTCAAGTAAAGAATACCTCTTTCCTTCCATGCAGAAAATGGAGAGAAATCCGGGTTATGAAGAATCGGGATAACAGGGCGAGGGGCAAATTTGAAATTTCCTATTAGCATAATCCCATATAGATAACGATTGGGAGACTATTGGATGACGTCAATTTTGAGGTGGCGAAGCCTTTTGCAGCCAAAGAAAAGAGGGAACCATAGATAAATCCAGTTCATCAGCCTCAATAGTGGACTAGACCTTCCGAGCACCATTGTACAAAATGTTAGAGTTGAGCAGCTAAATAGTACAGTTTAAAGTCAGGTATACCCAACCCACTACTATGTGTAGGATGTCGTAATAGCTTCAAATGCATCTGAGGATGTTTATTCGTCTGGATAAATAGTGAAGTATGAAAAGGTTGAAATGAAAAGAAATAGGGCACATATGTAAGCACTTATGAGCAGGGCCCTCTACCTTTTGTACTTCTCCCTACTTTACTATCATCAACAGTACTTCTTACTCCCCACTAGGGCACCTATCACTTGGTTGCTTATGCTCTGCTGCTTATGTGGGGGTTATGGTCGTTAATGTAGCAATGTATATTATCCATGTCCTTGTCCTGCATTGTATTGTACTGTAAGTCACTGGTCACCTATTTGTTTATGTACTTTACTTGTACTGTAAGATGCTTCCAGGGAGAGTTTGGTTGACCAATTAATATAGTCAAGCACCTCAGTTTTACTAGTGTTAATTTTATAACCGGAATAGTCAGAATAAAGATCAATCTCAGAGAGGAGAGGATGCAAAGATTGAGCCGGATTTCCTAGGGATATCAGGGCATCGTCAGCGTACAACGCAAGTTTATGTTCGGAAGGGCCAGTCATCACATCAGAAATGACAGGGTTGCTACGGATCCTTGCTTCTAGAGGTTCCATGACTAGAGCAAAAAGCAGGGTGGAGAGTGGGCATTACTGTCTGGTACTTTTGTAAATTCCGAAAGAGGAAGAGGTAATACTGTTGACAGAAACTGTGGCTGTGGAGGATCTATTTAAAGCTGAGACACCCATCCTTTTGAGTACTCAAGACAAAGGACCACGAAATACAGTTGATCCTATATACAATTTCATACTTTTCATTATGACATCTATTTGTCATATCCATGTACTTGCTCCATAGTATGAATACCCTTAAATTGCTAGAGAGAAATAATCGCTGTCCAGACAATAATTGTGGTTCCAAAGCACAAAAATTCTTATTGCATTCAAAAAGAAATGTACACGCTTTGATCTAGCACAATTAGCGCAAAGACAATTAAATACAGAAAATAAGATACAGCCCAATACATACGCGTGCGCACTGGTCCCAGCATACAGTCATCAGTCCAGAAGCCTGTGGTCATCCAAGGAGAATGGATGTATGTTGGGATCAGCAAGCATGCTATATACTTTACAGATCACAGATAACAACAATGTAGACAAGCAAACATAATTCCATTGGTTCTTGCTCTTGTAGTACACTGTAGTTCATAGGACAGTTCACTAGGGGTATGTCCCAATTCTCCACAGTCTCTTGAGATTACATTGTCTTTCTATAATTGGTTTAAGACACTACATACAGAGTATACATTCTAACCAATAATTTCCTATGATCCATAACCATCGAACACAAGATGCGACTCCCTCGCTGGTAGGTTCGGATATCTGGAAATAAACAGTGTGTCAGTATAGTACCAAACATGCCATGTCTACCATGTTGTATACCTTAAATATCATATACATACATTTCACAACATAATTATATGCTATTAAAACCTCTAATATTACGTTTAATGTAAAGGAACCTTTTATGAGTGAGTGTATATTTATGATTATATGTAAGTATGCGTTGTGCGTCTACAAGCAGCGTAAAAGGTGCTTTGTATGCAGGGGTTGTATACAACGCAAACATGCGCTGTGTGTGTCTATATTTACAATAGCAACTGTGTATATGTGTGTACGCATTGTGGATACACATGCGATCATTTAAGTGTATGCATATATATAAATATATATATATATGTGTGTGTGCAAATGCGCATCAGTGTCATGGATTTATATACAGTATATACATATAATATATATAATATATATATATATATATATATAGAGAGAGAGAGAGAGAGAGAGAGAGCTTTATTCAGTAACTGGTATTATTGATATTACTTCTGTCTGAACTAAGTTCTAAAATGACAGACAATGGAGTTGTTCTGATCAAAGATGGCCGGCAGATACTTGATGGAATCACAATGTAATCAAAGGCCTGTCTCCAGCCTATTTCGAATGTAAATGCTAGTTCCTTTAGGCATACAATGATAGTCAGACTTAAAGACAATGGTTCATTCAAAACACTCGTCTGCACCTCACAATATGCGTGTGTTTTTCAATTACTAGTCACAGACATGTCCACAGGACTTGTCTCCCAGCACTGGCCAAACCTTGCATTTTTAAATATATATAAAGTCTTTTAAATACATATGTGTATCCGTGCGCATTTATTATGTAAAGACTTTAACAGTGTGCAGTAACACGGCAGATGTACACAACACTAAATAGCGCCATACACAATGATATTATACCAGACTTGCCTACCCTCCCGATTTGGCCGGGAGCCTCACGATTTTTGGTTGCCGCTCCCGGCCCCCCGGAAAGGCAGGCAAGCCTCCCGGAAGTCTCCAACCTTCCCGACCTCCCCCCTGAAAAAAATAAAAACCCCTGCAGCGGGGAGGGGCCAGTGACGCAATTCACGCTGAATCGCGTCATCATGGCCACGCCCCCTGCTTCACAATGCCGAAAATAATGGCATTGTGAAGAGGGGGCGGAGCCACGATGACGCGATCATGCGGCTCCGCCCCCATTGTGACACCAAATGGCCGCCCCCGCTGTTAGCCAACAATCATCTCCCTCCCGGAAGGCTGGAGCTGATTGTCGGCAAGTATTTATTATACTGACTATGCCAGATGGATTCGTGCAGACAACACAAACATGGCGTCTTCAGATATTTTCAAAGATCTGATCTCATCCAGCTTCGACAATAGACTACCACTGCAATACTTTGCACCACTTCTTCATTTAATTTCATTATTTGCCTTTTTTTATTTAATCCCTTTATATTATGCTTAAGCCATTTTAGCATGATTTAACTAATTTCCTTATTTAACTATTTGTTTGTTATTTATGTGCACTGTAAATATTTTGTTTACTATCAAATTTAAATACTTTTTCATTATTTATAGGTTTATACACTTTTATTCATATATTGTCCCGTATTCAATTAGAAGCGAAAAGCCGAGATCCACGAAAAAGTATCGCCGATTGAGACTTTTCGCCAGTTGGAAACTTATCTCCGTATTCAGGACCTCATTCAGAGTCGGTCGAAGCGGCCGCACGGTCGTACGCGAAAAGGGGCCGTATATGCAAATGATTCCCTCGCAAGTTGCGTCCCTAAGTTCGGATCGGTAGTTGGCCGACCAAGGGGAGGAAGCGGTCGAAAGACAAAAAAATACGCCCCCTTCTCATACGCATTGCACGTCATCTCCGGGCATATAAGGATTAATCGAGACCATCGGCAACCATCGAAACTGGTCGTAGAGCTTAAGGTTGACCATACCCTCTCTTAAGCTCTACGATCATGTCAGTGTAAAAACCTCCCATATCACATGTGCCATGACGCTACTTTGTTAATTATGCACTCCCATAAACCGTATGCACTCCCACAAAACGCCGTCCGCATAATTAGGCACGCCTGCGTTCGGATCTCCACTCCCCCGTTTTCAAGCACCTTCCCCTGTTACCACCCACAAACGGCTCAATCTGTCACTCAAACTACCGACCTGGCTGTGTTCAAGGAGAGAGAAATTTCTGATCGTAGCGGCTAGTTTGCGCACGCACATTGCGAACTGTACGCATGTGCAGTATAGCGAACATCGGTGGAGTACGACCGTGCGGCCGCTTCGACCGACTCTGAATGAGGTCCTCAATTCCATCCACTTTACGCGGAAAGTCAGTACAGTGTAATAGGCAAAAAAGGTTTGCCTCTGAATAGCAGGAGAAAAGAAGTGCAACATTTTTATTTTGGGGTGCAAAGGTGGGGAAACCACTCAGAACCCTTGGGGCAGCCCCCCAAAGGACAACTGCATCAAAAAAATCCTGAACAAAACTTAAGAACTCCCCAAAAAGTACTTTGCATTTGGGGGCAAAAAAAGCACAAAGTTGGGGGACAAGTTCGCAAACTAGGGAAATAAGGTTCTGGGGGTACACTAAGAAGGGGTCAAGTGTTTTTGGGATTGCAGGTGCTTTTTTGAGGGTGGAAATTCGCAATTATTAAAACTGCACTTTAGAGATATTAAAATAGGCTTGCACCCATTTTCAGGTACCCCACATTTGGCAGGAATACTTATCTTCACCAAAAAATACTGCTTTATGCCATTCTTCACCACTTGTGCAAAGATGCTAATTAGAGGCAATTGTGCAAACTTAAGTACCCCAAACAGTTTTATTAGGTCAAACTGGGCACTACTACATTGATCCCCAATGTTTCTGCATCTTTTTGGGGCTTCAGGCTGATTTCCCCGAGTCTGACACCACTTTTCGCCTGTTCTGACTTCGCATGTTGCCCTTTTCGCGTCTTTTGGAATTTAATAGGGCAAATCGCGGGTATGCGCACGATAAGCTTCCATGGCTAAAATATGTGATGTAGGCGAAAAGTCCGTCATGCAAAACTTTATCGCGTACGCAATACTAAATGAATACGGCCCTTTGTAGGGAAACTATCATGTCTAATATAGCTGTATTAACCTATTTATTTCCTTTTCATTATTCTCAACTGACCTTTCGCTACCTATTTTTTTTGCCATTTTCACTTTCATTACATATTATTTTTACCACAACTATTTTTTGTTGCAAAGTGTTATCAATAGTTTTTCCCACTCAACCCACATTAATTCATGACTTTAAGCAGGGAAGCTACTGTATTCTCCTCTCTGCCCCTAAGTATAAACCAAAATACACACAGTGGAGAAAATGTGTCCGCAGCCTCTACTTTCCAAGCTTAAAGATATGAGAAGAGGTTTACCGGGCAACAAAGTGCCCTTGGAATTTGGGTGATGCATAACAGATTATGTGGCCTTCACCTCAATTTCAAGGGTCACATATGACAAAGTGAAAAACCCTTTCAACTGCTTATGGATGCTCTGTCCTAAGGATGGACAACCATTTTCCGATTCGATGGAATACCGGGAATTCGATGGTTGCTAGCCATCAGATTCAGCATTCCGATGCCCATCCGATGACTGGCTGTGGGGGGTGAGCACACACCGCTGCTATACATAGCAGAGCAGCGTGTGAGCAGAAAGAGATTAGAAGCCCTGGCGGGTTGGCGACCGCCAGGAGAAGACGCCGAAGCCCTGGGGTGGTGGCGGCCACACAAAAGAGCTTAAAGGCCGCCGCCCCCCAGTTGAAGAGGCAGTAAAATAATATATTACAATATGTGTTTATTTTAATATTTTCTTTACAGGTGGACCACAGGTGCCAGTGGGCTCTAATGCCCTGCATACTAGTACTTGTGGTTTTCCAAGTACTAGCATGTAGGGGAGGCTTACTGGGATCTGTGGTACACCTGCAAAGGACAATATTCACACTATACATAATCATCCCGGCACCCACTGCCCTGGGGTGCCGTGGAAAGCTCCGGAGAGGGGGACCCCTTTATTGGGGTGTCCCCAGTTCCCCAGGGATCCCCGACCTGGGCTGACTAGCAGTCAGGGTTAATGCTTTGGCTGGGGGGCCTGGTGAAAGGGCTAGAAAAAGTTTGGTTCTGGATAATACAGAGGGGACCCTACTCATTTCCCCCCTGTACTTTCAGAACCAGATCAGAGCCCAGTGCTGGTTGCCCAAAGTATGGGGTACCCCTACGTCATTTGTCCCACATATTTTGGCAACCAGGGCTGGTTCTGACTAGTCCGGTGCTGGTTGTGCTAGATATGGGGGACCCCTACGCTTTTGTTCCCTGCATTTTCACAACCAGGAGTGGCCGTGAAAAGCACGGGCTGGTTGTGCTTTAGGGGAATGGGGGGGTTACTTCACACAATCAACCCAGCACCCACCACCCAGGGGTGCCAGGGATAGTCCCGGGCTATCAGCCAAGGCCTGGGGTGCCCTAGAGAGGGGGACCCCTTTATTGGGAGGGATCTCCAGCTCCCCAGGGATCCCCGACCTGGGCTGACTAGCGGTCAGGGGCAATGATTTGGCCGAGAGACCCGGTGAAAGGGCTCCCCTGGCTGTGGTATTACCCCCCCCAGCGCTAGAACGCTGTGAGAGAGCTGAATCTGTAGTTAACCACAGGGTGTGATGGCATACCATATCTGTATTGCGCAAGGCACACATCCATTAAGGCGTCAGCATTAGTGATCGGAAATGTAATTGCTTTTTTAAGTTTGAGTGGCAGAAATTCAGTAGGTTTTGTGAACATTCAGATCATGTCTAAGAAGCCTCAGTGTAAACGGGTAACCTGGTTTGTTTGATCCAAGTCCCGTTTACAGCATGGGGACTTCCGATGTCATCTCCAAGTGCCGGTAGAAGGGTTCCATTGCACCCTGATGCAGTGTGAACGGCGCCGATCCAGGAATAACCGGGACCGGCGCCGCAGTGGAAAAGGGGTCTGTCCCGTTTTGGAACGGTGTTCCAAATCTCGGGTCAGGCCCAGGAATTGGGTGGAAAATCAGTATTATTTGCCAGACCCCCAAACAGAACTCTTACATCTCTTGTTTAATCTACATTTATGAAAAGGTTACCAACAATATTTTTAACTTATTATGATCTCACATCCTAACCATGATATCTGTATACAACACAAGCCCCTCCCATCAGGTCTACATATTATGTAATCAGCCTGGTCTAGTTAACAGCTTAATATTTTTCTAACAAATACAGGGCCTGATTCAGAGCCGAACGCTCTGACCAGAGCGGCCTCCTGGCTGCTCGTATAACTGTGGGTGACCACCCACAGCTATAGCAAGCGTCCTTGATGATGGTCGCAATGGTCAAGACCATCGCGACCATCGGGCTTGCGATGGAGACCCTGCGGTAGGGTCTCGCTGCCGCAAGCCCTGGAGTGATTTTGGCTATATCAGAGCCAAAATCACTCCCACTGACATCACTACTGATGTCAGTGGGGCCGGCTTTAGACGGTAGGCGTTCCCATGGGAACGCCTCCGTCTGGCAGCCACGCCCCCGGCACGCCCACCAAAGGGGGCGTGCTGTCGATGTTGATTGACAGCACACCCCCTTTGGTGGGAGACCCGGAGCGACGGAGAGAGCCCGTCGCTGTCCGTGTCTCGCGCATGCGCATGACGGAGCTCCCCAGTGGGGCAACATCGACCCGCTTGCGAGCGTCCTGCGCTCGCGAGCTGGTCTGAATGACCCCCACAGGTCGCAATTAAATTCAGATTGAGTATAGCAGACAATAAAGCCATCTTAATACTACAAAAGCTGTGGATTGTGATTTTAATTAAATGTGTCACTATTTCTTTACACCTTTATGTTCTTGTTTTCATATTTTGTGTTGTTGATCATTTGTTGACGATGGGGAGTAATTTCAGTGCTGATAATTTTATTTTTATTTCTAATAAAAAAACTTGTTTTTATATTAATTGTTGCATTTCCTAGAGTACCCTTGTTTCCAGTAGTTCATTGTTGAAGTTTACATTCTGTGGTTTTCTGTCACATTATTATTGCATAGAAGAGTATTCTGTGCGGCTTTCCCTTTTATTACAATTTATTATTACATTTTTTTTTATAGCACACGTATTCAGCATCACTTTCTCTGTCACATGTACAGAGACACAAACACTAGGCTTAAAATATTTGTCAAAAGCCAATTAACCTACCAGTATTTTTTTGAAAAGTGGGAGGAAATCGGAACAACCATAGCAAACCCGCGCAAGCATGGGGAGAACATGCAAACTCCACACAATTAGGGTCTTGGTGGGAATCGAATGCAGAACGACAGTACTGTGAGGTAGCAAGCTAATCATTGCACCACCATGCTTTCCCTTCTCTTAGGATTTGTTTTAGTGAATTGTTTTTGTTTTTATTAACCATTTGTACTTATCCCTATGCATCAATTTCTTTTTTCCCTATTGATTGTAAGCAAGGCCCTCTTACCACTTTTTCTGTGTGTAATTACTCAGTCTTGTTTTATTACTGCCCCCCTCCCTCCACCACCACCACAATTTTAAAGTGCAACAGAATATGCTGGTGCTATATAAATGTTAATTATAAGTAACCCCATATTCCTAGTGAGTGTGAAAAAGACACTGGCATTTCCTTCTGCAATTAGCTTCCACAGTAGGCACGATTCAGAGAAAACAGGGTTTGCAGGAACAACAGAAGATGTGCACTTGTTGCCAGTCTTGTTGGTGAGAAAGCAACTCACTAATGGCAGGATCTGCTCCTGTACCCAAACAAATTGCAATAATAACAAAGGGCAGCGCTAATCTCAACAGGAATCAAGATAATAAAAAAACAAATCAATGCAAATAAATATAACTTTACTAAATCCAGAAATACATATTAAAGTAGCGAAAAAATATTAAAGACAATATAAGCCAAATAGATTTAAGCACTTCACAGTCTAAATTATCATGGAATAATATGTCACTCATTTTAATCTCAATTAAACTAGTGCTATTAATTAGATATTAATGAGATAGTGTTACTTGGCACTCCTGATAATGTTGTTCTATATTTGTCTAAAAAAAAATCAGATTTGAATCCATGCCCAGGATTTTCTGGGACTTGTAGTCCCTCCGAGTGGCAGTCAAATTACAAGGAACCTGCTGATCTGTGAAGATTATGGAGTTTATGTAGTAGGCAGATGTATTAAGCTCTGGAAAGTGATAAATTGGGGAGTGATAAAGTACCAGCCACTCAGCTCCTGTCATTTTTTAAACACAGCCTGTAATATGCCAGTTAGGAATTGAGTTGCTGGGAGTTTATCACTTTCCAGAGCTTAATACTGTACATCTGGCCCAGGGTGCGATCTGGTGCCACTGCGGGAACTCCTATGGGTCTTCCTGTATTTTTAAAGAGGCAATCATTTTAAAGTGATTGCCTCTTTAAAAATACAGGAAGACTCGCAGGATTTCCCACAGCGGCACCAGATCGCACCCTATTACATAAGCCCCTATGTCCCACTGTGTAATAAATTACAGCAGTGGATCCAAAGCTGGTTCCCCAAGGCAATCCAATGGTGCATACACACGTAGTGATCAGCCAGCGATACGATATTGCTGGCTGAACGTCGTGCACCCTCTCTGGAGGGCTGGATGATCGATATCGATCATCCAGCACACCACCTACTACTCACCGGTGACTATAGCGACCTGCGATCAACGATCGTGGGTCCCTATAGTAACCTGCACGATATCGAGCAAGTTGACCGGCATGCACAGTCGATGGACGATATCGCTATCGTCCATACTTGGGTGCGCATCGCTGGTCAATGGTGAGTTGGTAGGGAGCATTTAAATGACCGATTTGAACAATAACATTAACAATATCGTTATCGTTGAAATCGATCAATTAAATCGCTACGTGTGTACGCACCATAACAGTCCAGGTTTTTAGGATATCTATGCTTGAGCACAGGTGACAATTAGTGCCTCGTTCTTTTTGAACCTTTATGTGCTAAGCCATGGGTAACCTTAGATGTTAGGATGCCTTTAATATTGAATTTGGGAACTAACTCACAGGCTCCAAAAGTAGAGACAAGGGCCCTCATTCAGAGCCACTCGCAAACAGCAGTACGCTTGTTGCGTTCCGATGTTGATTAACCGCGCATGCGTCGGTGTAACAGTGCGCATGTGCGTACGGCAGATTGCGAGTTTTTTTGGTCTCGTTCGTCAAATAGCGTACAGGAAGTGACATGTAAAATGTGATTGACAGAACAGGGCGTTTTTGGGTGTTGACGGGGGTGGAGATGGAAAAACACAGGCGTGGCGAGGCGTTTTTGGGGCGTACATACATTAGCAAATGCGAGCGTAAAATGTGTTCGGACCGACTCATACGTCACTGGATGATCCTCTTTCCCTTCAAAATGCTCGCACAGCTTAGGGTCTGGATTACTCGACCACATTGGCGATGGCCTTCTCCTCCGTACCGGGACTCCACGATGTTGTTGCGATTAATCGCGGGAGGGCTGAAAAGCAATTAGTGTTGGATTGAAAACCGGCTTGGTATGTGTTTTGAAATCAGTTTTTTGGGAAAGCACAAAACCGTACGCAGGTGGAAATCAGAGCTGCTAATGTCAGGATGACACAATCAATTTGCGTACATTTGTGGGGGTTTATTTTGCCCTCAATTTGGTGGTTAGGGCCTATTGTAACAATAATGTCATCATGTTTTAATTTTCGCACCATTTTATTTTTGCCTCTTGAATTTGCCTCGTTATATGATTTTTTAAACGTTCCTTAAAGAGCCCATTTTTTTTTTTCCCAGTTTTTGCCTTTTGGTCCAGGATTAAATGTAACCCATTTGTACAATAATTTCACAATCCAATGTCAGATTTTTTGTTTCAATTTATTGCTCAAACAAAAAAAAAAAAAAAAAAAAATTGGGAACATCTTTTTCTGCCAAACAAATTGGCCCAACATAACTGTTGACATAAACATACAAAAAAAATTTAAAAACATTTCACAAGAAAGGAGAGGGAAGTTTTGACCAGAAAGGAATATGAGCCAAGCACAGAAGGATTGTGGGAAAAGTCACCATTGCTGTCACCGTTATTTCACCCGTTTGGATGGTGGAGGGAGGGCGCCAGACCGGGTCCGGGATGTCATCGGGCTGGCCTGTCCAGAGGCAGATGTTGTGGCCTCTGGACTAGGCACAGGGCTAGGCACATTTGGAGGATTGGCTGATGTTGTGCCAGAGGTGGAGGATCCTGATGTTCCGGCAGGAAGGGAGGTCGGCTCCACCATGTGCTGGCGAACGAGCTGCTCCAGGGCATTGGCGATGCGGATGTTGGCCCTGGTATTTTCCGCCAGGGCCTGACCAATGGTCACGTTGGCCGCAGCATTTTGCTCCAGGGCCTCAGCCACCCGTACCAGACTGGCGTCCATCCTCTGCAGAATCTCCGTATGGAAATCCGATTTGAAATTGAGTTCTGTGAGGAGGGACACTGCCTGCGAGGGGGATTGCCCTGGACTGGCTTCTGCAGGGTCCTCAGCCGGATGTACTGGTTCCTCCCCTGCCGAGCCAGCAGAAATTCGGCGGCCAAGGCTCCCCTCTGGAGCAGACTCATCCGCCTGTGTCTCTGTTAGGAAAAAAGAGAAAAGCCTCACATTAGAATCTACATATTGGCACAATAACATTTCAGAGTTGATGACATCAAAAGATTTACCTGGGACAACATGAGGAGCCGCAAAGTCTGGCATGTCCGTATCCATGTTGGACACGCTAAACACCTCCACAGGCTGCACACACCCCTGTGCCAGCTCTTCTAAATCGGTCAACTCCAATGACACAGGGGTGGGACCCCCACCTGTCCCCCTTGCATGCCTAGCCCTGTCCGCGAGTTTTTGCTTTAGGCGATATTTGAAGTCGCCCCATCTGTGGGAAAAAATGGAAGCCATTATCCTTTTGTTTAAAATGGTGTTTGTTTTTAGGGGGGCAAGTGTTTACTTACCGCCGTTTGACATCCCGGGCTAGACGGACATAATCACCCACCCTATTGACAGCAACGGCTACCTCTTCCCACATTCTCCCCTTCTGGCTTAGACTCATATTCCTGTCTGCCTGTGGCAGGATGTCCACACACTTCTGTATCAAAACCTCCATCTCCTTTCTTGTGAAATGTGGCTGCCTTTTTTTTTTGGCAGCTTTGGCCGGAATACTGGGCCCAGCAGCCTCTTCCATGTCATCCTCCTCACCTATTTGTGTAAATATTCAGATTTCACAAAATCACAACTTGCCCAATCTTATGTTTCAAATTAATCATTGATACAAAATGCATGAAAGACTTACCGCCTGACTCTTGGGCATTGTTTCCCTGGGCTGTCGCCATGTCTGAGGTCCAAACAAGAAATACACCAGAATTTTAATGTGTTTTCGTGACGTATTTATACATGCGTCCTTATTTTGCGGCCGCATCATTGATTGTGCGTTCCTATGATCCCTCCTTAATTTGTGCGGGAAACGAAACACTATTTATGGCTTGGTGTGTCTCGAGTCGAGGTGGCGTTTTTGGATTGTTGGAGGTTACCTTGGCTGGAGTTTATTGTTTGCGTATAAAGGAGTTGGCGGTTGGAGATTATTTTGTTTGGTAGATTTGCGTTTTTATTTTCCGTTCTCTTTTTTGTTTTTTATTTTTTTTACCTCGTTTCTTGATTTGGTAAGTTTTGTGAAGTCTAACTTTTGATCAATTGTTGTTTCATTGTGTTTCTTCATTTTTGTAAATTTTGGATCCATAATTTCATATATTTTAGCTTTTGATTAATTTCGGACCCAAAGACCTTTTGATTTGGACTCTTATATATTTGCTCTTGGTAAGTCCATTTTTTATCTTGTATTTGTGAACTAATTAGCGCATTTTTCACAGTTTGTATAGTGACTTGTATTTGCGAACTAATTAGCGCATTTTTACTACTTACTATTGTGACTTGTATTTGCGAACTAATTAGCCCATTTTTACTACTTACTATTGTGACTTGTATTTGCGAACTAATTAGCGCATTTTTACTACTTACTATTGTGACTTGTATTTGCAAACTAATTAGCGCATTTTTACTACTTACTATTGTGACTTGTATTTGCGAACTAATTAGCGCATTTTTACTACTTACTATTGTGACTTGTATTTGCGAACTAATTAGCGCATTTTTACTACTTACTATTGGGACTTGTATTTGCGAACTAATTAGCGCATTTTTACTACTTACTATTGGGACTTTTATTTGCGAACTAATTTGCGCATTTTTAAATGCTTATTAATCATTTTAATTTTTTTGAGGTTGCCCTTTCGCTTTTTGGGCAAACATTTCAACCCATTTTGATGTACTGTGTGCAATGTTGTTTTGCTCTTTTGCCAAATGTGTGTTTCGCATATTTTAAGTTTGGTCTAGCACAAAATTTAGAAACAAAAATGCACAGAGTGAAATTTTTCAAATAATTTTTGTGATTAATTTCAGTTTGGACGTATCATGACAATACCCCGGCATGTAAGCAGCAATGGATGGTATCATCAAGCTAAGTTGTTTTGAATTTTCTTTTGGGGTGGGTCCAAAGCCTTACATTACAATCTTGCCATTTCAGGTTGATCTAGGGCGGATTGTTCTGGCCATGCTCCCAGAAGCCGACCAACCTCAATCTCGTCCCAGGCGTAGGCATCGTAGGCGTGCAAGGCCCCAGATATTTCGAACACGTGTCACCCTTTTTGGAATGCCCGATGATGAGGTTTTAAGACGCTACCGTCTTCCTCCCAAAATCATCATAGACACTCTCTCATTAATAGAGAGTGATCTTTAGCGGCAAATTGACAGTCCTACAGCAATACCACCACTTACGCAATTTATGGCGGTGTTACATTTCTGTGCCTCTGGATCATTTCAAACAACGGTGGGAATAGTGGCAGGCATCTCACAATCCTCCTTTTCCCGGATCCTGAGGGCAGTGATGGAGGCACTTTTCAAGCACCTCCATCATTTTATTCAAATGCCTTTGGATATGGGTGCCCTTAGTGTGGCCAAGGCCAATTTTTACTAAATAGCTGGCTTCCCACACATCATAGGGGTTGTGGATGGTACTCACATACCACTTCAGCCTCCAGCACGGCTGGAGGCCATATTTCGAAACAGGAAACACTATCACTCCCTGAATGTAATGGTGGTATGTGATGCCTCCCTCCAGATCCTGTCCCTGAATGCAAAATTACCAGGAAGTGCACATGACTCCTTCGTCATCCGGCAATCAGGGATATGGCACAAATTAAACAACCTACAAGCTGGTGATGCGTGGCTTCTGGGTAAGTGTAGACCTTTAGTACATAACAATGTTAAGCTTGATACACAGTGATCCTGATGTTGTCTATTCTTTTTCACAGGAGACAGTGGATACCCTTGCATGCCCTGGCTGCTCACTCCTTACTTGGCTCCCACACCAGGTCCACAAAGTGAGTTTAATACCGCACTTACAGCCACCAGGCAAGTGGTGGAGCGCTGTATCGGCCTTTTAAAAGGCCGATTCAGATGCCTCCACCGCTCTGGTGGCGAGCTCATGTATTTGCCGGATATGGTTTCGAAAATTGTGATCCTGTGTGGGATCTTTCACAACATCGCCATAAGGAGTGGTGTTCCAATGCAGCCAGATGCCTTACCTGAGGATGGCCCCCCCGAGGTTGGTCGGAGGTCAGTATGTGGGGGGGCCATACGCGATGATGTGGTGGCCCGATATTTTAGGTAATTATTGATCAAACAACAGTGTGTATACTCAATGTGTTACGGTTTTTTAACATTCATCTTTTTTTATATTAATTCTTGCACCATCTTCTGTTTGTTTGCATAATGTTTGGCACTCCCACGATGACTACTTCCTGCTACCCTTCAAAAACCTTTCTGTAGAAACTTCGGGAATATATTCTGACACCAATATTGCAACGCCATATTTGTGAAATCATGTGGGCATGGACCTTCGTCAACCAGTTCTTGATTTGTTGTGTGTTTGTTTAGTGTTTTTGGTATGTGGAGTTTTTCTGATTATCACTGTGTGTTTTGTTTGTGAGTGACCACTTTGTATTTTGATTTCTGTTGTGAATAAATATTTGGAGAGTGTAATTTGTTTCCTTTTTGGGCACGTTAGAAGCAAGTGTAAACAAAATCCCAAACGTTAATTTTACCTAAGGGGTAACCCAGTAATGAAGCAAGTGGAGCTAAAATGTAATATGTTTTCGGGGTACTAACCAACACAACAAGGAATTGTGTACAATCAGTTGCCTTCGTAAGATTGTCCTAAGCAGTTTGGCCACCAAATAGGAACCTGAAAAATGGTGTAAACTATCATGTTGACCACCACAAAAAAGGAAAATGACATTGGTACTGGGAGGTGTTTCTTGTGCCTGTTTGCATTCCAAATACAACACACAATCTGTAGTGAGATTCTGTGGCAATCCTTGCTTGAAGAGTCTACTTATGTCAGTGTAAAGAATCTTGGATTTACTCCAAACGCATGAGACAGAGCTTGATTTTAAACAGATTTATTAAGAAACAATTTGTAAAAAAACAAAAAAAAAAACTAATTCCTAAGGAGGACCAACAGATGGTCAAGGCCCTGCATTAGCCCGGTGACCTGCTCCCGCATACGGCCCACACAATTCACAATCTGTTCCCGACGCCTCTGTTCCTCTGTGGGTGACAAAAGTTTGGGGATTAATAAATCGATAATGAAGCAACATTGTAAAAAAACAAAAAACAAGCAAACACAAACTTACAAGCTTGTGGGCCAAAAATAAATTACACAGATAAAACCCAGAACCCCAAAATGTCGTATGACATCAGCAGGAACGGTAAAGACAACCCCCAAAAATACCCTAAGGCGAAAAAAAGACGAAAAAAATGGGGACGACACATGATTACATACAAACAGTTTGTGGTGTCCAAAATAAACTTTAAAAACATACCGTTCTCCAAAACGAGAGAGCCAGAAGCCACTCCCTGGACCACCTCGGAGGTGGCTACATTCCCCAACCCAAGGGGCAAGTTGTTTTCGCGATCCTGGGAGGGGGTATTTGGAGGAGGGACGGATGGAGGAGAGGGGGAATTGGGCTGGAGGGGAAGTAGGCCAGAAATTTCGGCCACAGGGTCTGGGGAGGAGGGGGGAATAGAGGAATTGGGGGTTGGAGAGAGGGGCCGGGACCGGCGTCTTGTGTGGCGATGCCGCCGTAGTGTTTGCTGTGCCCCTAAAAAATGACCAAAAAATTGTTGTTAGTTTCAACAGGAAACAAAAACAACAAAAAAAAAAACACAATAGGACAGACATGAAAACATGCACATGCAGATATGACTACAATGACTCAATAGGACAGACATAAAAACATGCACATGCAGATATAACTACAATGACTCAATAGGACAGACATGAAAACATGCACATGCAGATATGACTACAATGACTCAAAAGGACAGACATGAAAACATGCACATGCAGATATGACTACAATGACTCAATAGGACAGACATGAAAACATGCACATGCAGATATGACTACAATGACTCAATAGGACAGACATGAAAACATGCACATGCAGATATGACTACAATGACTCAATAGGACAGACATGAAAACATGCACATGCAGATATGACTACAATGACTCAATAGGACAGACATGAAAACATGCACATGCAGATATGACTACAATGACTCAATAGGACAGACATGAAAACATGCACATGCAGATATGACTACAATGACTCAATAGGACAGACATGAAAACATGCACACGCAGTTAGGGCCCACAAGATAAACTTGAAAACCACAGTCCAGAACACCTACTTTCCGCAATCTGCATGCGAAAGCATGCCAGCAAGCGGGGCGTCCGCCGGTGCAGGTCCGACCACCTGCGCTCCAGCTGGCCAATATGTCGGCGTGAGCCGAAGGAGCGCAGGCGTCGACGTACCTCCGCATATGCGGAACGCTTGCGCCTATTGGAGATGGGTGGAGGCTGACTGGTGATCCTCCTGTCCATCACCTCCGTCAGCACCAGCAGTTCGCGCCTGGTGAATGCGGCGGATCTCATGATGGCAATGGTGTTTTTTTGACAAAATATTTTTAATAAAGCACCACAAAAAAATTTGATTGGCTAATGTATTTGGGAAATTAACAGGACAAATTCTATTGGTTAGTGTATGAGTCATGTGTTCGACAGGGCCACAAATCTCTTGAGAGTTATGATAGGCTTGATGCAGTGACATGCGTAAGCAAATTTAAATAAAGAAATGAACCACAGAAAAATTGTGGGGAGACAAACAAATAGAACAAATGTTTAATTGGGTCTAACATGTCTTTGGAACAATAAAAGCGAAGGTTTCAGCCGTACGCATTCTGCGAGCAAATACAAACACGGACAAGATTAAAGTTTATTGCATTGTGTTGAAAAAAAACAACAATTAAGCTAATTGATACATTGATTGGCATGATACGATTGAGGGAGGTAGGCCGAAAAAATGAGCAGGTAATCGGAATCTGACAGTCCCACTTCCGGTTTGTACTTGTGCGTGCGTTCCCTTCAAGCCATTTCGGGGATGTACGCTCGCTATTTGGCACGCTCGTTAGTCAGAGGAGGGGTCGCCTGAGTTTGGGGCGGATTTTTAGCTGCGTAGGAAAAAACGAGCGAGTGCTTGAATTTAAATATTTTTTTACGTGCGGCTAACGTGCGTACGCCCACTTGCGAGTGGGTCTGAATGAGGGCCAAGGTTGATAATCTCCTCTGTGAGTGCCTGAGCTCAGAATGTAGGGAAACTGGAAGTTAACTATTCCTTCTGTCCAGTTTCATTCTGCAATTGGCTTTCACAATCCTCATTTGTTCATGGGTGGGAACAGCTGGAGCAGGTTGCAAGCCTCCCAGATAGTGGAACTTAAGCTAGGCACACACAAGATGATATGTCGTCCGATCCTGCGGATCGGAGCGACATATCGGGTACATCATCTATTGTGTACCCATGAAATGCGTACTCCCGCGGATCGCTAGTTACATCTACTGCAGGGCAGATGGGGGATGTCGCTAACAATGCCATGCTGCAGAATGCAGCATGACACGTACCTCCCCCCCATCGGACCCGGCACTGGCAAGTGTGTATGCACATGTCGCATGCAGGGTCCCGTCGACGGCAATGTCGTGCACCACGTTTAGTGTGTAGCAGTGGCATAACTAGGGCAGGGCGAGCGGGGTGCGTGCCCTGGGCGCCATTGGACCAGCGGCGCTGGGGGGCGCCGCCGGCCACAGTACCGGCCCGCCCTAGTTAGCCAGTGTAGCGCCAACCGCAATGAGTGCGGTCAGCGCTACACATTTACACAGGACCAGTGCAAGGCTTCCAGCGCCGGTCCTGTGCTGCACGCCTGAGCCCGTTCCCTCCCCCTGAGCGCTTGCCCAATAGCGCCAGGAGGCGGGCTCAGGCTGTGCATAACACACGCATCGCCGCCAGCGATGCGTGTGTTAAACAGCAGCCAATGAGAGTCAGATAGACTCTCATTGACTGCTGCAGCACCCACTGCAAGAGCCGGACTTCCGTCCGGCTCCTGCAGTGGGTAATGGGACTGACGTCATGACGTCTGTCCCATAATGCTGAGCGCGCCAGCCCGGGCGGGAGCGGCGTCGCGAGCAGGACCAGAGATTCAGGTAAGTATATTTTTATATATATATATATATATATATATTTTTTTTTTTTAAACCTATCTGCACAATGGGGGAGGGGGGTGGCTACTACTGGGGGGACCTCTACTGGGGGAGGGTGGCTACTACTGGGGGGACCTCTACTGGGGGAGGGGTGGCTACTACTGGGGGCGCCATTGGGAGGACCTACTCTACTGGGAACTACTACTTGGGGGGAACTACCACTGGGGGCATTATAAAAGGGGCCTACTACAAGAGGCACTGCACTCGGGGGACCACTACTGGGGGCAATAATAGGAAGGGCTACTACAGGGGGCACTGGATAGGGGGGATCACTACAGGGTGCCTGCATAAGGGGACCACTACTGGGAAAACTGCATGGGGGGGACTACTGCTGGGGGCACTATATAAAGGGCACTGCATAGGGGGGGGACTACTACTGGGGGCACCATATAAAGGGCACTGCATAAGGGGATACCGCTACTGGGCGCACTGCATTGTGGGGACTGCTACTGGGGGCACTGCATAAGGGGGAACACTACATGGGGCACTGCATTTGGGGGGGCCACTACTGGGGGTACTGAGTAAGGGGAACTAATTGGGGGCTGTATAAGGGGGACCACTACTGGGGATACTGTATAAGGGGCACTACTATGTGCCTGCATAAGAGGGACCACAACTGCATACTGGGGGTACTGTATAAGGGGTACTACTGGGGTTAAGGTGCATATGGATAGGAATGTTCAGCATGAAAATAAACACGCCCCATTTTTAAGTGACCACGCCCATTTTTTCGCACATCTCGGGATGTTGGGGGGGGTCCCTTTTCAAATTTGCCCTGGGCTCCAAATACCCTAGTTACGCCACTGGTGTGTAGCCAGCATTAATTGCTTTCTGTTCAACCATGTGATCATGTGATTGAACTCAAGCACATAAGGAGCTTGTAGCTGATCACCTGAAGCAGAGCCGGCCCTATGCATAGGCAACCAAGGCAATTGCCTAGGGGCATTCCAAGCCTAAGGTCGGCGGATGCAGCAGGGATAAAGCTACTGGTGCCAGTTTAAATGCAGGGACCCGCTAATTCTTGCAGTACTATAATGAGCCACACTGACTCATTATATAGTTCTACTAAGCCTGCATAAGAGGGACCACAACTGCATACTGGGGGTACTGTATAAGGGGTACTACTGGGGTTAAGGTGCATATGGATAGGAATGTTCAGCATGAAAATAAACACGCCCCATTGCCCGCGGGTCATAATCAAGGAGGAGGTGGTTTGCTGGAGGAGGGGAGGGGAACCCCGCCTCTCCACTCAACTCATCTCCGCGGCTCTGAGTGCTGCTGTTTCCCGGTTCAAGGAGAAGCACATGCTGCCACCCGCCTCTCTCAAGCTCCACCCGAACAGAGAGGCACAGACAAATAGTACATTATATGTGCGGCTTATCTCCTCTGCAGTCTCTCACACCCGCTACTCGTTGCTCAAATCCCATTCAGCTGCACATCTCCCATCCCCTCCCACAGCATATGCGCACTGCAGCCAATATGTAAATTCCCCCCCAACCAGAAAAATAATAATTAAAATCATGCTCAGCCACGCACTCCGGGTCTTTATCAGTCATGGTCCCCTCTCCCCACCCTCACCCTTACACTGACTTTTCAGTGGGAGTAAGAGGACCGGTGGTGAGCTGATAAATAAGTAAGGAGCTTTCAACTAAAATCTGGCAGCCAGCAGCAGCCCAAGGTCTGAGGAGAGGTGAGTGGTGGCTGTATCTGTAAAAAAATAATTGTCAATAATTCATTATTATATATATTTTGCTGGCCATATTGTGAAAATTGTTTTTGTCAACACCTGTCAAATATATTATACAACTGCAGATACAGTACAGACTAGGGGGTCTTTTCATGAAGTAGTGGAAAGCCCTGTTTAGCTGAAAACAGCACTTTTCACTGCTTCTTCCTAATCAGGAAGCAGGCAGGCATTTCTGATTTGTTGGGAGGGTGGCATTGCCACGTTCTAACTCACTGTTTTCTTCAGCACAACTCATACTACTGCTGCATGACTTAACAGATTGCATGGCTGTATGATGGATTTTATATATCTCTTAGGAATAAGGGGGTCATTCAGACCCGGTCGTTAGCGCCGATGTGCTGGGACCGGGTCGATGGCCCCCCACAGAGCATGCGCACGACGGCGCCGGCGCGCGCATGCGTGAGACCCGCTACGACCGACAGCGCTGGTCGTAGCGGGTCTCGATCCAAAGGGGCCGAGCTGTCGATGTTGATTGACAGCTCGCCCCGTTTGGAAGGCGGGCCGGGGGGTGGCAGCCCAAGCGTTTGGGGGCGGCCCCACTGACTGACAGAGCCAGAAGCTCTCCGGGGCTTACAAGGGAGACCCTACCCTAGGGTCTCGTCGTAAGCCCCGATGGTCGCGATGGTCTCTGACCATCGCGACCATCACCGGAGCGGTCGTTAGAGCTATGGGTGTCAACCCACAGCCTAACGACCGCAACAGAGGCGGGAGGTCAGGATACAAGTGGCCGCCCAATTTCTGAGCGACCGCTTGCATCCTCCAACCGCCTCTGAATGAGGCCCTAAGTGTGGCTAAAAGGCCAAACACACTAATCAAAGGAGATGGAGACGTCCATACAATTTTGTCCAAGTAGTTCAAATATATGCGTTTTTTTAAATATTTGCATCTGGGCCCACCACTTGCTAGTTCCGACACTGGGTGGATGTTTGGAACACCTGGATGGCAACTTTCTGGTTACCGCGATCAGAGCTCAGTTCTGATTGGACAGTGCACATTGGCGGGCCGGCGGCGGTTTGGGGCACCTGGATGGATGGACGGTTGCTCTGGCTACCACGGTTGGAGCTCAGCTCCAACTGGGCAGCTCAGTAAGCAGACGGGATTACATTGTGTGGGCCGCAACTAAAATGGCCACTGGAGGATAGCTGCTGCGCATGCCCAGCCGCAGTAGCTCCTCCTCCCAGTGCTGAGCCTGCACTGACTTCCTGCAGCCTGCCTGCGTAAGCTGTGATCTGTGCTGTGCCGGAAGAGGTCAGAGGGTTTCTGTATGAGAGATGCAGTGCTGGGTGAGGGTTGGATGCTGTGTATATGCTCTGCTGGGTGAGGGGTGCTGTACAGTGATCTGTGCCTGGGTGAGGGGTGCTGTGCAGTGATCTGTGCTGGGTGAGGGGTGCTGTGCAGTGATCTGTGCTGGGTGAGGGGTGCTGTGCAATGATCTGTGCTGGGTGAGTGATGCTTTCCTGTGAAGTGCTGGATGAGGGGTGATGTGCTGAGTGAGGGATGCTTTGATCTGTGTTGGGTGAGGGGTGCTGTGCTGTGATCTTTGCTGGATGAGGGGTGCTCTGCTGAGATAAGGATGCTGTTATCTGTGCTGGGTGAGGGATGCTGTGATGAGTGAGGGGTGCTGTGTGGGGAGAGCCTGGGGTGCTGTGAGGGGTGAATGTGTACTATAGAATGTCAGATGCCCCGCATTAATGAGAGAAGATAGCAGGAGACTCTGTTATGGGGTCGGCTGAAGAGGAGCCTGACACAGAGAGTGGAACATCAAGAAGCTGAAAAAGAATGCCCTGGAGAAGATAGAAGCATGCAGTTGAAAAAAAAAGGGTAAGTGGTTTATTAGAATTATTTTACACAAGAAAAAATGCTGGGTTGGGGCTGGAGAGAGACAAGGGGGAATGAGGCTCCATGGAATGGGAGCACAGCACACTGGAGCGAGACCATGGGCCTGATTCAGAGCCGTTCATAAGCGGCCGCTCGTTCGCTCCGAGCGATGTTTGCCCAACTGCACATGCGTACGGATCGTAATACGCATGCGCGAACCAGTCAGTGTGGCCGAAAATCGTTTGTTCGCTAAATAGCGAATGCCTGCTATTTTGAGTGACAGAATGAGGCGTATGTGGGTGGTAACAGGGGAAGGTGCTTGAAAACGGGGAGTGGAAATCCGAACGCAGGCGTGCTTAAAGGTCAAAATGGGCGTTTTATGGGTGTGCATAATACAGCAGCGTCATTGACCACGTCACTGGGTTATTGTATAGTCAGAACTGCTCGCAAGATTGTGGTGCGAGCGGCCAGGGGGCGTAGTTATCCAAAAAACGACTGCAAGTTTTGTTCGCTTGTTCAGACATAGAGGCGTGAACAGACCGCAAAGAGCGAACAGTTCATTTGAATAGCCACCCCCTTTTTCCTGAACGACTGTCCGCAAATTGCGTCCGGCTCTGAATCAGGCCCAAACTTCGATCAAAAGTATTATAGATCAAATAAAATTTGACCAGTGCTATGTCCATGCTACCAGTTATAGCTCTGCCTTTCAGACTGATGTGAAATCTATCCCAAGTAAGTGTAAGCGAGGGGTCAGTGAGCTATATTAATTACTGTGCATTCTGATCTGCCTGCTAATGCTAAGATGCAGGTTTATTTAATGGTTAGACCAAGAGAGGGAGGGGGACCTGCGCTCAATGTATATGGGCTGTAGTATGTGGTTGATGCCTGCTGCTGACCTCTATGGGATTACCCAACCCATACAGTAGATATAGCAATAAATAGTGGGGGTCAGCGCTACATCTGATGAATATCAAACCAAAAGTATACAGATGATTGTGCCATAACTCTATTTATTGGAATACACATGTAAAGGGTCACAATGCCCCTATAAAACAAATGGTTAGTTGTCTAATATATTTTCTGAGTTATTTATCATTGAGAGCTATATCTATAGCCCGTCGATGTATACCCTTGTTTTATTTGCCTAGACATCTAAGCCCTTAACAGCAGAAACCTATGGGGGCTGCTATTGCGATCAGAAATGGGTGAACCACAGCAGATATCTGAGATAGGAACCCCCATCATACATCCTCGGAAATGCTTACATTTTCGGAAGGTACCCTGTAAATTTGTTTAATAAATTTGCCCCTTGGTCTTACATCTATGTAATAGAGCTTATGGCAGTGGGCAGGGCTGGTGCGATACTTTCAGACGGCCCTGCACAGAATGGCGGTATCCAGCTGGAGAGGCACCGCCGCCTTCTCCATTTGTCTGGCGCCCGCTGAGATTTAGTTACCAGCAG
Organism: Taudactylus pleione; assembly: GCA_031769625.1. NCBI lineage: Eukaryota > Metazoa > Chordata > Amphibia > Anura > Myobatrachidae > Taudactylus > Taudactylus pleione. The sequence continues at coordinate 19,295,100 of JAUIMM010000128.1, forward strand.
GTGCCTGGCGGCTCACTCCCTGCAACCGAAGGCTGGAGCTCCATGCTGAGCTTCTGGTTCCTGCAGTGGGTATAGGGAGAGACGTCATGAGCTGTTGGACGACAGTGGGCACAGGAGCGGGGATTCAGGGAAGTAAAGTGTTGTGTGTGTGTATCTGTGTGTCTTTATGTATAAGGGACACTACTACTGTTGGCATTGTATAAGGGGCACTATTACTGTGGGCACTGTGTAGGGGCACTACAACTGTGGGCATTGTATAGGGGCACTACAACTGTGGGAATTGTATAGTGGGCACAATTGTGGGCATTGTATAAGGGGTAGAACTACTGTGGGCACTGTATAAGGAGCACTACTACTGTGGGCATTGTATAGGGGCACTAAAACTGTAGGCATTGTATAGGGGCACTACTACTGTGGGCTTTGCATAAGGGGCACTACTACTGTGGTAATTGTGTGTAAGGGGCACTACTGTGTCGTAACGTGAATAAGGGACAGTACTATGCGGTGTAATGTGAATAAAATTGTGATACTGTGTTGCGAAAATTTGAATTAGGGGATACAATTATGTGGTCATGCCCCTTTGGTGTAACATCATTATCTTTTTTTTCGGAACGCACCCATTATAAAAGATGGGAGGGCGCAAATTTATAGTTTGCAGGGGACGCTGAACACCCTAGCACCAGCTCTGGCAGTGAGATTCTACTACCTCGTATACAATAATCATTACCTGGTTGCCCCCCCCACCCCGGGATCAGTATGAATGACAGCCGGTCCTATGTCCGACGGTTCAAATTTCGACAGCGGAAGATTCTGATGAAAGTGATACCTTATCTCATATTTTTGCATTGATAAGAACTTACCCTTATTATCTCTATTTCTACGAAGTCCATAGGGTTCCATAAGATACCTTGCGGTATAGGCGATGGCGGCAGACATCGGGAACCTCAGAGTTAATTTTTCAGCCTCCCAGGATGCACTGGGGTCCCTCTCCTATACCCCGCCCCTGAGCCAAGGCAAATCAGTTACGTAACAAGCCATAGGCCGGAGGAGGAGAAGAAAGAGAGAGAAGAAAGTCTGGAACACACAAGAATCACATTCTCACCAGAAGGAGACGGAAAGACCGGTGACCAGAACAAAGCCCATCTGCAGTACAGGTGTGACAGGGCGGGAGTCCTGTGGAACCCTATGGACTTCGTAGAAATTGAGATAACAAGGGTAAGTTCTCACCATATCTCATATTTTCTACTTCAGGGTCCATAGGGTATCCACAGGATACCTTGGGGGATGTCCAAAAGCAGTATCCTTTAAGGGTGGGGACGCTCCTGTGCTGAAAGGAGAATCCGCCGCCCGAAGGAAGCATCCTGAGAGGCGAAGGTATCAAATGCATAATACCTCACAAAGGTATGGACAGAAGACCACGTGGCTGCCTTGCAGAGCTGGACAACAGAGGCACCACGACGAGCTGCCCACGAAGGACCCACAGACAGAGTAGAATGAGTTTTAACAGAGGATGGTACAGGAAGGCCCTCATGAATGTAAGCCTCAGAAATCGGCATGCCAAAGTCTGCTTTGTGGCAGGCCAACCCTTTTTACAGAAACCAGAGAGGACAAAGAGTCCGACTTCTGAAATGAATTGGTACGGTCAACATAAATCCTAAGAGCATGTACCACATCCAAGGAGGCCTCACCAGCTGAGAGGTCTGGGGAATTAAAGGCCAGCACTATGATTTCCTCATTAATGTGGAAACTAGATACCACCTTAGGTAGAAAACCTGGGTGAGTGCGAAGTACCGCCCTATCATATGAAAAATCAGAAAAGGAGGGCGACATGAGAGCCCCCAAATCTGACACCCTTCTGGCCGAAGCAATGGTCAGAAGAAACACAGTCTTAGCTGTAAGCAATTTTAAACCCACTGAGCCCAGTGGTTCAAATGGTGGTCCTTGGAGAGCCCCCAGCCAAATCCCAAGGAGCCACTGGTGGAACAAAGGGAAGCTGAATACGAAGTACACCTTGCATAAAGGTGCGGACATCAGGAAGCGTAGCAATCCTACGCAGAAACCACACTGACAGGGCAGAAACTTGCACCTTCAGGGAAGCAAGGCGAAGACCATGATCTAAATGGCAAGGACCTTGAGACAATAGGTCCAGATGTTGAGGCAACAGCATCGGAGTGTCTATGGAGAGACTCAGAAGATCTGAGTACCAGTGACGTCTGGGCCACGGTGGAGCTATCAACAGGAGCGTGCCTCCTTCTTGCTTGAACTTCTGAAGTACACAAGGAAGAACGGAGAGAAGAGGTACTCAAACTGGAAGGTCCACCAGACCGACAGAGCATCTACCAGAAGAGCCTCCTCGACTCTTGTTGTTGACCAGCACACAGTCAGGAGACCATGAGGTTTATCTCTGGAAGGCACTTGTTCACTAGGAATTAAAACACCTCCTGTTGAAGAGACTATTCCCTTGGATGCACGTCCTGACAGGTGAGGAAGTCTGCTTCCCAGTTGAGGACTACTGCTATGAACACTGCCAAGATGGCTGGGAGATTGCTTCCACAATCTCCCAGCGTGCAATACCAATGCTCACAAATACATATTTTATACAAATGCGAGAAACCCTCAGTGTTCACATCACCCTCCGCTAACGAGCATGTGGTACCTTTTAGCTGAGAATAATATGTTCACTCTCTGACATGATGAGTGTAAACGATGTGTATGTGACGCTCCACACAAAAAAAAAAACACTTTTCATTTTAACTGTGAGACAAGAAACACCCTGCAGCACCGCACCGCAAGGGAGAGAAAGACAGGGATAGTAAAATGGCTGACAGTCAGGAGTGAAGTACAGTCAGACAGTGCTAGCATATAGTCACATACAATGCAGAAATAAATCACCTGCACTACAAACACTATGATCAACTATGCAGACACAGTGCCTGGTAGGAAACAGTGCTGCATACACTGACCTCAGCAGAGGAGAGGTATGCTGGGGACCCGGACCGCGATGCCCCCTGTATCAGAATCCAGCAGCGTTCGCCACTTTTATAAAATGGCCACCAAGGACTCCCATGGGAGGAACGCTGCCACAGCCCACCAGACCACTGTGGAAAAGCACTGTGCAGCGGGGGTGGCACCGCCTGTGAGACAAGGAAAACACACACCCCTGGCATGCTATTAACCCCTGGGATGCTGGAGCATTTTCCATACTGCTGCAGCCCGTTGTCCCTGGTGGTCTAGTGGAAGCGGAGGATCAGTACCTTGCTCTACACACAGCCTGTCCCCAGGGAGCCCCTTGCCTAGGGAAAAATAAGACTGTGAATCGGCGGTAACCCACCATGGGTTTCCGCCGCTTACCTGAATCCCTGTGAATCCGACCACAGTCTGGAATACTGGGGTCCCCACTAGCTGAGACCCTGGTACCCACCAGCATCCCCGGATCAGTAACAGCGTTCTGGCCGGGCGGGGTGAAGAAGCAGCAGCATGGACCTCTAATTAGCTTGTCCATGCTGTCTGCTCATGTCATCGCAGCAAAAGCTGCTGGAAGAAACTTCAGGGGGTGTCCAACAGCCCCCCTCTGAAGAGGTGATCCGACTCAGAGCCGGGCACCTACGAAACCGATTTGCCTTGGCTCGGGGGCGGGGTATAGGAGAGGGACCCCAGTGCATCCTGGGAGGCTGAAAAATTAACTCTGGTGGTGCCCGATGTCTGCCGCCATCGCCTATACCCCAAGGTATCCTATGGATACCCTATGGACCCTTAAATAGAAATAGCAATCTTTTTGTCCAATAAAATACATAGCAGGTCAATTATGTCTAAGTTAATGAAGCAGCAATATTTTGTACATACACAGTCGAGTCACATTATGCCCACCAGCTAATAGCCAGAGTAACCGCCGTGTGCAGCACGGACAGCAGCTAGACGGGCTGGGAATGAATCAATAAGATGCTGGTAGGTTGGCACAGGTATCTGGAGCTATGCTGACTGCAGTGCATCCCACAGCTGCCGGAGGGTGCGTGGTGGAGTATCCAGAGTGAACACAACGATCCAGGTGGTCTCACAGATGCTCAATTGGGTTCAAGTCCAGGAAATTAGGGGGCCAGGAAGTCTTGGTCTTGCTCAACCAACCACTGTCGGACATTTCTAGCTGTGTGACATATCACATAGTCTTGCTGGAAGATCCCATCCGCCTCAGGGATGACAATCAGCATGCATCGGTGTACGTGCTTTGCAAGGATACATAATCAAATTGTGACTCATCGGAGAAGGCAACCCTTTGCCAATCAGCGGAGGTCCAATTTCAATACAGGCGTGAAAACTGAAGCCCTTTTGCGCTGATGCACCTTCATTAGCATAGGTGCAGTGACCATCTGTTTGCTTCGGAGCCCCATACACAGCAGGGTTCGCTGAACTGTCATTTTAGACATGTCTGGTGGCACCAGGTTCATTTTGACGGTGAGCTGCTCCACTGTAGCATGTCGGTCAGCCCTCATGCACCTTACTTGCCGACATTCACCTCTCACATCAATGGCACATGGTGCTCCGCAGTTTCCACATTGGTTATTCTCAATGGTGCAAACAAAAAGTATGGTGGTTGCTCATATCAACTTAATGACATAGCACAGGTGCTTGTAAAGGGCAGGGTTTACACTGAACACAGAAAAAAGGGATTTGCCCTCCAGCACACTGTAGCAATATCAACAAAAATACTTAAATCCTACATAATAATAGAGATTCTGAGGTATTAGTTACATACATTTTCAAATATATGAATAAGCGCCATGTCAATCGACAAGGCTCCTCTATACTGGCGTCCCTAACATTAAGGGGTTCACATCCGAGAAGCAAGGTACCCCAAAAAATTCCAGCCAAAGACCAATCCCAGGGCATCACACGAAAAGGGGAAAAACGGTGATAGTGAAGTGTAAAGGATAGATGTGTAAGGATAAATCAATAAGTGTTAATTCTCAATGGTGCCATTTGTCCAGTCACGATACACTTTCACCACAGCAACAAGCTGCGCTGTTTCAGAAATACTGCCACCCTTGGCCTGAAAGCCAATAATAATCCCTTTTTGCAACTTGGCTTAATCGCCCCTTTTACACATGACAGCAACGAGTGATATGTGTGCAGACGGCCTATCGCACACCTTATATACCCACCAAGCCAGCGCAGGGCACGTGACGTACTTCATGGGCTACGCGCTGCCGTCAAATGTAGGAGGTGGTCATAATAATGTGACTCGACCGTGTATATCCTTTACCAATTAATTTTCCTATATGGCTACAATACACTGACATCACCATATGCATGCAGCTGCTGCGTGCTGCTGTTACACCACGACGTTCTGTAATATAATGTGAGGGGCGTGGGGTACTCCCAGACTGTACCATGTGTTTTTAGCCCTGGGGGAGGGCAATTATACGGCGGCCTTGGTGTAACCCGTTGTATCACGGCGGCTGTGTTGCAGAGACATGGATAGCGAGTGGAGGAGGGCAGGTGAGGGGTAAACACTGTCCGCGACTTGCCATGTGCAGGCAGCGCTATCCCGGGACCACATCACCGGTCCCCCAGCATCCGGCTGCTGGTTCCGCCCGGCCTGAGCGCTGCATACTGCTGCCGTGACACAGTGACTGAGCTGCTGTTGTGAGTTGCTGTCACGATGAGTCGGATTTATCACGATAGTGCTCTGCAGAATAAGCCCGTGCATGATGAAACGGTGCCCGGTGCCTGGGAGCCGGCCGCCTATCAGAGGTGTGTACGCAGTACTGTATGTGTGACCGGGTATAGAGACGGGAGGCGCAGCCTGTGATAGAAGTGACTGCAGGAAGTCCGTTTTCTGTTATGCAGAACAGAACATATGGGCTGTGGGAGAGATCCATGTCTCACCTGGATATATGTGTCTGTGCCCCAGCTCCCTCCCCCTCCTCTCGTTCTCTCTCCTCCTCTGTGTCCATGGGCTCCTTTCATAACAGATAAAAAAAAGATGTTAAAGTATTTAACTGAGCCCAGGTTCAATTAGGATATTTCAGAGTTAAGTTTGAGGGAACTCAAATATCACCTGGTTGGGTCAGGTTTACCGAATCGGTATGATTTACCGGGACGCATGTCTGGCGGTTGGAATCCCGACAGCGGCTGCCCGACATGGGTGAAAATCCCGATCGTCCCTGAGGTAAGTATTGACTAACCTAATTCCCCTAACCCTCCCTTGGGGTGCCTAACCCTAACCTTCCCCCCTAGGGGTGCCTAACCCTAACACCCCCTTCCCCTAGCCTAAGTCCCCCCCGGGAACCCCAAACCTCCACCCAGCGGCTATCCGTGCCCTTCGATCGGGATGCCGGGCGCCATCCCGATCGAAGGGCGTCGGTAAAATGACAGGCGTCTAGAGTTAGATGCCTGTCATTTAACCCTCGCCGGGATTAAGCAGTCGGGAAGCCAGCTGTCGGGATTAGGTCCGCCAGCTTCCCGACTGCATACCGGTATACCGTATCTGTCTTTGTCTATAGGCATATTTATTAATTTACATGTTCTAGAACTGATAATTAAAATTTCATATTGCTGATTATCATGGCAATATGAAATTAAAGATTGCAGGAAAACTCCCATAGTGACAGAGGGCCTGATTCAGAACCGGACGCTCTGACAGAGTGCTCGCTCTGACTCAGGGCCGGCCTTCTGTTTTTTTAGAGCGGCCTCCTGGCCGCTCGCATAGCTGTGGGTGACCACCCACAGCTATAGCGAGCGGCCAGGAAGATGGTCGTGATGGTCAAGACCATCGCGACCATCGGGCTTGCGACGAGACCCTTGTGGTAGGGTCTCGTTGCCGCAAGCCCAAGAGTGCTTTCGGCTCTAATAGAGCCGAAAGCACTCCCACTGACATCACTTGTGATGTCAGTGGGGCCGGCCCCAGACGGTAGGCGTTCCCATGGGAACGCCTCCCTCTGGGCAGCCACGCCCCGGCCCGCCCATCAAAGGGGGCGTGCTGTCACTCAACATCGACAGCACGCCCCCTTTGGTACGAGACCCGGAGCGACGGAGTGCCCATCGCTATCCGGGTCTCGTGCATGCGCACGACTGAGCCGGCTCCGTCGTGCGCATGCGCACTGGGCCACCATCAACCCGCTTGCGAGCGCATAGCGCTCGCGAGCGGGTATGAATCAGGCACAGAGTCTCTGAAAGGATCCCATTCCTGCTGTGTGTGACGGTGCCTACACACTTGGCAATGTGCTCACGATCCGTCATCGTGTACGATTTCCCTTGAACTCTCCCCCGGCAGCTCCCCGGCAGTCCTGCACACGGTTTGGTGTAAAAAGTGTCCAATGTGACAAATGTTCTATTGTACATCCTTAACTTTTTCCAGTGCATCGTGTCCCAGATTGGCATATCTGCCCTACAGCGTGACAGATCTGAATGTACGACCTGCGGGGATATGCATCGTGACACTTACGATTTGGGCAAATTTTACATGATTTGTCGTCACGACGTGTCGGAATCGGGCAAATCGTGTAAAATATCGCTAAGTGTATAGGTACCTTAAGAAGGGATGTGATCGTTAATGTGATGACATCCCGTCTTCCAATATCTGCTGCTGTACCCCCTACATACATTCGGGAGAAATGTAATATTTGCAGATACCCCCATCCCCTCCAAAACACCTGCATATATTGATAAATAGGCCACTATGCACCGTGAAAATGTACAAAGTGCTGTATGTGTACACAAATCTTCCAACTGTTCAAGATATTCTGCAAATGCACATTCCACACAAGGAGCATGCTTGCTCACGCCACTTCATACACCCTGTCCCTGTTGCCTCCAAATCGTGTGGTTCGGAGCCATGAACGATGGATGGATGTGCATATAAGATTTTCTCTACTTATATACATCTATATACATATACATCTTTACTTGTGGGCTGTAACCCTTACTATACCTGGCCTAGGTTTGCATACCCCCTCCATCTACTTTTCTGCTACCAATCTACATATAACTAGAAGCGTGAGAATGTTTTTGTGTGTATGTGCAGTACAAAAATGCATATTACACCTACGTCCAACTTATCATCTTCTCCTGTGTGCACACTAGTGAGCTTCCATTTTGCTCCCTCTATTCTTTGCCTCCATTCCCTGAAGTACCTTCCGCTCTACTCCCCCTCTCACTTTTCTTGGTGCACTGGAATCTTTACGGTGTGCTGGTGATGCTTATGACATAACAGAACATTACCAGCTGAGTGTTCTAGCTACCAGGAAAAGCCAATCACTTTAGGTCTCTGTCGCTCCTTGGTTGAGCACTGTGTACTACTGAAAGTAACAGGGAAATTCATTTCAGGCTACTATACTGCTGACATTTCAAAACGCAAGGCAAACATTTGTGGCCGCACTAATGGAGCCTCCACAAATAAAATGGCGGATATCGACTTGCATAGAATGGGCTGTAAATAAAATAAAAACAAATAACGAACCATTTTATTAAAACAGTCAATAAAACATTCTGTTACCAGCATCTATCAATAAATCATATTCTACTACATTAATACAGAGTTGTATTTTTACTTTTTGAACTCCAGCAATCCAGTGATCAAAACATTTAGTAGAACTGCATGTTCCTGAATAACAAATAATGGAAGTTGCAACAGGTCAAACAAATGGTTCTAGAAGTTGATACACATTGTTGAACTACATGTCCCAGAATGGCAGCACAGTTAAAGGGAGCTGACATACAGAGGGCCTGATTTAGCAAGGACCGCCTTTCTGCTAGAACGCACGCAACACAGTTGCTAATGTCAGCGGGGAAATGCAAATGTGTGCCATCGCATTGTGATCACAGCCTAACATAATGACGCCCACTTCCCCTTACACACATCCGTATACCTGGGCAATATAGCGAAACAATCGGTAACATCGAGTACCATCGGACCCATACGCACAGTTAAGGCAGGTCAGGAATTGCTAACTTCAGTACACGCTATGAGGCCTCAGGCTGCATATGGTATTGCAGTGGATAATTTAAGCACGCCCCTGCAACGGCGTTGCAACGCCTGCTTTCGTCCGGCCACCATCCCATCACCACCCACAAACGGCACTTCCTGTCAATCAATGTGCTCTAGGTCTGCATAGCCTCTGCAAACGCAGTTCCCATCGCAATTGCTAGTTTGTGCACTGCGATGCATACGCTATCCAAATTAATCAACCAATTGTGTGCGTCTTTGCTACTGCGATCCTTGCTGAATCAGGCCCCGAGTCTCCTTAACACATTCAACAGTCTTTTTTTGCCAGATTCTTTTCAAAATGGGAAATGTTCAATTGATGAAATTCATCCAGTGAAGACGCACAAAACAGTATAAGTATATATTGCTTCACCAAGTTCATTGATGACTTGGAGCTTTGCATAATTTCCCAATCAAATCACTTGCTGCAGCAGCTCAGGATGTAAATCTAGCCCTTGTAGAATTAGGACACTGATTTGTGAGTCTTTAGTTGTCTTGATGCAAGATTAATCCAATGAGAAATTGTTCTGTTTGAAGCTTGATTTGCTGATCCAAAAGTCGGTATCAAGGAATCTGATTTTCACATTTTTCTCTTTTCAGCTAGTATATACTCGAGTATAAGTCGACCCGAATATAAGCCGAGGTACCTAATTTTACCATGAAAAACTGGGAAAACTTATTGACTCGAGTATAAGCCTAGGGTGGGAAATGCAGCAGCTACTGGTAGTAATCCCCCCCTGGTACTGTCCCCAGTAGTAATCCCCCCCTGGTAGTGCCCCCAGTAGTAATCCCCCCCTGGTAGTGCCCCCAGTAGTAATACCCCCCCTGGTAGTGCCCCCAGTAGTAATACCCCCCCTGGTAGTGCCCCCAGTTTTAATCCCCCCCCCTGGTAGTGCCCCCAGTATTAATCCCCCCCCTGGTAGTGCCCCCAGTATTAATCCCCCCCTGGTAGTGCCCCCAGTAGCAATATCCCCCCCCTGGTAGTGCTCCCAGTATTAATCCCCCCTGGTAGTGCCCCCAGTAGCAATATCCCCCCCTGGTAGTGCCCCTAGTATTAACCCCCCCTGGTAGTGCCCCCAGTAGCAACATCCCCCCCCCATGTAGTTCCCCCATTATTAATCCCCCCCCTCTGGTAGTGCCCCCAGTAGCGATATCCCCCCCCCCTGGTAGTACCCCCCGGTAGTAGCCCCCCCAGTAGAAAGAAATGTAAAAAAAACAAACACTTACCTGTAACCCCGCTCCTGGTCCCGACGCTGCTACAGGCTCCTCCGCCGCTTTGCATAATGGGAGAGACGTCGTCATGACGACGTCTCTCCCATTACCCACTGCGGGAGCCGGAAGATGGCTCCTGCAGTGGGAGCAGCAGTAGCCGCTGAGAGTCTGACAGACTCTCAGCGGCTGCTGATTATACCAAACACATAGCTGCCGGCTCCGCGGCTGTGTGTTTGGCAGTGTGTAGTGCTGACCGAACTCCGTCCGGTCAGCGCTACACACGCGGTGCAGGCTGTGTCACAGTGACACAGTCTGCACCGCGGCCCGCATGGTACGCTACTCAGCAGCGTACCATGCGGGCATGACTCGAGTATAAGCCGAGGGGGTGCTTTTTCAGCACAAAAAATGTGCTGAAAAACTCGGCTTATACTCGAGTATATACGGTATATTTAAGAAGATATTTTTAGCCCCTTAAATCATCTATCTTATTTTACATTTATTGCTTAAGACCCTGTGAGAAGTCATAGAAGCCTAGAAATACGATGTCCTAATTAAAATGAAAGTCTGACAATATATCAGAGATTAATTTAATATCTGGTCACAGGAGGGTCTAAGCTTCTTGGATACAGTCCTGAAACTTTGAAAGCATGGATTTCACAGATCCTTCTGGCCAATGTTGTGGCTGTCAAAAACGCTTTCAGAGTCAGTTGCATTAATTCAGTTTGTGTAGAGGTTCAAGTGGTGTCTCTTATAGTAGAAGGGCCAGTGCTAGGTCACAGGTGGCCACACTTTTGTTCTTAGGTGTTTTATAGCTTGAATAAATCTTACTGCTCAATGGATACTGAACACCATTACAGTCTGTGTTGGGAACATCTGCCTTGGATGTAGAACATTCGGAACTGCTTACGCCCCTTGATTATGGCATATGTAGGTAGGTGTCCTTCAGATACATCATGGCTTGCCATTTCCTTTCTTGTGGTAATTGTGCAATTGATCTAATTCTTCTTTGAATATGTGACCCATAGGAGCTATTTGACATATCAAAGATCAGTAATTACCAGAAATTCCTGTTGTTTCACTAGGAACATACACCATGGTGTTTCCTGCACCTTGAATTCACAAATTTGAGATTGTAGTTTGTCGTCTGACTTTTTGGTAATTAAACCAGTGGATTAGTGGATAGAACAGGTCAAGTGATCTTCTAACACAGTGATTTACAAAGTTTTGATGGCATCTAGTCAACACCATTAGCTGGGGGAAACATTATTTGTAATATATTACTGCACATTCAATATAATTTAGTATAATTGGTCACAGGGGTGACATAGATTACTTTGAGCCAATGATATTGCCTTGCTATGGCACATTTCCCTAATACTGTGAGCTGCTATGCTTGGTATGTGTTATTACTTACTCCACACAACTACCATAGCTTATTGAATTGTGTGACCTAACTAGATGATATACATTTTCTTAGATATGTGATATCTCTGCTGTTTCATACCAGAGAAATGCTTGTACACACTGTAGTCTTCAGACTAACATAGGCTGTCTGTTGTCTCTGCAGTGGACAAGGTGTTCTCTTGGAAGGGACCTTAGTGGATTACTCCCGTCATGTTATTGCAGACACGAAAGGAAAGAAGGTGAGGAAACATGGTAATATATCCATCTCTGTAAGGTGCTGCGGAACCCTTACTGCACCATATAAATATAGGATATTGATGATGATAATAATAATAATAATAATAATAATAATAATAATAATATAATTTTGGGGTAATATATAATCATTCTTTATGCAACTGTGATGTTATTTCCCAAAGTTTTTAAAAAATATTTTGAATGCAAATGGTACACAGGACTTGTCAGTAAAATCATTCTTGTTTTATAAGATTTGGGCCCCCAATGTCTCCTTATCGTAAACTATAAGGATAGTAGAAGCAGACAGCATCCCCATGGCCATATCGGGTAATTTAATCTATACTCCAATAAAACGGCGCCTGGCCATGGCTAAAGTATCAGGAAAAACTGAAGAGCTGATATCAAGCAGTAACTCCTTATATCTTTCATCTCTTTTACTTGGGAATTAAAACATTGATTTTAAAATAAGTAATGCCTCAGTACTTTACTTTATATGTATCTCATATAGATTATGTATGTGTGCTAAGTTGCAAATTAGTTGGTGTGGTTTGTGAGTATATTAAGATGTAGGTGTTTATAAATAAAGAGCAGTAGTTAGTGTAAAGCTGCCCACACACTAGACTAGCGTTCCCGCTAGGCTGTTTTAGCGGGGCGCTGCGCCCTGCCCTCCTTCTGGAGGGCAAAAAGCACCCTGCCCTCCAGGAGGAGGGCAAAAAGCGCCCTGCCCTCACAGTCTGCGGGTGCCGTCTTCAAACGCGGGACAAAGTGTCCCGTGGGTAAAGAAATGTGCGGTGACCCGGTCACCGCCGGAGAATAGACGCCGGGTGCCCTAAACCTAACCCTCCCCCCGCGCGGCTAAGAGGACGGGCGTCCTGGACTTACATAGTTCGGGCCCGCGTCATCCTGGATTCCGGCGTCGGGATTATGATAGGCGTCGGTATCTCGACGCCTATCATATATCCCTAGCCGGCATTCTGCCGTCGAGATTGTGACCGGCGGCTTTGCGGCCGCCGGTCACATAACTACATACCTGAATATTGACTTAGCAGGTGACTGACACACTTTAACCAAGGTGTTCTTAGCACTTTGAACATATTTTTACAAAACAAAGGAAAACTAAATACATTTTCTAATGTGAAATATGAAGGTAAAGTGCAGACTGTGATTATTACCCTTAGAGTGCTTAATAACATAAATATACTCATAAAAAGTCCTTTTTCACTTGTCACTTTTTTTAAGACGTTTTTCTCTTCTGACAATGGCCCTGATTCAGACCCACTCGCGAGCGGCTGTCCGCTCGCAAGTGGGTCGATGTTCTGCACTGAGCATGCGCACGACGGAGGGAGCTCCGTCGTGCGCATGCGCCAGACGCGACGAGCGAAGGACTTTCCTTCGCTCATTGTGTCTGATCAAAAGGGGCGTGCTGTCAATGTTGATTGACAGCACGCCCCCTTTGGTGGGCGTGCCTCCCTGACGGGGGCGTTCCTAAGGGAACGCCTCCCGTCAGAAGCCGGCCCACTGACATCACTAGTGATGTCAGTGGGAGTGATTTTGGCTCTGATAGAGCCAAAATCACTCCGGGCCATGCGGTTGAAAACCTCAACCGCAGGCTCCGGCTCGCAGTTTCGGTGGTCGCGATGGTCAAGACCATCGCGCCCATCAGAATGCATGCTCGTATAGGCTGTGGGTGGTGACCCACAGCTATACGAGCGTCCAGGAGGATGCTCCATAGTTATGGAGGCCGGCCCTCATTCAGAGCGTGCGCTCTGCTCAGAGCGTACGGCTCTGAATGAGGGCCAATGTGTGTTCATAAAATAGAAGGGACAAAAAAGCACATCTGTGTAGAATTGTTTCCATAATTCATATATGTTTTTTCATACACACAAACTCTTTGTGATACGATGAATTTTTTCACTTTAAGATTCAAAAACTTACCACACTCACATATGGTCAGCGTGATGGAAATCCCAAAAAGGTATCTTTTGAAATTTCTCAAACACCATATAATAACCTCAACATAAGGCCAGAAACCGGGTTAAACGTACACCCCCCACATCAATTATAATGGGAAGAAATGTATATATAAAGGTATCTTTTCCAAATGAATTGAACACGCACCCAACTCACTTGTAACAAGTGAAAGATAAAGCGCATAAAAGTTTATTTTATCCACAAGTCCTCAGTGTTTATCCAGTATAGGCCAGAAATGGTTTTCAGTATTTAATAATATAAATACACAAATACATAATCACAATAAAAACAAAAATTATATGCAATCAGTCCAGAGTGAGGGAAAAAAAATCTAATTTTCCAGGTACAACTGTTATCAATGATATACAAAAAGGAACAGTCCGGAACAGCCTCCAAATATATACCCAAGTACCTTAATGGATATGCGATATTTCACTGCCCCCAATGTCCTCCTAATGGTGCAGAATGCCTCTCACAACCAAAGCGTTTGGATCTATGATCTTTCTCGAGGTCTTTTATACCGGAGCTTCTTTACATTACTCCGGTCACATGATCCAACCAGATATGTCGTTAGTCTCATAGTACGGTAATTTAAAAGATTCCTGACTGATTGAATATGGTATACGTAGATCCCCTCTAAGTGGGCTATGTGTGCCAACCCTGGGAACAGTGGTCTGGTGCCCAGTCCGCGGGGAGATCCAATTTGATGATCGTGCACGGGCTGGGCACCAGGTAGGGTGCACCTCTTATTTGGACCTTGAGAGAGATCATAGATCGAAATGCGTTGGTTGTGAGAGGCATTCTGCACCATTAGGAGGACATTGGGGGCAGTGAAATATCGCATTTCCAGTAAGGTACTTGGGTATATTTTTGGAGGCTGTTCCGGATGGTTCCTTTTTGAGAGTATATCCTTGATAACAGCTGTACCTGGAAAATGTGATTTTTTTTTTCCCCTCACTTTGGACTGATTGCATATAAATTTTGTTTTTATTGTGATTATGTATTTGTGTATTTATATTATTAAATACTGAAAATCCATTTCTGGCCTATACTGGATAAACACTGAGGACTTGTGGATAAAAGAATCTTTTATGCGCTACATCTTGCACTTGTTACAAGTGAGTTGGGTGCGTGTTCAATTCATTTGGAAAAGATACCTTTATACATTTTTTCCCATTATAATTGATGTGAGTGGGGTACGTTTAACCCGGTTTCTGGCCTTATGTTGAGGTTATTATATGGTGTTTGAGAAATTTCAAAGATACCTTTTTGGGATTTCCATCACACTGACCATATGTGAGTGTGGTACGTTTTTGAATCTTATAGTGAAAAAATCCATTGTTTCACAAAGAGCTGTGTGTATGAAAAAACATATATGAATTATGGAAACCATTCTACACAGATGTGCTTTTTTGTCCCTTCTTCTATTTTATGAACACACATTGTCAGAAGAGGAAAACATTCTTAAAGAAAGTGACAAGTGAAAAAGGACTTTTTA
This sequence comes from Taudactylus pleione, assembly GCA_031769625.1. Taxonomy (NCBI): domain Eukaryota; kingdom Metazoa; phylum Chordata; class Amphibia; order Anura; family Myobatrachidae; genus Taudactylus; species Taudactylus pleione. Next base: position 19,310,402 of record JAUIMM010000128.1, read on the forward strand.
TATTTATGTTATAAGCGCTCTAAGAATACTATCTATATTTTAATTGTATATGTTTATTTTTCTTGTATTTGGGCAAGACAAGGTAGAGTTTTGGAGCTGCTGATATTAGATTTGTGCCCCATTTGTTCCAATAACTTTTCCTTAAACATCTGATTATTACCCTGAATTTTCACTGGAGAATTGTTAAAAATTATATCTAATAAGTGTTTACACTCTTCAACTTAATCTCAAGGTTCAAAGGACAAATGCTAAAGCTCTTTGCCATAAAGTTAATCAATTATTCCATTTTGTTTCCTTTATATCCCAGATGTCTTGTTGTAGTTTGGCAGTATGTTTTATTGCTATGAATTTACATATACATCATAATGATATTAGATAGATGGCGAGTTGAATGCTGAACCGTCATGTCAGGCGTCCTTCCACTGCTTAATAGCAATTGCTTATTTCATGGTGTTCACAATCTCGGGTTGATGAGTAGTTGAACATAAGCTGGTTTGCAGAACATATCTTGTGTGCTTTTGCACTGCGAACACTCCGTAACTGGGCTGCAGGGGCGTATCTTCCTATTGGCCAGGATGGCACTCGCCAGGGGTGCCGGCCAAGGGGGGCGCCGGCGCCCCCGGCAGTGCCACTGGCGGCCAGTTCCTTCTATCAAGCTGCACTGTGCCAGGGGCAGATTGGGCCACCGGGAACTCAGGAGAGTTCTCGCTGGGCTGGACCCTTGCGGGAACACACTGATGCAGGGCCAGCTGCCGCGAGCAGTTGCTGTTTGATCTCCATAGAGTCCTGTGACACTGACCGGTGCACCGTGGCACAGCGCGTGTGATGTCATGACAGGACAGGAGCCCGGACCGCTGTCATGGCCAGGAGGGGAGCATCCGAAAGATGCTGAGTAATGTAAGTAACTGGCCTGGAACCGGAGGGAGGTTAGTTGCCGGATCTGGAGAGACACAGTATATTTCATTTGATGTCGCTCCTGTCAGTCCCTATTATCAGTGCTTTTCAGTAGCAAGGAAGGGGGAGGGGCGCCAGTCCCTTACTTTGCCAGGGGCGCACGGACCCCTAGATACACTCCTGCTGGGCTGATACAAGTATTGGCACTAAAGTGAATTGTAATGGGGCACTCAGTGAGGGGGTGTCAATGGACTTGCAGGTTATGCAGAGTTGGACATATCTGGAAATACGCTTACTTCCAGACCCATCTTTTGCACCTAGTACAGGGTAGGTGTAAGGGCGCTGTAATGATGATTGTAAACCAGGCGTACATTCCTGTCATTTGCTCTCGTGTGGCTAACAACACAGCTAGATAAGTATCTTGCTATGCTGTTGGAACATTGGCCCTCATTCAGAGCCACTCGCTAGCGGCAGTACGCTCGTTCCGCGCGATGTTCGCACATCTGCGCATGCGTACGGTTTTTAGTACGCATGTGCAAACCAGTCAGTGTGGCCGAAAAACATTTGTACGCAATATAGCGAGTGCCTGCTATTTTGAGTGACAGAATGAGGCGTATGTGGGTGGTAACAGGGGAAGGTGCTTGAAAACGGGGAGTGGAGATCCGTTCGCAGGCGTGCTTAAAGGTCAAAACGGGCGTTTTATGGGTGTGCATAATTAATATAGCAGCGTCAATGACCACGTCACTTGTTTTTTTTTAACTCAGAACTGCTCGCAAAATAGCGGTTGAAAAAACCAACCACAAGAATAGCGAGCAGTTCATATCCTGTTCGATGTACTCGATTAATCTAATAAATAGCGGACATGACGTATGGTGCGAGCGGCCAGGGGGCGTTTTTAAGAAATAATAGAGCGTATGTTTTGCTCGCTCGTTCAGACTTAGAGGTGTGAACAGACTGCAATGTGCGAACGGATCATTTGCATAGCCATCCCTTGTTTTTGAACGAACGCAAATAGCGAACGGCTCTGAATGAGGGCCATTGTTTGCACTTTAATACAGTATGTTTACTTGCTTCTAATATATATTTTTGCATATTCAATGCAAGGTGCACTGGTCTTTTCAGGGTATAATATAATATGAGACACCTATAAATTGGATAGATTTTCTGATTTTCGATGGCAAGCTTATTCTCCAACTGCATATGTCTCGAACTGACTGTCTCGCTGTTTTAGCTGACCATCAGTAAAGGTTTATGATTCAGTCAGTATGTCAAATAGAAGCATTGTAGCTGCTGCCTGATTGAAAAGCCTGCCCACTATGTGACTTCTCCACCCTCTATCTGATTTCTCATCTTTATATCTAATGTGCCAAAACTGAATTATTCTTATACTGACAGTAGTTATCTGAAAGGCATCATAGCCATCAAAGTATACATTTTCATATAGGAGCCATGAAGGTAAACTCCTTTCTTCAGCATTAACCTGACATTCTGATGCAACCATGTTAAAAAATGTTCTACCTCACTTCATTATAGATCGTTCCTCCAACACGTTTCTGACTGGATTTTAAAGGTATCTTATGTGGGCAAAAAATCTGAGAATGTGACATCATTGGCCCTCGTGCAGTCTGTATAAATTGGGTCAGGTACATTTCTTAAGGCGCATATCCACTACATGACATCGTTATCGTTCATTATATTGTGCAGTGGATATTGAGCCCACACTGAACGATATATCGTTCAGTGTGGGCACCCTCCTCTCATCCCCCGAACCTGCACAAGCTGACGATATCGATAATGATGTCGTAATCGTTCATTTATATCGTGTAGTGGATATGCGCCTTTAGACAGTCAAAATTTAGACATTCAAAACGTAGACACCATAATAACGACAGGTACAATATTTAGACAACCAAAATGTCAGCATGGAATATATGTCGACATTCAATATGTAAAGAGTTCAAATGCCGACATTTACAGACTTTGACGTCATTTAGACATTCAATATATAGACAGAGATGTTGACATGGTCAAAATGTAGACGGTTACAATTCCGATGTTAGATTATAGATTGACACCCAAAATGTAGACACAGTTAAAATGTCGACTGTCCTAATGCTATGATTCCATCAGATGGGGGCATATCAAATTGACTGCAAGATTTCGCCCGCAAACAATTACACGGACCTCGCAGCCAATTTTGGATTACCGTGGGTATGCTTGCTCCTGATAACCACGGTATCGAACAGCTGCCATGGCTGTGTGTGGGCAGCGGGTGCAGGGTTAGGGGTAGGGTAGACTGTGCGGGCAGAAAGAACAGGGTTAGGGGTAGCGTAGTGTGTGCGGGCAGCGGAAGCAGGGTTAGGTGTGTGTGTGGGCAGCGGGAGCAGGATTAGGGGTAGTGTGTGCGGGCAGCAAGAGTAGGGGTAGTGTAGTGTGTGCGAGCAGCGGGAGCAGGGTTAGGGGCAGTGTGTGTGGGCAGCAGAGTTAGGGGTAGTGTAGTGTATGCGCGGAGCGGTTGCAAGGTTAGGGGTAGTGGGGTGCAGGGTTTGGTGTAGTACCTTTCCTGTGCACGGCCGGTCCATAGAAGCTGTCTGCGACGCTGGAGACAGAGGAGGAGGACAGCACTGCAGAAGGTGAGTAATTAAGGACTAATTAAGCTAATTGGAAACTTCCAATTGCTTAATTAGTCATTCGGTGGTACTCTCCAAAGGGGCCCAGAGCAGGTGCTGACAATTTTTCCTTAAAATATGAATTGTAGGAAAAACTGGAACTGCTCTTGAGGTGCCCAAGAAAAAACTTGAGCGCTCAATAATAATAAAAAAAAAATCAAAATGATGCACCCAAATGGAAACCACAAATCTCGCACCTGCAGGTGCAAGATGTTTGGTAAACTCGCACCTAATTGGATATACCCCATAGTGTCCCACTGAGAGCTGCTGGGGAACCGCACAGGCCGTCATGCCTCACCACAGATTTGCTGTTAGGGTCTCCTGAAACTGTTGCAGGGCATGCTGGCATGTGTATTTCCACAGTAGCATATATTAATTGCCACGGCCTGAAATTGTTGCAGATCGTGCCAGCATGTGTCATTCCAAAGCAGCATACATTAATTGCTGCTGCCGCTAATCCCCTTCATAGTAGCGCTAAATAAATTAACAGTAGTGCTAATTGCCTGCTTAGATTCTCTAAATAAATGACAAGCAAAGCATGTACACCTGCCTATAATTTGACTGCAGGTTACAGTGCAGTGACCTATATTGTCAGTGTCGATATTTTGACTATGCCACAGGTTCTCAAACTTGGTCCTCGGGACCCCACACAGTGCATGTTTTCCAGGTCTCTTCTCAGAATCAAAAGTGAAATAATTATAACCACATGTGGATCTTTTAAAATGTCAGTGAGTAATGAATAAACCTGTGCACCTACTGGGTGACTTGGAAAACGTGACCTGTGTGTGGTCCTGGGGACCGAGTTTGAGAACCATTGGTCTATGCCATTCTTTGTGTTTAAACACGTCTATTAATAATGAAAGCCTCTATATGTTTTTTTGCTTGTTTTTTTGGTCACAATAATTTTTTGTTCTTGCAACCACAATGTAATAGGTGGTAAATAGTGTAGGTTGTTCTAAATGTAAAATATTATGGTAGTTTAATAAATTAAACATAGTTTTCATGTTCCTGCAACATAACAACCTAATTTACATCAACAGACTGATACTGATTAATTGCAATGAGACTGATACTACTAATGTCATTACTGGTTCCAGTGGCCAAACATATAGGTCAATAAGTGTGCATACACACAAAATTGATCTGTCAATTTGCGGGTCAAACGGATGACCGATCCGTCAGCAAAGTCGTAAATCCGACATAAGATAGTCGTGTTTCCAGATTACTCTTGATCTTATTTTCTTTTTAAATGTATGCAGTCAGTAAATGGTTAATGCTGTGTGTACACTGACAGACGTTTTATCTGACAGCCTGAAACCCAACAGATATTATGGCCATACACAGTGAGATATGTCCCAGTGCCTAGTCCACAATATCTGCCTTGCTCCCCTGGGAAGAAGACATTTCCCAGTTCTTCCCCAAAGGACCAGGGGAAATGTCAGGCGGTCGGCCGTGGCAGATGCTGATATGTTGGAAAATTTCTCATGTCCGACAATCATCGCTGATTGGTCACAGCCATACACTATGCAGTTATCGTCCCGATCCACCAATTATCTGCAGATTGGGACGATTATTGCATAATGTATGCCCGGCTTAACCCACATTTATCCTCTATCCATGAAAACATTGCACAGCATTGGTCTCTTAGCGAATTTCCCTCAAACTAATACATGGTCTCACACGTTCACTATGAACACTGGCTAGTCTCACATATATCTGATTCATTCGATATACTGAGAGGTTGTTCCTATGGTATGTACAGTACAGTAATTGGCAAATAAGTCAAATAACCTTTGCACCTCTCACCTGTAAACTTACCAAAAACAACTTATGTAATAGAAAACATAGTAAATATATTATCATACTTATGTGTAATTGGGGTTACTGGATGCTGGCGCTCAGGATCCTAGGTGTCAGAATACTGACGTTGGCATCCCGACCAGGTTAGAATACCGACGCCCTCAGGTAAGTAAGCCTAACCTAACCCCTAACCCTCATCCCCCAGTACCTAAACCTAACCCCCCCCCCCATAGGGGCCTAAACCTAACCCTCCCTCCCCGCAGCCTAAACCTAACCTCCTCCCCGCATCCTACCCTAACCCTCCCCCTAACCCTAGTTCTTACCTTCAGGTTTCCGGCGGTGGGCATGCCGGCTCCGGTATTCTAACAAGTGTCGGGATTCCGACGTCAGCATTCTGACCGCATCCCGTTTTACTGATAGGAAGCTTGCTTATTATATCAATATGCATCTATTGTACTCCTGTCCATACTGCTGTTTCTACATTCCCCTTTTATAGGCGACTACTTCATTATTATTTATATATAACTGACTTATTATACATGTGTGTTTTTGGAATACGCTAGGAACGATGGTACATTCTATATCTGGGACCTAGCAAGATTCACCGTAGGAAGTTTGACAGTAAAGGAAATGAAATTGAGCCCAATTTCAGTGACACAAAGAAAGTGAACACCGGCTTCCTCTTGTCTTCTTACAGTAGGTATTGGATCTGTTGTAGTCGCATAATTATAGCTTTATCCATTACGCATCAGAAATGTTATCATTTTGTTATGCATTCCTATTATAGTTTTTAGTTAAACTCACAGGCCGCTCCTGCATTTTGGCGTGACTATCAGACAACAGGATAAAAGTACAACCTGGCTACACACCTAGCTGGCTTCATTGTATGGATCACATCTGGTGTCACTGGCTGGCAGATAATTGCACACCAGCTGATAGGGGCCGCTTTTACAAATGCATTTACATACATGCCTAATGATGATGGTCAATTTTGAAACTGTAGGGCCATTATTAGGCATCTGGGTCATTTATGAGCCATAAACATACATATAAAACCAAAGTTTAATAATATAAACTCTTCAACAATTCTGTCTAATGAAACTGCTGTTATCCGGGTATATGGCTCTGTTTTGACTGGTATAAATGGCATAATAAATGGCAGGTTGGTAAGGTTTTAGTACAGGCTTGCACCTTTCAACAATGCTCTGTTCTGTCTTTGCTATTATAAAAAAAGTGGTAAAAGGCTAGTGGTCCCAGGCTCAGAAGACCAGTGTATGCAACTTTGGACTTCTTACTAATACTGTCTAGCTAGAAGAGACCCTAAACATGGTTTCCACTTCATCCACTCGATGGCCCAGAGCGACAGCAAACTTCGTTTTAAAGAGCTACCTGTAAGCAGATTGCTAGACCAGGGAGATTATTTTTTTCTGTGTAGTGTAGGTTAGACATTGAAAGCATATATATTGTAGCTTAGATGTGGACTTTTGAGCAATTCTAGTAAATCATTCTCAATTTAAAGTGAACCAGTCATCAGTTCATCTGATGTAATTGTATTCATTTACAGAAGACACTGTCTAATTAGCAAGCAATCACAAGGTTCCCTGTGACCTGGTTTGACCGGTGACCATTAAATGTAGCTCACTATTTATCCATCATGTGATCTCCTGAGCTTACTTCTTACAGGTAAGAAATCAGAGGAGCAGCGAGGTATAGAAGAAGCAGGCCTAGGTGTGACCCTTTACGCTAAGAGCCTGATTTTTCCTGCTGAACTATCAGACCAGGCATTTTGCATGCTCCTTTGCATGGTTTGGAAAAGTTAGCCAGGGAGAGATTATAGCATATATAGGAGAAATTCCAATTCAGCTGAATGTGCCGCAGGGCATCGCCATGATGCATGGCTGTGCCCTACTTGCCATATACAGTACCTGCAGCATCGCTACTTTTCCTGTGCACCTGTGTTATGGAAGGAAAAACTAGCTATGTTGCTGGTCATGATGTGCCACATTGCGGCCACCACATCTTATCAAATTGCCCCATAATGTTGCTCACCCAATCCACCCCTCTAACTGAATAGTGGCTCATGTAGAGTTGGACAGAGACGTAGTTTTCACCTTTTTATTGCCTGCAAACTGTGTGTTTACAACTGTGCATGTGCACCAGTGATATTTACAAATCTGCCCTCGTGCCTAATGAGTTGCATTTTGCACTTGCACGTCTTTGCACTAAGGAGAATGGTATCATGCTTAGAGGGATTGTTTAAGTACAGTGTAGTAAAATGTGTCCCATGCTGACCAAAGAAAGACGCATATGCACCTGTTTGGAGGTGAATCACTTGGGGTAAAATGTGAAGTTATGATGATAACCATGATCGTGGCTGCTTCTGATTGGCTGATTGCATAATCCCTCCCAATTATGCTAATACTATAGTAAAGTTGATGGTGCGATCTCTTCACATACAACATTAATGATTTTTCCGTTTAGATCTTTTAAAGAGGTAAGTAATAGATGTATGTATTGTTTTCAACTTGAAGATAAAATAAAAGTGTTAATTAAGTCATATTTCTGTTTATATGGTAATGTGACTATATTAATTATGGATAATACAGCTGAGTGATGTACTTTATTGTGTATGAATTGGGTAAGGAGATTTTAGCATTAGTACTAATATTGTGAGCCCCATAGTTCTGTAGGGACTGTGGGCCTCATTCAGAGGCGGTCGGAGGATGCAAGCGGTCGCTCAGAAACTGGGCGACCGCTTGCATCCTGAACGGCCGCGTCTGTTTCGGTCGTTAGGCTGTGGGTTTACACCCACAGCTCTAACGACCGCTAGGGTGATGGTCGCGATGGTCATAGACCATCGCGACCATCGGGGCTTACGACGAGACCCTAGGGTAGGGTCTCACTTGTCGTAAGCCCCGGAGAGCTTCTGGCCCTGTCTGAGCCGGAAGCTCTCCACTGACATAACTAGTGATGTCAGTGGGGCCTCCCCCGAACGGCAGGCGTTCCCATGGGAACGCCTCCGTTTGGGCTGCCGCCCCCCCGGCACGCCTTCCAAACGGGGCGAGTTGTCAATCAACATCGACAGCTCGCCCCCTTTGGAAAGAGACCCGCTACGACCGGCGCTGTCGGTCGTAGCGGGTCTCACGCATGCGCACGAAGGAGCCGGCACCCTTGTGCGCATGCGCACTTGACAAACATCGAGGCGGCCGTGCGGTCGTAGACCGTACGGCCGCCTCTGAATGAAGGCCTGTATGTGGTAAAGCAATAAAATGACATGTCTGGAATAAAACTTCCTGTAGCTGCAGTGCTGGCTGTTGTGGGACTATCTACCTTGGGTACATATACTGTATACTGCAGCAGTGGAGACGTCTCATAGCACACGTTACTTTTTGATACTTTGTGATTTCATCATCTGTCTTTATAAATGGCATCACTGAGCATAGTGCCACCAAATGTGTAATTCAGTGTCTAGTTTATTATGAGCAGGAAAGTCTGCGTACACATTAGGCAATATTTATGAATGATATGGACGATAATGATATCGTTCAACGATATTTCGGCCAGTGTGTATGCCTTCAACGGCGAACGATGTGCGCTCCCGCGTGTCGTTAACGATATCCCCAGTCGGCTGTACATGCAGCCACATCTGGGGATATCGTTAACGATGCCATGCTGCCGAAATGCAGCATGGCACCCTTCCCGCCTTCGTTCGTCGTTGCCGCCATAGGCAAATGTGTATGCGCTTACCGATGCCGGCATCCCCACCGGACCCGTTGCTGCCGGTATATCGTCTACCATGACATTTGAAGCACTGAATTCGGTAGAACATGGACCAATCACTTGCTATCTATAAGGAACCATTGTATTGCAGATCTCTTTCGTATAAAAAGGAATTTTTGTATCATAACAATAACAGTATTGTCTTTACCAGAGGTAGAAGCCAAAGGGGAGACAGACAGACTGTCAACAGAGGAGCTGAAGAATCTAGTCAATAAGAAGGATTTAATGAGAATCAGCGAGAGGTTTATCCCCAAAGATACTGTGGCATTTTGGTTACCAGAAACGGAGATGGAGAAAACAGAACTGGAGTTGGGTGAACAGTTACGTGTTAAGACCTTGGGAGATGGACCATTTTTATGTAAGCTGCTTATTTTCTGTATTGTAGGATGTATTTGACTGACAATAGTTGCATTAGAGGAAACAAGGCCTTCATAAATGTCATTCACTATGGTCAAAATGAAAGAAGCTCAATGGAAAACTACAGACACTATAATGTTTTCAAAGAACAGCCTCGCCCATTGACTAGTAAATGTACAATGCACTGTATTGCCAGCTATTTGCTGTGTATCTGCTCCTGGCAACAAAGAGCTTCAGCTTTTGTTGATTCCAAGGGGGGCTGCAATTGCAGTGTAGGGGAAGCTCTTGAACACCCATCATTTTATTACTTGGTGAGAAAGTGCTTTAGTGACAAATTAATAGCACTATGAGAATGTTATTGACATCATATTGATACTTGTATATGGACTCATTGTGACTCCCAGTGAATGGGCCAGGGGCGTATCTAAAATGGGTGCAGGGTGTGCGGGGAACACGGGCCCCTGGGTCCAAGGGGGCACCGCACCGTACACCCTGCACCCATAATATTACTTACCTTTCGGAGTCCCACGTTGGTGCGGGGGCCTGCGCTGTTAAACGACTGGAAAATGGCCGCGGCGGCCATTTTCCCATCGTTTGCGCATGCACTGTACAGGGAAAATGGCCACCGCGGCCATTTTCCCGGTGACCTGTGCATTCATTATAGACTCTGGGCACACTCTAGTGCCCAGAGTCTGTAACTCTGGCGCTGGCCGCGCACAGCTCAGTGCGCTGCCGGGCGGAGAGGAGGAGACCCGTGTCGGAGACTGCACACGGGCCCCCTCCTCTCTAGAAACGCCCCTGGAATGGGCACACTATACACCTGTAAACTTGTCTTCCCCAGAGGCACTAAGATTTAGTTCCAATGTTTTACCATCACTCCTCTCCAAGTCGCGTCTTTTGTCTCCTCTAGTTTCGTTAGCAAAACTTGAGAGTGGAACAGTGACCAAATGTAATTTTGCTGGAGATGCTCAGACTGGAGCTTCCTGGACAGACAACATAATGGCCAATAAATCTCACAGCAATGTACCTGCTAGTGAGCCCCGGGGCCAAGGCGATGGAGCCGAGGATGATGAATGGGTATGGCCATCAAGTTTTCTTCCATTAATCATCTAAAATTATTTCTAATGCCACAATTATTGGAAACATTTTTTAATTTTGGGCTATAATTCTATCTTCAGGATTCTTTATTCTTATGTCACTTTACCTAGTTTCTATGCTGGTGTTTGGTTAGACTGTTAGATGGCCTCTAGTATCCTAAATAGTAAGTTTTGCAAACAGTCTTACTAAGGTCTGATGATCCTCTCACAATACAGTAGTTTGGGGGTGTTGCTGAATGGCAAGGTATGTGTGAGATTATCAGGGCGTGGCGTATTTTATAAGTGGAGGCTTTGTTAGGTCTAGAAAGGATCGTAAATATGATACAGAACTGGCAAAGAGGTAGCAGTCAAATCTCCTTAAATAGCCTACACAGTGGTATAACCTAAACCTGTATCCTACACACATACTATACATAACCATGTTCTAGTCACAGATTAAGCACAGAAAGTGTTAGGTTAGGTGATACTCTAAATATTTACATTTGCATCCAGTATGCCCAGGAAAATTCTTTGCTGTATGCCAGTTAAAGAGTTGGTATATAGTAATATCAAGCTGCCTTATATAAAATATCTGCTAATAACTTTTTACACATTTTGAATTACTGGACCCTATATAGTAGATCTTCAGTGAAAGACCAAAAGAAACCAGGCAGCACTAACTAGAGAGGTAGTGTTAAAGTAAAGGGGTAGCGAAGTTGGAAAAATAGGTGGCCCCAATGTTTTGAAATTAAAATATCAACATATACAGAAATTATTATTATTATTCTTTATTTATGTGGCACCATAAGGGGTCCGCAGCGCCTTACAAAGTACATAAACAGTTTGCACAATACAAAAAAAGTGAGTTACAGAGCATTGCAGGACATGGACATGGTTTATAAACATTTCTGCATCAGCAGTCGTAGTACTCAAATATGCCACAGGGCGTCAGAACCCAAGGGTTTGGTGCCGTTGCAGACAGTGGGGAGAGATGGCCGGTATAAGTGAGAAAAGGAAAAAGCACATCAGGGAAAAGAGCCCTACTCATGAGAGCTTGCCGTCTAAAGGACCTCATCAATATTTTCCCCTGACATTACATTAATACTCCCACACTCATACACACTACTCAAACAGTCTAAAGCACAGCCATAGCTCAGTGAGCGCCATAAAGTAAACAGAGCATCAGGGGGACGACCATACAGTACTCGCAGCATCCCAGTGACGGCCATACAATACAGAGAGAACTTTTGCGACCAACATACAATTCAGAGATCATTTTTGTGGCCAGGTCACAATACAGAGCATTTTTTCACCTCCACTCAAATTATATCCTCTTCACTAATTAACCCTACTCAAAAATCATTAACTATTTCAGCATCACAATAACAACCCCATTCATTAAGTCAGTAACTCCCTCATCCTATTTTTTATTGAAGCATCCCATGTACAAATAAGATAGACATCGTCAAGTTACAAGATCAGAATACAATGTTCAAACAAAACAATACAGTCAGAATAACCTCGACATAAGCGATCAGATGTCACAGTGGAAACACTTGTTGACATTAATTAAAAACAAACTTCTGGCTAAACATTGTGCGGCTGCAATGAAGAGTCGAAGCATGTCTAATCTCAATATTCAAATATAAAGAAAAAACAAAAGTAAGTTCCATCTCTCGTCCTCCCGTCCACACACCCGTCAGGGAGTCTCCAACACCGTGACACAAAATCCATATCTCCGCTATAAAACAAAATAGTAGGATCGCCAGACTCCTCACGACCCAGGTACCAAGTGGTAGAACGTAAACTTTTGTAGATTTGAACTCAGGCCCTGATTCAGAGCCGGACGCTCTGACAGAGCGCTCGTTCTGAATTAGGGCGTCTTTTTTTTTTTTTTTATGGAGCGGCCTCGCTCGCATTGCTGCGACCATCGGGCTTGCGACGAGACCCTTGTGGTATGGTCTCGTGGCCGCAAGCCCCAGAGAACTTTCGACTCAAACAGAGCCGAAACTCTCCCACTGACATCACTTGTGATGTCAGTGGGGCTGCCCCCAGACGGTAGGTGTTCTAATGGAAACGCCTCCGTCTGGGCAGCCACCCCCCCGGCCCGCACACCAAAGGGGGCATGCTGTCACTCAACATCGACAGCACACCCCCTTTGGTGCGAGACCCGGAGCGACGGATTGCCCGTCGCTATCCGGGTCTCGCGCATGCGCATGACGAAGCCAGCTCCATCGTGCGCATGCGCTCTGGACCACCATCGACGGGTCTGAATCAGGCCCTCTGTCTGGAGACAAGGCGTTTCTATAACTCTCCCACATGTCAAAAAATTATTCAGTTTTGGATTCTTTAGCAAGAGTGACCTCTACACAGTGCATTCGAAGGGGTAAAATAATTTAGCTTTTAAAATTGATAGGGTTGGAGCAGCTGATTGATTCCAAGTTTGAAGGATGTCCTTACGAGCTGCTGCGCCCACTGCCATCAATAGCCGTCTACCCCCAGGAGATAGACGAGGATAAAATGGGATAATCCCAGAACGGCCCATTCAGGTGTGAGTGGTAGATAAGTAACTAAGGAAGCTACTGCATATCTGTAACCAAAAGCTCCAAATCAATGGACATTGTCAAAGACAATGGTGTATATAAGCTATCGGACTCGCACATCTATAGCAATCATGCATAATTAATTGTCCAATCAGAAAACTTCTATGAGGTGACAGATATGTTCTATGTAAAATATTCAGAGACATTTCAATATACATAGAAGGCAGTAATTTATGGGCTCGTTGATGAGCTCTAAGTAAATCCTCTAGCTACAAATGTGGGAAATCAGAAAGCCAGCGTGACAGCCCCGAGAAGACAAATAATAATCTAACTGGTCTCTAAGGTGGCTGTAATATACCGAGATTGCTTTCCTGATTAGATGAGGGCGTTATAGTATAGTATCTAAGGGATTTTCCCAGTCCGCCTCTGAGAAGGCTCAGGCCGTGGAGCCTGCGTAATGTTGGGCCTGAAGGTACGCCAGTGGATGAGCCTCCAAGACACCAAATTTTGCTACTGCTTCGAGGAGTCGTTCACCAAATCACCTATAGAAGAAATGCCTCTTATCTGCTACATTCTAAAGGTGTAAGATGCCTGCCCAGCATGAAAGTCAGAATTAGTAAGAAACGGAAGGAATAAGGACTTGTGGGTGTTGAACCCAAGATGGTGTCTAAGCAAATTCCAAAGCTTTCTTGCATTCCACAGTAGACCATTATTTTGCAGGTGTCAGAATTTGCTGATCATGTAAATGTAGGAAGCTGGTGAGATTCCCCCTCCTAAGACAGGAATGTGCTGAATATCTTTGTGGGGTCCAATAAAAAGCAATGATTGGATTAAAGCTGGCCACACACTAGACCAACTTACATCCAACCAGCCAACTTGTTGATTGGTTGGAATGAAAATCTGGTAAGGTATGGGAGTAACTGATGATCAGCAAATTGCTCCTAAATGCCAGAAAACAGATGAAAATGGTCGTCAGACAAGTTTGTTAAATGTTTGATCTAAACAATTTGTTCAAACAACAGTTTTTGTTCATTTTCCGGCGTTTGGGAGCAAATTGCTGATTGTCATTTGCTTTCATTCCTTACCAGATTTTCATTCCAACCAATCAACAAGTTAGCTGGTTGGATGTAAGTTGGTCTAGTGTGTGGCCAGCTTTAGTATAAAAGTCTAGGGAAGGAAATCATTTTAATTAGATTACATCTCCCCAGGTACGACAGTGGGAGATGTCTACAGGCCACCAACTCTACTAACAGGGCTTTGATAGGAGGGGTAAAATTGAGGGTATATAAACAATGAGGGTTACGAGGAATTTGTACGCCTAAATATGTGAAATTATCCAATGTACAGGAGACAGGTAAAGCTTTTGCCCAGTAGAACTAGAACATCCCAACCAAAGTGCTGTAGATTTATTTACGGAGGAGCCGAAAATCAGGTCCAGGGAGGTCGAGGGATTAGAAACGTATAGAAGGACATCGGTACCTCGTCGGCAAAAGCAGAGATTTTCATTTCTTTCGTGCTGATCATTATTCTTTGAAAGTGAATTGAGATTTGCAGCAGTCCAAGAGGTCAATGGCAAAATTAAACAATAGGGCCTCATCCTATTAATTAATTTTGGTAATCCCTGCATCATCAATTAATTTTGTCAATATTCATTAACACCCTCATTATCTCACTCAGTCTAATAAAATAAAATGTCACCTAAAGCCCAGTAACAGCATTAACTCCTCATATTAATAAACTCTATTACAACATTAACCCATTAACCCTAATAATTTAGCCCACTCATACCGTACCTGCTTATACTTATTAACTTCCCTCAAGTATACCCATTATCTTCCCCATACCTAACTCCCATTGCTCCCTCCCCTATTGTCACTTACCCGTTACTGATCTGATTTTCTTTTCTGGGCTGTTTCCATTGTGACACACGTCCCTTTCTCGCCCCAGATTAGTGGATGGGGCTGCAAACAAAAATCCATGTATCCGGCGGTACTCCTAGCCGCACTTACTCACACCCGCGAGTTAATCACGGGTAATTGGATTGAGCCCCGTGTGTGCCAATCCTTAAGTACCACCAACAGGTCATGTTTTCTGGACTTCTTTAATCACTAACATGTGAGTTAACCTATTTTGCAGGTCCGTAATTATTCCACCTGCTTCCACAGACCAAAACACGACCTGGGTTGAGCTAGAGAGCCACTGATGTATATGTTGAAATATATACTACATAATATGCCAAGGTCCAGTTATTTTAAAACTTCCAAAAGTGATAAAGAAGAGATAGGTAAATAATTGCTGTTCGGTAATAATGTCCTACAAACAGACATGATCCCCTAGTTCCCTCGCTTACAGTCATTATAGAGAGCTAGTCTTCATTCTAGCACCCTGCACCTGTCACAACCCATGTAGTTCCTCTTTCCGGCCTGGGAGTCGCTCTCTGCTCTGGTGCTTCTAGCAAACTCAGCTGATGCAGCAATCTACTGATATACAGCAGTTTGTGTGCTAGAAGCACCAGAGCTGAGAGTGACACCCCAGGCAGGAAAGAGGAACTGCACAGGTTTTAACAGGTGCAGGGTGCTAGAATGAACACTAAGAGCCCTGCTAAGTTATTTTATAAGGGGGTGGGAATACCAGGGCCTCGTAATCATTAACATGGGTAGTTTTTAAACGTCATTTATATTTAATTATGTTGCTTCAGATTGCAAGGAAACCCCATCCTGGAAAGCCCTGCAGCATTGCTGATGATAGAACCCACACTGGTACTTTGTGTATTGGTGCTAAGACTGTATTGAATTAATGTTTTTGTTGTCGCTTCTCTGATCTATATATATTTCTTTGTAGGATGATTAAAGAACCCGCTTTTCACGAATGCTGCTGTTGTGTTCACCACAGTAGTACAATGATTCACACCCTGAAGTTGAATAAGTATAAGAAGCATTTATTGATTGACTATAGTGCCCACACAGCACAGCAAGTTGTGGCATTTCAGGGGACCCTTGCGTCCTGCAGCAGCTTGCTGCCAACCTGTAGCTCTGCCACTAGTATTGCAAGTGTCATGATTCCCTCTGGCCTGAACGAATACATCATGGTAGCTGTGATCGCAACTCTGGACTTTCTTACTTGCAGACCAGAGTAATCGGCAAGTAAACTACTTCCTGTGGGAGGAGCTGGTACATGTCATTTCCTTTGGATGTATGTTGAGCTGCTACAGTTTCTCCGTGTGTGACTGTGTCCGTTACAATGCGGTGTAATTACCCTGATGTACATGTATTCCTTTCATGATTCCTATATGCTTTTCTGGCATCTCTTGCGAATATTCTAAATGTAGACTAGTTTGCAGAAATTTTTTTTTTTATAAAGGGCTGATTTTGATTTGGACGGATCTCAGTGCATGGGCACAAATATATGCATGTTTGCGTATCTCTGAGTCAAAGGGAACCCTGTCTTTCTGTACAATTGGGCGTTTCAGGGCTGCAACAATGCGAGCGCACGGAAACACCCTGGGACTGTCATAGGAGGTAATGGGCTTGTATCAAAAGCTCTGTGCGTATGGAGAAGGGTACAGATCTCCTGCACCTAGCATGGGGCTGGGGTGGTGCAGGTGCCGACACTAATGATGACAGTTGTGGCGACTGGTGTAAAACCAATGGGCGGCACAGGTTACTGGTTGCAGAAGCACAAACCGCTTGCATTAGACATATGGATTCCCACATTAGCATAAGATAGTAAATCCGGTAACTGGGTGTCAGCCCCAGAGTGTCTCTGGCACTAGAATCTCATTCATATTGTGGGAGA
The DNA here is from genome assembly GCA_031769625.1 of Taudactylus pleione. Lineage (NCBI taxonomy): Eukaryota > Metazoa > Chordata > Amphibia > Anura > Myobatrachidae > Taudactylus > Taudactylus pleione. The sequence continues at coordinate 19,327,316 of JAUIMM010000128.1, forward strand.
AACAAAATAGAATCTATTTACACAAAACACCAATTATCAAATTATCCTCCATACAATGCGTTCCTATATCTTACACATAATGGCTTTTACGTTGTGTATTACATATTCATTGGGACATGCAAATGCTCATTCATTTAATATGACTTGTGTATTTTCTTGACAATATTTGCCACCTACATAAACTGTGGCTAGTTGACACTTTACTGGCCACACGCTAATGGTCCGTACACACAGGGACGATCAGACAACGATCAGATATCATTGTCTGATCGACCTGCATGTGCTGGATGTTCGATATCGAACATCCAGCAACATACACCAACCCTCAAACGACGTAACGACCCGCCCTATAGTAAACAGGCTAACACGGTCGATATCGACCAGGTTGGCCTGCATGCACGGGCCATGGTTTATATAGACCATCTGTGCCCGTGCAACGACCATCGTTTGGTCATTTGAGGGGGCCAGAAACTGGTTGATTTGAACGATAACGATGTATCGATATTATTATCGTTCAAATCGACCAGGGAAATCTGACCGTGTGTATGCACCATAAGAGTTGCTGCACAGCTTCATTGTTTTCAACCAATCTGACCTAACTGTAAGCCTGATGAGAACACACTACTATTCTGATATGATGGAAATTATGGCTACACGGTACGAGGCCTCCTGTCATCTGAGCCTCGTCCACATGCCATGCTAAATTGGGCACAGATGCGCTCATTTGGTAGTTGGGCAGAACAAATGAATGGTTACGTGTTTGTCCAGTACTAGCTCAATTTTCTATCAACACTAAAGCTTCCTTTGTTAAAAAGGTTTGTTCGTTTCAGAGAACCCATTCAGCAGTGCTTCTTTCAATTAGTAAGTGTGCTATACTAGACCCCTCCAACTACCATTGACAGGATTAGCTTTAGTACCAGTGAGCATTGTGGTTGTCCATAGCATTGTGCTATAGATGTCAATATGCCACCAAATTGTATCACCTGGGTCTCAAATACCCACCCTGACTTTGCTGTCACATGGGGAGAGGTTACTTTTCCTCTAAGAACTAGCAGCTGGTAAACATCTCCCCCTCCCCTGGACTCTTGTCTGCCAGGAGTGGGTGGTAATGTGTGGGTGTCGCTAGTCAAAATATGTACACACTGTTAATATCATTTTATGTGGCGATGCTTCTGTCATCTGTTATTGGGAATCATTTATTTGTAACAGATTATTGCCGTAATTTTTCTGTTCCGTTTATATGGTTGGTAATATTAATATATGCTATTTCATTTAAAGCTGTGTTTCATTTTTTTTGTAAGCTCTTATTTGATGACAGAGCTATAATGAGGATCATTTATGCTTTATGAAATATATTTTCTGCATACTACATTTTATAAGATGGTTATAGAAATCATTTTTATGTGCACTAAAATGTATTCAATATATATTGTATGGTTCTAGATTTTTATAAAGCAATAAAACTAAATGCTTCATAAAATGCTGTTTATTTTAAATATATATGTACAAGGTTAGTCTACTTGCAAAAGCAATGCAAGTCATTTGGCTTGCTTTATTCTCTTTTATATAGGGTATAAGTGGGGAAAGAAATAGAAAATAAACACAATTCTGCGCTGGTGTAATAATTAGTCATATATAAAGATCGGTCATAAAAAAACATTTATTTACATACAGTATACAAATCCCATAAAACAAATTAAATTAAAGATAGATCAAACTGATTAGATTCTATGCGGTGGACAATTACTAAATGCAAACCGATATGCAACAATCATCTTTAACATGCAGCATTGTAACTTGGCATCAATTCCTGCAGTATTGTTCGTATAAAATATGCAGTGTCCACAATCCTGATTCCACAATAGCTTCGCAATAGCTTATATTATGTTGTGATTAATTGTGCTTTTTCCTTTTGCTTTAGCACTTACCGAGAGTCAATGTTGTTATAAACAAATTCAGGTGCTCTTCCTAAAATCTGAAACTCTGAATACAGTCATCACACTTATACGCTGGGAATCACTTTTCAGCGTTGGGCGGCCGGCAAGAGCTGACAATTACCTCCAGTGTACCTAGTAATAGTAAGCGGCTAATAGCAACCGTTCGTTAGCTGCTGATAATGTCCAGTCACTCCATAGGGGGATGTACGTCAGCGGCCAATTCCCCCATTTGCAGAGAGCCTGCCGTGGATAAATGTGCAGATTCGGCAAGGGCTGTAAAGTACCTCTCCAGGTGAGCCGGCTCACATCTCTAGCGATTAGTCAGGCAGGTGTTCAAATCAATAGCACCGCCATCGCTTCTTGTCCCGGAGTGTCTGGATCAGTAGGCATTCGGTTATAGGGCGCAACTACGCGTTTCGGTCACTCCTGTGACCTTTTTCAAGTTGATAAGTGGGGAAAGACATTAGACTGTTTGCGAAGCCGAACAGACTGTGGCTGGAAGGGTATTAATATTAATAAATCAGGTATATTTTTATTAACGTTTTTTGTAAGACATACAAAAGAAACACAAAACATATTCCCACACACAAAACTCACCAAATGAAATAGAGAAAGATGATCAGAACTTTTTTCATCAGAAAAAGAGTTAACTTGAAGTACAGATTTGGGTATATAATACGACGCATCCGTATACAGTAATAGAACAATCAAATATTCAAAAGAAGAGGTAACACATTCAAAAAGAAACAAACATAACTGTACACGAGTCATGAGCAATATAATAATCTGTCCACTGTGCCAAAACACTTAGGGAAAACAAAAGATGCATATGATCTGAAGTGTCAAACCTCTGCCTCACCGGACACCAAACCCTCTGCAGAAGTTGCATCCTCAATACCCATACCATAAAGGGAAGTGTTTCAAGGACCTCAGATGCAATCATACTTATGGATACAATTAGTTTTATGTACATAAACCTTTTATGACTAGCCACTTAATTAATCAGCTAACACCACTCAGTAAAGGGGAGGCCCCTAGAAGACCACCCATGTATAAGCAATGTATACTTTGGCAAATGTCAAGTCATTTAGGATATATTGGCTAGTCAGTTGAGGGACCACACCTTTAAGCCCAATCCAAAAATACATATAATGGGTTGAGGGCAAGGAGAGTTTACCACCCATTTTGGAAATACAGCTTGTAACCTGCCCCCAGAAAGAACTGATAGCCAGCCAAGCCTACAACAGATACTAAAAAGAACCCCGGGGAGAGAATCACTTGGGGAAATTCGACAAGGTTCCAGGCCAAAATCTACTCAGCACCAGTGGGGTGTGATGGACCATATGCAGGAGAAAAAGATGGATTTGCTTAAATCGTGCTGTAGAAGAGGTGGTGACAGGACTAATGGACCAAGGTTGTCATCCCATTTAGGCTTTAGATAATAGCTTAAGAGGAATGTCAGAGCCCTCAGTAAGGAGATAGAACAAACTCGAACAGATTAACAAAGAGAGGCAGTGAATGAGTGTAAATGAGTCCTTTAGCAGCATTCACAATTGGTTTGTAAGGATTTTGTCTGGTCAATGGCAGACCAGACAAAAGGATGCTGCAGTAGGCAAGGTAAGATAACCTAGGTGTGTAGAACGTGGCCGTAAACAACTTTGTGGTATCTTGTGCAGACAGGGCCGGCTCCAGGTCAACTAGCACCCTGTGCAAGAATTTTTGGAGCACTCCCCCCCACACACACACACACCTAAATATCTCAGTAGGGTTACAACCATTACACCAGAGCCCCCCTTTCACTTATTCAGGGGAGGGGAGAGAAGACATGGAACAGAGAAGAGAGTAGACATGGCACAGGAGTGGGGGGAGTAGACATGGCACAGGAGTGGGGGGAGTAGACATGGCACAGGAATGGGAAGAGTAGACATGGAGAAGGAGTAGACATGGAACAGGAGAGGCGAGCGTAGACATGACACAGGAGGAGTAGACAGGGCACAGGAGATGAGGGAGTAGACAGGGCACAGGAGATGAGGGAGTAGATGGGGCACAGGAAAGGGGAGAGTAGACGGCACAGCAGTTATAGACATGACCATGGGAAAAGGAGGATACAAGTATGAGGAGGAGAATAGAAAATAAGGGAAACAGAGCTATAGATGACCACTGGCTCACTAATAGTAATACTAACATATTTTGAACATTTGTCTCTGGAAGTGTCATTTTGAATGTTGATAAAATATTTTAATGTGTATATATAAAATTTTATTTTTAGTCTTTATTCAGGGCAAAATTGTTCTATATTTTTCATATGGAATGGGTGAAAGCTTCACTTCAAAAAGAAAAACGTGAAACAATTGTTTGATATTTGGGAAAGTTTCATTTAAAATCCTGTCTCCTAATATTAAGGTCCAAATCAGCAAATGTTTTCATTCAACACTATGGTTTGAAACCCAGATACTTCTACAGGATGACCCGATATTACTCCCTTGACCGAGCCACTGTACATGGGACTTTCCCGCTCACGCCTGCCTGATTTACAATTTATGTATTTGACTTGCTCTTCTGCTGTATGGACATAACAAAACAGTGTTTATTATTTGATTAGCATAATTGTCTTAGTAGGTTTTGTCCAAAATATTCTTGTATTTGATCTTTACTATTTTTAAGATGTCAGTAAATGAATGAATATACATTGTTTATATTCTTGTGAACCAATGCTTCAAATAAAGATGTTATAATAAATATTTTTTATTATTATTACTTTAAGGATTTTATATTCTAATAGTCATTAAATATAAACAGTTAAAATATAAAAAAAAAAACTGGATCTGTTTAGCAAACAAATCATGTTGATGTCTGACTTTATTGTACCCTGTGTGATGTGCACCAGCGGCATCTGCTCAGAATTATCCGTGGTAACAGACAAGCGACATTGGCTCAAATCACATCCACATTCAATGCAGGAGGTACCAGATGCATATCCATCAGGTTGGTGCAGCTTACATGGGATATGGGAGCAGAAGACCGTTCAGACTGCTCCTGTTAGCACTATGACACCAGACACAGCTCCTCATCTGAGCTTGTGATGTCTCTAATTGGACCCTGGAGGACTGGCAAGATGTGGGTTGGTCCGATTAGTCACAGTTCCAGTTGTTTCGGACTGATGGTAGGGTTCAAGTGTGGCGTAAACCCCATGAGGACATGGTCCACAGTTTACAACAAGGCACCGTGCAGGCTAGTGGTGGTTCCATAATGGTGTGGCGTGTGTTCACGTGGCATGGGTTGGGTTTGCTGGTAGGCCTGAACACATCACTTACCGGTAACTGCAACGTTTCATTGCTTGATGACCATTTGCAGCCATTCATGGACTTCATATACCCTCACAACAATGGAATATTCCGGCAGGATAATGCACCGAGTCATAGCTCCCAAGGTGTGGCCACCACTTTCGCCTAACATGAACCCAATCGACCATTTATGGGACATGGTGGAGAGGTCCATTTGCAACAAAGATCCTACTTCTACAAATATCAGGGAGTTGTGGGAAGCTATCCAGATGGCAAGGGACAACATCTCTCCAGAGGTCTTCCATTCACTTGTAGAATCGATGCCACGTCGAGTTACTGCACTTCACTAGGCTAGAGGGGGTTCTACACAATACTAGGCACCTATCCCATGACTTTTGGCCCTTCACTATATGTACTTGGATTGAGAAAGATATTAAATGAGTAAAAACTAAAGATGTGCAGTTTGATTGCCATTAAAACCGAACACAGCCAAACTTAGGGGTTCCGAATCAAACCAAGCCGGGGCTCTGATCTTCCCGCCATGTTCAGATCTCAAAACAAGGCAAAATGTCATCTTCCCAGCATTGGATCTCACGTGTTTTGGTTTGCATATTAAAGTCCCTCTCTCGTGATCGGGCGCCATTTCAGACTGGAGACCAGAGGGAGAAGGTGTGGGTATTATAGGGGCATTTTGTATACTAAATAAAAAAATGATTAGGAGCATTGAAGGCAGGGGCACTGTGTACTAAGGGCACTCTGAGGCACACAAAAATATACCATAGGAGTGGACTGCAGCACTGTGGTGGTGTTTGTTACTAAATAAAGTCTACTAAAAAAAAATTATTATTAGGAACACTGTTAAAGGGGCACTGTAGAGGCACTGTGTGCTGCTGCAGCACTGTGAGGCACAGAAAATGCCACAGAAGTGGACTGCAGCACAGAGTTACTGGGGCACTATTTTGATAAACAAAAAAAAAACTTATAACATCATCATTGCTATTAGGGGGCCACCCATATACTAGGAGCACTTTGAGGCAGTTTGTAGTGTGTTCAGGCACAGTTAACATCTTTAATATAAGACCTGTGTTAAAAAATATAATGTCTTTATTAGGGTGCCACCCAGCTTATGCTAGGGGTGCTGTGAGTCTATTTGGATCAGTTGATAGAAGACTAGGAGCACCAAACTAGTTCTAGTACTGTGGCTGCTGCCAGCAGTCAAGATAGCACTTCAACATCTACTAAAGGTGGTCCAGGGGAAATAAAGTTTAAGAAAGGGCATCTGAAACCTAAACAATATTTCACAATGTTAATGAAAACATCACTTCTAATTATAAAGAGAAAATTTACTGCAGAAAAACGTAAATTTGCCAACATTGACACCTCTACCGTGAATCAATATAATACACTAAGTACCTCATTCAGAGTCGGTCGTAAGCGGCCGCTCGTCGTACGCCTAACGATCGTGAAACTGAAAAAAAAAGCAATCGCATGGCCGGTCGGTCGCAACCAAAGTGACGCCCATACATGAACAAAGCACCTCCTATAGCTAACGAGCGATAGCAGCTAGCGATCGAGTCGATCGTTGTCAGTCGTTGTCTGTCGCTGTATGTTAATTTTCTTCTGATGATTGCGGCCGCTTGATGCCCACATGTCATGTTTGCATGCGCTATCGATCAGCATGTTGACAATTATGTAATTAGTGTTCTAAAGTAGTGTTTGCTTTTTTTTACTCCCTTTCAATTGTTTTTAAAACTTTATTGTTCAAATGTCATTTCGTTCATGCTGATTTACAGCGTTTGTTAATAAAAAATATTTTAAACCCGGTTTATGGATTAATAATGTTGTGTTGTTGTTAAATGCATGTTAAAATTAACATTATGAATGTTAGTTTGTGTAATTTTGCATATTTTTTTGTTCCATCCGCACATAAAGGGCTAGAGCCAATCCGAGTTGCTATTATTAATTTTGAGTTTTGGTCACATGAATAATGCTTTGTCCAATCGAAATTAGTATATGTAAATTAGTATTTTTTATTAGCCAATCATTTTTCATGTTACCCATTTATACTTGTGGTTTACTGTAAAACCTGTCATTGCCATCATGAGAGCCGCGGCATTTACTCACGCAGAACTTTCAGTTCTTGTTGAAGGGATGGACAGGCGCCTGGGCAATCTTGCACCCCCTAAAACTAATGCTGTCAAAAGGCAGGCCTACGCGTTGGTTCGATGGCAGGTGCGATCGCTTGAATTTTGGTGCAATATTGCGCAAGTAGAACGACGGTTGTCGGACCTCCGGCGCCATTCGCCCCTGGTCTTGTTCAGTCTGCGGGCGCAAATACGCCGGAGTAAGTATGCATTTGCGTTTTTTTGTTAGTATATTTGTTCCTTTGTTTTTTTATTTATTTTATTTTTAAAAGAAGCTGTAGTGTATGTTGTACCTATTGTTCAGTTTGTGGAAACTACTTTCCTTAAATGTCAGTCTGTATTATTTTCAGTGTTGTTTTTTTAAATTTGGGTATAAACTGTTATCTAAATATGTTTGCTTTGTATTGTTATTGCTTCAAACTAATTTTGAACTGTCATTTTCCACTTCTTAGGACATCAACGGAGACGGACACGGCATAGCGGCCGCAATGGTGTGGCAAATACCCCTCCCCTTCCCAACCCATCTCTCCCTCCCCGCCCCCATACTCCCCAAGTAACCCTCCCTCCCTGGGCCAAAACTCTCAAAATGGTCCTCCCTCCCAATCATCCCCAATTTCCCCTTTCGACCCAGAATCTTCAGGCCAAATAACGCCACCCGAATAAGATTTTGGGACCCCATCCCTGATGGAGGAGCAGGCATCTCCTTCCCGAGGACGGATATATGGTAATTTTTGTTTTTAAACTTTATTGTAAATATATTTGTCTTCATATATACAGGATGTTTTAGTGTAGTTCTACATGTGTTTTTTTTTTTTTTTTGTTTTATATAATTTTTTCAAGGCCTTGTTGCGTGTGGAGGTAATTTATTCCTATATGTTTTTGTGGTGTAAATTCTAGGTAACATTTCTAGGTCAAAAATGTCAACAGAGTTGGATCTAAGGCTACTTAACCGTTAACCCTTTTTTCCACCCCCCCCACCCAAAAAAAACCAAACCATCATATGTTCAACATTAATCTCTGGTGTCCTCTAAATAGTAGTCTGTACTTTATGGCGGACAATGTTTATGGCCCATAAAATGTTTATGTTAAAAATATTAAACTACAGAAATAAGTGGCATAATTTTTTTCTTTTGGGCAATGTTTATATGTTCACAGAAACACATTTTTTTTTTTAAATGTTTAGGTGTTTTTGATTTTTTTGTTTTTTTGGGGGCCCAAAAAAAACATTAATACATTAGAACAAAATACAAGACCTGATTTTTTTCATTTGCTAGGCCTACAAATGTGCCTGCCTTTTATTTTTGTTAAATTAATTTTGGTGTATACATCAACTTCATTGTGTCCCACACACTTTGTAGGGCGTATAATAAACTTAAATTGTTCAATGTTTGACAATCATATTTTGAGGTTTAATAAATTTTTACCTTTTTCTACTTTACAGATCCACAGATGCTCTTTCGATTCCTCCGGGAGGAGCTGGTTCTTCTTCATGATTCTTTGGCCAATGCACAAACCAGCATTGCCAACATAATAGGTGCTTTGGACCTTGCTGGCGTTTAATTTTTTTTATTTGTTTTTTCTGTGTATGTTCAAATAAAATTTGTTAGTTAACTTATTTTGTCGTAATTTTTGAAAAAGAAGAACTGTCTAATCCAGGCGTATAAATGGTGTTTGGGAATAATGTTATGTTTAAAACGTAGTTTTGTTCCAAAAATATTACACATACTTTTCGTTTTTACATTGGTTTGGTATGTATTTTGGAGACTAAAATAGTGATGGAGCAATTTATTTTAAAACATACTTTAGCCAACATTGTAAGCCATCCACAATAATAGTTGCTAAGTAAATTTATAAACATTTTGCCTCAAAAATACATTTTGTAAATATATGGACATTCACTTACACATTTTTAGAAAGCTTGTTTCATGTTGGGTATTTTTTTTTTTTTTAATTTGTAAAAATCATTTGTGTCAACTAAACTGTAGCAGAAAAGACATTAGGGTCCTAATAAACAAACCTTTCACATGCCACACAAATGTTTCACTAACATGGTGAATGTGTAGAGCCTAATATTGCCTTTTTCAAATAACAATAATTCGAATTTTGTGTATTATAAATTTTCTTTATTGTTTCTCAAAACAGCAAGAAACATCATTACGAAGTTACATTAAAACACAAACACTTGGTGTACACAATGTCAAAGTTTGTTCAATACAAAATCATGAACTGTACAAAAAGGAGATTCACATGGTTGATCAATCCAGCAAAAGGGTTGTCGTTTATCCAAGCACAGACAAGGGCATTCACAATGTTTTGTTTTTGTTTGTTCGTTGTTTTAATTGGGGTAGAGTGTAGGGAAAAACAAAACAAAAAAAAACATTAGAAACATGTCTAAAACTACAAACTCACAAAAGTCAAAACATAAACAATGTGGCATATGACAGTGAATTTATATTTTTAAAAATAAAAAAATGCAATACATACCTAAAAAAGCGAGCAACAACATCATTGCTTCTGGCCCCCCCGGACAGTCTCACAACACCTACCTCATGGGGGCCATCCTCAGGCAAGGCATCCTCTGGCTGCATGGGTACTCGACTCCTTATGGCGATGTTATGGAATATCCCACACAGGACCACGATACGCGAAACCATAACCGGCGAATACATTAGGTTGCCACCAGAGTGGTGGAGACATCTGAACCGACCCTTCAAAAGACCAATACAGTGCTCCACCACCTGCCTGGTGGCAGTAAATGCGGCATTAAATTGGGTTTGGGGCCCTGGTGTGGGTGCCAAAAAAGGAGTCAGCAGCCAGGGCGTGCAAGGATATCCACTGTCGCTTGTAGGGAAGGAGAAATATTTTTGCAACATTTAAAAAAAAAATCAGACATTCACTTTTATTTAAAAAAAAAATACAGAAGTTTGACTTACCCAGAAGCCACGCGTCACCAGTTTGCAGTGTCGCTAATTTGGGCCAAATCCCTGAATGTTGTATCACATATGCATCATGTGAGCTGCCTGGAAATTTTGTATTCAGGGAGAGAATCTGCAGGGAGGCATCACATAGCACTATCACATTCATGGAATGGAAATATTTACGGTTGCGATATATGTGTTCATTTTGTGCTGGAGGCTGAAGTGCTATGCCATCCACTACCCCTATGACGTGTGGAAATCCAGAAATCTCCAAAAACTGCTGCTTTACCACAACAAGGGCTTCCTGATCCAAAGGCATACTAATAAATTGAGTAATATGCTTAAAAAAAGCATTCATCACACGCCTCAGGATCCTGGAGAATGATGGCTGGGAGATGCCAGCCACCAGACCCACAGTGGTCTGAGGCGCAGAAATGTAACACCACCAGCAACTGTGTGAGTGGTGATATTGATGTAGGAATGTGAATTTGGCTTTCGAGATCACTCTTTATTATTGAAAGTGTCTAGGATAATGGTGGGTGGTAGGCGGTAAGTCGTTAACACCTCATCATCAGGCATTCCAAAAAGGGTGACCCGTGTTCGAAATATCTGGGGCCTTGCACACCTCCTATGCCTACGACGAGGAGGAGGACCAGGTAAGGTAGGGTGTGGAAGCATGGTGAGGATAAGCTCACCAACGTCTCTCTGGAATGTGTGTTCATAGAAATTAGTAGGAATGATGAGACAAAACAAACACAAAAATAACTTAACTTAGTTAGAATCTTGCTGATTCTTACAGGTTTGGGTAGGGCCATCTTTCCCAAAACCTACATGTGTTTTATGTAAGACATCAAATAAATAAAATCCATCAGTATTTTCTGGAAATGCATTAAATGATGTAGGTGCAAAAAACAATGGTCAAATAATAAAAAATAAAAATACAAATTTTTAATACATTCTTTTAGGGGGGTTTAAAAACCAAACCAAAAAAAAAAACATAGTAATTACACATAAAAAATTAAAAAACTGACCTCGGACCACAATAAAGTGGGCTGGAACAATCAACAAAATCCAAACACCAAACTCCAACACTACATTAGGGAAAAAAGTAAAAAATATTTTCCAAAAAAAAAAAGGCCACAATGGACTGATGGCAGCAGGACTCTGAAACACTTACCTCGGACCACAATAAAGTGGGCAGGGATATTCCTTTAAAAATAAGAAAAAAAATAATCATTTGCCATTAAAAAAACAAGATTTATACTTTAAAAAAAAAATAATTTTGTTTTCATGACTCGGATACACTTACCTGACTCTCAAGCCTAAGATGTTTTGTGCCAAAAATCTGCCAACCGCCAAACTCCAAGAAACCACCAACAACGCACAAGTAATGGCCCATTTAGGAGGTACTTAAATAGGGATGTTAAACATGCGAAAATTTATTAATTACAGTTAGGTGTACAATTTGCACAGGGAAACATGGATGTACGCAACATGGAATCACGCTCAACCAATCCAATGATGCGCTCACATCTCATTAAAGGCCACAATTACGGTTAGGTGTGCAATTTGCGCAGGGAAACATGGATGGACGCAACATGGATGCATGCTCAACCAATCCAATGATGCACTCACATCTCATTAAAGGCCACAATTACGGTTAGGTGTGCAATTTGCGCAGGGAAACATGGATGGACGCAACATGGATGCAAGCTCAACCAATCCAATGATGCGCTCACATCTCATTAAAGGCCACAATTACGGTTAGGTGTGCAATTTGCGCAGGAAAACATGGATGGACGCAACATGGATGCACGCTCAACCAATCCAATGATGCGCTCACATCTGTAAAAATGTATACAAATCACACTAGTACTCATGCTTTCTCGAACTTTAACATGGAGACAGATTAGCATGGAAGCCAGAGTTCGCCATTACCAAGTAAGTTTTTTAGCAAAAAATGAACACATCCAAAAAAAAAATGTCACATTTTGTAATAACAAAATAACATGTTGCAGGTGGACAACAGCAAGAAAGGAGGACTGAGGAGGAGCCAGGCCCAAGTCGCTGAAGGACCAGAAAGCCTCCCTTTTCGAGGGCGGAGATGGAGGCCTTGGTGACTATGTGCATGGACAATATTGTCCATGCACCCAGAAATATGGGGGCTGGACAAAATGACAGGATCTGGGAGGAGATAGGCAGGGCTGTTAATCGTGTTGTGACGACGCACAGATCCAATGATGTGCGTATAAGATACATATTTGATATTGTGAATGTTGGTTTATAAATATTTGCAAAATGTTGCAGGAAAGATGAGACTAAATTAAGTCTAAACATTGACAGATGGACGGACTTCAAATATCGGCTGAAGAGGAAGCTAGGAAATAGGGCGGTCCATGCAAGGGGGAAAGGTGGTGGTCCCATCCCTGAGGAGCTCACCTTAACAGCTTTGGAGAAGCAGGCTCGGGTGTGTGGAGGAAGAGGAGTTAGTCGGCGTGTCCAACATGGACACTGACATGGCCGACTTTAACGCTCCACATGGCAGAGAAGGTAATTTTTTATAATTAACCAAACACGCCCAAAGCCAAAACTAATTTAAAATCAAATATCTCATAAAAAAATGCTTAATAATTCTGTTTCTTTACAGAACCCGAGGAGGAAGTGCCTGCTCCTGAGGTCATATCTGGGCCCAGCACATATGGAGGCTCTGCAGGGGATGAGCCAATTTCTCCATCTGGGGACCCTGTGAAGCCCACTCCAGGGTCACCACCCGCCCCAGGATTGTCTCTCCTCACCGAGTTGGTCAACCAAACTTAGGAGAATTCAGCTCTCCTGAGGATGGAGACCACTCTGGTGAGGATAGATGGCAGATTGCTGAGGGTGGCGGATTCCCAGGAGACATGTGCTGCGGCCCTGATTCGGATGGCCGATGGCCAGGAGCAGGCAAACAGAATTGCCATGATGGAGTGAGTCTCCCTCCAAGGACCACCACCTCTGGCAGCCCAACAGCCCCCACCCAAAGTATGGTGAGCCCTATGCCTAGGTCAGAGCCAATACCATCCGGCTCTGACCAGGCCAGTCGGCGTGTTACACGCCAGTCCACTGTTGCGCAAAATCCTCTTCGACCGAGCCGTCCCAAACGCAGAAAATAGCCCTCGCTATCTGAACATTCCCCTGTTGATGTCCAGTCCCCATATTTCTAGTCACCAATGCCTTCATCTCCATCCTTTTTTCTTTTTTTTTTTTTTTACAAAACTTTGTTTTTTTTAAAAAAATTCTTTCATTTTTGCATTCTACCAAATGCAGAAAAAATTATTAGATATATTCATGATAAAAAAATTGCACAAACTACTGAAATCGTGTCTGATTTAATAATGAAAAATATACATGGTTAATCAAAGTATTGAAAAAGCATAGGATTGGAAAAGACTGGTGCAGGCTAAATAATGCAAATTACCCCCCAAAAAAACACAAAACCGCATAGAAAGCCATCCCCATGACATTAATTTATTTTTATTATTCGCTAATGCTAATGCAGCTGAATCAATTACTAGCCAATTAGCAGTTTTATTAGCTTCAAAAAACGATTATTAGCTGCTTGCATTGTGTGGCTCAAAATAGAAACATCAATCCTAACATCAATAACATTCGATAGTATTGATTGTACTCTAGGGCTTGCGGGAGCTCCTACCCTACCTTAAGCTGTACGATCAGCCAGGCCTCTAACCTGCTCACAGAGTGACGCTTTACTACTTCCGGCCTTCTATGTCGGTCGTAGCAGGTAATTTATGTTCGCGCCCAAAACGTACTGAAAACGGTGAGGAACGCCTGCGTTTTCAGACCACCACCCCCGTCAACACCCACAAATGGCCTTTCAAGTCAATCAGCTCTCGGAAGCCACTTCCTGCTGGTAAGCCATACGATCGACAGCCTTTTGGATCGCAAGGTCTCGTACGCACATGCGCACAACTAACCATACGCATACGTGGTTTGGAAACATCGGATGCGTACGACCAAGCGGCTACTTACGACCGATTCTGAATGAGGTCCTAAGTTTTAATAGGATGGTGGAGGATTATTTTTATGACAATGTACAAATATGTGTCAAATAGTCCTTTTGACTACTGGGAGGAAAAAAAGGCAATTTGGCTAGCAAACAAACTAGCTTTGGTGTACTTAAGCTGCTCACCCTCCAGTGTGTACTCGGAAAGAGTGTTTAGCACAGCTGGGAACCTTGTGAGGTATCGGCATAGGAGGCTACTTCCTCAAAATGTGGAAAAACTCATGTTCATAAAAAATAACTACAAATTCTATGAGGAAAACCTTTGCTGCCAATTAAATCAAAGTACAGAGACTTCTGTAACAGTGAATTCCAGGGGATGATCTAATATTGTGTAATAATGGTGTTAACACTGATGAGAGTGAGGAGGATGATGATGATAATGACATCTTCCCAGTGTAGAGATGATTAACGATGCTGTTAGCCGACACACTGGTAGTTTATTTTGTGGGGTCACAAACAAACCAAACACTTACAATAATAATAATAATTTTATTTATATAGCACTTTTCTCCCATAGGACTCAAAGTCGCTTTACAGACATCAGAAAACATGGTACATTGTACAAGGATTTGGTGTTGCAAAAAAATAGAAAGCCACACTGAGATAATTAAAATCAATCGAAACCTAGAGAGCACAATAAGCATATTGCAGGGTTGGTGCAGACATTTTGGGAAATAACTTCCATGGGTTATATATTCCACCCACAAAGGTACCAAATGAGGCAGCCGTCTTGGGCGCACTACGTAGGATTACCCTGGGTGGAATAGGTTATGCCTAGAAGAGATGACACAAAATGGGTGGTTGCAGCATCCTGATGCTAGGAGTAGGGTCCCAACATAATAGTCAGATCCATGTATTTTTCATCCCATCCACGAGTGTACCAGGTGAGGCAGCCATGGTGGGCACACTACGAAGGTTGCACTGTGGGTGATAAACTATACAAGGACCCAAGGAATATATATAAACACTTCAGCCTCAAAAGTGGCAGTCCCTGTCGCTGAACTGCTTGGTAACTGTGCATGTCCTTTTTAATATACTGTACAACATAAGGGTTGGTAGGAGGACCCAAGGACAATTCCATTGTGGGCCGCTTTTCTTTTCATTATGGGCTGTTTGCAGACATTGTGATGTTTTTTTTTGCATAGACAAGCGTTTTTTATTGCTCTGACACATAACTAAACTGTGTCACATATTTAACCACAAATAATGTGGTGTCTCACAAAATATAAAAATAACAGAATTATGGAGTATATTTAGTATTATTTGGTAACATAAACAAGAATATACCAGGTCACTTTTCAATTTTAATTTTTTTACGTAATCAATTGATCATTCTTTCCATTACACACTCCACCTTAATTTCCCCTTACTTCCTGCGGGCCTCTGAGCTAGTTCCCCTCATACTCAGTCTCTCTGGTGCACCGCATGTACTGCAGTGTCGTGTTACCCAATTAGGAAGGAGGGGGGGGGGGTAGTGTGGCCAGCTTCTCTTGCGACTCTTCTCATGAATCCTTGGCTATTAACATTGTATTATTATTATATAGCCTTTTCTCAGTTGCTGCAAAACTGCTCTCGCAATCCCATGACTCATATTTAATTTTCTTATTCAATCGATCAATCAATCAATGCTTTATCTGCCTTCCACTGCATACTCCACCTCCATTTCCCTATACTACCCTCAGGCCTCTGTCTGATCTAGTTATTGATTAATTAAAACATTCTTTCTATGGAGTTGTATAGTTTATTAAACTGCCATCCTTTCTGCCACTGCTGTGCCGCAATGTTTCATAGATGTGCTATATTCTTTTAAACTGCCGTGTGTTTGTGTCGCTGCTCAGTTGCTTAGTTTAGCCAGCCAGCCTTTGGCCAATATTGGTGAACAATATTTTGAGCTGTGAGATGGTCAAAATTGACTGCAAATTAATGTTATTGAGGTTAATGACACTGTAGGAACAAAAAAAGACCAAAGTTACATGATCTTAGCTATTTTAACAATTTTTAAATATTAGAACCAAAACCAAAAGACGGGGGTCTGCTCACATCTCTAGTAAAGACATGATTGGGATTTTAGGCTTATGAGGATGTGAATGAGGACATTTACATTTGTAGAGAAGCTGAGAGCAGTCTTAAGTTGGTATATGCAGACGATGAAATCAAAATTAAAAAAATAATAATAATCATACAGTACTTTTTGTTTTTTAACGAAACAAAAAGTAACATTTGTGGAAATCTTGCATATACCTCCAGCAGTATGTACTTCTCTTTCAATTCTAACAATGTCCACTAGATGGTGCTGTCTACCTTTAACATTTTATGAAAACTTCTTTTAAGTTCGGGCTAATAAGTTGAACATAGATTAATATTTGTTCCTTGCCACTGATTTTTCTGTTCATATATTTTGGTAATCTATTCTTTAATTTTATATTTTTATTTTTACATACACACTAAAAGTCCCTAAGCATCATTGCTTTGCAACACAGAAATCAGTAATTTATACATGAACATACTGCATATAAGACAATCAGGAGACTCTCAAATACAAAATGTAGATACACAAATTACATACCTCATTTTAGAGCGGGTCTCTTCAACTGCCGATAACATAAAATATATTACAGCTGTGGTGGAACAAGTCAGGGTTGGATTGGCCCACACTGCCTGGGGGTCCACCCTATCCTCTAGGGGTCCCCTATCACATATACAGTACATTAATGTAGTTTATATAGACCGGATCACCATCATGTCTATATGTTACATTATACTACATTGCCAGGGCTATGGTATATTCAGTACAGTGCATTGCTGTAATCAATCTGGTACATTATCATGCCTGCACTATCAGTATTTACTATATATTTATAAAGAGGCCCAGGCCATGTACTCTCTAATTGTTAGCAAAGTCTTAATGTTGGCTGGCCACACCCTCTGGTGGCTGACCACACCCCTTAAGCATGGGCCCCTACCGCTGCATTTTCCCGGTGGGCCCTTTATGCCCCAGTCCGACACTGGAATGAGTAAAAGAATAGTAACTGCTCCAGTGTCCTGGTCTCTGCATTGTCTAATATGGGGTACACACCTGAACAAAGGATCGGCCAGCCGCCCGATAGGTGACCAATCCAACAATTTGTTAAGTGTTATGCACAAAGGATATGTCTATACACACTTACCAATCGGCCACTCGACATGTCTGGCCACAGGAACCCGTTAGGACGTCATTGTCGCTGGTTCCTGCAGCCAACATATGGGTCAGTTGGTCAGCTGCCTGTACACACAGGCAGATGTGAGAGATATGTCTTTCAGATATATCACATCTGCCGTGCAGCATCGCTGATGCAATATATCTGTGAAAGACGATGTTCACAGATAGATTTGGTTTTCACACTGGCCGATGGTAGGGACGATATATCGTCATTGGCTGTACATACAATATACCGTCCAGTGTGTATCCAGCAGTGGGCAGTGAAACCTGGACCTTATGGAAACTTAACTGTTGATATGTGTGCACTATTCTGTGATGTACAAAAGTTATGAAGAGTAGACACCAGCGGAAAGAACTATTGGAGCACCCCAGCCAGATTGACTTCACCAGGAGCTTTAGTTTATTTGTAGTGCACAGAGATACAGTACTGCCCTACTCCCAGATACACAGATAGATGTATAGTGGAGATGGAGCGGAGCACACAGTGGACCAGCCGGCCATGTATGTAGGCACTGGCAGCAGGATATTGCAGAGTCCCCCACGTACAGCTGTGTACTTCTGTGGCGCTCAAACACAGTGACAAGATGGCACTGTGCACAGGGCCAGGTTAAACCTTTGCCCCCCCCCGACTCGTCAGCACCCCCCCCCCGGCTGTGCCTGCTGTGTGTGTGCCTCCTCCCCCCGCACCTCCATGAAGCAATCAGCAGTAGTGCAGGTCCTACCTGCACACCTGCTGCGGGGGCAGACTACAGAGCAGACCCGGATTAAGTTCCCATGGGGCCATAGGCAATGTACCAGTTTTAGGCCCCCCCCTCTTCCAATCCATCTATACTTACATGCAAACACACACATACACCTATCTCAGTAAACTAAGTGCTTTCACAGTTATCAGTACAGTAATAAAAGAACATATGCAGAAATTATTAAAAAAAAACAAAAACAAAAGATCACACTTACTTATTTAGTGATTGGCTGATTATCTCCAGTCCCAATCTCAGCTGCAGTCAAACATTGGTGTAATCAGTCCCATGATGCTGAGCACAAAGTGGGTCAGAGGAGCATGTGATGAGCTCCTTCAATCAGGGCTTAGCTCCCCTGATGGTACCATTGGTTGTTAACCTCAATAGTATGAAACCATCAATGGGGAACCATTGATGATTTTCTCCCACCGATGCTCATCCCTGCTGTCTTACACAAGGGGTAAGAGACCAATCACAGTTGGTGGAGGGGCTTTGTGGGCCACGTCGGGGGGAAGAGCTATGCTTCGTGTTCTGGTGCCAGGGAGTAAATAAAACAAAAACATTGCCGAGCTCTGTGCCGTCGATGGTGGAGAACCATTGGATCTCCACCACTTATGGTTAACCATTGATGGTCGATGGCCATCCCTAGCTCAGCCTGATGGGATGTCCTCTGCTCTCTGGGCCTGATTCAGACCCGGACGCTATTTGCGGAAGGTCATTCAAAAAAAGGGGCCGGCTATTTAAATTGTGCGCTCGCTGATTGCGGTTTGTTGACGCCTCTATGTCTGAGCAAGCGAGCGAACGAAAAATGCGCTCGCTATTTTGTAAAGACGCCCCTTTGCTGTTTGCATCACACGTCATCTCCGGTATTTATTAGATTAATCGAGTACATCGAAAGGCATCTGAACTGCTCGCAGTGCTTGTGGTAGGTTTTTCCTACCGCAATCACTGCAAGCAGTTCAGACTAAAAGACAACCAAGTGACGTGGTTGATGACGCTCCTTTACTAATTATGCACTCCCATTAAACGCCCTTTTTCCCGTTAGACATGCCTGCTTTCGGATCTCCACTCCCCCGTTTTCAAGCACCTTCCCCTGTTACCACCCACAAACGGTACATTCTGTCAATCAAATTAGCAGTCCCTCGCTGTTTTGCGAGCGCTCGATTTCCGACCTCAATGACCCATACGCATGCGCAGTTGTGCGAACATCGCTTAGAGCGAATGAGCGGCCGCTTACGAGCGGCTCTGAATCAGGCCCTCTGTCTCTAGTATGACATAGCTGTAGTACTGCCTATGCCAGTGTAATGGCAGTGCAGCATCTGCAACATCCTCCTCTCCACCTATTATTGTTTAATTTATAAAAGGCAATGGGGGACTGGCAGGGGCTCCCGAGAGAGAGGGGGGCCTGCCGGTACTCGCCCCCTGTTAAACTGCCACTGGCCATGCATGCACAGAATAGGTATCAGCGGCCATCTTGGTGAAGGAAGATGCTTCAGTTAATGGAGCATCATGGAGAGAAGTGCCGTAACACACTCCATATTCCAAAACTAGCAGTGCATGTTTTCCAGATCATATAGCTAGAGCACAGGTGTGTTAATTGACTAACACAATAGATCTACAAGTGGTACTAATTATTCCTGAGGATACATTGAAAACATGCACTGTGCGGGGTCCATGAAAACTGAGGGCCTGATTCAGAGCCGCTCGCACGATGTGTATGCAAATTGTGTAGGCAGTGCTATCGCACAGCAATGCATTAGCACGCACAGTATTTCTTAAAGAGCGATCACATAGTGTATGCAGACACCCACCAGCCTGTTTTAAGACGCCCACTTGTGCACGTCATGCCCAGGAAGCGTATGCAACCATCGGTACATCGGATGCTATCGCAGCACTTGAGGTTGACCATACCCTGCCGCAAGCACTGCGAGCACTTCAGTGTAAAAACAAGCCAGGTGATGTGTACTATGATGCTGTCTTATAATTATGCACACCTCTAAAATGCAGTTGAGATGCTCAGGCACGCCTGCGTTTGCACCTCCACTCCCCCATTTTTAATGGCCAGCCCCTGTTACCACCTACAAACGGCTTCCCCTGTCACTCACTCTGCTGGGCTGTCTATGCGCAGTGAGCGAATGCATTGTGAACTTTCGCTAAGGTATGCACATGCGCATAATGCATACCATCGGCAGCAGGGAGAGTATGCATCTTAGCGAGCGGTTCTGAATCAGGCCCTGAGTTTAAGAAAAACTAATCTAAGGTCTGTAGGAAATGTAACAAGTTCACTACCGTGCAACCATTGCCTTCTAAGGAATTTGAAATCTCAAAGCAAGCTAGCATTCTGGTGTTCCGAAACTAAATTCTGCTCATGGGTGAAGGGAACTCTGGTAATCCCTGACTCTCTGAGCATGAAGTTAAGGGCCCCATACATCAGCCTGCCATTTCCTCCATGTGACTGGAACTGTCAATCGGAAATGCCGATTGGCAGCTATCAATGATTGGCGACCCATCAGGGAATCAGTGAAATTCTTCATGTTAAAAAACCCCCATTTGATGATCATCATGATCACACTATGGTTGGGATTGGAAAATCACGGAATTCCAACATGTTGAATTTCACAGATGTCACGACCTGGCCTCTGGGGATTGGGGAATCGCCCCAGTCATCTTCAGATGTATGTGGTCCTTTAAGAACAGAGCAGAAGAGAATGCATCTTGTGGCTTAGTAAGGTAATTGGGGGAAGGAAAAGCAATCCTACCCAGAAATCTTATGGTCCATTAAAAGTTCTTGTTATACCCCTATAAGAGTACCAGCATTTTTTCTGATAGATTTGATTCGGAAAAAGCAGCATTTTTAACATGCTGTGTACACTGTCATTAGAGTTAGTGTGCAGGGATTGGAAAATTGTTTACATGTCCGGTTGTTGGTTTCTTCAGAGTTGCCAGATATAAAATAGGAAGGATATACTGTACTTACATACAAGAGAAAGTGATACATACTTGCCGACTCTCCCGCAATGGCCTAGAGGCTCACGAAAATCGTGTCGCACTCTCGGCTGCTCGCAAGAGATGGCAAGTCTCCCATATTGTCCGTTACCCCCCCACACCCACCCACTTATCTGGTGAAAGTGGGCGGTCATGGAGCGATTTACAATTTGAAATCTCAGCACTGTATAGCGGGGGGCAGGCCGTGATGACATGATCGTGCCACCACACACCCCGCACCACCCAACACTGCTGCCACCATGCCCCCTGCAGCACCAACCTGAGGGGGCAGACAGGAAGTCGGTATGTATTATGTAACATCATGATATAGGTATCCCAAAATTCCCTGCCATACAATCACTAGGGGTTATATTTACTAAGCCATACAATCACTATAGGGTTATATATATACTAAGTGGCATCTTTTCAAAGCCACCGCTTGTCAGTTGTTCTGGCCAGGGGCTGGCTGGCAACTTTTAGCCTGGGAGGCAAATGCATGCAGGCGGCCCTGGCAGAGGAGTAGCGTGTAGCCAGGGTGCCCGAAGAACGTGCGTGCTACGGTGCCCCCCCCTCAAGTGTTCCAGGGAGGAGGCAGGTCCATATGGGATTAATGTAAAGTAAAAATAAAGATTAGGGACAGCCCCGTTGTGGTGCCCATATGCAGTGCCCCCCTGTGCCCCAGTAGAGGACCCCCTTATGCAGGCCTCCAGTAGTGCCCCCAGTGGTGATCCCTCCTATGCAGTGACCTTTATACAGTGCCCCCAGTAGTGGTCCCCCCTGTGCAGTGCCCCTTGTGCCCCCAGTAGTAAGCCCCTTATATAGTGCCCCCAGTAGTGGTACCCCCTATGCAGTGCTCCTTATATAGTGCCCCCAGTAGCAGTCCACACCCCATGCAGTGCCCCCAATAGTGGTAACTCTTATGCAGTGCCCCTTAAATAGTGGCCCCAGTTGTAGCCTCCCCCCTATGCAGTACCCCCAGTATTTCCCTTTTTATAGAGCCCCCAGCAGTGGTCCCTCGATGCAGTGCCCCCAGTGGTAGTCCCCTCCCCCCTATGTAGTGCCCCTAGTAGTAGTCCCCTCCCCCTATGCAGTGCCCCTAGTAGTTGTCCCCTCCCCTTGTAGTGCCCATAGTAGTAGTAGTCCCCCCTTGTAGTGCCCCAGTAGTAGCCCCCCCTTGTAGTGCCCCCAGTAGTAGTCCCCCCCAGTTGTAGTCCCCTCCCTTGAAGTGCCCCCAGTTATAATCCCCAGTAGTGGTCCCCCCTTGTAGTGCCCCCCTGTAGTGCCCCCAGTAGTGATCTCCCCCTTGTAGTACCCCCAGTAGTGGTCTCCCTCTTGTAGTGCCCCCAGTAGTAGTCCCTCCCTCTTGTAGTGCCCCCGGTAGTGGCTCCCCCTTTGTAGTGCCCCCAGTAGTAGTC